>CM057451.1:1155990000-1156596785 GCA_016271365.2 Neoceratodus forsteri
TTATGTGTGTGTGTGTGTGTGTGTGTGTGTAGATATAAAGAGAGATATATGAGAGAGCGAGCTAGACTGAGAGAAGTGGCAGTAGAGCAAATTCACACAAGGGCACCGTGCAAAATGCTGCATTTTTCTTTATTGCTATGCAAATTCAGTTTGGGCACTGCACTTGCTATGCAAACATTTTTAAATAAAATCTTCCTATTTCTCAGATACCATCTCCAACGTGAAACTGATACCTATACCTCTGTCTGCTATTCAGAGAGATTCTTGGCTAGTTTCACTACTCTGTTTAGTAATTTGGGGGAAGTGACATTGTATGGCTGTGCTTTGGGGCCAAAACTGGAGAAGATGGAAGGGAATACATTGCTTTCAAACCATACAGCTTCATAATGTCTTGTTTTGCCTTCTGAAACTGGGAAGTTGTAATTTTACAGCTAAATCCATGGTACTGTGGACTGGACTGTAAAAGCGTAGATCACACATCTGTCGTGCACCGTGGTATTTGGTGAATGCTATTGCATCTACTTTATTTTACCATCCCTGTCTCCACCTGTTTCATGCTTTTGATTTCTCCCATCCCCATCTCAGTGTTTAGGGTGCAGGAGGCTGTGGCCTTCACAACTGATGCCAGTGGTGGACCTTGGCCAGCTGCAAGAAAGCGTGAGGGCAGAATGACCTGTGCCCTGTCTTCTTGGGGGTCGGCTCCCCAACCTCAGTGACACTCCAGATCCCCAGCTAATTCCAGTGCTCATACACGCGAACCCTCGTGTCTTGGGTGACTGAACAACACAGCCATCCTGAGGCTCATGCATGGGACCTTCAACCAGCGTTCCGCAAACTATCTCCTAAGTTACTAGAAAGAATGTTAAACTCTGGCAACTAGGTCATTTTCAGTAACGGGGCTACAAGTACTTAAAAAGCACTCTGTTAGTGGAGCTGTGATATTGCGCATGTGTTGATGCATATTCATAGCCCTCTAATAACTTAGGATATAGTTTGCTGAACTTGGGTTAAAAATGTAAAATTCGGCAAATCAGGCTCTCTTGGCTAGCTGGAAACACACCTAATACACAGGCAGGGCCAAGAGAAAGTATGCAAGGATCACCATGTGAAAGCTGTCGGCGTCACGAGAGCAGTCGGCGCTGACTGTGGCGTTCAGGTAGGCGCTTGTAAAAGCGGCTGAAGAGAACACTCGTGTGACTGAACCTGAGGTCTTGCCACCGCTGTGCTTTTATGCGGGTTATTACTTCTCCCACTACTACAGCCTTTGCTTATTGGGCAACAACTGGAGATCTCCCTTCCGAGCCCAGGAGATTCCCAGAGGCCATAAAACTACCATATAACAAATAGGCTAATTTATAGAAAACTCTTAATAGCAAACAAAGGGAAGGACATGCTGGGGTTAGACACACATCAAAACGGTCTGAACATGTTTTTGCAAATTATGACTGCATTACTCCTTTCTTACATTTAAGAGAATGTAAGCAATCACAAAATGTGGCTTTTCAGCTAGAAATATTTGATGCAAAAAGGATTAATAGTGTCCCGTTTAGTTATAGAAATCATTTCCTCGGTAAGTCAATTGGGTCTTTAAAGGGACACTGTCAACCTGTTTTTCATCATATTATTTCTAGTTAAAAACCTATATTTTGTGATTACTTAACATCTCTAAAATTCATTGATGTTGCTATTTGTTTAGCCTGTCTCCTTGTTTAGTGGAACTGAAATGGATGCTAATATGTATATTTATCAACAATCTTATTTTGTTTCCAATCCTGAATCTGTTCTTACTACATGCTTCCTGAGCATTACGAAACCAACCTAACAGTGCAGTCACTCATGAGCCAGTAGCCTCCGACACTCCCACTGCATCACAAGTGGCTAGATTGCATTATGGGGTGTACCAAAGTCCAGGAAATATGCAGTTGGAGCTGATCTAGGAATGCAACAAACCTGTTTGTTTAGTAACACCAGTATGGTGGGCAGTCTCTTTTTCACTTCTCTTTTAAAGAAAGTCCGTCAAACTGCCAGCTACCTCGGCAACCTTTACAGAATGTTGGCAATCATAAAATGTGTTTTTTAAACTAGGGACACATTGAGACCTAAGGGGGTTGACAGTGTCCCTTTAATACCTCCCATCAGCAAATTATAATGCAACTTGCGATCCCAGTTTAAAAAAAAAAAAAAATTTGATGGGACGGATCTTTCATAACTCAATGCTGCTCAGTGATTGAGTTTTATGACATAATTGACAAAATTGTAGTTAGTGTTGTGCTGGTTACAGACTTTTTTTTCTGTTTTCTTTGAGCAGCTGACACCTTTTGGAAAATTTTGGAAAATATTTAGTAACAATCCAGCTTTCGTTTCCTGCATATTCTGTAGATTTCTCCTCCCCATTATTTATTACTGAAGAAATTCTCACAGAAACAAGATCTTTATTCAGCTGCCTCTCTAGTTATGCCCTACTTGAAATTAAAATGCTGTGTTGTGACATCACTGTCTGCTGCCAGGGGAATAACTGATGTCACAAGCAGAGTATTAGAACATCAGGTTGGGAAGAAGGTAATGGGAGTTGATGGACCTTCTTCTAGGAGCAGCTGTCCTGTTTTCATGCATATTACCACAGCAATGAATATTGGTATAAGAAATACAGAGCTAATGAGAAATATATAAACTACTTTATGTCCAGATATCTTTCAAAGTTCTTGTCAAGGCATCTGTGGCTCTTTAAACCTCGAAAAGGTCTTTATTGTAGCAGATCATAAACAATACACATCACAAAGATTTTAGAATTGGCCAATGTGAAATGAGCACAAAATACAGAATTAACGTTTTCATAATGGTTTTTATACAGTGGCTAAAACGTGTTCACTTCAGATAGTTAATTACTATGGCATATAGTTAAGGTAAAACTATTTATTGAAATTTGTTGACCGGGTAGGCCTACTGAGAACAGGGTCCTTTTTTCAGGGGCGACCTAGAATTAATTACATTGAATAAAGACATCATATGCATATAGGAGCCAAAAGCAGAACAGGCAACAATAATGGTACACAATTATACAAGGTTGGTATACAAGGCTAGAATCCACAAACCAATTTATGTAACAAGACAGTTCACGGGGGATTTATGACAGTTCATAGAGCTGGACACCACCGGCAGGAGGGGTGCATTTAGGTTAAGAGCTAATCAATAGTTGGCTTGAACTAAGGGGTAGGCCAGGTGTTCAAGCGGATACATAGGAAATAAGACCCCCACTTTAAATACAAGTGCACTGATTTACCACAAGCAAGTGGGATTTTAGGGCAGTTTTGAATGTGTTCAGGGAAGAGCAGTTCATCGCCACTGAAGGTATGTTATTCCAGAGGGCCGGGGCAGAGATGGCGAAGGACCTGTCACTAGCACAGGATCTGGACCTAGAGACTCCCAGAGAAGGGTGGGTAGCAGACCTAAGCTTACGCTTAAATGACTTGAACTGAAGAAGTCCATTTAGGTGGGGGAGGCTGATAATTTGGCTGTTTTGAAAGCAAGACGGAGAGTAGGATAGGCAAGTCTTGCCTCAATTGTTGGCCAGTTCAGTGACGTGAGAACATCACAGTGGTGATCACGGGGATGATCTTGATTTTATCAAATACCAGAAATATGCAGCAGTGTCTGTCTGAAGACATTATGCTGTGTTTACATAACATTTGATCCGTCTTTTTTAATTTCTATTTCGAAAAAAGGTCTGATAACAAACAGCAACATATGCAGAGCATTCAAAGTAATCCAACATAATCTTGTGCATTTTCTGTTTAACGCAACATGACCAACCACACACACACACATTCTTAAGGGCATGACTGTCAGAACACAGAATTTAAATAGCATTACACAGGATTAGAATTTAAAAATGGGCCCCAAATGTCTTCAGATGTGAGAAGATTGCCTGACGCTATGAGACATTATCTCGTTCTGCTAACTTGATCTTTGCTATGAGCCATTTGCTAAAATTAAGAGAAACCTCTGACCTCCATCTAAGCAAGATCTGCAGTTTTTGCTTCCAGGGTTGCTATTAACAGCCACCTTATTCTGCCCCCCAGTAAATTGCTGTGCTGTGAGTGAGCCCCATACGATTCGGAACAGGATGTCTTTGGGAACTTGCCTTTCTATCACTGTATCGCATAATTGTGCACATGCCCCCAGAATTGCTGTAGCACAGGGCAGGACCATA
This sequence comes from Neoceratodus forsteri, assembly GCA_016271365.2. Lineage (NCBI taxonomy): Eukaryota > Metazoa > Chordata > Ceratodontiformes > Ceratodontidae > Neoceratodus > Neoceratodus forsteri. The sequence continues at coordinate 1,155,994,211 of CM057451.1, forward strand.
GGATGTGTGTAAGCGTGCCCACATCTGAGTGACCTCCAACACTCGTCCGTGTGAAGGAGGCCCATTCGCTTCAGTATCTCAGGACTTTGATACTACCAATTCAAAACTTTTTTCTGAATGAGTTGGCGTTGTAGGTCTCCTGAAATGTGGGCTCTTTTTATAATGACTTCCGATTCCTCGTCTGTCAAGACGGTGCACAACTGTGTCTCTTGCTGTTTTTTTTCCCCTTATTAATAAGGGTCTTGAGGGCTCCAGGATTAAACTGTGGATGTAACCCCCGAGTTGGATTGAGTTACAGGAGCTGCGTCAAGGCCTTTTTGGTCAGAGGTGGAAGAGGTCTTGCATGCACGAGCAACTACAGCATTTGCAGGTACTGCCAAAAATCTGTGAGGTAGACTCAAAATGGTCCATTTGATGTGCTTCTTATGTTTTATGTCTTGGAGAGTGCACCTGTGAGCCCGCACATTAGTTTTACTCATAGAATAGGAAATTAAAATGCCTCTGCTGATGTTTGGAGAATTAGTAATTGATTAAAAATTAAACAAGGGGGATGCAGGTTCGAAAAGTCATATTTGGAGCTACCAGAAAAAGCTGAATGTGATTTTACATGGTCTTGCTCTTTTTTTTTTACCTTTTTATTAATATTTTATTTTAATGTATTCTGAGAGTACCTTTGAGCACAGGTGCTCATTTACAAAGGTTCCACGTCGGCACATACAGTAGTTACAAACAGAATGAAAAGCAATGACTGCAATTCCAATGGAATGTGTCGGTACAAACACATGTGATGGGGTGAGTAGGGTACGATTAAGCCCATAGTTATGCTGCTGTGTGGAGTTTTAGGACCGTCTGTGCATGATTATGGATTAACGGTGACAAGTGGAGTTGGAGTTTGGCAAGGGGGCTGCACGCAAAGCTTTTTTAAATTGGGTAGAGTTTGGGAGGCTGAAAATGGATTCATGCATTTCATTCATCCAGATTGCAGCCCACACAGCAAAGGAGCGATTCCCTAGATCGGTTCTTTGGCGAGGAAGTGCTAGGGCAGATTGTGACAGGCTTCTAGTGCCATATTGATTGTTATACTCTGTTTTGAAGCAGCTTCGTATGGTCAGAGGGCAGAGACCCAGTAGTGCCTTTTTGGCAGGCAGACAGGATTGGTATTTTATTCTGTCATACAGGGGTAGCCAGTTGGTCAGTGAGTAATAGGGTACAGGTGAGGGTAAGCTTGTCTCCTAGAATTAATTGACCAGCTTTATTGCAGATTACTTCGATCCTGTTAGTGTCACAAGCAGCAGCATACACACAGGGAGTCTGTAGTCAATGAGGAACATGATACTACTGGAGACAGCAAAGCATCTGGCTGCCAGTGAGAGGTTGTGGCAGCCACTGTGCAAGGCACCCAGTCTTCTGTTAGTGGTGGCCATGATGATGCCATGCGTGGGTCAAATGAGAGGGTGTCATCCAGAAAGATGCTGATGTATCTGAAGTTTGTACTTGTTTCAGATTTTGTCCCTTTTGTCTAGCATGAACAAAAGGTAGTACAAGACTTTGACCCCCCAAAAAATCCTTGTAAAGAGCAGCTGATGCCTTCAGGTGAACTTTAAAAAAAAAAAAAAAAAAACCTTATTTTTTTTTTTTTTTAATCTGCATTTCTTTTTCTTATTTATTGCTGAGATAATTTGTACCAAACAAGATCTCAAGTTCAGCTGCCCTGGTTGCTTATTTATTCGTCCCTCTGAGATCATACTTCTCTGCTTGTGACAGCACAGTTATTCCAATGGCAGCAAATTGTGATGTCACAACAGAGGATTAAGACTCCAAATGAGGAAAAAGCAGTAGGAAAGATGATCTCTTAAGGGCTGAAGATCCTGCCTTTGTGCAGACTTTCTCAGTAGTTAATAAGCGGAGGAGAAATCTGTAGATTCATGAAGTGCAAACTGAATAGTGTCTAAATATTATGGTTTCCAATGTTTTCCCAAGCGGTATCAGCAGCTTTTTTTACTTTGGGTTGGGTCTGCATAATTAATCAGACTTTCCATATGTACCCAGTGGTGCGCTCTTTGTTAGCATTCTGTGGAAACGCATTGTGTGTGAAGCTGCAGATCCTGCCTTTTCTGTTATCAGGCCTTGACACCACTTAGTAGTTCCTTCCTGTAATTTTGTGTGTGTTGGCTACAGTTTGAATGACACTGTGCAGTCCTAGGATAATGTAAATAAGATTATGCCTCCAATGACTCTGTGACCTGTAAAAGCAAAGCAGCAGTCTCCAGCTGCAGGGCTCGCATTAGGGTTGCAGATCAGAGGATTGGACCTGACCCTCTACTTCCAAAGTAGGGGGTCAGGCACCAAAGTCGGATCTGTTTTAGAATTTGGGACAGATGGCGCACGTAAAAATGTCTAACTGTATTTTGCATATTTCGTGTAAAATATCAAATGTTTGAACTGGACTGGCACCAAAAATGAAGGTAGGAAAACATGGGCAGATGGGTGGATCATGCTGTCCTTCTCTGCCGTCAGTTTTTCTGTTTGTGCTTTTACCTTTTTATTTTGTCAGTGTAGGAACAGTTTGGGTGAACCATTTTCCCATCATACCCCCCCTCAACATAGCTTGTTTTCTCTGACTGCAAATTCACTTATTTTGAGCAGAGACTGTAGTTAAACACTTTTTTCAGATCAAGGCAGAGTGGCAGGCTTGTTGTTGGTCTGTCAGAGACCAGAACAGAAATTAATGTAAAAAAAAAAAAACTCCCCATTATTATTCAGTGCTTGTAAAACTTGAGTTAGATGGGGCTATGTCTCCTCTACCAAAGGATGAGAGTGCTGAAACGAATACAGAGTTGAAGCAAAATATGCCTTCGTGAGTACAGCAGCCGTACTGTGAATGAAGAGAAGTCTTACCCAGCGAGAACCAGATGCGTTTTCTGGTGTTTTTGCTCCTGCTGTGCTAGAATCCCTTTTGCAGCAGCGTGTTTGGGGATTGAGTGAGGGACAGTAAGATGGTGTCTCTAACCTAGTCACACGATGGTCGATCTGGAGATGCCAGCGGAGCACTGCACCAGACTTGCTACGCAGACCATAGCACGTTGAACCAGATGCGTTTTGGCTGTGACGTTCTATTGCGTTAATGTTAGCCCACTCCCATTACCTTGCTTACAGAGAATGGGTGTAGTTAGTGCTGTTGAATCCAGAACCTAAACAAGTTTGGTTGTAACTCCTCCCTCTCCATCCTGATCCAAGCACTCTGATATCTAGTTGTAGCCACTGCTGAAACTTCACACCTCTTGTTTCACCCACCACAAACAGCGGCCAGCACAGCCCTTTTTATTGGCCATCCACCATTTGAGCCAAGAAATGCAAACCATGGCATAAATGAGAGGCTCTGGTACTGCAGGTTGCGGTAATTGGTTCAGGCGATGGCAGGCCAAGGAGGTGTGAGGAATAATGTGCCGCTGCTGTCGGAGTGAGTGTGTGTGTGTGTGTGTGTGTGTGTGTGTGTGTGTGTGTGTGTGTGTGTGAGAATTACCACGGACATCAGGGAAATGTTGTTGTTTGGGATCTCAGTGGTTAAAGAATTTCACTGATAAAATAAACATATTTCTGGTCTCTTTTTTCTGACCCCAGAATCTGATTCCTCGGGCCCCAATTTAGGCAAACACAACGGTTGGTGTATGGGGCAGACTGGGTGGGCCTGGAGGCTCTTATCTTATGTCAACTTCTGTGTTTCTGTACAGAAAGTGGTAAGATCTTACGAGGGTGTGCAAGTGTTTTTCTCGTTTATTTCATGGAGGTGGGGATAGAGGTCTGTAACTACATAGTACTTTTCCTGTGCTTTTTGTAAGGTTCACTATTTCCAGTGACAGATGGATAAAATAAATATTTTGAGTGCTGTTCTGCACACACTGCTTCACCTATTTAAGGCAGGAATAACCAGATGGTTGCCTATTTCTGTAATTGGTTGGCTGTTGAAATTTCTAGGTGTTGGCTACTCCTTATGAGGCGGGGGGTGGTAAAGAGGTAGAGGGGGAACTTCTCCTTTAATAGTTTTTATAGTTAAGCATATAGTACATTTTTTCTTTTAGACAAGATATCTGCCCTGCAATGTAGAGTTTAGTTTTTACAGCTAGACTGGCTATAGTGATGTGTGCACCTTTACTACACCTCCTGGCCACCCCCGAGGTTGAGGTGTACGTACACCATTAACATTTTTAATTGGGTCCTGGTGGTTTAATTTTGGGTCAGGTTCAGCAGTGGATGGTTCTAACGCCATATGGTGGCTGCTGGACCCAATAAGTTAAGATGTGTTACACCCAAATTACACTATACATGCACTGCTGTTGAACCTTAGGGTATTGAATAAGCCAAAAGGATTGATTGGCAGTTTGTACATGTGAAGGTGCTAATCAGCTGTAAAAATGCATAGCACTTAACACAGAATGGTTAGCAAAGTTTAAAAATAAGATTTAATAAAATTATATATATCTGTGTCAATCTTCACCATTCATCACAGATGGGGTACTGGCCAGAGATCAGGACCCCACGGGAGCTTTTTTTTTTTTTTTTTTAGTTATAGGCGGAGCCGACGCAGCATCGGGCGCTGTCCTCAAGGCCGACGTACTACGTGGCGCCGAGGATTAGCTGCTAGCGCTGACTCCGCTTGCTTACCAGTTCTTCGCTCCGCCATCGAGGTCACTCTCTGTAAAGCCTAGAAGCGTTTTTCAAATTTTTAGGCCTTGAAGCTCGCGCCTTAGTCGTATGGTCTACTAGTTCTGTGTTTGCCTCCACTCGACGCCGCCGTAAGATCTTTCCTTATTTTACCGTTTGCCGCGCCGAGTCTGTTTTTGGTGTTTTTCTTCCGGGAGGTCGCGTCGCGTCGGAGGGCAAGAAATCTCAGACGGGCGGCCCCTATGCGCGTGGTGCCGTGCGGTCGCAAGTACTCAGTCACCGACCAACATGACCTGTGCTCTTTCGTGCCTTGGCCCGCCACACGACATGGATTCGTGCGACGCCTGCTTCTCGAGGACCGCTTGCTTTTAGAACAGTGCGCTGCTCAAAGTCGGACGAGCTCTACCGACTGGAGGTAGGCTGCACTGCCAGGCCAAGTCGCTTCTCTCGGCCCTTCCTCCGGATCTCCTACCGGTTCTATACGGATCGCTGGAGGAGGAGCCTCGGCTCTTCTAGCCTAGCTGTGGGCTAAGGCTCTTCCTTACGCGCAGGAGACCTATCCTGCTTCCTCCTGGGAGCGGGCGGAGGCGCTGTTTGGCAATCACCCTTTGGGGTGAAGGTTCTCGCGTGCCTCCCGCGATCTGCTAGGCCTCGGTCGACGCCGTTGCTTGGTGCCGCTAGCCTTTTGGCGCCGCTTCGGTGCCGCCGGTCCTGTTGGCGCCGACTCGACGCCAGCGCCAGGCTTGTCGGGCGCTTATTCGCGGTGCTGACACTGCTCGTGGCGCTGCGGAAACCGCCTTCGGCGTCGTCTTCGCCATGTCTCACCCTCAGCGCGAGGTTGAGCATGGTGCCGTGAGGCTTTTCAGGCCGTCGCGCGCCGTGCCTGGCGCCGTTGGGACTTTTGTGCCGCCACTGTGCCGGAGCGGCCCCACGGGCGCTGGCGTCGGCGCAGAGTCCTTCGGGCGCTGCTGACGCCACCTGGTCTCTCAGCACTGCACGCGCCTGGAGGCGTGGTGGCCCGAGGCTGGGGTTTGTGCCGGGCGAGTCTCTGTCCCGGGTGCCTTCCCTGGCACCGGTGGACCTGATGGTGCCGCAGCTAGCCCCGGCCTAGGACTTCTGGCCCAAGCTACCCTGCCACCTTCTGCTGGCACCGCTTGCGGTGCTGTGGAGCGGGCGAGGGTTGCTTTGGCTCCTGGGCCCCTCGGAAAGGTATCCCTTCCTCGACCCCCTACTATTTGGCTTAGGGCCTCGGACTCTTCCTCTTCGGAGTCGGAGTCCAGCTCGGAGTCTAATGGGCAGTCACACCCTTCGGGGTTGTCTGCAAGGGAGGACGAGCTGGTGGTTTCCTCTTCGGGTCTCGGCCAGCCCCCGCCCGAGGTGAGTCGGGTTCCTCTAAGGCTAGGGTCAGTGGTGGTGTTGACCAGCGGGCTGGTGGCCACCATCGCCTTGCAGCCTGGCCTTGGGGGTTCCTTGACCCTCTGTAGTGGTACTTCTACTGTGACGCCTCTGGTCGCCCAACTTTGGGGCCTATCGAGAGGGCCACCGGGAGGTGTCTTTCCGGGATTGCCTCAGGGCGGCCCTGGCTACTGAGCTGCCTAGGAGGGCCACTGAGGGCTAGGACCCTTTCGGATTCAGGGTCGAGGGGTGGGTTCGGCGCGCCGGCCCTTCTCTGGGACCCACCCGGGCCCTGGACGGAGCCGGAGTGTGGACTTCCGCCCTTCCCCTTCGGGTTCCTTGAGAGGGTCCCATTCTTTTGAGGCAGGGGACTGTCCTTCTGGACCTTCACAACCCCGGTTGCCTCACTTGTGGGATCTCTTTGGGCGTAGTCCAGTGGCGTACCGAAGCGGTTGTGCAGCTGTTCACTGCGGAGTCTTCCAGGACTCCCTGGGAGTCCGTGGTCTGCCTCCTTAGCCCTGGCAGAGGTCAGCCGGCTTCTTCTCCGGCTCTGTCCACTCCCTCTGCCGCCTTCACCTGCGTTCCCAGGTATCCTTGGTCCTAGTGGGCCTCTCACCTGGGAACAGTTCAGAGCGGTGGCTGCTCATTTCCCTGCTTACGTTAGGGCTTTGGACAGCCAGGTTTTTCAACCTCCCCCCGAGCAGCCACCCTCCTCTGAGCCCATGGTGACCTCCAGCTCCTCATCCCCCTCTTCTGGGGGAGAGGAACCTTCTGTCCACATCTCTCCTGCTGCTGATCTCTCTGAGTATCAGCGTTTTCCTCATGAGGATGATGGAGGACCTTCACCTTTCCCCCTCTTCTCTTAGCAATCGGAGCATGCGGCGCACGCCTTTCTAGGTGATTTTTGGGACAGCCACCGTGGTGCCGCTTGGCCCGCCTCCCTTCGGGAGCGCCCATGCTTCTGGCAGAGGCCCTTCTCCGGAGTTCCTGCCCCTAGGGACCTCTGCCAGAGGTATTGCGCCCCCAGAGTCTCCAGGCTCCTTGCCTCATCCGCAGTCCGGATTGACGCACCTGGACACTCCTGATGGGCTTCACGCCTCCACTGCGGACCGCCCCAGATCAAGACTCTCGGATTTTGATTTCTGGGGAGGAGGACTCTACCGCACAGCTGCTTCTTCCATTTCGCGATCAGGCCCACTACGCTGCCTATAACAGGTACTTGTGGTCAGCTAGGTCAGTTCCTAGCCGCCTGCCTGACTCGAGCAAACCAGGCAAGCCATTGCTCTCTCTGCACGTGGCCTGGAGCTAGCAAGGCACAAGGCAAGGCATCTTACGGCCAATGAGGTAGCTACCAGGGTCGAGGGACAGCGATCTGCACCAGAAGATCAGCATGGCTTCGCTTTCCCGGTTGTCACCCTTGGCCCGCGAGGGTGATTTGCTCCGCCACCAGGGAACCTATCTCTTCCCGTAGGGCGAGACTGTTTGTCGGGCAAATTTCTCCGGGGAACCCTGCCTCGCCTCTCCCACTCGGCCTCCTCGGCCCAGAAGGTTCCCCTTAGTGTGTCACCCACTGAGGGCTAAGGGACATTGTCCCTTAGGGTGCAATCAGTTAACCCCCTTCAGGGGCTTGTCAGTACTATCAGGATGAACGGTGAAGATTGACACAGATAAGATATGAAAATTACGTACTTACCGTATTATGATCTTTCTGTGTATCTTCACCATTCATCACAATCCTCCTCCATCCCCTTGGGCTCCAGTCTCTGATTCTCCTCCTCTGTGCCTTCCTCTCGCGGCATAGGTGCCGGAACCTCTGGGCAAAAGGGCAGTTCCCTCCACTTGTTGTTCCTGTATGGTGGAACTGGTATGGGGAAAGTGTCTTTCTTTCTTAGCCCCTCAACTTTGCCATCTTCCGCACCCTTGCTTGAGTGAGATTAGTGGGGACACACGGGGGACAGTCTTCCTCTAAGGGGTACAGTTTGAGTGGCACTCCTTCTCTTCATATCTTCACTTTCTACGGGTGTGAGCTGGTGGTTGCCCTCCTCTGTTATCCATCTATTTAAAAAAAAAAAAAAAATCTTCCTTTTTTCACCAAATATCTCTTTAGAGAGAGAGTACTGAGTTCCTGTACCCTGTCCTTCCAGAATAGCCGACTTGCTTTGGGGTATCTGCCAGTTATTCTGTGCCTTGAATTCTGGCAGTCAGCTCTGCTAACTCCTTGCAGTACCTATACAGTCTGGTTATGGTCAAAAGTCCTGGATCCTTGTTACCCTCACTCTCTCCTAAAATTCTCTCCCCTTCCCTCCCTTCTTCCGTTTCCAGAGATTGGGGCCCCTACCCAATCCCCTTAGTCTTACTTATTCTATGCTGTCCTCTGTTGTTGTTTCTCCTTTTTAGTTCAGTTTTCTCTTCCTTTTTCTGTCCCTTGGACTCTCTTGTCCCACCCTCCATCCCTTCCTCTTACCTCTCCGGCGACTCAGAACTGGTAAGCAGGCGGAGTCGACGCCCCCTAACGCCATCCACGAGCGCCACGTAGTACGTCGGCCTAGAGGACGGCGCCGATGCTGCGCCGGCTCCACCTAGCCTTTATATAAAAAAAGCTCCCAGGGTCCTGATCTCCGCCAGTACCCAATCTGTGATGAATGGTGAAGATACACAGAAAGATCATAATTACGGTAAGTACATAATTTTCATTTTTGTCTACTGTACCATAGACTCACTGGGAGTTAGTCTACTGCTGTGCATTTTGGAAATGATTAACATCATCTACTATTTCGTAGCTTTTGCTATGCTATACCAGTTATTTAAAACCATGAACCTCATAGCACACCTCTCAGACAAGAGTGCATTTAAAGTGCACACACCTTGAGGCGTGGTGTACACATCGGATACCTCAGTTGGCTCAGGGAGGGACTTTTTTTTAATTGTACATTGTCCAATTGGGTGAGGGAGGGGAGGACCACTGGAATACTGGGGAATTTCTTTTTTTTGTTTTATATTGTGTTGGAGCAAGTGTGTCTCACTGGGAACCTGTAGTTGCTGCACCATTTCTTGGGACTCGAGTGGGAAGAGGCAGACAAGTATGCGGTACGTGGAGAGATTATCTGATTCACAAACATGCCCAGTGGTAGATGAGGATTACCAGGCATGCCTCTACAGGGTTGAGAAGTAGACATCTGAAGTGGTGTTACTAAATCTGTTTCAAGATGGGAGGGGTAATGCTGTTGGGGGAGATTTTCAGTTGCTGTAAACAATGGCATTTACTTGCAGGTGGAAGCAGCACGTGAGACCTGCTGTTTGTCACCCACGTACTGTGCAATACATGACTGCGTGTGTGACGGAATAGAACTCAGCATTTCCTTGGAAATTTAAGGAGCAAAAGGTACCCAGCACGCTGTCAGCCTTATTACTGAGAATATTACAATAGCAGCATTAGTGTTCCACCAGTGAAAATAGGATGGCATGAACATGTTGGGTGCTTGGAGTGCTAAATATAATGGGCATGAATTTAAGCTCTTATGCAGTATCTTGTTTGTTCAGAGTTTTACCTGGAAGGTCTGCTGAGCTGTGAGAGGCGTCCCGGGAAAGGGTATAAAGGGTGGCAAAGTGGTCCCCAGAAACCATCAAGGTGCTTTAGCCCCAGGTTGCAAATGGAGCTCTCCCTTCCCCCATTTCACAGTGTTTAAGGGGACCAATAGAGTTCAAGAGGGCAGCATCTTTGAGAAGAGATGTGCAAGAACAAGGGGTGACAATATGAGGCTGGAGGGAGGAAGACTCTGGCAACGTGAGGAAGTATTTTTTCACAAAAAGGGTGGTGGATGCATGGAACAGCCTCCCTGAGGGAGGTTGTGGGGGCAACATTAGGCGAGGTCAGGAATGCACGGGACAGGCAGAAGGCAACACTAGGGGCAGGAAGGAGGATGTAGACTGCAGATCAAGTAGGATCTAGAGTTTATACAGTAGGTAGGGAAATGAGGCAGACGAGGTGAGCCCAAACGGTCCTCATCTGTCGTCAAATTCTATGTTTCTATGCATTACTGCGAAAACTAAAACTGTCTTACAAAAACTGCTGTTAACATGTCCTTAATTAATCAGTAGGACATGTCTGGGTGTGCATAGTGGTGGGATAATGGCACACCTCTGTATTGTGAGCCATGAGGCATTGCTGAGGGCCTTCAGCTGCCTGAGAAGTGTTGTTCATTATCTCACCATGATACACACCTTGGAGTCTTATTAAAATTAAAAAATGGATCTCTTAAGATTTTGAAGGTGAAAAAATGCACAAAGATGAGATTTTTTTTTGTGCTACGTTCGACACTACCTAGAGTCCCTACACATCCCAGCATTGGTATGCCATCTCTGTTGCAAATATTGTACCCAGTAGATACATATTTCTCCCTTCTTGTGCTGGTCGTAGGGCTCTTGACATCTGGGCTGTCCCTCCTGCGTCCGTGAGAATGCAGGAAGACCAATGTTGCAACAGCTGGATATCCTCTCCTCCCTCACCAGGTTTCAGCCAGTCTGCTTCCTGCCTCTTTCTGAGTAACAGGTGCAGTTGCAGCAGCGCTCTCACTGTGTAACAGAGCTGAAGTTTTTCTACCGTCTTTTTTTTTTTTTTCCCCTTTGCGGATCGGACGACATCCTCCATTGGGTGCTGGGAGAGAATTTCGCCATTCAGCCTTCCCGCACCTTTTTGTGGCTATTTGTGCTACCATGGCTCCAGGCTCAGCCACACTGCTGCACAGCCTGCCCCCACCACCACCACAAACCTCAGTGGCCGATCAGTAGCAGATCCAGGACTGACAGAAGCAACAGGATTGGGAGAAAGCAGTTTTGGCGGTTTGGACCACTGCGACAGTACCTGGCAAACAATCTACTTCAGGACCGAATTGCAGCAGCTCAGAATTTTGTCCTTCCACAGAACCTCTGACAGCCGCAACTAGTTTTAGCCACCTTTTCTGCTGGATCCTGGTGAAGGAGGAAAGGATATCCGGCTGTTGCAGTGTTGGTCTTTCTGCCTTCTCGCTGACGAAGAAGGGAGATCCCAGATGTCGAGCCCTGCGATCAGTAATCTGAGAAAATGTACAGGTATTTAAATTTAGATTTTTCTTAACCCTTTAATCCTCTTATTTTTCCACAGCTGACCCCCCCGATTACTGTTTTCCTCACCTTTACTCCTAATTTATATTTCCTTCCCCCCCTCTAAAGTCAGTAGCTGAAATGTTTATTATGTAATACAAAAATGCAAATCTCTGCTCTGTCCCACTGACAGAATTTTCACCCTTTCAGTAACAGAACAGAAGGCCTCCTATGGAGCCAGAGCTTCCATTTTATCTGTAGAAGATTAAATGTTAGAGATGGTAAGGCTAGGTGGGAGATAAATGGGAGCCACAGAAGCACCAGAAATAAAACAAAGTACTGCAGTACTTCATTTTTTTAATTTATGTTGGTATGTGTAAGAGGACTATGAAGGCGAAGAGCATTTAACTTTGCATAGGTAAAGCGAGGAGGAGGGATGCCTTCTGTATATCACTTACAGGCCTCACTGCTCACTACCAGGACATTGACCCATCCTGCAAGTTCTCAGCGGCCAACCGATTGGACTCTGACATGGAAGCAAAACCTAATCGTGACATTCTCCTATACACCCCGCCAAATATGGTTGACTCTGGCTTAGCCTCCTTTCTTGGTCATGTCATTTGCTTGAACCGATGCCAGGAAAAGCTCATTCTAGGTGATTTCAACATCAGCTGGCTCTCACCACATGCCAGGCGGTACACAAACAGGCTATCTGACCTCTGCCTCAACTAGATGGTCAAATCTGCCTACTCAATGTCGACTACAGAAAAAATTAACACACTCATTGACTGGATCCTGGCTTCCCACCCTGAAAGGCGGTCTCGTGTAGAGGTACTGCCAGATCTGATTAGTGATTACCCTCCTGTCTGCTGCTTCTGGTCTGCCAGAAGGCTGAGACCTCCTCCAGAATACATCTACACCTGCTGTCTAAAGGGAGGAAAACTCGTGGATCTTCAAAACCACCTTAGTAACACTGATTGACAATATCTGAACTGCATTCTCGACATTAATCTTACCTTTGACTTCTCCGACATTCCAAACTGCATGGGACCACTTACTCCACTAAGAAAGAAGGGAGTCAGAGGAGACACTAATCACTAGCTCACCTCAGAACTCGTCACTCTCAACTCTCAGCTGTGAGCCTCATACAAAGTGGGCTCTCGCCAGGCCCTACAGAAGTACAAAGAGCTGAAAAAAAATGGTATAAATCACCCATTCCATAAATCCAAAGGAGAGTTCTGCAAAGCTAAACATTTCTGAATCCAGTAACAATCCCAGGAGTCTTTGGGAGCCTGTCATCAGAGTCTTAGGATGGAAAAGCCGCTTCACCTCCAACATCCTCATTGTCAACCGAGAACACCACTGACCCTCAAGCCATTATCGAAGCGTGTAACTTTCTTTGTGAACATGATCAAGGACCTGCCCACTGGCACCCAGCCTACCACACCTTTCTCCTGTAGTCCCCCGATCTCCTCCAGCCCCGATGGACCCAAATTTTAAATGGGTAAGCACCAATACAATTAAAAAGAATATGCTAAAGTCATCAACCAGAACAAGAATTGGACCCAATCAAGGAACTGGCTTTACCTGTGCAAAAATATTCAACTTTTCCCTCCAATTTGGCTCCCTCCCTGTGTGGAAACAAGCTAACTTAGTCCCAGTCTTTAAATCTGGTGACAGTACAGCAGTCTCCAACTGTAGGCCCATTTCTATCCCCTTCCCGCTCTCTAAAGCCTTAGAAAAGATTGTCGGCAACCAGCTGGTGTTCTAAATCACAGATTACAACCTCCTTGCTGCCGAACAACACGGCTTCAGAAAGCTGCACAGCAGCCCTAACTAAGCTATGTGAAGAACTCCACAAGGCCCTAGACAAAGGTGAATATGTTGGTGCAGCCTTTCTTGGTTTCTCCAAGGCCTTTGACTCCATCATGACCTTCTAATCATAAAGCCCCAAGAGTTGGGACTGTCGGATGAGGTCACATTGTGGATCTTCGACTACTTAGCCCACAGCTCACACAAGGCTAGATGTAGAGAGGTGTTCTCTAGCTTGCAACCTTTACCACTGGAATCCCACAAGGCTCAGTCTACAGTCTCCCCTGCTATTAAGTCTGTTCATCAACAAGGTCCTAGAAGTTTAACGCCAAAGCATTACAGTATGCAGATAAGTCATCACCTCACACCGCAACTTCAAGAAGCTGAAATGCATCCCATAATCTGACTTCGTAAGGTCTGCGACTGGTTCATGTCTAAAAGGGTGATCATTAATGGCCAGAAAACCAGATCTCTTCTGTTTAGGAGCACTGATCCCCCTGAAGGGTGGCCCTGAGCTGCACATCACACAAGCTGGGGACCCAGTTGAACAGGTCCAGGTCTTAAAGTACCTGGGCGTACAACTTGATACAGTCATGTCCTTCACATCTCCTGCCAACTAAAAACATATCAACCAGTGCCTTGGCTTGCTATACAGAAACGAGCACAACCTAACCCCTGAAGTAAAAACAAACAAAACTCCTAGTATCCAGCCTTATCTCGAGGATTGACTATGATTTGTTCATCTTCTCTGCAGCCAGTAACGCCGTACTTGAAAGAATCTCAGTAGCGTTCAGCTGAGCTTTCAGATTTGCACTCAACATGAAGCCAGCCTGCTACCACTGTGACTTATACCTCACCACCAGCTGGCTTCCTTTCCACCTCAGAGTTCATAGGATTCATAGGAGTATACGACCCAGGTCAGGCATGTGCCCATGTACAGCTTGCCCTTTGCTCGAAGGGAATATCCAGTTCTCTCTCCTAAGCTGGTCTCTGGACTTCCATACTGATGGGCTGTACTTCCTGATGCTATCATGTAGGCAGGAACCAAACTCTGCAGGTTGGATATCCTCCCCTTCACTTCCTGTGCACACCAGTTTACTTTCTGCCTTCCAAAAGGCAGGTACTATGTAGCAGAGCCCTGTCTCGGCCCCGCCAGGAGGAAGACATCAGACTGTAGGTCTCATTTTTATTTTTGTCTTTGGTTATCCTTAACATTGGACAAGAGCAGCATTACACATGCTCTTTTTTCCTGTTTGGTTCCAGTCTCAGCCTGAAGTAAACTGGTGTGCACAGGAAGTGGAGATAGGATATCCAGGCTGCAGAGTTTTGGTTCCTGCCTGCATGATGGCATCAGGAGGTACAGCCCATCAGTATGGAAGCCCGAAGACTAGCCTTCAGAGAAGGAAAATTTACAGGTATTTAAATTTTGTTTTATACTACTTGTTTTACAGTAGGTATATAGATTACTCTTAAAGAGTTAGTGTACTGCCTACAACTGATATTAGATTTTAAAAGCAGTCAACCGTTACCTTTTATATTTGAGGTACTTTTTCTTTTCCCTTTGTTTAATTAGAAGATTGTTTACCTGATGTTAATATGGGGGGTGTGTGGAACAGCACTCTGTGAGGCAGCTGACGGAGCTAGCTATACTGCCCCCACTACATCACCAGCATTGTGATCTCACTGACTGACATCACTGCTACCTAGGAACAGCAATTCAGTGACTTCCAGGTCATTCACCTGTCATTTCACTGTCCGCGAAATCACAATGCTGGTGGGGGGTGGGGGTGGGGGGCAGCAGAGCTAGATATGTCAGCTGCTATACTAAGAGCTGTTCCACACATCCACCACAACATTATGGCATAGAAGACTTTCTGATGGGCAAAAGGAAAAAGTACTTCAGAAATAACATTTTATAACTACTTCTTAAAATTTATATTTGCCTTTCTGCCTGATTTTGCTCCACTAGCTCTTTAAATTTGTTCATGGTTTATTAGCCACCACCCCCTTTTTTTTTGGGGTCTGTTCCAAAGAATCATAACTCTTTGGCTAAACGATGTTGCTCTCCTCTTTGTATGACATGTTTCACTTTTTAACTGAAGTATGTGGGCTCTCACGTGTTTTGTGTGTATTGCCCTTAGGTTCCAGACCCAGACAATCCCATAGTTCATTA
Organism: Neoceratodus forsteri; assembly: GCA_016271365.2. NCBI lineage: Eukaryota > Metazoa > Chordata > Ceratodontiformes > Ceratodontidae > Neoceratodus > Neoceratodus forsteri. The sequence goes on from CM057451.1 coordinate 1,156,009,332, forward strand.
TCAGTAAAGACTCTGTATACTAAGCACATACACCTCAAACGCCTGTATTTCACGGAAGTTAACCTCAAAGTCCTTCTATGCAAGAGAGCACTTCTTGGTCAAATGCTGTTGGGTGTCTGCAACCTCTTCTCCTCGATCATGAGTGAGTATGTTACTCGACTGAATCAAACTCATACCTTTGAGAAACTGCTCTTGGCCAACACTCCTTTGCAACTAGAGCAGTTAAAGCCTGGAACTCCCTGCCTACAGCCATCACTGCTCTTCTTCACTTCTCTCCCTTTAGGGCCCAGGTCACAGCCCACCTTTTCCAGAAACTGCACTGCATGTGTAACGAGACCATATCTTCTAGTGCATTAGCCTGCACCCTCGTTGATGCCTCCCGCAGCTGCGGAAGTCTGTTAACTCACTGCTCCTTATGCTATAATTATTGTTATACCTGTTGTGTATTGTATTGGTCTGCTGTTGAATCGGGGATCTCAGGAATTTTGGTTTGGGGGTTCGGGACTTTCTAGGAGAAAAATGGGATCTGCAGCTAAAAAGTGGGAGTCCCAATTACATTTTTGGGGGTCTCCATCGAAATGAATGTGAGCCATGCCCCCCCACACTTGCACATTTTGTGATGTAGCAATCTGGAGAGTGTGGGGTTGTGCTTTATTGGTTTCTATGGGGCCGATTTTTTTTAAATACAATTTTTTATATTTTAGAGGTCAAATTCAGACAAATGAAGGTCACTGCTCGGTTAACAGGTTCCCTGTCGGTTGAGCGGTGGCCTTAGTTTGTTTGAATTTGCCCTCTGAAGCATGAAGAATTGTAGTTAAAAGATGGAACCATAGAAACCAGTGGAGTGTGCCCCATGCTTAAGGGGGCAAATTCATATTGGCAGGAATAACCCTGGAACAACCTATTGGCTAAACAGGGTCAAACTCAGTCACTTAAAAGCGGAAAGGGATCTAGGAGTTATTAGCGACACCCTTAAACAAGACTGCCAGTGCAACACAGCATATAGTAGGGCCAACAAAATGCCCTGGTGCAAAGGGAGAGGATTTGACTGTAGGCACAGGGAAGTGATACTTCCACTGTATTGATCCATGGTGAGACCCCATTTGGAATACTCTGTACAGTTTTTGGAGACCATACCTTAGAAGGATGGGGACAGGATAGAGACCATTCAAAGAAGGGCAACCAAAATGATACAGGGGCTGTCGTACGAATGGTGACTGGAGGTGTTAAAGGAAAGGGGAGAATGTTTAACCAGGTAAGGCACACTATGCTGGATCTTGTTTCCAGGTGCGACCTGGGAGCACAGGGAAGTTAAGTGACTTGCTCAGGATCACACAGTGTGCAAGTGGGTTGGTGGGATATATATCCAGGTCTAAAGGTTTGCAGCTTAGTGCCCTTAACCACTATGCTATACTGCCTTAAACATGTACTCCCTTGAATCTAGGAGAGAAAGTGGGGCTATAATTAAGTACATGATGCTGAACTATTCACCAAGGCTCCCAACTCAAACATGAGGGAGCATGGATGGAAACTAAAGGGTGGGAATTTCAGGAGGGATCTTGTGAAGCTTTATTTCTCGGAAAGGATTGTGGGGCCATGGAACAAGCTACTTGTGGAAGTGGTAGGAGTTAGGACCGTGTCAGCATTCAGAAGGGGTTGGGATCAAGAGTACACTAGAATCAAATCGGCAAGGGAATCTGCCAGCTAGAAAATGGGGGTCACCTAGGATCTCGGGATATCAGGGGCAGACTCTACTGACCCTTGGTCTCCTTCTGCCATCGCCTCTCTCTGTTTCTATGGGTAAAGATGGCCTTCAGGTTTCTTTATGAAACCTGTTTTTATAATGCCCTTGACTGCATGGCAGCTGTGACTTTGAAGAGGGCTAAATTTTGCCGTTCCTATATTGAGCAGTGCTCATGCAGTTACTTTTAAAATAGTCAGTAAGCACTTTGGCATCTTGACACTTGAGGGCCGCAGGGAATGATGAATAACTGAGTGCACATGATAAAGGTACAGTGTCGTTGTGTCTGCCAGGAGGGTAAACAAATGCTGCTTCTCAACTTTTTGCCACAGTGAATGACCACAGCAGCTCACAGTTGGTTACGTGTGTGTGTTTCTTTTTTTTGTTGTTGCCAGGGAAAAAGTTAAGAAAAAGTTTCTTGATTTCTGAAAGTGAGGCATTTCTGTTCATCATAGGCTTGCGCTTTTCAAGCCTTGAAAGCTTTGCTTGCTGTTCACACGTTTGGGGAGTTGCCATTGTCCCCATCTCCATAGTATCATTTTGAATGACTGAGCTAACCTAAGTTATCACTGAAAAGATTACTGAAACTTGTTAGTGGCAATATTTGACTCCTGTTTAAAGATAAGCTGCAAATATGTAGTCAAATTACTTACTTTTCCCTAATATAAGGGCAATCGGACATTATTCTTGACAGTGCAGGAATTGCCAGTGACTGTGCTGGGGGGAAGGGGTTAAAACATGGGTCAAATTGGACCCACTGCTATAAACAAATGTGGGTCTTAAAACCTGTGGTGTGGGGGATTGAGGTGCTAGACACCACACCTTGCACAACATTGGCGACCTGGGTTCGGGAATGAGCCTGGGTCATCTGGGGCTGGCTTGGGGGGGGGGGAAGCTGGATTCAGCTGCCAATTGGCAGGTCTCACTCCTGGGGAGGGTTAGACACCGCTCCGACAAGCTGACTATGTCGGGAGGGGAGGATGCTGTTAGGTGCTTGGTGGAAGCAGTGTCTCGGCATGGCTTCCTGCCTGGACCTCAGTCCTCTGTGTCTGCATCCTTGGGTGGGGATGGGGATTAACGCAGTCACTTAAGTAACTACAAAATCCCAGCACCACGGACGCATGGGGTGATCCCTGTATTAAAAGCTACTGATGGTGGTACCCACCTAGCTCTGGCCGGCGGGGGGGGGGGACACTAATAAAATGTGGGTCTAAAGAGGAACCTACTGGGTCAACACATAATAAATAGCAGATTTTGGACAGTTCACTTTCCTTTCTTTTAGATATTGTTAGTTTGGACCCACTGACAGTGGAAAAAGGGGGTCATTCCTGGGCAGGATGCAACTTTTGCCGTTTTGGTGCATGTTAGCGCTGTCCTTAGGAATTGCAGTAACTCATGTGTACATGCCATTTTATTGCTTAATTGTTGGCTGCATAGAAAATCACTCAAACCTTTAGTGAAAGCTGGCAGAACTATAGGTGAGTGCTGATTAATTTAAGCAAGAATTATATCATTTTCGTCCATGTCCTGTCAGTTTAGTACACACATTAGATTGTAAAATGGCAAAAAAACAGTCCCCAGATGTCTGAGGACCTTTGTCTGTTGAATGTTATTGGTGCAACCGGCAAATACCTGGTAACTTTCACAGGCTGATTAGTAACACTTGGGGGCAGTTATAACCGAGATGGTGTGCCTGGACTGTATAGATCATGCAGATTGTTTTCCATTTTCCTGGCTAACCCTAAATGTAGCCTTCTGCAGTTCTCTGCTTCTAGAAATATAGAAACCTAGAAAATTGACGGCAGATCTGGACCGCTAAGCCCATCCAGTCTGCTCCTTTTTCCCCCACCTGTTACAGTGACTGTTGACCCCATTAGGTTATCAGCTTGGCCTCTCCTTCCCACCTCTAGAGTTCCTTTATGTTTATCCCAAGCATGCTCGAATCCCACTACTGTTGCTCCCACCACCTCTTTGAGGCAGGCTTTTCCATGTATCCACCACCCTTTCAGTGAAGGACTTTCTCATGTTTCCTTATCTTGCCTCCTCCAATCTCGTATCGTGCCCCCTTGTTCTTGTACCCGTCCTAGACTGAAAGATGTCCCCCACCTGCACCTTATTTATGCCCTTAAGATACCTGAAGGTCTCTCTCCTATCTCTCCCCTCTCTTCTGTATATTATTCTGATTCACCACTTTTTGCTGTGGTTCTGCCGCACTCTGGTCAGCAATGTGTTCTCCCAGAATGTGTACCTCTGCCCTTGTAACCCTTCCACAATATGTACTTCCTCTGTCCTGCACCTCTTCACAGTTTGTAATTTTACGCTGCACCTCTACTGTTAGACCTTTTCATAGAATCATATCCATAGAAGCTTGATAGCAGAAAAGCACCATACCAGCCCGTCTAGTCTGCCCTTTTTTTCCCTACACCTCCCCTCTCCCTGCCAGCCCCGCTCTCCCCCTGATACTCTGCCCCATATGCTTGTCCCATGCCCTCTTGAATTCTTCCACCGGTTTAGCCTGCACCACTCTGACTGGTAGTCTGTTCCAGGGCTCCACCACCCTCTCTGTGAAGAAACGTCCTCTCACATTGCCCCTGTATCTTTTTCCTTGCAGTCTGAGGCTGTGCCCTCTAGTTTTAACTCCCTCCTTCCTCTTAAGTAAACCCTCTTCTCCCACTTTATTGAGCCCCTTTACATATTTAAAAGTTTCAATCATGTCTCCCCTTTCCCTCCTTGTCTCCAGCGAGTACAGATCCAGCTCCTTACACCTCTGCTCATATGACTTTCCTTGCATACCCTGCACCACCTTGGTTGCCCTTCTCTGAACCCTCCTCAGCTCATCTATATCCTTGCGGAGATGTAGCCTCCAGAACTGAACCTCATCCTCCAGGTGCGGCTTCACCATGGCTTTGTAAAGGAGCATTATTAGCTCCCTCTTTCTGCTAGTAATGCCCCTGCCTTTGCATGCCAACATTCCATTGGCCTTTCCCCGCTGCACTGCTAAATTTATTCCTACCTTAAGGTTCGAGGAGATTATGATCCCCAGATGTCTCTCTTGTTCTGTTACTTTAATTTCAAACAACATGAAGTCTTGCTATGTTATAGACATTAGCAGTTTGATCCAGCTCTAGAACTGCCCCGGAGTGAAATGGTTAAAACCATTCCAAAATAGAATTTTGGCACGAGAGCAGCTCTATCTGTCATTTCAAACTTGAACTGTCAGATTCTTTACTCCGCCTCAGTGAACAGTCGCTCCGGAGATTTCTCCTTCTGCTTGGTTCATTTCTCTGTTTAAAAAGTGTTTTCTCGGTTGGATTTAACCGAGAATAGTTTTATTTTAACCGCAAAACCGTTCGGTTCAAGCTCTATCTGTGGTAACCGTAAATAAATGAAGGTTTTGTCTGTGTGGAACTTGTAAGTTATCGGTTCGGTTTTGAACCGATCAGTGGGTTTAAAACTCATTTAAAACTAAAAGTTACTATTTTAGAGTGCGGTTCCCGGTTCTTATCGGTTCTAAAAAAAACTGATTTATTACGTTTTTTTCCAATACCCGTGACACGGTTAGGAACCGAGTAAGGGTGTCTTGCCTGGCACTGTCAAGTAAAGGGCAAGTTTTGTCAGGCTGGCATTATGTCTGAGAAACCCAAAAGAAAACCGGGGCCCACTGGGTTTCAACACTGATGTTTGTGGGGGAAGTTCTGCCAAGGCTGACCCACACACCACATGTGTTTATTGTCTGGGGTTTGACCACCTCCAGTCAGACTGCCAGGTATAAGAATTTCCCTGCAGCCACCCTGGAAAAAGATTGGGCAGGCTCAGGGAACTAGAGGCTAAACGTCCGCTGACCCGATGGCCAACCCGTTCGGTGCCAACCGGACCTAGAGGGAGTGCCTCTGACCAGGGCCAGACTTCCTCGGCAAAGAAAAGCTGGTTCTGAGGAACCAATTCCAGTAAAGAAAACAAGAAAATCAGCAGGTCTGGAGTCCAAAATTCCTTCTCCAACTGCTGCAGAGATGGCAAAAGCCATACAAATTGTCCAGTCACTGTCTCGGTCCGTCCGAACCACCATTATCTGGTAAAAGGTTGGCTCGTCCGGTCCCAGTGGTTCAGGATTATGATATTGAGGAATTTTATGAACCAGAGGAGGGGGAGGAGGATTATGAACAGTATGAATGTGGCTGGGAAGGTCTGGGTGTGCCCATTGAACCGGACATCTCCCCAGACAGACCTTTAGAATCTCCCCCTATGCTGTCAGAGTCCCCATCTCATTTTGTGTTTTATAAAAAGGTTGCTGAAACCCTCCAGCTTCCTTTAGAAGAGGCTGTGGATGAGCAAGAGGAGCCTGATTTTGTAGAAATGATGGATATTCCAGAGTCTAGAGAGATTGTCTATTCCTTTACATAAGTCTTTTAGAAACAAACAATTAAAATTTTAAAAGCTCCTAATTCTGTGCCTCCTGTAGATAAAAAGATGGACAGAAGGTATACATTGTCAGGCCCTGATACAGAATTCCTTTCTCAGCAGTGCAGTCATGTTAGGTAGTTCAGGCTGCTGCCTGTGATAAAGCTAATATTCCTTGGCTTCACATCCTCCTGACAAGGATTCCAGGAAGATTGATGCCATGGCAAAAGACAGTATATGGCAGCCTCTCTGGGACTCAGGCAAGCAAATTATATGGCTTGTGTAGCTAGGTATCAGAAATCTAGATGGGATACTGTTATGCATTGGCCAAGCAGGCCCATGGCCTGCTGGCTAGTGAACAGAACAGGTGGCTGCTGATGGCATTGAAGCCTCTAAGGTTCAGTTTCATGCTGCTGTGGATGTTAATGATGTTTCCTCTAGGGTCATGGCCACATCTGTAGCTGCAGGTTGGCCTGGCTCAGGTGTACTAGTTTGTCACATGATACCCAGACTAAGGCTATGGATTTTCCTGTGGTGGGAAATTCTCTGTTTGGAGAGCAGACAGAGAATTACATGAAGAAGATGAATGAATATGGACTACTTACAAGAGTGCCCAGGCTAAGGAGCGCAAGCCACCCTCAAAGGCATGCCCCAGGGTAGGGGTAGGCCTTTCACAGGCCTTTCTACCAGACTCAGGCCTCCTCTGCCTGTGCTCAGAGGGGTTCTTCAGAGGCAGGGGCAGATGAGGGTGTGCAGATCTGCTCCCACCCCCAGCCTAAAGCTCCATAAACAGGCACCCTGATGGGGTGCCCAGGGCCGATTCTCCTGTACCAGTGGGGCAGGCTGGCTTACTTCAGTCAGAATTGGGCTTCTTAACCTCAGACAAGTGGGTTCTGGAAGTAGTAGCCAGGGTCTGGTTCTCAGCTTCAAAAAGTTTCCCAAGTTGAGAAGCAGACTTTTTCTACCTGCAAGTGCTTCAGAGACCCTCGCCTGGAAACAGAGGTCTCATCCTGTTAGCTCTCAGAGCAGTAGAGGTTCCCCCTGCATCAGGGCAGGGTCTATATTCCAGATACTTCTTACCCCAAAAAGACAGGAGAATGGCGCTCATCTTAGATCTCAGGTATCTGAACAAGCATCTTTTGAAACCAAAGTTCAAAATGGTAACTCTGGCAACGATTTTACCTTCCCTAAGGCCAGGGGACTGGCTAGCCTCCTGGACCTCAAGGATGCCTATTTCCATGTCCTAATCAGAAGATCCCATCGAAAGTACTCAGATCTCGAACTGCCCTCAGGTCATTACCAGTTCAGCACAATGCCCTTCGCCTTACCTCTGCTCCAAGGGTATTCACAAAGTGTCAGCAGTGGCCCACTTAAGGAGGCAGAGGATTGCTGTTTTCTTATCTAGACTCCACTGGCTCATTGTAGGCCAGTCCTCAGAACAGGTAAAATCTCACCTGCAGGTCACCCAGCAGCTTCTCACCTCCTGGGTTTTCTGCTAAACCTACTAAAGTCGGTTCTGGAACCAGTCCAGGTACTCACCTTTATAGGGGCAGAATTGACACACAATGTTAGCCAGAGCCTTTCTTCCCCAGAAAGGGTAAGGAATTTAGTGGCTCTGGCCTCTTCTTTCACTCTGCAGGTCTCTTGACCAGCAAGACACTTTCTGCAGCTCCTGGGGCACATGGCTGCATCCACAGCTGTTGTGCAGGAAGCCAGATTTCAGATGAGACATTCAGTTTCACTTGAGAACCTTTTGGTCTCAGAGAAGAGACCCCCTTTCCAAGCATCAATTTGCTGGAACTCAGAGCTGTCTTTTTAGCTCTTCAAGCTTTTTCTGCATCTGTCCACGACAAGGTGATACAAGTCAGAACAGACAACACCACAACAATGTGGTACATCAACAAACGGGGGCACTCTGTCTTCGGTCTTGTGCACCGAGGCAATGAAGTTGTGGTCTCTGGCCTATTCCCTGAACACTTCTCATAGCAGTTCATCTTCCAGGGAAAGACAATGTCCTAGCGGATGCCCTCAGTAGGATTTCCCAGGGCCATCACGAATGGTCCCTGGATCCTCAAGTGCTGGGGATAATTTTTGCCAGGTGGGGCATCCCTCAGATAGATCTTTTTACAGCCCCAGACAATCACAGACTTCCTCTGTTCTGTTGCAGGCCTCCAGTGCTGGGCTCAGTTCCCCTGGATGCCCTTCTTCTGGATTGGGAAGGGAAGTTCCTGTATGCTTCCCCCCCCTTTCCTCTCCTATTCAGAGTACTAGTCAAAATCAGATCTCAGCCTTGCAGGGTGATTCTGATTGCCCCGGATTGGGCCAGGCAGCCCTGGTACCCACTCCTTCTGTCTCTGACAGTCCATCTTCCCCTGTGCCTCCCCAGGAATCACAATCTGTTGACTTGTGCCCAGGAAGGGTTTGGTATCCGGACCTCAATCCTCAACCTCAAGGCCTGGCTCTTGAGGAGTTAGAGTTTGCTGATTTACACCTCCTCAGGGTGTTCTGAGATCCTAAAGGCTTCCAGAAAGCCTTCCACTAGGGCTACTTTATAGTTCTAAATGGAAAAGGTTTTCATTTGGTGTGCTGGGAAAAATATTTCCCAGAATCTGCTGAATTGCCCATTTTGTTAGATTACATGGTACATCTTAATTCCTTGGGTCTCAGACCAGCTACCCTGAGAGTTCATTTGGCAGCTGTGTCTGCTTTTGTGTCAGCAGGAAAGTCATCCCCTCTTTCCTCTCCATCCTGTGTTTTCCAAATTTTTTAAGGGATTACTCCATACTATCCTCCTCGTGAACCAGCCCCTGCTTGGGGACCTTAATGTTTGCATTGCCCAGTTAATGCAACTCTTTTGAACCTCTGTCTTCTGCAGAGCTTAAGTACCTAACTTGGAAAACTGTTTTTCTAGTGGCTATCACTTCTGCCAGACGCATAAGTAAACTGCAAGCCTTGTCAGTGGAGACTGACTTTTATTTCTTTCCACAGGGATAAGGTAGTCCTTAGGACTAATAGGAAGTTTTTGCCTAAGGTGGTTTCAGATTTCCATCTTAATCAATCTATCTCCCTTCCAGTATTTTTCACTGATCACTCCTCCTCGGGTGAGAGGAGGTTGCACAGCCGGGATGTTAAGAGAGCTCTTAGTTATTATATAGAGCGTACCAAAGGTCACAGGTTCGAATCCCTCCAACTTTTCCTTGCCTATGGTGAAGTTGGGAAAGGCAAACCTGCCGCTAAGAGATCAATAGCCAGGTGGATTGTCTCTTGTATCCAATTCTTATCAGAAAGTGGGCAGAGCCCTCCGGGTTTGAGGGCTCATTCTACCAGGGTACAGCTGCATCTCTAGCTGCTGCCAGAGATATCCCTTTTATTAGAGATTTGCCAGGCTGCTACTTGGAAAACGGTACACACTTTTACCAAGCATTATCCCTGGATGTCCAGGCCAGGAGAGATGCCTGGATTTGGCACAGCTGTTCTTCAGAGCCTATTCCCTAAGTAGGTTCTGCCCTCCTCCATGGAGGTACTGCTGTGTATTCTACATATCTATAATATAGCAAGACTTATGTTGTTAGAAGAAAAATTACTCACCTTAGTAATGTTGTTTCTTCTAATGGAGTCTTGCTATATTATAGACCTCCCCCCCCAGTCTTCTCCTCTCAGAACCTCTACTTGGTGGGTGCGGCAACTTAGTGTGGGCACCACTTATGTCCTGTTAGCATTTTGTCCCCTTTGGGACTTTGGGGTGTGTATGTACGCGTGTGTGTGTGTTTTATTATACTTATGTTCCATTTTCATATTATTAGAATGGTGTTAGTATTTCTGGTCACCTGACTTGAGTCTTGGGTGTTGGGACCAGCAATGGTTGTTATTATTTAGGTAGCCATTTGGCTAGTGTAGTTACAGCTTCCACACAGACCTTAGGAGTTTGGGTCGTAAAGATCTGACCGTTCAAGTTTGAAATGACAGATAGAGCTGCTCTCGTGCCAAAATTCTATTTTGGAATGGTTTTAACCATTTCACTCCGGGGCAGTTCTAGAGCTGGATCAAACTGCTAATGTCTATAATATAGCAAGACTCCATTAGAAGAAACAACATTACTAAGGTGAGTAATTTTTTCTTCCTCCCCACCTGGGGTGTACTCTGCTCTTCTGTTCCTACTCCTCAAGTGCATCACAGCGCACTTCTTGGCATTAAATGTCAGCTGCCATGTCCCAGACCATTTTTCAAGCATTTAAGTCCCTGATGTCTCTCTCTTCTTCCCCCGGGTGTCCACCCTATTTCATATTTTTGTATCGTCGGCAAATGGGCACACCTTCCCACTCAAACCCTCAGTAATATCACTGATGTAGATATTGAAGAGAAGCGGACCCAAAACTGGCCCCTGTGGCACTCCACTCTTCACCCTTGCTGTCCAGGAGTGCACCCTGTTTAGCACCACCCTCTGAGTTTTTCCTGATGGCTAGGCCTCCACCCAGCTTATTTTGCCACCCAACACCAGGCTTTCCAGATAATCAACTTTTCACACAAGTTGCACCTCTTTTACTGCACCCTCCCAGTATTTTTACCGTTACCCTATCCATTATCAAACTTTACACTTTTACAGCTGCACTCTTCCAGATGTAAACAAGTTCTTCAGTAGCCCTTCCCAAGTACATGTACTAAAGTTTTAGCACACATCTCTTCATAAACATTTCTTTACTTCTCCCAGATGTTAACCTGTTGCACGCCTCCGAAACTTTGTACTTGTACCCATCCTGAAATTGGTGGTTTCAGTTTGGGTGTAGTGCAGGGGAGGCACACAGATAAGGAGTTGTGTCATGTAGGAATTACACATTTGGGGGGATGGTGCTAGGACACTTAGAAAGTTTTGTGAAGGTACGGGGGGTATGAAATTTGGTAAGAGTAAATGAGTGGGTACAAACCTTGGGGGGAGGACAATTGTACATCTACAGACTGTAGGGAGTGTGAAGTTAGGGGGTGCAGACATTTGAAAGGTTTAAAGATAAGAGTTGCTAATTTTGGGAGGGGAGTAGGGTTATGGAGGCACAGATTTTGAGGGGTACAAAAGGTAGACGTTGCACAGTTTGGGAGTGCAGGAGGTACAATTTTGTGATTTTTTTTTTTTTTTTTTTTTTTTTTTTGTGTGGGCAAGGGGTGCAGATATTTGGGGGGGTGCATGGTAATGGTGCAAATTTTGGAAGGATGCCTAATGTAAAGCACATTTAGCAAGGGGTGCAAACAGAGTGTGGGGGTTGGGTTATGAATTTGAGGAGGGGTGCAGGAGAAGGTTCAAGTCTTGGAGTGCTGCACGTGTAGAGGTAAAAGGTTTGTAGAGCATAGGTTTAGAGAGAGAAATGCAAGTGCAAGACAAACGCAGTAAGGACAGGGAAGGGTCAAAAAGGGGCAAGGCCCTCAAGAAATGGAGGGTAATGAGTACCAACGCCTGTAGTCTGGGCAACAAGCTCCCTGAACTGGTGGCCTTTATGGAAGAGGGATGCCTGGATATCATAGCAGTCATAGAAACATGGTACACAGAGAACCATGACTGGGATGTTAACATACCAGGGTACATAACCTACAGGAGAGACAGGGAGGGGAGAAGAGGGGGCGGAGTAGCTCTCTATGTAAGGGAAGGGATAAAAGCAACTGAACAAGAGTAAACGGGAAGGAGAGGAGGCACTGTGGGTCACCTTAGAGACTGGAAATGGCACCACAATCCGCACAGGGGTTGTATACAGACCCCCATGTCGGGGGGAGGGAATGGACAAGGATATGATAGAAGGCATTCTTAGAATGGCAGAGAAAGGGGAGATACTGTTGATGGGAGACCTGAATATGCCAGATGTTAACTGGAGCACATTTGCTGCAGCCACATCCAAAAGCAGGGCCATTCTTGATGCCCTTCAGGTGGCATACCTCAGACAGCTAGTTTTGGAACCTACTCGTGAGGGAGCAATCTTAGACCTCGTACTCTCAAATGGGGACAGTGAGAGGATCTCAGATCTAGAAGTGGGTAGCCATTTGGCAACAAGTGACCACCAAACAGTGTGGTTCATGATAAACTCTGCTACAGAGTCAAGACATACAAAAATTAGGGTTCTGGACTTTAGGAGGGCTGACTTTGGCAAGATGGGAGAGTGCCTTAGAAAAGCACTAGCAAACAGGCTAGAAGGAGGGGTGGAGCAACAATGGGGAAATATCAAAACTGCCATCACAGAGGCAACAAGCCTTTGTGTGAAGCAAATAAACAAATCAAAACGAAAGAAAAAGCCACTGTGGTTCTCAAAAGAGGTGGCTGTGGAGGTTATGGAGAAAAAGATAGCATTTAGGAAGTATAAAGAAACACAGAAGGAGCAGGACAGAATTGTACCAGTTAAGGCAGAAGGAAGCAGGGAGAGTAGTCAGAATAGCAAAGTTCCAAACTGAGGAAAAGATAGCCAACTCGGTTAAGAAGGGGGATAAAACCTTTCATAGGTATATCCGGGAGCGTAGAAAGACAGAGGGAGGGATAGTGAGGCTGAATAGAATAGACGGTGGGTGGGCAGAGAGGGACAGTGGAAAAAGCGGGGATACTGAATGAATACTCTGTTCAGTATTCACAAAAGAGGAGGTGCTAATCCAATTAACAGAAGCACTTTGGATAGGGGTCGATCCCAGTCCTTTCACAGAAGAAAGGGTTCTGAAAGAACCCCAAAACAGAAGGTGGACAAAGCAATGGGGCCTAATGGAATTCACCCCAGAATTCTAAAAGATTTAAGCAGAGAACTAGTGACACCACTGACTACCCTTTTTAACAAATGGTGGGAGGATGGTGTGGTACCTGAGGACTGGAGGAAGGCAGATGTGATTCCCCTTCACAAAAGTGGGAGTGAGACAGTGGCAGGAAACTACAGACCTGTCAGTTTGACCTCTGTGGTAGGGAAAGTGATGGAATCACTTCTAAAGGAAATAATTGTTGAGTACCTAGAGGCCAGTGGGGTATAGGACCCAAGGCAGCATGGGTTCACAGCGGGAAGGTCATGTCAGATGAATCTAATAGATTTCTTTGACTGGGTGACCAAAGTAGTAGACCAGGGAGGGGCTCTGGACATGGCCTACCTAGACTTTAGTAAGGCATTTGACACAGTACCACACAAAAGATTAACTGTCAAATTAACCAGCCTGGGAGTGGGTCCCAGGGTGGTAGCCTGGGTAAAACATTGGCTGGATAACAGGACACAGAAAGTAATTGTAAAGGGGTCCACTCTGAAGAAAGAGGGGTTACTGATGGGGTACCGCAGGGTTCAGTACTGGGTCCAGTCCTTTTTAATGTCTTCATAAGTGACATTGCAGAGGAACTGGAAGGAAAAGTATGCCTTGCAGATGACACAAAGATCTGCAACAGGGTTGATACATAAGGAGGCGGAAAGGATGAGAAGGGACTTAAAAGGTTGGAGGAATGGTCAGAAGTGATGGCAACTTGATTCAATGCAAAGAAGTGCAAAATAATGCACCTGGGAAACAAAAAACCCAGGGGAAGATTACACAGTGGGGGGTAGTAACAACAAAAATGGAAAGGGACCTGAGGGTAATCATATCAGATGACCTTAAGGTTGGCAAGCAACGTGAGAAGGCGGTAGGGAGGGCTGGGGGTATACTGGGATGTATAGGGAGAGGCATCACCAGCAGAAAACAGGAAGTTGTTATCCCCATGTTCAGACAGTTGGTGAGACCCCATCTGGAGTACTGCGTCCAGTTCTGGAGACCCCATCTCAGTAAGGACGTAGACAGGATGGAGGCAGTTCAGAGGAGGGCAACTAAAATGGTGCAGGGTCTGCAAGAGAAGCCATACGAGGAGAGACTAAAGGAGCTTAATATATATACCCTTGAGGAAAGGAGGGATAGGGGGACATGATAGAAACGTTTAAGTACCTCAGTGGAATCAAAGTCCAAGAGGGTAGCATCTTTCAGAAAAAGAGAGATGCAAGAACAAGGAGACACAATTTGAAGATAGAGGGGGACAGCTCAGGGGCAATGTGAGGAAATATTTTTTCACAGAGGGTAGTGGATGCATGGCACAGCCTTCCTGAGGAGGTTGTGGAGTCTAAAACTGTGGGAGGATTCATGAATGCATGGGACAGCCATAAGGCAATTTTTGTGGGGGTAGAAAGAGTCTGGTTAAATAGGATCTGCAGCTTATCCTTTAGGTAGGGAAATGGGCAGACTAGGTGGGCCAAGCGGTCCTTATCTGCCGTCAAAGTGTATGTTTCTAAGTGGTACAGTTAGGATACTACTTTAGAATGGGTTACATATTTGGGAAGAGTGGAGTAGAGTGGGGTAAAGGGTACAAACTTGTGGAAAGGTGTAGTGATAGGTTTATAAATTGTCAGGGGTGCAAGAAAAGGGGGTATTGTACACATTTTTGAAATGATGCATATGATGAGGAACAGTCGGGGTGCTTCCAAGGAAGGAGGAAGGGGCCACTAGAGGGCATGGCTGGAAGCTGGAGGGGGGAAGATTCAGGGGAGAAAGGAGGAGGTGCTACTTCACTGAGAGGGTGGTGGAGCCATGGAATGCACTGCCTAGGGGGCTGGTGGAGGCAGAGACAGTGGAGGGGTTCAAGAGGGAGTGGGACAGGTACAGGGGAAGGGTTCTGGAAGCAAAATCCAATGCAGCAAGAATATCCGGAACTGGGAAGGGAGAAGCCAGAGAAGGCGAGGGGGACAGCAAGGTCAGCACCCAGGGTGGGGGCTGACCAAACGAGCAGACACGAAAGACCGTTAGGCCTGTTCTGCTGGCATTTTAGTATGTTAGTATATTTAGCTATTGGTGCAGGGCATGGAATATGATTGTGGTGTGAATTTTGGTAGGGGTACAGGAGAAGGGGTGCAAATCTTAGAGTAGGGTAGGCATAAATATTTTGTAGAATGCTGTGGTAGGGGTGAAGCTAAATGGTTGCAGGGCAGACATGACCATTTTAGGAGGGTAGCAGGGTAGAAGGTACATGTTTTGTTTATAAATTTTCAGACGGGTGCAGATTTGAAAAGTAGTACAGGGGAAGTGTGGAGTTTGGGAGTCATGGAGTAGGGGTACGAATGTTTGAGGTTGAGGTATGTATAAATTTTGGGATATGTGCAGCTGGCAGCATTTGTTTTTTTTTAATTCAAGTTTATTGAAAAGCGTGGGTGCATCACATACAGTGTAAAGAGAGATCAAGCAGTCAAGTCATTTAGCAGTCTGATGCAATACATACACTTCTGGTCGTACTAAAGCTGCATTTCAACATTATCGATGGCACAACTATGAATTACACAAGTCTTGTACGAAATATGTATAAACTTAGAAACAGAAACATAGACTTTGACGACAGATGAGGACCGCTTGGCCCACCCAGTCTGCCCATTTCCCTACATATTGGATATGCTGCAGATTCTAGTTTACCAACAGCCTAATTCCTCCCACCCCCGCCTCAAAACTATAATTACCTTATGGCACCCAACCTTTTATGTTAAATATTCCTTTTGATCCTTGACGGGACATACTCGCAAGAGCATATAGAAGCCCAGGACAGACCCACAGGGGGCCATGGGTGCATTCCTGGTGGACCCTCATGTAGTTTGGTTTACGTGGGGTCCCCAGGGAGCACATCCCTCCAGAGAATCTACTGAGTCCATCTACGCACGAAAATGTGGGATCATAAGTTGACTCTGTACATCCGTTCCTCCATTGATTGAATATCTTACAGTGGTCAACCAGTGTTGGAACTGGGGTCCACCGCAGCCACGCATTTGTGCAATTGCCTTTGCGTGCTGCGCAGGGAGAAGTATTTACAACATACTGTATCTGGTCAGGCCCCGGATCTCGTAGATGGTAGCAAACCTCAAATCATATGTATCGGGGATGGATGGAGAACAGATTGAAGTCATTTGCTGCCAGTAAGGCTGCAGTACAGGATACTGCCAAATACACGAGTGACGTGCTCGCAGTTCAGCGCACTTTCTCCAGCAGGCCTGAGAGCAGTCCGTGCTCCATTTACCCTGTATTACGGGAGTATAGAAATAGCATGTCCTGACCTTCCATTCGAATTCTTGCCATGAGGAAGAGTGGGAAGTTTTACTAGCTGCACTGGATATCTTGTCCCAGTCCTCATCAGTACGGTGTGCATCAACTTCTTGTTCTCATTTTCACTTCAGAGTTGCTGTGCAGTCACTGCATATGCTCCTAAGGGCCTTGTACTGTACATAGCAGGTATATGGCCTTTTGAGATTTTCCCGCTCAGAATGGCCTGGAGTGTTTCAGTTAAAGGGGAGGGATGAGCTGGGTCCTGGGCAGACCCCTGGAGGCCCACAATGTAAGTTCTTGGTTGCAGGTAGTGGTCAGAGTTGTTTAATTGAAAGGATTCTTTGATTGTATTAAAGTACACCACCACCCCACTGGACCCCTGTCTACCCCACCTTCTTAATGGTAGGTCCATTTTTGAGGGCAAGAAGGAGGCGCCCCAGGCGTACCACTTTAAGGGCCACAATGCGGATGAGATCATACTTCTCCCAGATTCTGTAGGCAGCCCTCAATGAGTTACGAACTGACATCAAGGAGATGTCTTCATTTTTAATTTGAAACTGGGGGTCCATAAACTTCGCCCCCAGGGGTACGCCTCCTGCAACTCCCATCATTTTCCAGTTGGCCTAGTATTCCGGTATAGACCAGAAGAGAGCAGGCCTCAGGTGATGGTCCTCTAGATCCGAGATTGTCTGACCCACTTTGGTTTTATCTTGTTGCATGATACGATAATTGATAGCAGGGTCTCCCCAGACGTCAAACCTATTTAAATATGATCTTGTGCCAGGCCAGGAACTGGGCCTTCAGAATGTGGAAGGGGAGGCATTGGAAGAGGTATAAAATCCTAGGCAGTACATCCATAGTCACAGATTTGGATGTGGGAGTACATGGGAAAACTTAGGAGGGATCATTTGCTGATGTCTTGGCGGAGCTGGCTGGTTAGTGGGTCAAAATTGACTGAGAATAAGTTGTTCAGATTTTTGGGTAGCTGCACCAGTGGCTGCAAATTTTGAGGAAACCTGGATGGGGTACAGATGTTGTAGGGGCGGGGTAGGAGTACAAAATGTGGGAAGCGTGTGAGGGTAAGTGCATATTTTGGGTGGGGATGCATGGCAGGAGTGCAAATATTAAAATGGTTTAAAGGTTGAGGGTACAGATTTAGGGAGGCATGCAGATTTTTTTGCAAGGGTGCTGAGGTACACAGTTTAGCAGTTGTGGTAGTAGTAATTTTAAAATTTGTACCCCCCTCCTCATAAATCTTAGTGGTGCAGAGTAGAGTTAGAAACTTGGGAGTAATGTGTGGGCACATTTTAAAATAGTTGCAAAGGAAAGGCAGGGTCGAGTTGTACATTTTTGTGGGATTATAGATTTGGGGAGAGGTACGGGGTAGTACAGATTTTCGTGAGTATTCTGGAGCCTCCACAAATGGAGTGAATTTAAATAGAATAATTGAGGGGGAAGTTGCATGAGCTGTCTTGTAGGCTGTTGGGGAACAGAGGAAGCCACCATTTATATTTTTAAGAGCTGGGCAGTTTGTGGTTCGTTTTTTTTTTTTTTTTTTTTTTTTTTTGAGGGGGGTGATACTGTGCCCAAAAGGTTGGTGATCAGACTAGAGAACTTGGCAGTGATTTTGTTTACCAGTACAATTCCATTAATAATGGCCTTCCATTAAAAAAGGAGCAAAAACAGCTTCTTGCCATTTTACAGTCTGTAGTGTGTGTGTTAAGCTGACAGGACCATGAGACAATGTCACTCTTGCTTAAATGACATAGCACTCCCTTCACCAGCTGGTCTTGAAAGAGTGAAAAAGTCTTGAGTTGCTGTGCAGCCATCAAATGAGAGGTATATTTATACACGAGAAACTAAATTCCTGTTATTTCCAGCTGCTGTTAAATTTTCTGTTCAATTTCCCTGCAGTTTTAATTTATTTGTGTTTGAACTGTGTTTTTATTGAGTTGCTATGTGTACTGTGAGGCGCCCAGAGCCATGGGATTTGGCACCATACCAATAAAATTGTCCTACCTTGCCACTGTAGTAAATAAGGCCTGGCTAGCCTTGTGGGTGTGCAGATAGAAGCTGTTAAAAGAATTACAATTCTGAAGAGAAAGAGTTTCAGACTTGGTTTAAAAATAATGTGTATATTTATCTTAAAGAGCCACTGTCTCCTCGAAGAAATTTGAAAAACATAACATTTGGACATAAAGCAGCTTGTATTTCTCATCAGCTCTGTATTTCTTATCTCCATTATCTATTACTGAGGTTGTTTCCTTCAAAAACAGGATGGTTTTCCTTGAGGGTTCATCAGCTCCTGTTGCTTCTTCCCAACCTGATGTCATAATACTCTGCTTGTGACATCACAGTTGTTCCCATGGCAACAGACTGTCACAACAGGGTATTATGAATTCAAGTAGGGAGTAAGCTACAGAGGTGAATGAACTTTAAGGGATAAAGATCTTGTCTTTTGTGGGACTTTTTTCAGTAATAAATCCATATAAAATAGATGAACCACAAGCTGTGTCAGGCTGTTATGTTTTTCAGTGTTTTCCTAATGGCGTCCGCTGCTCTTTTAAATTTACATTGAGCGACTTGTAATTTTAAATCTTGGATCCTGGATATCTCTTGTGCTGCTAATACAAGTGACCGGAGTGACAGAACCACTTCGTTCACCATTGTAGGTGTCTCTCTAGATGATCGCTTCTCATGCCATGAAACACCCTGGACCAGGTGTATAAACTTATGTACTAGAGGCTTATTTTCATGCTCTGTGGGTTGCAGTGATTAAATAATTTCACCTTCATTCAGTGCCATATGGATTAGCACACAATCTAATATCACAGTGTAGACTGATGGGCAGTGGGGTAAGAGTTCTAACTACTTCTGCTGTTGTGGGTTCTAGCTTCTTGTGCCAATTTTCCTTATACCCCAGTACTAGCAGTGTTTCCATCACTTCTAGGTTTGTATTATCGGTGCTAACCTGTCAGCAGCTGTCTGACAAACTAAAATGTATCCTTGCAGGGGTCAATTATGTTTTGCAGCCACTAGCCACCAGTGCTAGTGCCTGGCAAAATTCACTAGCCCCACTGACTTTTCTGCTGCCCCAGCTTGGTGTACTTTATGAAATATTACCTTCTCCAGTACAAGCCCGTAGGGCTGGTTTATCCAGTTTCCATGTGATTTTTTTTTTGGGGGGGGGGCAGTAAAGGTACAGAACCGTCACAAATGCATTGTAATCCCAGCAACAAAGCAGAATGACCAGTAAGTGTTAAGCCATGACAAAGGATGGTTCTACTGGGGAATTAATGCGCCTTTTTTTTGGGGGGGGGGAGACGAGGCCACAGGCAGTGCCTCCAATCACCCAGGCATTAATTTCCCAGTAGAAACCCTCCTTTGGCGTGGCTTTATGCACTTGTAACATGGCAAGCATTTCCAGAAATAAGCAAATTTATTATTTGTACTGCTAACTTGTAGTGCAAAAGTCAGTTATATTATCAACAGTGAAATTGATAGTACACAATCTGCTGAATGTAACCTGTCTTACATATATTGTGGGTGTAGGGAGGCATTATTTATGACATTTTGATTTAAAGAGGAACTGTCATCAGCATGGTTTCTTAATGTCTAAAAGACCATAAACAGCTAATTTGATTGAGCCATTGTGCTTATCTGTTAGTCTTTGCAGTCCAGTGTTATTCATATGTAAATCACCCTGTAATTAAGGGTTGGTGGCAGCCATGTGTTTTGGGCTCCTGACAGGAAATGATGTTGCTGAGGGTCTAGGTCCTCTTGACTGTATTTAATCCAACAGATTACATAGGAAATTGACTGTTTTATTAGATGTGTTTTATGGTGTTATTACAACACTACCAGATGCAAATGTGGCTACGTACCTACTGGCCTGGCATCATGGGGCCAACCTTGAAATGTGTAGCTTTTGATTATCAGCTGGCAGTGTGCAGCTGTGAACAAGCTTCATTCATTCAACAGAATAGGTTTTGAGCATGTGTTAAGATTCTGAAAATATTATACTTTCTATCCAGATTTGACTTGCAAAAAAAGGACACAATTACATGTTCATCAATTGCAAAAATGTGTAGATAAACATGCATAACCTGAAATGCATTATGAAAATACAGAATAATATATATGGTTCGGTGTATGTAACCAGAATTTTACACACACGATGTGTGTGATGAAACATAAACCCCCAAGGGGTTTATAAAACCATCATACAGTGTGTGTAAAATTCTGGTTTTTACACACACACACAGCCTGTCTCCCCCGGTTTTTCTTTTACATTACAGTGGTAACGACATTCTGGAAAGTCACGGTCATCAGCATTACTGCATAGTGTAAGACACGCTCGAAGGGTGTGAGCGGCAGGATCTAGTAGATTGATTTTTTTCATTTTCAAGGCAGGATCAACTAGATAGATATTTAAATATATTTAAAATCTTACTCGTCTTGACAGTGTGTGGCAAAGCTCGCGTGCCGGTACCGGTGGTAGATAGTGGAGCTGCCATGTTGGGCAAGATGTTCAGCCCGCCCACAGTGAAACTACGTGCCAGTTAGCTTTCTGTGGTGACGCTTGATTGATGGGTGTTGATTACAACGACCTGGTTGTAACCACAAATATCAACCGGGAGGTTGTAACTGGAGAGAAGTGTCTATCTGTATGTAAAAAATGATCACCATTAACTAGAGTATTTTACTTTTTTTGATGCAGTGAAAAGTATAACAGTTTCTTACTGAAATACTTTGGATGGAATAAGATTTTTCTTCTGTAACAATGCCTGAATTCTATTGGATTATTAGGAGGCAGCATAGCGCCGTGTTTAAGGGCACGGAGCTACAGACCTGGAGGCCTGGGTTTGAATCGCACAGCCCCCGCTTGCATACTGTGTGACTCTGAGCAAGTCACTTAACTTCCTTGTGTTCCCAGGTCGCACCTGTCAACAAGCTTCAGCTTAGTGTGCCACTCCTGGTTAAACAATTTCCCCTTTCCTTTATTTTTACTAACAGTTTGAAAGGTGAAGGTGGTAACTCGCTAGTTTCATTGCACATATAAAACAAATATACATTTATAAATGTAGAAAGTGTAATTACAAAATCCCATTCCCTCCAAAGTATTTCAGTAAGAAACTTTTTTACTTTTAACTTAATCAAAAGAAGTAAAATGCTGTTTTCATAAAATATGCATAATCTGAAATGCATTAACAGTGTTGTCCATCTATGGTAATTGTCTTTTTTCTTTTCAAGTCAAATGTGGATAGAAAGAGCATATTTTCATAATCATAACACATGCTCAGATTGTTTTTACAGCCAAACTGACTAATTACGGACAGTTGCGCATGAAAACAGTTACACGGTACCTTGCTCAGCTGCAAGTCGCGCTTCTGGTCTGTTGTCCGTCAAACATAAATAAAAAATAAGAGAACGTACATAGACACATAGTACTTTACCCTGGGGTGTGTGGGAGGCAGAGCGTCCCCGCAGAAGAAAGAATGAACTTGGAACCCAAAAGTAGTGCATATAGCCTGGGGGTGGAGCACCCCACAGAAGAAATAATAACACAAATAAGTAGGACAAATACAAAAAAGAGTGGTGTGGGGGCACAGCCCCCCAGTGATCTAAAGTACTCCTAATCCAGCGCAATACAGGACCTGACTCAGGAGGTAAACGATACCTGAAAAATGGGCAGAAAAATATGTAAATCAATTTTGATGTCTCAAGTAGTCTGATCAGGAGCGAATATGCCCTCATCACGCTGATTGCAGAAGCACAATACAGGCCCAATTGCAATGTAATGTGCAATGTGTAAAGCATTCATTTTAAATTGGATAAATGATTTCCATTCAATATGTATGGTCTCTGCTTCATTTATTTCTGTCTCTTGGTTAGCCATGGTTTACCTTTCTTTTTTTTATTTTTTATCTTCGCCTATGTCCCGTGGGTGCCGACCCATCGGGAGTGCCTAGGAGTCGTCCTCCTACCTCACTTGCCCTGCCTGATACTTACCCTCTGTCCCCATGGAGCTGTGGCACCCCCCCCCCCCAAGTGGGGTAGAGGTGGGGCAGCGAACACTCGAAATTCTATGTCTTGTTTGATCGGGGTAGTCAGGCAGGCATGGGCATATCGAGGGCATGCTCTGGTGCTCGGTCTCCCCGGCATCCGCAGGTGTTTTCACGTTAACTGGAGGAGTGTCACGCACCTCATGCCAAGGCATCACTGCCAGCGTCACCAGTCCCCGTCCCCGACTGCAGCTCCTGCTGTGCCCCCGGCCTCCGCCAGGGGACAGTTTAGCAGAGTCTGGACCCCCCTCCCTCCCAGGAGAGAGAGCTGTCCTCTGGCTGCTCACGGCTCAATCCTCTGCCGACCCTCAGTCGCCGCGGCGCGAGGTGCGGCCCAGCGCCAACCTCAGCGCCAATGGCCGCTATGGTTTGCTTTTTCGATAGGTAGCAGCTGTTTGTCACTCGCACAGCGCTTCGAGAGATGCTACTGAGCGGTCTCTAAAAGAAGCGCAGCAAAGCAATCTGGCTGTAATCTATCAGTATCGCGGTTTTTACTTTGTCCAGGAAAGGCACACTGCGCAACAGCTTGTTCCCTGGTGTGTTGTGGGAGCACAGGGAGGCCATGATGCCACTCAGTTGGTACGTAGCTACATTTGCATCTTGTAGACCCGAGTTCACACACAATTGTAAGAGAGAAGACCGTAAGAAGGAATGGAAAAAGACAGAAGGTACTGTGGCAGCTCCAGAAATCTGTACTGGCATGTTCAGCTGGCAGTACTGTATATCCTGGAGGTTAAAGCAATCCTGAAGAGGGATTATTTTTTTTACTAACAGTTTGAAATGTAAAGGTGATAACTCGCTAGTTTGAATGCACATACAAAACCGTGTTAGATGTAGAAAGTGTTGTAATAACACCTTAAAACACACTTAATAAAACGCTTGATTTCCTATTTAATCTGTTGGATTAAATACAGTAGGAGGATTTAGACCCTTGGTGACATTCTTGGCCCTCTTCTCTTTGGCCTATTCCTTAATACCCTCCCTCATTCTGTAAAAGACAACATTTTACTATATGCAGATGATGTAGGACTGTACACAAGCCATGCTAACTCCGTTGTGCTGGAAAGGCAAATGCAGGCAAACTTCTCGGCAGCTGAGAAATGGTTCATCAATTCAAAGCTGCTACTGAACTATAACAAGACGAAAACTACGCTTTTCGCCTCTGCCCGAAACAAACACAAGTCCTACCAACTACATATACTCAACAATCTTAGTTCTCCCCTAAATGGTACCGCATTTCAAATATCTTGGTTATCACTTTAGACAGCACCCTGTCCTATAACCGGCACATCGACTTAGTCGCCAAATTGGGCCTGCCCTACAAAAATAAATCCTACCTCAAAGATGCCATAAAAACTGCTAACACTAGCTCTGTTCTGTCAACTATAGATTATGGCCTGGTGATATATGGTGCTGCAGCCCCTACGACACTAAAACAAATCGAAACTACCCTTAACAAGGCCTGCAGGCTTTTACTAAATGCTGATCCAAGAACACACACACATGACCTTTACTCCCTTTCAGGCTGGCTTAATCTCAGCAATAGAATACAATATCAAGTCTGCCTGCTAGCTAAAAAGTCCATCCTCGGACTAACCCCACCCTGTTTACAGAACCTCCTAGGGCCGCATGACTCCACCAGATTCACCAGGGGCTTAAACACCCGCTCTGTAAAAGTTCCCAACCATCACACCTCCCAGGGGCAACGCTCCTATGAATACCGGGCTCCTCTCTGGTTAAATACTTTAGGCAAAGATATCCTTAAGGAAGCCAGGCTCAGTCTGTTTAAATCTAAACTTCATGCTCATCTTAGTACGGCCAGCCACAAAGAGCACGTGACCTAACATAGTATCATCCTCCCAACAACCCTAGGAGCACCCAACCCAACACAGACCTTTAGGTTGAACTCGGCTACCTCCAACTTTACTATTCTAAAAAATGCCTTCCCTCGGACAACAGAGCTGCTGTAAAGCAGATCTTGCACTACCTTTCACCCTCCTCGCTTCTTCCTACCTCCCCATCTTACTGTCACTACCCCTCCTCTCTCTACTACTCCAATGGTCTAAATTTTATGTTGTGTCATTTAGTTTAGTCTTTTGTACAAATTGTATTTTGATGTGGCACCTCTGTAAACGAGCCTCAGGCTCAAAGGTATTTTCTGAAGAATAATAAATAAAATAAATTTCCCGTCAGGAGCCCAAAACTTATGGCTGCCGCCAGCCCCTAATTACAGGATGATTTACATGTGAATAACTCTGGACTGCAAAGGCTCGTAGATAAGCTCAATGGGCCACTCAATTTAGCTTTTTATGGACTTTCAGACATTAAGAAATCCTGTTGATGACGGTTCCCCTTTAAGTGCATGGTGTTATTGCCAAAAATACTTTTTATAATTTTTATTATGGTACTTTTTCTCCTAACTTATTGTCTGGATCGGTGCTAGATGCTTCCATTTTCACCTGTGTATTACAAGATTTGGGTTGCACTGCATGATGAGACCAGGCTAGGGTACATTTTCATGTTTTGTTCCTGCAGTTCCCTTGACAGGCCGACAGATGGCTGTGAAACAGTGCTAGCAGCACAGCACTGTTTTACAGCCATCTGTTGGGCTGCCGTGGGAACTGCACTTGAACAAAGAATTTACTCTGGTTCACAAAGAGCAACAGGGCGTTACTAGGGCGTTGATGCATGGTTGCTCCCTGGTCACCTGTTATTGCTCCAGTGAAAAGTGCTTATTTGTGTCTAACATAGAAACATAGACTTTGACAGCAGATAAGGACCGCTTGGCCCATCTAGTCTGCTTATTTCCGTACCTACAGGATAGGCGCAGGTCCTAGTTAACCAACAGCCTATTTCTTCCTACCCCACACAAGAATTGCCTTATGTCTGTCCCATGCATTCTTGAATTCTCCCACAGTTTTAGACCCCACAACCTCCTCAGGAAGGCTGTTCCATGCATCCACTACCCTCTGTGAAATAATACTTCCTCACATTGCCCCTGAACCGCCCCCCCATCTTTAAATTGTGTCCCCTTGTTCTTGCACGTCTCTTTTTCTGAAGGATGCTACCCTGTTGGACTTTGATTTCACTGAAGTACTTAAGTTTCTATCATGTCCCCCTTCTCCCTTCTTTGCTCAAGGGTATACATATTAAGCTCCTTTAGTCTCTCCTCATACGGCTTCTCTTGCAGACCGTGCACCATTTTAGTTGCCCTCCTCTGGACTGCCTCTATCCTGTCTATGTCCTTGCGGAGATGGGGTCTCCAGAACTGGACGCAGTACTCAGATGGGGTCTCACCAACAGAGGATAACAACTTCCTGTTTTCTGCTGCTGATGCCTCTCCCTATGCATCCCAGTATCCCCCAGCCCTCCTTACTGCCTTCTCACATTGCTTGCTAACCTTAAGGTCATCTGATATGATTACCCCAGGTCCCTTTCCTTTTTGTTGTTGTTGTTACACCTCCACCCACCCCACCATTGTGTATTCTTCCCCATGGTTTTTGTTTCCCAGGTGCATTATTTTGCACTTCTTTGCATTGAATCCTAGCTGCCATACTTCTGAAAATTTCTCCAACCTTGCCAAGTCCCTTCTCATCCTTTCCACGCCTCGTTGTGTATCAATCCTGTTGCAGATCTTTGTGTCATCAGCAAAGAGGCATAATTTTCCTTCCAGTCCCTCTGCAGTGTCACTTATGAAGACATTAAAAAGGACTGGACCCAATGCTGAACCCTGCGGTACCCCACTAGTAACCCCTCTTCTTCAGAGTGGACTCCATTTACAATTACCTTCTGTGTCCTGTTGTCCAGCCAATGTTTTACCCAGGCTACCACCCTGGGACCCACTCCCAGGCTGGTTAATTTGTCTATTAATCTAACAGTTATTGCCATGTTACAAGGTTCTATAAAGGAAATGCGTACCTTTCCCTATATGATTACTCTAAAGGTTACTGTGAAGATTGTAAACTGATGGGTTATATTTAGCAAAGGTCTTCAGTAAAACAGAAAAAATACTTCTAAAAATGTTGATATGCAGGCATCCGTTTTGTAGAGACGAAGGGTGTTATGATGTGATTGCCTTACCAACTGACTGGGTGCAGTGATGAAGTTTAAACTGCTCCTACAAACAGGAATGGTGTCAAATTGTGAAGAAAAACTCTGGAGTCCCTTGGTGCACTATGCCAACCTTAACATCCAGGGTTTCTTTCACAATGTAGCAGGGTCCTTATTAGCACAGCCCAGCTGCTCTCACCCAATGCCAAGTACACTGTTGGTTGGGACTGGTGAGGCAGTAACATCATCACAGCACCCTTCCTGTCCATGAAATGGATGTCTCAATATCCCAGTTTCAAAAACTACTTTTTAGTAGTTGCTCTTTTTGTAATCTTAACAGGGTGGACACTCTGGGAGGGGTAGAAAAAAATGAGGGATCTAGGTAAACTGGAGGTATGGTGTAGTGAAGCAGCTGAGATTCGGTGTGAAAAAGTGCAAAATCATGCATTTGGGGCGCAAGAACTTGGGGGAGGATTACATGATTTTGGGGTGGGCTGTCACCAAACAGGAAAGGGATTTGGGGGTAGTCACATCTGATGACCTAAAGGTGGCCAAACAATGGGATAAGGCTGTGGGGAGAGCCAGTGGAATGCTGGGGTGCACAGGGAGAGGTATCGCCAGCAGATGATGATGTGGTGATGCCACTGTACAGATCATTGGTGAGGCCTCATTTGGAGTACTGTCCAGTTCTGGAGGCCGCATCCCTGTAAGGTTATAGACAGGGTGGAGGCAGTTCAAAGAAGGGCAACAAAGATGGCGCAGGGCTTGCACCAAAAGTCATATGAGTAGAGACTGGAAGACCTCGATATGTATACCTGGAGTAGAGGAGAGGCAGAGGAGATACGATAGAAACCTACAAATGTCTAAAGAGCATAAATAAGGTACTAGAGGGTAACATCTTTAAGAAATGGAGATGTTCAGGAACGAGGGGCATGACGTGAGGTTGGAAGGGGGGTAGACTAAGGGGTAACGTGAGGGAAGTATTTCTTCATGGAAAGAGTGGTGGATGCATGGAATAGACTCCCAGCGGAGGTGATGGAGTAAACCCAGTGAGAGAAATAAAAAATGCATGGGACTGGCATAAGGGACCGTAGCGATAGGAATGAGAAGGTAAAGCTGGAGATCAAGTAGGGTCTGCTGCTTTTGCAGTAGGGAGGGAAAATGGGCAGATTGGATGGGTCTAACGGTCCTTATCTGCTATCAGTTTCTATGTTTCTAAGTAATGTATCCCAGCAAACTGGTTTCAGGCTGACTGTGGTGTCTGTTCTAAACAGTCATAGTGAATTGTACACATTCCTTTTAATACAGTGGAAATACAATATAGAACTTGCAAGTAAATTAGGATAAGAGGGTTGGGGTTTCAGTGCACAAGAGGCTGCAATAACTCTGACTGGGAGAGATTAGAAAGCAGCAGAGTATACTGTCTTGCATGCATTTGTAAAGCTTAAATGTTGGTCGTCCGTTGTTGCTCACATTTGCTTGTGGCAGAATAAGCCATCCATTTATCTTTGTTTTATGTCAGATGGGATCAGTTCAGTGACCAAGATAAATGCTTTTGTGTTAAGACGTTCCCAGGTGTTTCAGACGTTTAATTTTCTTGCGCAGCACGAAAATGTTTTCAAGGCTGTTCACTGACACTAATCATCCCTTCCCTGTTGTGGACTGTAAGTTGAAGCCAGACTGTGTGTGGCATCACACAAGAATGCAAACTTAATGTTGGGATGCATTAGCAATTACTACTGGGGCCGGCTAAAGACTTAAGACTGTCAGCCATAAAACAATGAAAAACAGTACTTGTGGAAGGTGGCTCACAGTACATACTCTAAATAACACATCAGCTGTGTATAGATTAAAAAGCTTCTTAATTCATTCAGAAAATGTCTCCCCGTACTGCAGGTCCAACGTTTTTGTGCCAAACCAGTGTTTCTCAAGACCTTCCGTGAGTACTGGGATGCATTACATGGGGGGGGGGGTAAGGAGCAGGTAGGGGGATGTGCAACCCCCCCATGTGGGACAGCTTGGTTAGCCAGATGGCCAATGGCGTGACGACCCCCCATGGGACAAATTGGTTAGCCAGGTGGCCAATGGCCACTAGGAAAATTGATCTGGCGACTAGATTTTGAAAGTTGCTGACAAACTGGCTACCTGCTCAGAAAGTGATTTTGTGAGCCCTTAAAATAGATGGCCACTAAAATGTTTGGCTACCAGTTTTCGAAAGCTAGTGGCCAAACAGACCACCAGATCCAAACTGGTGTTTTACCCAGTCTCTCTTTCCCTCCCCCACCACCTCTCATACAAGGCCTTGGTTAAATACTGCATCCAATTATGCTCACTGCAGTACAGAAAGGACTTGGAAGAGAGCAAAGGGGTGAAGCATTGGGCCATCAGGCTAGGTAAGTAAACTGGGTGACCTTACCACTGAGCTTGCAAGGGAGAAAACTTGACTAATGGAAGTCCATACCTTTAGTATTCATATTGGGGCATGATCTGGCTTACTGGTCCTGTAACTATTTAGAAGTTTGGCAAGATGATATGTGGTTAATGGGATGTCCATATAGACAAAATAGTGACTAGCTTGGGAAGGAAACTTGAATTGTTGTATGGGATAAAACACTGCTCGTCAAGAGACCCTCAAACAGGTTGTAAAACACTGATTGTTTGACTGAGGATCTATCGGGGAGGGAGCTGGCAAGGCTGCACGTAATGTATAACAGGTTTACCCGCTTCATCCTCCGTGGCGCCTTTTTTCCAATTGTTTAACCAAGAGAGAGACGCTAAGCTGAAAGCTTGTTTACATGTACGACCTATAAGCACAGGGAAGTTGTGACTTGCTCAGGGTCACATAGTATGCAAGTGGGGGCTGTTGGATTCAAACCCAGGTCTCCAGATTTGCATCTCAGAGCCTTAAACCACTGCGCTATACTACCTTCCCTGGTGGACACATCATTGTCGGCTCGATTTAGAGCCGGGATGGCAAAGATTAAAGGGAAACATCGACATCCTGCAAACAGCAGCATCAGGTCCCTAGAAGCAGCAGTATCTATATCTCTGTGCAAACAAAGTTTAAAACCAATAGTTTACCTGTTTTTTCTCTTTCTGAATACAGCTGTACCTCCATTTTGCCTGCTGCCTGACACCCCCCCTACCCCGAGATGGCTGCCGACTCCTGCTGCACCGGAAGTGACTTTCAGTGCGGGGAAGCCACTTGGTGCACTGAATCCCTCATTACATACTACTAGTTCTGTCCTTTGTTTCCACCTGTAACCTTAGTGTTAGGAGTGATGTATGGTACACATCCTACCCAGCCTTCCCTGGCAAATGGCACAGGTTCTGTCTCCAGTGTGCAAGATCTGATGTCATGAGGTGGAGTCGGGGAGATGCACCCCCCCCGAGTGGGAGGAGCTTAGCTTAGACATCTGGCAAATAACATTGTTCCAGTGGAACTGCCAGAGTGTGGATGTGTACCATGTACCACTCCTAGAACTACAGATCTTACTTCGAGAGGGCTCATGCAGTAGGTAATTACAGATGGGACTGAAGCTGGCAGGCGTCAGGACCCCAAGGAAAAATTTCTAGCTAGCAGTCTCTGGCCGGGGACGGCCCCCACGTCAAGTGACCGATGTCAGGCGACATCAGTATAATGGGGCGGTCCCCCACGCCTGCCTTCCAGTTCTTTCCTGCGGTTAAGTTCACTGCTTCACAGTCAATCTTCAGTAGTTTTACTGCCTTTCTTAATCTTTCTTTAAAATTAGTCAGCCCTTACCTACAGCTGCCGTGTATGTTGTCCCCGACTCCCGCCGAGCACAAAAACCAGTGCGATTCCTGCAGCGCCCAGATCTCACACAAGGACGGACACTCCCAGTGCCTCTTTTGCCTAGGCCCCGACCACCCTGTGAAGAAGTGCCAGCTCTGCCAACAGTTCAGCGTGGCCACCCAAAAGCGGAGGCAGCAGTCCCTGGAGGCCCACGTTCTCAAACTCAAGATGACCTCCAAGGAAAACGAGTTGAAAAAACTCAGGTGGGCCTCTACTTCTCTTGAGGGCCACTGCAAGAAGAAACACCAGGACCGGGACTCCTCTTCTACGGTCGCCGCGACCTTGGTTGGGGTCGCGGTGCTGCAGGTACAGTCTCCCATGGGAGACAGTTCCACGACTGCCATCTTGGAGGCTTCCAGGGTGGCGTCGACCCTCCCATCGGGCTTGTGCTCGGGCCCCTCGGCAGCCTTGGGGTCAAAGGAGGCAGCCATTTCCGGTAAGGCCGCCGCTGTGTGGCCTTCTGGTCCGAGCGGCCTCTATAAGCTGGGCGTCGGCTCCTCCGCCCACCCGGGTAAGGCTGATAAGATGCCCGACCCTTTGGGGCAGCGCGTGGCTTCCAAAGCGCCTGCCAAGGCTGCCCCTCCATCACGGCCTTAGAGTGCCGGGTCCGATAAGTCGGACGTCGGCTCCTCCGACGTACACCCGGATCCTGCCAGTAAGCCGGATGTAGGCTCCTCCGTCCGCTCGGCGTTGGAGCCGACAACGGACCCTTCGGGCCTCTCCATCCCGAGCTCACTGCAACGTTCTTTGCATTCCGAGGCCCCAGCGTCTCCTTTACTGGACCCTGGGGATGGTAACTCTTTCCCCGGGTGACACGGAGGATGTTGGCATGCTGCTGTCAGGTCTCCCTCCCGTTGGGCCGGATGACCAGACATTGGATCCTTGGACGCAGACGCCAGCCTATCCGACGCCCGGCAATATCCCCTTGCTGGATGCCACCCCTACGCTGGGCCGTTTCCAGGACCCTCTGCTCCTTCAGAGCCCCTGGTACCTGGGTATCCTACCCCGTCATATGTGACGCTGTCCTACCCAGGCCTGCAGTATCCGGCACCCCAGTACCCCGCGCAGTACACGGTGCCTCAGTACCTGACACCGGGCTTCCCGCCATTGGGATATGGATACGCACCGTACGGATACCCCCAGTATCCGTTACCCCCCCCCCACCGCCCCCTCAGGTGCCGGTGGATTTGAAGGAGACTCTGGCCTAGGCTCAGCTCACCAGGGAGGTAGAGAGCAATCTTCTGACTCCGGTTCCGGACCCCCTACATGTGAGGCAAGAGACCCCCCCCCCCTGGTTCCAGGGCAGGGCAGGATGTGCTTCCCCGAGGGCTTCCCAAGGGGTCTGTTCCTCCCCTGCAGCGGGAGTAGGAGTCGTCTTCTTCTTAATCCTCCTCGGATGACTCCGGTCGTTCCAGTCCGGACGACTAGCCACGCACTCCAGACAAGCCCAGGCCAAGGACTCCACTGAAGTCTCCTCCGGAGGATCCTTTTATGGAGTTGCGTAAAATCCAGACTGTTCATCAGTGGTAATCCTTGGAGTGAGGATCCACAGCGTAAGAAACTCACTGCACACCTGGATCTGCCAGATACTGCTCCTACTCTGGTTCCACCCTGGATGGAGCCTCATGCCAACCTTGTGTCCACCATCTGGAAGCAACCGTCGGCATTAGCACACCCCCCCCCCTTCCTAGGAAGTCAGATCGGCTATACTAAGCTCTGGAGGGTGTTGACTCTTTGAATTCACACCCCAGAGCTGATTTGGTCGTGATTGGCGCAGCTCACGGACGGACGGCTAACCCCGAACACTTGAGCTCGTCACTGCCCGACAGGGAATCCCGCCTTCTGGACCAGTACGGGAAGAAGGTTTACGCTTCTTCCACTCTGGGAATCTGGGCCCTGAATTACGTTGCTCACATGGGGATTACCAGAAGGCGATACTTAGCGAGGTGGAAACTAAGTTGGACTCCTTGCTGAGTCTCAGAGGAAGCAGGAAGTGGCTGACCTAGTCTGGTCTGCGCATTCAGCCAGTTGGCACATGCTTTGTGCCACCTATGATGCAGTAGATGCTGCTGGTTGGAGCTTGGCTTTCGCCGTGGGGTTGCGGCGTCATGCCTGGCTCCGGGTGTCAGGTTTGGTGCCAGAGGTGCAGTCTGCTATTCAGGACGTGCCCTTCAGGGGTTCAGTGCTGTTCAGTGGCTGTGTCAAGGACATCATCACCGATCTACAGGAGCAGAGTACTGCACTTAAGTCTGACTCGTTGTACAGGTCCCCTCAAGCTCAGCATTGTCCCTTTCGCAGACGTTCTCTGCCCAAGGCGAAACCTCAGGGAAAGTGGGCCAGCAAACGTCTGGCCCCTCCGGCTGCCAAGACCCCCAAAAAAAGCTGCCGGGAGCTTCAGCCACGATGCTGCCCTCACACCTCCTGACTCCTCTCCTCTCCCACAGTCTCTGGGCCTCCCAGAGGAACCAGTAAAAGGAGATTTCTAGGACATGGATATGTTGTTCATCCACACTCATTGGCAGTATCCTTGCCGCTTTAAATCTTGCCGGAAGGTCTTCAAGCTTGCTCCTCCCACCCACCCGGTGGTATACTCCTCGGCCCCCATGACGCCAGATCTTCCTTACCGCTTGGAAGCTCAGGTTCCCTCCTTAACGCTCCGCGCTTGTGACTGGTTCCTATTTCTCCGCTTGCATGATTTAAAATAATATTTTGCAAAAGACTTCAGTCTTGATCCCCGCGGCTGCGATGGATAAATCGACTCGGTTTGGAGATGCCCATGCGGGCAGAAGATGTCTCGGACGGATCCACACTCCACGTGTGTCTACTGCTTAGGCCTTGAGCACGACCCGCAGGCTTGCGACCTGTGCTCATCTTTCTCGGCCTACGTCCTCGAAGACCGTGCTGCCCGATTGCAACTGGGCCGTCCCGAGAAGCGTTTCCCTCCGGTGAAGTCCAAGGAGGCCCGGTTGGCGGTGTCCGCGGCGGCGGGCTCGGCGGATCAGCTCGAGCGGATGGTCGCCCTCGAAGAGGAGGCGGCGCGGGCCGTATCTTCCTCGGCCGCGCATTTATCCCGCCTTCTGGGTTCTTCCTACACGGCTTCCTTTTAGGAGTTTTGTCTGTCCCTCTCCACTAAAGGAGAAGGGCTCGCGCCTGCTGGACCTTTTTCTCGGTCCAAAAGAGGGACAAGGGTAAGTCCTCCGTCGACGCCTTGGGAGCGGAAAGGTCCTTCCCGGCCGCCGACCGCGGCTTCGTCGATCGGCCGGCTTCGCCACTGGCCCCACGGTGTCCCCGCCAGGTCAGTGTGACCGAGACTCCCACCGATGAAGTCGAGATTTTCTAACCATTGGACGGGCTGTCGCTTTTAGCAGCCGAGATTCCTCTCCCGGGTCCCCGGGAGGAGTTGAGGATCCTGTGGGTCGCCTGTGCCTCCGGGTTCCGGAGCCTCGGATGGACCTTCCGAGCCGAAGGGAGGTCGGTTCCGCCGACACCTCCCTGCACCGACCGGAAATTCCGGGACTCTCGGTCTCGGTCGGACCTCTTCGCGGTCCAGCCGCTCCCCATCGTATAGGCGGTCTCGGTCTGGCACCGCTGAGCGGCGTCGCCGCTGCCTCGCTCCTCCTCGGATGAGGGAGGCTTGCGTAATTACGCCGACGGCACGAGGACCTTATGTTGCAACAGTCTTCTTGGCCGGAAACGACCCGGCCCGATTACGTGGCGTCATGTGGTCGAACTCCGCCCACAGCCACCACTGGGGCTCCGACCAAGATTCTCGGCGGCTAAGGGTTTACCCCATCGGCTGTCAGTTACCCTCACTCCCGACCGACCTCGGCAGGTGAAGGGTGGCTCAGGCCAGAGGCAGTCTTCGAGGACTCTTCCGAGTCCGAAGATGATTCCTCCTTCTTCCAAGCGACTGGACTTGGAGTCTTCAGGAGGTCAGCCAATGGACGATAGCCCGTCGTCCTTCCTAGGACTGCTTCGCTCATCTCGAGTCTACCGGATGGAGCTCGAACCTGCTTCAAACGGGCCAGGTATCCTCACGGAGATTCTGGACCGAGGGATTCTCCGACGGAGGCCTTCCGTGGCCGAGGCCATAGTGGGTCCAGCACTGGAACTTTGGCAGCGCCTGCTTCCTGCCCTGCGCCCGGCCAGGATGGCCAGGAAGTATGCGGTCCCCACCGTTCCTTGTCCGTTTTTTGAACACCCTCTGCTGAGGGTTGTTACCGACAGCGCTCGCGCCACTGCAACGCCAGGGATGTGGACAAACCTCCTGACAAGGAGTCCAAGAAATTGGACTATGTCGGCTAAAAGTCTACGCTATGTCCTCTCTGCCTTCGCAGGCCAGTTCGCCGCCCTCATGGCACATTTTTCTCATGCCCTGTTGGGCTCCCTGGATGAGGTCATCCTCATCTTCCGCCGATCTGCAGACTACGGTTAAGCAGGTGCGGGACCAGGGCAGGGCAGTGGCCAAACAGCAGCTCCAGACTGCTTTGGAGAGGGGACCATGTGCCAGATCGGTGGCGCCGCAGTGGCTATGCGCGTCATGGCTTGGCTGAGGATATCCACCTTTACTCGGATACCCAGCACAAGTTGGCGGATGTTCCCTTTTGGGACTGACCTCTTCGCCCTGGGGTGGAAGGTCACCTGCAGAGGATCGAGAAGTCCAATGCCACCTTGACTCGGCTCTTCCGCCAGAAGGACAAAGGCCGAAACCACAGCCTAAGCTCCTTTCGTCCTCTGTGCCCTCGGCGCCCTGCCCAGCAACGCCAGGGCCAGCAGGCTCGGCCTTGGCATCCCAAACCCAAGCCGCCGGCTTCCTCTAACAGGAGGCAGGGAGGAAAGGGCCCAGGAGGTCCCTCGGCCGGTCTCTCCTCCAAGCCTGCCCAGTGACGGGCTGAGGGGTGTCGCCCCATCCCGCCACCCACTCCTGTCCCCTGGGGACGGCCCGCACTCCGTTCGCCTGGTCCGCTGTTACCACGGACAGGTGGGTCTTGAGGTGGTGGGAAGAGGCCTGCCTCTGGAATCCGAGCAGGCACCACCTTCAGAGCCGCCGCCTGGGGGCTTCGGGATCCCCAGCTCACTGGCGGCTCGTCGAGCCGACATCACTCTCCTCCTCCAGAAGGAGGTGGTAAGAGAGGTGGTGGACCTCCTTCAGACCCAGGGTTTGTGTCCAGGTACTTCCTGGTTCGAACGGACGGGGTTGGCTTCTTTCAATCCTCACGACTCAAACAAGTTCCTAAGGTCTCGAACCTTCAGGATGGTCACTCTGGCTCAGATAATACCATCCTTGAACGCGGCGTGTGGTTCTGCCTCTGGACTTGCAGGACGCGCTTTTCACGTCCCTATCCGTCTGCCCTCACCAGAGATTCCTTCGCCTCCAGCGGAAGGATCCTCTTCGAGTTCCAAGCCATGCCCTTCGGCTTGTCTCCAGCTCCCAGGGTCTTCACCAAATGCATGGCAGTGGTGACAGCATTCCTCGTGCGCGAGGGGTCCGGTGTACCTTACCTGGACGACTGGCTGATAGCAGCTCCTCCAGGAAGGAGGCGGAGTGGTCCAGAGATCTGGCCTCCAGGTCTGTTCAACTGGGCCTCCTGTCAACGAGGCCAAGTCGGAACCTCGAGCCAAGCAGGTGATTTTATTCATCGGGCGCAGCTCGACTCTCTTCGAGCCAGAGCTGCTCCCGCGGACAGGGCCGAGGTTCTTTCCTCCTTGCCCGATCATTTCTGGTTGGGCACTGCGCCTGCCCGGACTTCCTGCGCCTCCTGGGTCTCATGGCGGCCTGTACCAGCGTGGTCCGCTGGGCCTGCTGGAACATGCGCCTTCAGTGGGGACTGGCCAGCCAGTGGTCACAACGCTGCGATCCTTGACCAGCTTGTGTCGGTGACACAGGGATGTGGAATGCTTCCAGTGGTGGACCGCTCCAGATCAATTGCAGGAGGGCATCCTGCTCGTCCGCCGAGCCGACGGTCTCTCTGTCGACCGATGCCTCTCTGATGGGTTGTGCCCATCTGGGGAACACTGGCTCATGGCCTCTGGTCCCCGCGGAGTCCCGATGCCACATCAACCTGCTGGAGCTCCGAGCGTCCGCCTAGCTCTCACCGCCTTTGCTCCGCTCCTCGGGGTCAAGTGGTCCGAGTCCAGACGGACAATACCACACCATGTACTATCTAAACCGCCAGGGCGGGACGCGCCCATGCTTCTATGCAAGGAAGCTCTCCGATTTGGTCACTGTAGGCGCAGCCTGGAGGCGGATCTCCTAGCCATTCACGTGGCAGGAGCCTCCAACACCCTGGCCGATGCCCTGAGCCGGATAGGGCTGCATCCCACGAGTGGTCTCTCCTGCCGGAGGTAGTACAGCATCTGTTCTCCCTTTGGGGCACACCTCAGGTGGACCTGTTTGCCTCCACGGAGAACGCAGGCTGAGTCTGTTCCATGCCCCCTCAGCAGGGCTCGCTGCAGGGGATGCCTTCTCGAGGCAATGGACCCCGGCCTTTTTACGCCTTTCTCCCATTTCCTTGATCCACAAGGTGCTTCTCAAGCGAGGGACAAGGCGCAGGTGATTCTGATAGCCCCAGACTGGCCTCGCCAGTTCTGGTACCAGATCTCCTCAGTCTCAGCTCCAGGACTCCGCGGCAGCTTCCAGCTCGCCCGGACCTGCTCTCAGTCAATCAGGGGAAGGTGTTCCATCCGGACCTTCAATCCCTGCACCTGACGGCCTGGTTCCTGAGCGGCTAGAGTTCCAGGCTTTGGGTCTTTCCGACGAGGTCCTCAATGTAGTTGAGGCGTCCCGTAAGGAGTCGACCAGAAAATGCTATGCCTTCAAATGGAAAAGGTTTTCCATTTGGTGTCAGGGCAAGGGCTTGGACCCTTCCTCCTGTTCCTTGGCAAGCATCTTGGACTATTTATGGTCCCTTTCTAGTCAAGGGCTTAGGTCGACGACCCTAAGGGTGCACCTGGCAGCCATCTCTGCTTACCGGGCGCGGGCCGGGAAGCAGTCGGTGGCGCAGGAGAAGGTGGTCTGGCGCTTTTTCAAAGGCCTTGATCACATTTCCCCTCCAGTGCGGGAACCCCCACCTCCGTGGGATCTACTGCTGGTACTGGCAAAGCCTCATGGGCAAGTTATTCGAACTATGCACAGGTGTGTTTCTCTCACCTGTCGTGGAAGACCGCCTTCTTGGTGGCTATCACGTCAGCCAGAAGGATGGGAGAGCTCCAGGCGCTTCCATCGAGTCTCCTACCTGGTCTTCCACAGGGACAAGGTTGTCCTGCGCCCCCACCAAATTCCTTCCGAAGGTGGTGTCGAGTTTCACCTTAACCAGGTGTTGACTCTGCGGTGTTCTACCCAATCACACCTCGGAGGTCGAATATAGGCTCCATACTCTGGATCCTAGAAGGGCGCCGCTTATTATAAGGAGCGCACGGCTGAAATTGGGAGAGGTTCGCCAGCTGTTTGTCACCCACGCTGAAGCCGCATCTGGCAGACCTGCAGCCAAGCGGACGATAAGCAGGTGGGTAACCTCCTGCATAGATCTCTGCTATGAGTTAGCGGGCATGGAGCCTCCCAGAGGATAAGAGCTCATTCTACCCGCCATACTGCTGCAACGGTGGCTGCTTCCAGGGACGTCCCTATCCAGGAAATCTGTAGGCTGCTACCTGGAAGTCAGCAAACACCTTCATTACCCACTACCACATCGACCTTGAGTCACGCGGGATGCTGGTTTTGGGGCCTCGGTTCTCCAGTCTCTCTTTCCCAAGTAAGTATATGGGGTGTGCGTCTTGCCTCCCTCCTCCCGGAGAACTGCTAGAGTCTGCCAATGAGTGTGGATGAACAACATATCCATGTCCCTAAATACAGGTTACTCACCTGTAACAGGAGTTCTAGGAATGGTATATGTTGTTCATCCACACGACCCACCCGACCTCCCCGGCTTCGACGCACAACCTGAGCTTCCAGCGGGCCAGATCTGGCGTCATGGGGCGGAGCCGAGAGTTATACCACCCGGGTGGGTGGGAGGAGCAAGCTTGAAGACCTTCCGGCAAGATTTAAAGCGGCAAGGATACTGCCAATGAGTGTGGATGAACAACATATACCATTCCTAGAACTCCTGTTACAGGTGAGTAACCTGTATTTTCCTTCCATCTACTGGGTTGGGAGAGGATCAATTCAGACACTTGGGTGCTGCAGCTGATTTGCAGAAAGACAATAGAGTTTCTTCAGAAACCACCTCGAAACCCACCCCCTGGTCGTCTTGCTCCCCAGAACACCATCTTTTGGTCCAGGAAGAAATGTACTCTCTTCTTCTGAAGGAGGCGATGGAGCCCATCCCACCTCATCTTCGGGGGATGGGGTGCTACTCCCATTTCTTCCTGGTCCTGAAGAAGTCAGGAGACATGAGGCCGATTCTCTACCTCAGTTCCCTGAACTTGTTCGTGGAGTACAAAAGATACAGAATGCTCTACTCTTCAGGGTCTTCTGCCCCTCCTTCGGCCGGGACAGTGGCTGTGCACTCTGGACATGCAGGATGCTTACCTGCATATCCCTATGCGCCCTTCCCACTGCAGATACCTCCATTTTTCGTTCCAGGGGGACCACTACTAGTTCAAGGCCCTCCCATTTGGTCTTTCCTCGGCGCCCCGAGTGTTCACCAAATGCCTTTCCGTGATAGCGGCCTACCTGTGTACCCAAGGGGTTCAGGTTGGCTCCTGGCGGCCCCATCCAGGGAGGAACTCCTGCGCTTCCTTTCCCTTACCCTGCAGGTTTTCACCAGCCTGGGTATTGCCATCAACCAGGCCAAGTCCCATCTGATACCGTCCCATAGGCTCCAGTTTATCGGGGCGATCCTGGACACTGCCTCCGGCATGGCATTCCCACCACTGGACAGGGCGGCCACACTCCAGGCTCAGGACTCAGGTCAGCCTGTTGTCCAGCCACAGGCGTGTCAGCACCAGCTCAGTCCTTCACCTCCTTGGGCTCATGATGGCTGCTATTCAGACAGTCCCTCGCGCTCGGCTCCAAGTGAGAATCTGTCAGTGGACCCTTTGGTCTCCGTGGGATCAGTTAGTGGACGATCTCGATCAAGTTCTGGTCTCCAACCCCATGGTTTGGGACTTGCAATGGTGGATGGTTCAGGAGAACCTTTGCCGGGGGGTTCCCTTCTGCCTTTCTCTTTCTCCCCCCCCCCCCCCCCAAGATGCTGACAACAGATGCCTCGGGCGAGGGTTGGGGAGCCCATCTGGGGTCTCAGAGGACCCAGGGCTCCTGGTCCCGGCTCTAACAGACTCTTCACATCAGTGTACTCGAGCTTTGGGCCGTGCTGTATGCTCTTCAGGCTCTGCATCTGTATCTGCTCCCCGGGCATCTGGCTGTCCAGACGGACAACATGTGTATAGTCTGGTACATCAACAAACAGGGAGGAAGTCGTTCCTACCCCCTCTTCAGGGAGGCGATGGGGTTTGGGCAGTGCAGCACAACCTTCACCTCATGGCAGTTCACGTCCCGGGGGTCGAACACGTTGGCAGACCACCTCAGTCAGTCATCTGCTCACGCTCACGACTGGGAACTGGATCAGGGGGTGGCAGATAACTTCCTGTGTTGGGGAACGCTACAGGTAGACCTGTTTCACGTCTCCTCACAGCGCAAAAACTTCCCCCGCCTTCTGCTCGCTCGCTCCAGGGCATGGGATTTTTTGGGGAGATGCTCTATCTCTAGACTGGAGGGGCAGATTCGTCTGTCTTCCCCCTGATTCCATTGATTCTGAGGGTATTATAGAAACTCTGCTCAGAAGGAGCTTGCATGATCCTAATCGCTCCTTTCTGTCCCAGGCAAGTTTGGATCTTACTTCGAGTGGGAGCTCTTGCAGCAGGCTATAACAGTTAGGACTGTGCCGCAGGCACTAAGACCCTCCTGAAAACTTCTCAGCCAACAGTACCAGGCAGGGACTGCCCCCGATGTCGGCCCCGCCCTGACATCAGCCCTGGTACAAAAGGGGGCGGAGTCAGCTCCACCTCAGTTCTTTTCCCCCTGCTTCCCACGTACGTGAGAAGAAGCCTTCTTTCCTCAGCTTGCCAGGAACAGCAGAATTCCTTTTCTTACCATTTTTGTACCATTTTTCGACTGTTTTTTCGAGTGTTTTGATGGATGTCTTCACCGTTGTCTGTCTCTCTCTGGAGAGTCACCAAAACAAGTGCGACTGCGGGCAGCAGATCCCCGCCAAAGACTGGCACAAGCGCTGCGTCTTCTGCCTTGGGCCGGACCATGATACTGCGGCCTGCTCAGCCTGCTAGGCGTTCACCAGCTGGTCCCGGATCAGACGTCTCAAGGCCCTGAAGGCATTTTTGTTAGAGAAAAAGATGGATCTGCACACTTTGGAGGGGAGGCGCAGGGAGAAGACCAAGCGCCACGGGAAAGACAGCAGTAGGTCTCGACACCAGTCCTGGTTGTGGTCCTGTTCTCACTCACGGCCCTCTCCCAAAAAGGCTCATGTGTCCCCGGGCCCAGGTGAGCGTCCGAAGTCATCCCAGGCCAAGGCCGGCCCATCGGGAGCGCCGGCCAAGCCCTATAGGTAACCCGCTAAGGGTCACCATAAGACCTTGAGGTGAGCTTGGCCCACCTCTCAGACACTGGTGCCGCCTGCTAAAGTGCGCCTCTGGAGCAGAAGAATTCTTTAGTGCGCCCCCCCCGAGACACCCCAGTCATCGGTCCCTTCTCGATGCGTTGTAGGAGTAAGGTTTGGCGCCGCCACAGAACAGCCGATGTCCCTGTCCCCCAAGTCCTCCTCCCCCCTGAGCTCCCAAGAGGGCTGTCCTTCGCGGGCTGACGTCTCGGATACTCCCTTTCCGGGACGAGCGGCCGAGGTTTTCTCGAAGGATGAGCTGCAGGAGTTCTCCTTTTGGTGGGGGCAGGTCCAGAAGCGGATCCCTCCTGACACCAGCCCAGACACCAGAACTGGACCCGGCGGGCAAACCACAGCCTGGAGGTGAGCCTTCCCCAAGGAAGTCCCCTGAGCGTCCGCCTACACCTCCATCCAGGGCTTGTTCCCGCTTCTGGTCCAAAGACCACCGCCGACACTCCAAGGATTCTGGAGACCGTCGCCACTCCAGGTCTCGTACTCGCAGCCCTACTCATTCCTCTGGACAAGGGCGCTCCTGACGTCGGTCCTCTGACAGACGTTGGTCTACGCTTAGTCGCTGGTTTTCGGACCGATGTCGGTCCCTCGGCTGCCGATGACAGAGGGAGTCTGGTCACAAGAAGAGATCGGACTATTCCAGACCTAATAGTCAATCCTCCTCTTCTTCATTGGCATCTTCTTCCTCTTTTGGGATCGGGGAGTCCCCGGGAGAGGAGGACCAGCCTTTATGGACGTCATGAGGCATATCCAGGCCTCCAGTGAGTGGGAACGGAGAACCTGGATCCGGAACACCGAAGGGTGGCCAAGTATCTGAGGCAAAAGGAGCAGAAACCATTGGTGGCCCCTCCTTTGGTGGACACTTTCCAGGACCTGACCCAGACTACCTGGAAGCGTTCGGCCTCCATCCCAGCTGTTCCCAAAAAATTGGACAGACTGTAAGGCCCCGCGGGCAGAAGCCTTTTTAGCTGAGAACCCTCAGGTGGACTCTTCGGTCATTACGGCTGCCCATGACAAGTCCAGGCAGCCGAAGCACCTTAGCTCGCAGCCTCCTGATCTGGAGACTGTGTATTTGGACCAGGTGGGCAAGAAGGTTTATTCTGCCTCCACCTGCTCCATCCGGTCCCTCAACTTCCTGACGCATATGGTCCAGTACCAGAATGCTCTGTGGGAGAGGGGACAAGAGCTACTGAGAGCCATGCCAGATTCCGAGCAGAGGACGGAACTTCTAGACATACTTAAATCAGGCTCCGACATAGATTCTCATGTCCTGAGAGCCTTGTACGACACTGCAGATACGGCAGCCTGGGCAGCCGCTTCTGGGGTTTGCCTTTAGCGCCATGCCTGGTTACGAGTCTCGGGCTTTCAGCAGGATCTGCACTCTGGTATCGAGGATCTGCCATTCCAAGGTACCGTGTTGTTTGGGCAGGAGACAGAAGCTCTGATTTCACATCTCCAGGAGTCTGGCAAGTCCATCTGGTCGGTCCGCCAAATGTACCGCGGTGATCAGCGACTACAGTGGAAACGGCAGTTTCTCAAGCCCTCAGGTGGTCAAGGTGAACAAGTGGACAAGCCCGTGGTAATC
Source organism: Neoceratodus forsteri (assembly GCA_016271365.2). Taxonomy (NCBI): domain Eukaryota; kingdom Metazoa; phylum Chordata; order Ceratodontiformes; family Ceratodontidae; genus Neoceratodus; species Neoceratodus forsteri. The sequence goes on from CM057451.1 coordinate 1,156,051,648, forward strand.
GGCAGGGTCAGAGAGGCGGCTTTCGTAGGAGAGCCGGTAACCAGCATCCTGGAGGCGCTTTTAACGGTGGGCCCAAGTCCTCCCAGGCGCCTCTGCCTATGCCCAGCTCAGCCCAATGACTCCCTTCCGCCACCCCCTTCCTCCAAAGGAAGATTCCGGGGAGACGGTCGGGGGCCGCTTCTCCCTTCATCTCGAAGCGTGGAGATTGATAACTGCGGACCAATGGGTCCTGGATATTATCAGGAGAGGATACATGCTAGAGTTCACGGAGTTTCCTCCAAATACTCCACCAAAGTACTCCCGATATCCTCCTTTTCACATCCCACTTACAGAAGGAGAAATTCGGACTCTCCTGCAGAAAAAGGCAGTAGAGGTAGTCCCCTTGCATCAGCGGGGAAAGGGGTTTTATTCCCAATACTTCCTGGTCCCAAAAAAGACGCAGGATCTTCGACCCATTCTGGACCTCTGCTCTCTGTCTTTTTTTTATAGAGTACAAAAGGTTCAGGATGGTGACCCTTCCAGGTCTACTTCCCCTGCCACACCAAGGAGACTGGCTGTGCTCCCTAGACATGCAAGATGCATATATGCATATCAGGGTCTTCCCTCGCCACCGGAAGTTTGAGGTTCCACTTCCAAGGGGAGCACTACCAATTCCGAGTTCTTCCGTTTGGCCTCTCTTTGAGTTTTCACAAAGTGCTTGGCAGTGGTGGCTGCAGCTCTAAGACGGGGACATTGTCTTCCCTTACCTCGACGATTGGCTACTTATGGCCCTGTCCAGGTCAAGCCTGCTTCACGCTCTCAGAAACATCTATATTCTGTTCCAAGAGCTGGGGATCACCCTGAACCTTCAGAAATCATCCCCCGAGCCCAGTCAAAGACTCGTCATCATTGGAGCGGTCCTGGATTCTGTCCAGGGCATGGCCTTTCTACCCCCGGACAGGGGCGATCGCCTGCAGGAGATTGCCGAATGGATCTTAGTAACTCCTCAGGTTCCAGCAAGGAACTTCCTCAGGCTGCTAGGGCACATGGCTGTGGCCATTCCGGTTACTCCTCTGGCTCACCTCCACATGCAGGTCCCAGAGTGGATGCTCTGGGTGCAGTGGGACCAGGGCTCCGATCTAGACTTTCTAGTCAGGATCACTGAGCCAGTCGGGAGAACTTTGCTTTGGTGGATGGACCCCCTGAATTTGGAGAATGGGGTTCAGTTTCATCCGGAGCCACCAGGTCAGACCCTTACGACAGATGCATCAGATCTGGGATGGGGAGCACACCTGGGTACTCATCAAACGCAAGGGGTTTGGAGACCCGAGGAGCGATCTCTCCATATCAATGTGCTGGAGATGCGAGTGGTTCTCTGCCTTACAGGCATTTCAAGAGGACCTGGTGCCGGGCTCTTATAATTCAAACAGACATTATGGTGGTCGTCTTTTACATCAACAAGCAAGGGGACACTCATTTATATCCCCTTTGCAGGGAGGTGATGAGAGTCTGGCACTGGGCACTGGAACGACACATTTTGTCAGCGGTGCACGTTCCAGGCGTCCTAAACAATCTGGCCGACAGCTTAAGCAGGTCTCGATCCAGAACTCACGAGTGGGAGCTGTTACAGTCCATAGCAGATCAGCTCTTCGACAAGTGGGGTCGTCCAGAGCTGGACCTTTTTACGTCGCCACGCAACACCAAACTACCAATTATTTGCTCGCGAGAGCACGTGCCTGGGGTTTTCTGGCCAGGTGCGTTATCCCTTTGCTGGGCAGGGAGGTTTCACTAAGCCTTCCTGCCCTTCCCTCTCATTCAGAGAGTTTTGCTGAAGTTACAGGCAGAAGGGGCTCGAATTATTCTAGTAGACCCCTGGTGGCCTCGGCAGATTTGGTTCCCACTCCTGCAGCGGTTGTCCACGGAACCTCCAACTCCGCTGCCCATATGCTCACAGTTGCTATCCCAGGAACAGGGATCTGGTCCATCTGGACCTCCATTCCTTACATCTGCATGCTTGGCTCCTTCAGACGTAGCCCAACGGAGATATGGGGTCTACCCGGAGGTAGCGGCAGTCCTAGTATCTGCGAGGAAGCTGTCCACCCGCTTCGCCTGTGCTATGAAATGGAAGCGGTTTTGTTTATGGGCCTTGTCACAGCATTTGGACCCCATCACCTGTCCAGCGACCTCAGCGTTACAGTACCACCTCCTCCTTGTACCAACATGGCCCGAGTTACTCCACTAAGGTGCACATGTGGGCTGTCTACGCCTATCATGCTCTGATTGGAGACAAGGCTTTAGCACAGTTGGATGTAGCCCACACCTTTTTTGAGGGGAATTTTGCATATGAGACCTCCCGTTAGGGATCCTATCCCACCCTGGGACCTCCTGTTTGTGTTGGAGAAGCTTACCCTCCCTCCTTTTGAACCGACAGCGGATTGTGAGCTGCGTTTCCTTTCCTGGAAGGTGTGTTTTGGTTGCTATTACCTCAGCTCGAAGAGTTTCTGAGCTTCAGGCTCTGTGTAAAGAGCTGTATTTGGTTTTCCACAAGGAAAGGGTTTCCCTTAGAACAGATCCTAAGTTTCTTCCGAAAGTGGTCTCGGGAGTTGACCCTCAACCAGTCAGTTGACTTTCCAGTCTATTTCCCTTCCCCATGTAATAGAGGGGAAACTCTCCTTCACAGATTGGACGTCGAGGTATTGCCTCAAAAGGACGGCTCCGCACAGTCAGTTGGAGCAACTCTTCATGGCCTTTGCACCACAATGCTTGGGCAAACTGGTCACCAAGCAGACGATTTTGAAGTGGATCGTCTACTGCATATCCTTCTGCTATGAAAAGCACAATAAACCCCTACCAGGTCTGGTCAGGGGTCACTCCACTAGGGGAGCGTCTGCATCTTTTGCCGTCCTGAGAAATGTCTCCATAAGGGACATATGTGCGGCCGCTACCTGGAACTCTGCATACCTTTGTCAAGCATTACAGCTTGGATATCGTCTCCAGACGCCGTGCCAGTTTTGGTCTGGCTGTTTTACAGGGACTTTTGTCCTAGGCCTCTGGAGTCAGTATTTTCCACCTCCCGGTGTCGACTACCACTTTGGCGTGAGACTGCTTAGTATTCATTCCTAACTGTTATAGCCTGCTGCAAGAGCTCCCACTCGAAGTAAGATAGTACAGTTACGTAAACTTACCGTAACAGTAGATCCTCGAGAGGAGCTCTTGCACCAGCCGTTACTTTCCCACCCGCCTCCCCCCTCGGTGTGCAGATCTTCATCTGTATCTTCATCTAGTGCTTCGTCTCCTTCTCTTGTCAGGGCTTGTTCGTGGGCCTTCGCGGGGGAACTGAGGTGGAACTGGGTCCGCCCCTTTTGTACCAGGGCTGATGTCGGGGCGGTCCCTGCTTGGTACTGTTGGTTGAGAAGTTTTCCGGAGGGTCCTAGTGCCTGCGGCATAGTCCTAACTGTTACAGCCTGCTGCGAGAGCGCCTCTCTGATCTACTGTTATAGTAAGTTCTTGCGAAACTGTACTTTCTCTCTTCTGCAACAGTATTCAGAGGAACCTCCTCTTCCTCCTCCTGTCGCAGCTTTTGCTGACTCAGGATGAGGGGATCCTGATTCATCCAGGCCTCAAGTCCCTTTAGTTGCACATGTGGCTCTTGCAGATGTAGCTCAAGCCCAGTTTGGGGTTCCCCCGCTGGTGGCTGAGATTCTGGTGGAGGCCAGAAAGCCCTCCACTAGATCTGCCTATGCCATGAAGTGGAAATGGTTCTCTATTTGGGACTTTTCCAAAGATTTCGAGCCTTTCTCTTGCTTTGTTGAATGGCTTCTGGATTACTTGCGCCATCTCTTTGATCTGGGTCTGTCATTCCTCTCTGAAGGTTCACATGGTGGCCATCTCCGCTTACCATGTTCCTTTTGGGGACAGAACCTTTGCGCAGTTGGAAGTCGCTAAGACTTTTCTGAGAGGAGTTCTCCACTTGAGACCCCCATTCATGCCCCTGCCCCTCCTTGGGATTTGAATTTTATTCTTGAGAAGCTTACTCTGCCTCCTTCGAGCCGGCAGCCTCGGCAGACCTAAAGTTTCTTTCATGGAAGACTCTCTTCCTAGTGGCCATTACTTCTGCTCGAAGGATTTCTGAGCTCCAGGCTCTCATGTGCAAAATCCCGTACTTTATTTCCCACAAGGAACGTGTGGCTCTGCGTACCCACCCTAAGGTGGTAGCAGAATCTACGCTGAATCAATCCATTGAGTTGCCTGCTTTCTTTACACAGCACTCCAATCAAGGAGTACCTCTTGCATACTTTGGATGTTCACCGAATTCTGAAATACTACACCACCAGGACAAAGGATCTCAGAAAGACTGATCAACTGTTTCTCTCTTGCTCGTAAAAGAGAAGGTAATGCTGTTTCTAAGCAATGCCTATCTAAATGGTTGGCTCATTGCATCATTTTCTGTTATGACAAGTTCAACAAGACCCTGCCGGGTCAAGTCAGAGGCCACTCCACCAGAGGGGTCGCTGCCTCTGCTGCTTGTTTCAAGAATGTGTCACCGGCAGACATCTGTGCAGCCGCAACTTGGACTTTTGTCCATACATTTATGAAACATTACAGTTTGGACATTGCCTCTCGCTGTAGCGCTGGCTTCAGGTTGGCTGTTCTGCGAGGTCTTCTTTCCTAAGACCTTCACAGCCAGAGGGTCTACATTTCAGTAGTTTCCTCCTACTGTTTGCTGCTTGTTCCAGACTGCTTGGGACTTAGTCCTATCTGTAATTACCTACTGCAAGATGCTACAAGTCTTGATGGCTGAGTGGGACCTGGGGGTGGTGGTGGATGTCAGGATGAACAACTCTGAGATTTTGTAGGAGGGCAGCGGCAAAGGCCAACAGGATGCTTGGATGCATCGCTAGGGGGATTGCCTCCAGGAGGAGGGAGGTGGTACTCCCACTGTATAACTGCTTGGTGAGGCTGCACCTAGAGTACTGCATGCAGTTTTGGAGCCCACATTTAAAGAGGGACATTGAACTCCTGGAGAGGGTCCAGAGGAGGGCAACCAAAATGATTTGGGGCTTGGGGGATAGGACCTATGGGGAGAGGCTCGAAGAGCTAAATATGTACACATTGGAAGAGAAGGTACCGGGTGGGACATGATAGAGGTCTTCAGGTACATGAAGGGGGTAAATAGGGGAGGAGCAGTCTGGGTGCTCCGAAGGAAAGGGGGGTAACTAGAGGGCATGGGTGGAAGCTGGAGGGGGGGGGGGGAGATTCATGGGAGAAAGAAGGAGGTGCTACTTCACTGAGAGGGTGGTGGAGCCATGATGGAATACACAGAAATAGTCGGCAGATACGGACCGCTAGGCCCATCTAGTCTGCCCGTAAGCCCTATGCTTGTATGTAGTTACTGACCCTCAGTGATCAATGGCTTTTCGTTACTCCCTCCCCACCCAGTGTTCCCTTGTGCCTGTCCCAGGCATGTTTAAAGTCAAAGAAGAAAAATATACATAGTCCCGCAGCCATGTTAGCTTTTTTTTTGGGGCGAGATAAACGGCTGCTCCCGGTATATAAACATTCTACATAGTTTCTTCCACCTTTTTGTGATCTCTTCAGAACAGATAAGAGTATTAACATAGTCACCAAAAGGAGATTGGTTCAAAGAGTGAAGAACAAAGTGCCAGTCAGTGGGGAGCCTGTCTAAACAAATATTAAACTGGTCAGTTTTTCTCCTTAGAAAATTTACACCGCATTTCTTAGCACAGTCAGAATACAGCAGCTGTAACCATAAAATAAACACTAATCTTTATCAAGATAGGACCATTGTAACAGCGTGTCTGTGAGCAGCCCCCAGTCCTCGGTCAGCAGATTACAAGAGTACAAAAACAGTACACACTCCAGTTACAAGATGGCAAAAACAGAAGTATAATACACATGGGATGTTTTCCCCGTGTAACCAAATGTTGTTCTCAACACTTGAGAACACACACACAGCTTTTCTCAGCTGCAGTAATCAGTCTCGCCCTCTTGAATGCGCTGCCCAGGGGGCTGGTGGAGGCAGAGATGGTGGAGGGGTTCAAGAGACGGTGGAACAGGTACAGGGGAAGGGTTCTGGATGCAAAATCCAGTGCAGTGAGATTATCCGTGACTGGGGAGGGAGAGGGGGGCAGCAAGGTCGGCTCTCAGCATGGGGGCTGACCAAACGAGCAGACACGAAAGACCGTTGGGCCTATTCTGCTGGCATTTTAGTGTGTTGGTATGCAAGAGTGCTCGAAGTAAGATAGTACAGTTACGTAAGAACTTTTTTTTGTCTTTTTGGTAACCAGGCAAGGCCCACTAGACACAACTGCCTGTTTTCAGGGGCGACCTGGGAGCAGTGGGCAGTTAAGTGACTTGCTCAGAGTCGCACAGTATGCAAGTGGAGGTTGTAATTATCAAACTCTGGTCTGCCCTGCTGGATGTGTCAAGCTCGTTAACACCTCATTCCTCTAACCTCTAGGCTATATTGCCAGCCCAAACAGTAGATCTTCAAGAGAGGCTCTTGCAGTAGGTAATACCTTCCTGCCCTCCATCCCCCTAAGCTTTTTCAGCTCCTTTTTCAGGGAAGAAAACATCCGCTTCTCTCTTGTCCTGCCTTTTTGGCCTTTGGTGGGAAAGAACTGGAAGGCGGGTGTGGGGGACCACCCCTCTATACCGACGTCTGTCACCTGACGTGGGGGCGGTCCCCCGCCAGAGACTGCTAGCTAGAAATTTTTCCGTGGGGTCCTGACACCTGCTGGCTTCAGTCCTACTGTAATTACCTACTGCAAGAGCCTCTCTAAGATCTACTGTTACGGTAAGTTCTTGCGTAACTGTACTTTACAGGTGAGTAATCTAGTCTGTTAGCTGTTGTATATCAGACTGATTTTGTTTACTTCCAGGTTGACATTTTCTGTAACTACAAATCCCAGAATCCCCTGCAGATTCAGTATTCTGTAGTGCCCTTGTCTATCAGGTTGAACCTGCCATTCCCTGTCTCAGCAGCACAGAAGCACAACTGGTTTGGCAGCATCCCCAAATCACTGGCTGCTAATGTATTAATTTTTTTTGTGACAGGAGCGACCTCGATCTGTCATGGTTCTTGAAGCTTTTGAAAGCTCTGATATATACGAACATACGAAGAAGCCACCAGAAGAAGGCTATTTGGTCTATCAAGTCTGCTCGTGTTACAGGGTCCACTGCTTGAGCTACTGTCCTTGCACCCCCCCTACACCTCCCATCCTCTCTACCCATGACCCTTACCCTCCCCCAATGCCTGTCCCAGCCTCTTAAAACTGCCCACTGTTATATGCCACCATTTACCAGGCATGCAGTACTCTTAAGGAGAATTGTAGGTCACTTGACCTGTGCTTCGCCTCCGAGTACTGTGGGAGCAGCAGCAGGTGTTCCGGAGCTTTTAACCGAAAAGTTCCAAGAATAGTTTGACTTAAAGGACTCTTCTGTGGCTGCTTGCCATTACTAATGTCCGCCAAGAAGTATTCTGAGATGCTGCCAGAGCATTTTGGGATGCAAGATGTCACCAGAGTGGCAGAGCATGACAGGCTCAACGTTACGGGAAAACACCAGATTACTTAGCCAGGATACCACAGAGCCCACCGACCACCTACTAAGATGTTAAGGTTTTGTCTTTTTTGAAACCCAGGATGGGCCTAATTAGCGTACTGATAACGTCCTGATAGCGTCCAAGCCCACATAACATGGCTCCAACTGGAGGGGCAGGACCTAGCAGCAGTAGTCCGAATACAGCAAGACTTCATGTTGTTTGAAGCTGCTGCTACTACTATTACTGGTATTTAATATGGAGGTTTACTGGAGAGAAGCTCCGCTGAGTGATGCCCATTTACATGGAAGTCCTGGTTGGGGAACAGTACCCTTTCCAGGGAAGACTGTGCTACTGTACCCTTTCCAGGGAAGACTGTGCTAAGGTTTCAGTATGTACAACAGGACAGGTTGCACAAAGAAAGTCTTAATATCTACAGTGTGTAAAATGGCTGTTTTTTTTCCTGCAGTGCTACAGGTTTGGTGCTGAGTGCTGGTTTATAACTGGTCTTGTTAGGACTGTCATTATGAAAATATACAATCCTATACAGCAATAAATACAGGGTGATATAGTCTGATCAAGAAAATTGGTTATAAGAGGATAGTAAATACTCAAACTTATCAAGACAGTTACACAATGTCCAGTTTTGTTATAACCACTGGTGGTTGTCCCAGAACAGTAATTATAAACCAGCACTATAAACTTATTTTGCACTAAAAGTGCAAACCGCATCTCCAGAAAGACATAGACAGAATGGAGGCGGTCCAGAGAAGGGCAACGAAAATGGTGAAAGGAATGCACCAGAAATCATACGAGGAAAGGCTAAAAGACCTCAATATGTATACCCTGGAGGAAAGGAGGGAAAAGAGAGATATGATAGAGACATTAAAGTACCTCAAGCGGATCAACAAGGTTCAGGAATGCAGCATCTTTCAGAAACAAATGTGCAATAACAAGAGGGCACAATATGGGGTGGGGGAGACTCGGGGGCAAAGGTATTTTTTCAGAGAGGGTGGTAGATGCATGGAATGGCCTCCCTGCGGAGGTCGTAGGGGCAAAAACGTTAGGTGAACTTAAGAATGCATGGTATAGACAGAAGGCACCCCTAGTGGTAAGAAAGAGAAGGTAAGCTGCAGATCAGTTGGGATCTGGAGTTTATGTAGGTAGGGAAATGGGCAGACTAGGTGGGCCAGGCAGTTCTTATCCGCCGTCAAATTCTATCTTTCTATGTGATACCCAGCTCATAGATATGGTGTAAAACATTGCATATTCAGACATAAACATGGCAATCGTGCATCAGAGGGAAAAAAAAATTAAAACACCATGGCAATTATGCCCTTATGCTTTTGGTTTAAAAAACAAAACGTAGAGGAATAATGTATGGTCTTTGGTTAATAACGCTGTAAACACTGAGAGGTTGCCATGACATCATAGTAAACCTTAAGAGCGCAGCTCGAGAGGTTTTTAGATGTCAGGGCAACCTTGAAGTGTTTTCAGCGTGGTTGTTAACCTAAGACCATACATTATACTTTATAGTGTATGGGCTACCAAGATTGTGTAATCGCAGATTGTATTGCTTTACTTTACTGAATTACTTTACGGAACATCGATTGTTGTGATCGTTCCGTTTTGTTATACCATTGATATGACATACTCGAAGGGTTAACAGAGTGATGCCATAACAGTGGCATAACACTGTTGTAATATGCTGGATTTCAGTTAATAAGGGTTCCCCATACATTATAAAACACAAATATGCTTTCATACAGCCTTCGTTGTCGGGGAGCACTGGTGTCCATGTCCTGGCTAACTTGTATGGCGTTATCCCGAAACAGTAATTCTAAACCAGCATTTATAAGTTTATTTTGCACTAAAAGTGCAAATGTGTGACATCCCCTCACCACACAGTAGATGTGGAACTAGGATGGTGGACTTTCACCTTTAGTGCCCAGAGTGTCGCAGGACCACATGAATAGGGTAAGTCCAGAGATTGGTTATAAATAAATAGATTTAGTTGAGTCTGAAGAACGGTCTGGACAAGGGCATTTTCAAAGTTTTTTTTCGGAGAATTTAACTGTTTCATTTAAGCATTTTAGATCCATCACAAATTGCAGAATTTTTGAGTATGGAAGTTTCAGTTTATCCAAAGCATTCTTGTGTCTAACTGAAGCAGTCACAAGATTACTAATGTTTGAAGTGCACTGCTGCGTTTTGTTCCTGATGTGCTCTGGGTGAACGTACAGGGCTATAAATACTTGTTTCCTGCTTTTCTTATTGAAATATATTTTACTTTTTTATATCTGTCCAAGAAAAGCTTGGCAGTTTAAATATGAAAAGGAAGCGGCTAAAAAGAACCAGCAGCTACACAGCAGGTGAGTATTCATAGAAAGTATTTCTGAAACCGACCGACCGTCTCTAGGGGTGGACATGGTCTCTCTTTACATTATGTGGGGATGTTATTTTTCCTGGCCAGAGTGAGAAACTCAAGCTGCCTGTTGGCACATGACATAGGGTTACTGCTCGTGATGCTGATGTCATGGATTCGTGAACAGACTGGGATGTCTGAGTGGTAAGGGGAAGGAAGGAGGCCTGAGTGTCCTAGAGCACACGTCCCTCCTGTGGGGAGGGAACGAGACTGGCATTGCTGCTGCTCTTCTGCCTGGTTAATCACAAGTGGTAATGCAGCATTAAAAAACACAAGAACTGCTCACGTTCTGGTATAGGGAATAGCTGCTGGTACTGGGAGGTGCTGCTCCTTAGATGCGTACAACAATATGGGAAGGTAACTGCACTCCACCAGAGTCACTGTGTCCAGTATCACTTAAATAGTTGACAGACTCCAGGTAGTTAAAAGAAAAGGAAAAAGTTTTTCTCCAGTACAGACACAGCGAGAGGCCTCTCACCACAATTGGACAAGGTGCCCTGGTGCTTTGCTCAGTAGAGCTTCGTCAGGGGGCGGGGACCTAGTGGAAGGACACCCCTTATGTACCATGACACTTTGATAGCCAGCCGATCAATGGAGACGTGGCTGTTAAAGAATAGAATCAGGTAGGGGTTAGATGGCATGGGGGATTCAAACCAGCGTGCCTCTAGTGTTACACCAAATAGACAGCAGACAGTACAAAAACAGTAATAAAGTCACAAGTTTAGAAAGTCAGAGACTCATCCTCATTGTAAATTACAAAAAGCTGAAGACAATCCGTGTTGGCTAAATATTTCTGCCATATTCTCTACAAGCACATAGGAATGTGGTATGTAGTTTAGGCAAGTGTGATAAAAGATAGAGGAGTTGGGACAGAAAAGGAAGATCTAACATACTAACAGCCAGCAGAATAGGCCAAATGGTCTGTTTTGTCTGCTCGAAAGCCAGCAACCTAGTGGTTGCTCACCTTACCACCCTTGCCCCCAAGAGGGTCTTTAGTTTTTCCCTTTTACCTATCACACCCTTCTTGAAGCCCTCCACTGTACCCTCCTCTACCAGCCTCCCTGAGCGCATTCCACGGCTCCACCACCCTCTCAGTGAAAAATGCTTCCTACGTGTCCCCCTGTAATTTTCCCTCCAACTTCCTCATGGCCCCTGGTCCTCCCCCTTCTTCAGCCTAAACAATTCCCACGTTCCACTCCAAATTAATCCCTTTACATACTTAACCTCTATCATGCCCCCCCCATCCCTGCTGTCCTCCAGTGAGTAAAGCCTAAGCTCTTCCAGTCTCTCCTCATAAGGCCTCCCCTCCATGCCCTGAATCATCCTGGTCGCTCTCCTCTGGACCCTTTCCAGCAGCGCTCTGTCCTTCAGATGAGGTCTCCAGAACTGCACACAGTACTCCAACTGTGGCCTAACCAGGGCATTTCATAGAGGGATGATCACCTCCCTGCTTCTGGGCCTAATTCTCCTGGCTATGCAATCCAGTATCCTGATTGCCTTGGCTGTAATTCTTCTGCAGTTTTCAGTGTTATTCATTTTGTCATCCACCATCACCCCTAAATCCCTTTCACCCAATGTGGCTTGCAGTGCGACACCCCCCGGATGTATACATGGCCCGGGTTTTTGACCCCCAAATGAAGAACCTTACATTTCCTGGCATTCAATTTCAGTCCCCACCTCCTTGACCACCCCTCCAGGGACTCCAGATCTCCCTGGACTGTCTCCCTCACTTCCTCACTATCCACCAGTGCTCCCAGTTTTGAATCCTCCGCAAAGAGACTCAGCCTATTTTTAACCCTCCTCCCTATATCGGAGACGTAGGCATTGAACAAGTGGCCCCAGTACTGACCCCTGAGGGACTCCACTGACTACCTTCCTGGGAGAGGATATTATCCCACCCACCATTACCATCTGTAAACGCCCCGAAAGCCAATTTTCAACCCAGTTTAGCTCCTGTCCTCCCACCCCCATCTCTCCCAATTTTGCTATCAGTCCACTATGAGGTACTGAATCAAACGCTTTGCTGAAATCCAGGTGTAGGATATCCACCGTCCTATGTCTATCCAGGGCCCCCGTCACCCAATCATAAAACTCTGAGGTTGGTCCATCACGATCTCCCTGGAACAAAGCCATGCTGTTTATTATCCTAGTGCCCTAACCTTTCCAACTCCCTCCCAAGCCTCTCCTTGATAAAGCCCTCCATTACTTTGCCCACTACAGACGTCATACTGACAGGCCTATAATTCCCCATCTCCTCCTTAGACCCCCCTTTATGTATAGGTACCACATTAGGCCATCCTCCAGTCCTGTGGTACCCACCCCGTCCGCAGGGAGATGTTAGAGTGCAGCCAATGGGACTGCCAGTACATCCGCCAGTTCCTTCATAACCCTCGGATGTATTCCATCCGGTCCTGGCGCCTTATCAGTTTTCAGATTCCGAAGGGCCTCCCTCACCCTATCCACTGTGATTTCTCCCCCAGACCACTCCCTCCTGTAATTTCCCTACGTTTTCTTGGTCTGGTCTAGCCTGCACCCCAGTCTTTTGCTATCCTGTGGTCTCAGACTGAGACTGACCTCTCTTTTACTGACTCCTCATCTCTCCCATCAAGCTGTAGGGATCCCTTATCACCCTCTGTAAATATTGAGGCAAAGTACTCATTTAGCACCTCTGCCTGTTCCCCTGTGTAGTCAGGAGGAAATGGCTCTTCATATTGACAGATTGAAGTGGCACTTCTGACTGCTCCCAGTTGCCATAGAAACATACATAGAATTTTTCGGCAGATATGGACTGCTTGGCTCACCAGGTCTGCCCATCATTCCCTGCCTATTCTGCCATCACAGACCCTACTTGGTCTCCAATCACTTCCCACCCCCCCCCCCCCGATGCCTCTTTTAAAAAACAGAAATAATTCAAGCCGATTGGATAATGCAACATCAGGGAGTTAGTGGAGTTAGCCATAAAGGAAAAAAGTTACAGGCATATATTAGAAACAAAATGTGTTCCTGCTATTTACCAAAATAACCACATGTAGTTTAAGTAACAAAATAAATGCCTCATAAGAAACAAAGTTTTACTGTATTATGTCTAATAAGGGTGATCAGTGAAAACTGTAGGAAATGACTGGAATTGTAGCCCTGGACTAGGGTAAAGATAGGTGGTGGGGCGCGCAGGAATGGGACAGGGTATGGGGGTGCATTAAAAATTAAGCTTAAATGGAAAAGTAAACGTCAGTTTGGAAAGATAGAGAATTCATTTTATTTCTTGACCCTAAGTGGTGTCTAGCCATTAAAAAAAACTATGATGCAAACTACCTATTTAAGCGATCTGAACTGTCAATACAGAGTATAAGAAAAGTAACATTGCAGTTGGAGAAGGAAACTTGTGGAAGTAAGCAAAATGGTTATTTCAGAATATTTTAGTTGCAAAGACTAAAGTATTTCCGCTTAATCAGTCCATCTTTATTTAGCCAGGTGAAACTCCATTGAGCAAGCTCATTTTCAAGGAGGGCCTGGTAGGCACAGAATAAATACAGTAGCATAATAGAACATATAGCACAAATGGGCATAGTAATACAATGCATAGCAATAAGAACAAGGTACAAGGATAATCAGTGAGGCCCAGTCATAAGGTGAAACCTCATCCCAGTAAACAGTACAGTAGAGAGGTGGAAGCAAGTCAGCACCAATGTGCCGAACCAGTGAGTTTAGACACTGCTAGCTCTAGTAGAGCAGAGTTAATGCTAGTGACTGTGCAAGGTGGGGGCTCAGCAGCAAGTAGATAGCAAGGATGAATCCAGGAACATGGCTTAGGGTAATTCCAATGAGAGGATAGAAAGTGAAGAGGGTTGACTGTAAGAATAGCAATGTATGGCTACAGTTTAGCGACAGGGAGGGCATTGACAAGGCTCCGAGAAGTATCTCGAATAGTGACTTGAATTCCACAAAACCAATGGGCTGCACCAATTTTGTGGATTTCTGCATGTTATTCTACAGCTGGGGCAGCACATAGCTGAAGGAGGCTCTGCCAAAATGGGAAAAGACTTTAGGCACAGCTAATGAGATGTACAAACGGCTTCTCAAGGCATAGTTTCATAAGGTGCAGGAGGGCAGACAGTCAGAAATGTAGGAGGGTAGCATCTTGGATATAGATCTATAGGTCCGTAGTATAGTGTCCCTTTTCCTCCTGAATGTAAGCGAGGTCCATCCAAATGTGGAACGGAGTACACAGTGATAGGTGTTGTATGCTGCACCTGAGATGAAATGTAAGGCTTATGATTAATGGTGTCAAGCTTAGATAGGGTGGTTTTTGGGACTTGGCCATACAGGAAGTCTGCATAGTCCAAGATTGCTAGGAATGTGGTTTGTACTAAGCTTTTTCTGGCCTCCTGGCTAAGCAGATGCTTGATTCTTAAAAAAAAAAAAAAAAAAAAAAAAAGTCAGTCTCTAAGTTTTTTTTGGACAGCTCGTCTACATGATCTGCAAAAGAAAGTCTGTCAATCCACATACCTAGGTACTTGAACTTGGTCACATAGTCAAGTGACTCACCAAGCAGGGTGGTGATGGTGCTTAGCAGCATAGAAAATTAGTCTCAACAGTTTCAGATGAGCTCCCACTTTGGACAGTCTAGTCAGCTGGTCACCACCCTTGGCATTACTTTTCAGCATCTTGAGCCCCATGAACTTTATTTTATGGTCACTGTTCTGTGATAAGTGTCGAAGTGCTCAATAACCAGTGATTGGAGTTTGTAATGTCTCAGACATGTTCCAGAGTCTGAAGTTTCAGGGCTTGAATAGTCCTTGCACATAACTTTGGGTGGTCACAGCATAGTGTGTATAACAATTTGTCCCACATGACGTAGATTCCCTTATTTCAACTCTTCCATGTTAATCACTAGCAAAAAGGTGGTCCAGTTGGTGACAAAACTCTATTACAATTGCCACACCAAAACATCCCATTTGGGCATTTCGGTAACCAGGTGGTGTGGTCCATATTTGTATTCATTGTCTTAAATTGGCTCTTGCCTCATAAATCAGGGACAACGGACCAAAATCAGGGACACATCTTCAAAATTGGTGATTTCCACTGAGGAAGCTGGTAGAATAAGGAGCTTAGTGTAAAATGCATTTTCTAAGGAAGAACAAGTCTGTAACTTTAATGTTTGACACTATTTTGTGCTTACAACCCCCACTGTTTGGTCATGGAAATCCAGTTTTTGGGAGGAACAGAGTAAAATTTTGAGGCAAAATCAGGGACGTCCCTGAAAATCTGAGACAGTTGAGAGGTATGCTCATGACTAGTTTGCCTTTCAGATTTGGAGCTCTTCTAAATGCTAGTAAGACAGTATACTGTTGACTTAATCCCTGCAGTATTTTTAAAACAGTGGAGGGAAACACAGTGGATGAAAATGAGCCATATAGATATAAAAGAAGACTTTTTTTTTTTTTTGCCATAGACTCTATATTATATATGCTAGAAAAATAAAAATTTGCACTTTAAGATTTTAGACAAACTAGTTGCTGCTTAGTTTTGACAATGGGAGGAGATGTAGAATTAAACCAGCCCCCCCCCAAAAAAAAAGTTTAGTCAAATGAGTATATGATAATGCAAGAAGCCTAAATAACAAGCTTGATATGATGAGAGCCTGGGTGGCTTCTGAAAATGCAAGCATTATAGCCCTAACAGAGACCTGGCTGACACCTAAAATAAACGAGAGGGAACTTGAGCTACAAGAGTATTCTGTATACAGAAGAGAGAGGGTTGGGAAGAGGGGAGGTGGATTATTATACCTCAAATGGGGGTTGGGCCAAAATACCCCATTTACTGGAGCAGTGGGGATGATTGAATGTTTGCTGGTAAGCATTAAAGATCTGAACCTGATCACTGGGTTAATGTATTCCCCTTCAAAGGTCAGAATAACTGATTTTGATAAGATGACACATTTGTTGCAGCAATATTCAATGGGATCTGACTTACTTGTAGGTAGTTGTAACACAGCATAGAATAAAATGAGATGAAATGCCCTCAAGGTTAGTTTAGCCCCACTAAACTTGACTCAAAATGTTGCAAATTCTACAAGGAAAACTCGCATATCAAATGAAGGGAATATATTAGACCTTATCTTTACTTCTGAGGGAATCTGTTACATCTGTAGAGGTGAAGCACCCCACATTTGGGGACCATTGTTCAACTGCATGTGAAACATATTTAAATAACGGTCAGTAAATATGGAACCTAGAATAGCAAGGTGTAGAAGTTTCAATAGATATAACGAACATTCTTGTGTAAATTGAGAAACATTTCGTAGAATAGGTTGTTTCTAATTCCTGAACTTGACTGGGCTATAGAAACATTTACCAAACTGTTTACACAGTTACCCTTTTTAAAAATGGCATAAAAAAATCTCATGTCCTTTGTATTACAGATAAAATAAAACAATATGAGATACAAAAACAGCTTATGGAAAAAGGCTAATAAAACCTTGGACAAAAATGATTGGGAGAAATATAAAATTAAACGAAATAAACTTAAATCCAGAATTCGAGCTACAAAAAGATGTTATAAAAATAAAGTAGGAAAAAAAGCACAGACCCACGACAGTATTGGAATTTAAATATTTTGAAAAAACTGTGAACAAATAGCCCATACAGATTCAGGATAAAGATATCCTACTGTCGTCACAAAACTTGGCGGAAAGATTGGATCACTATTTTGTTCACTTGCTGATATAAACATACCACAAGAAAGCAATATAAGGACTGGACTGAAAGACCAATGGCCCCTAAATATGACAACATTTAGATATAAGGCCATCACCTGTAAAGAGGTGAAAGAAGAACTTAGGAAACTTCAGTCATATAAAGCTCCGGGATTGGATCAGATAGAAAATATATTTCTAAAAGATTCTCTTGTGGTAATATTACTCTCCAGTATTGGCAAAACTACTGAACTGGAGTTTAATGGAAGAAAGGTTCCCCACATTGTGGAAATGAGCAAAAATCATTCTGATTCATAAAGGGGGTTCCCTCACAGAATCTACAGATTACAGGCCAGTTTCATTATCTGTGGTGTCGAAGGTCTCAGAGAGGCTGGTGCAAAAACTAAGTGGCTACTTGGAAGAAAACTTTGTTGTCCTGCTACCAGTCTGGTTTCTGTAAGGGCCACTCCATGGACATGGCGCTCACCGATCTGGTAGATAACATCGCCGCTCATTTATATGGGGGCAGATCCTTGGGTGCGGTGTTTGTGGACCTCTCCAAGGCCTTTGACACCATATACCATGGCATATTATTTGATAGAATGGTGGAGTGGGGGTAGAGTATGAAACCCTCCATGGTTTCAGTCATACCTGACTGAAAGAGTGCAGCAAGTACAGGTGGGGGAAGTCTTATCAAATCCAGTTGTCATCAAAAGAGGAGTCCCACAAGGCTCGAGATTAGGCCCATTATTATTTATAATGTATATAAATCAATTGCCCGGTGTAGTAGAACACACTGCATTAAGAATGTACGCAGACAGTCGTACTGGCCTATGGAAATACAAATCAGGGAATGGAGAATTGTCTTCAAAAAGACTACAGTAAGATGGAGAAATGGTTCATTCAAAACTTGTATTAAACAGCGAAAAAAAAACCTGACCTTTTTTAGCAAACGGAAAACTACTAGCTCCCAACGTAGAATTCATATAAAAACTGCAAATAATGACATATTAAATCAAGTGAAAACTTACAAATACTTAAGGATAATTATGGACGCAAATTTAAAATTTGATACTGTTATACAAAAAAAAAAAAATTTAGCAAAACAAATAAACTGGGAGCATTTCGAAGGTCTAGATATTGTTTAAATCGGAACGAGACTGGACATTGTAAACCAATTATACCATGTGTAGACTATGGAAGCCATGCCTTTGGCATGGCTAGTAAGACAAACCCAAGAACAATTCAAGTGTTGTATAATAATTTGGCTAGATTTATCTTACAATGTGTCGCACCCACTATTGTGACATGCAAATTTTACTACAATGGCCATCTTTGGAGCACCAAAGAGAACAAAAATGGTTAAAGCAAATACATGGGGTAGTGCAGAAACCAAACTATCTTGCGGAAAAAATGATCAGTGGAATATAGACATGATTTTAACCTTAGCGGTAATGGGGGAAATACATTTGTGGTACTTAAACTATGTAACAGATTTGGAGGTGTGACTTTTGGGGCAAAAGTTGCCCAAATATGGGGACCAATAAACAAGTTAAAACAACTTCAACAGCCAAAACAATTTATGAAAGCCATTAGATACAACTTAAAAATGAAATGTATGTGCAGTGGTTGAGATGCTCAGCCTATTAGACTGACTGACTGACAAAATGATTAATGATCTGTCATTTATTTATTTTTTGTTGACCGGGTAAGTGCACTAGACAAATCTTGCCTTTTTTCAGGCACGACCCGGGGGAGGGGGATGCAGATGAATGCCAACTGACCTTGAATCAGATTAAGCTGTTGGTGGTATTTTTAGTAAATGAGGGAAACTTGGCCAGGACACCGGGGAGATTCCCCTACTGTTTTCGAGAAGTGCCATGGGATCTTTAACATCCACCTGAACTACCACCAATCCAGGCAGATGGGACCTCGGTTTAACGTCTCATCCGAAAGATGGCACCTCAGAAGTGCAGCACCCCTCTCATGCTGCACTACAGTGTCAGTACTGGGATATTAACCAGAGTGCCACTGTGGGAACTGAACCCACAGCCATCTGATCTCCCGGCCTCAGAGGCGAGTGTGCTACCTACTGACCCACCGCCACTGACATAACAGTTGAGTGAGTGTAGAGGAGGACTTTTTAAAATTCAGGAGAGTCTAGCTGTAGGGTTCTATATGTACATGACATTTAAGTTAAGTAAAAATGTTTATAATCTGGGTGAGTGTAGGAATGCTGTAAAGAATGAAATAAATGTTTGATTTATGGTGTATTAGAATGTAATTTAAGTAATGGTTTATATTCTTTTATATGGAGGTTGAAACACGTCCATCTTGAAAACTGGTCCTTGACCCAATGACGTTTTCTAATAGTTATTTGTATAAAAATAGTTTTACTACTAGATCTGTCGCCTAGTTAAAAGGATAATGTAGCATCTCCCAGAGCCAGTGATCCTCAGTTTTCGAAAATGATAATTTCCATTTGGCAGAATCTTGAGCCTTTCTTTTTCCCAAAATTGATGGTAAAATCAGCATATTTTGTACAAATTTGATTCAGAATGGCGGGTTTTGTCCAAAAAGCTGGTGCAAAGTGGGAGTTTTTCATGAGAAATTGGCTCCCAAGCGCGGTTTAAAAATTCCATTTTTACTGGTTTTCCGTTGGAAACGGAAAATCTTAGGCCCTATTCCCATCAGTATGAGCCAGAACGTATAGATAACATTGCAAGTTTTGCTGAAGCTGTTGTAACTAGTAATGAAATTCACTGGCCTTTTGCCTGGGTTTTCTTGGGTTTGGGGTATTTAAAGCTGCTATGTTTGAAGGGTATGTGCTCTGTTTAATGCTGATTCCACAATTTCAGTACTGCATCCCCTATTGAGGAATCTCTTGGTCTCTGTGTCTCAGAATCTTTCTGTTTGGAACAATGTCTCCTCATTGGAATGAACTCTCCGTGGGGAATGGAATGTTCCGTTTTTGGATATTACCTTATTGTCGCGTCCAACTTTGTGTGATGTGAAACTGGTCCTGTTTTTATCTGTACTACTGGTAAATCTGAGATTTTATTTAGCTATTTCACAAACTCTTCTGCCTTTTCCTTGATGTTCCTATGTATACATAAACCACATTGTCTGTATAATGTAGCAAAGTTACTGTGTTGTCTGAAATGGTGTGGTGTGGGTGACTCTGTTCACCTGTGAAGCCATACACAAAGTACCCTGAAAAAGATCAGCGGAGGGCTGAGCCATGGCTGACCTGCAAGTCAGTCTCCATCAAACTCCAAGTAACTGCTTTAGGACAAACTTTTATTTAGTTAGTTTTTGTTTACCGGGTAGGTGCGCTAGCCATAGAGATGACTATTTTCAGGCACGACCAGGGAGGTTACAGGGTAACTTTAGAGAATACAACAGAAGGTAGTTACAGCAAGGTATAAAGTGGTATTCTACAGCAGGTTATGCAGCATAAATAAGATGCAAGGTATTGAGCGGGTTACAGGACATATTTTTACAGTTACAGCATTGGGATGAGGCACACTGGCAGTAGAGCAATAACCGTATAGTTGCAAAATACAAGGGATAACTCGGATACATGGGCACAAATTCAAAAGAAAAAAAATACATACAGCACCTATGACCCTGGAGGAAAAAACGAGTTTATACAGACAAGGAAAATATAGGAATCCGAACAAATAAGTGCAAAGGGGGTTAGATGTAGGGGATAGGAAAACTGAGGTTATTCATGTTTGAAGTAGGGTAAATTTCAGAGATGGAGGCCAAGGCAAGTAGTGGGTGCAGCTGGGGACAAGGCGAGAGAGGATATACCTCGCAATGGTAAGTAGGCAAATTTGTACTGATGCAAAGGACTGTGGAACAGAACAAATAAGTGCAAAAGGGGTTTGTTTGATGCAGGGGATAGGCAAGCTGAGATAAATTAGGTTTGGAACATGGTTAGTTTGAGGTGCAGGCCTGTTGAGTAGGGGGGCATCTGGGGAGAGGCGTAAGAAGAAACACTGAAATGGTATTTTGGCAGAAGCAGGTTGAGAACTGCAGCCAGGGAGGGGGACAGGGAGATAAGGAGGTTTAAAGCAGGAGCATTGGGTAGATGAGATGAAGCAGTGACGGAGAGCTTTTTTTTAAAGGTGTCATGAGTGGGTGCTAGGCGGACATCTAGAAGGAAGGAGTTCCACAGCTGAGGAGCGTAGTGGGCAAAAGCACTAGAACCTTTGGTGGTTGAGTGTTTTGGCACACTTGAGAAGGATTGATCAGTTGAGCGCAGACAATAGTTGGAGGTCTGTGGCGTGACTAGTATCGCCAGTGATTTTAGGGGTTTGAGACCTCATAATACTGTCTCTATAGTGGAGCCAAGGGAGTAGAGCCTGGTGGCATTTGGAGATGGTCAGTTTAGATCAGAGTAGAGGAGGCAGTGGTGTTTCAGCCTATGGCACGAGGCAGCGTACAGACATATTATTATAGGCAACGTCTCACCTGTGGAGATTTGTTTTGGGTATGGCAGCATATGAAGATACCCCATAGGTTGGGGTCGGTAGGAGTATGCCTCGGGCAATAGCTAGTCTCACTGAGGGGGTTAAAACATAGCTAGTACGATATGCTACACCTAGCTGGGAGTTCAGGCTTACACGTGTTCGAAATGTGATGTTCGAAGTTTAAGGACTGATCCAAGGTGACACCTAGGTATTTAAAAGAGGTAATTAGGCCAGTGGGTGAGCCATCTAAGCATAATAGTAATAATAATAATTATAATCTTTATTTCTAAAATGTTCACTGGATATCAAAGTGCTGTACATTTATAACATCCAAAACATCTAAAAACAAATATACATATCCTCAATTAAAACCAATAAATTAAATAAAATCACAGAACACTATGTGTCAGAATCAATTATTGCCAAAGGCCTGCTCAAATGAAAGCATTTTTAAGGCCTTTTTAAAAAACTCTACGGTCGGGCACTCTTGAATCCGACGAGGTAGAGTCCACAGGGTAGGGAATGCAAATGCCCGTGCCCCCTTCCCCTGAAGATTTCAGCCGAACCCTGGGAACCTCTAGCAATCCCTCGTCGGAGGAGCATTCTGAGGAGGCAGTAGGGATGAAGGTGCTCTTGCAGGTAGCTCGGTCTCTGTCCGTGACAGGCTTTACAGGTCATCAAGCTGACCTTGAAGGCGATCCGCCACTGAATTGGCAGCCAGTGTAGTTCGCGCAGGTCACGGTGTAATGTGACTGGATCGAGGTGAACCAGTCAGCAACCTAGCCGCAGCATTCTGCACTAGCTACAAGTGGCGGATATCAACCCCTGTAAGCCCTAGGTAAAGGGAGTTACAGTAGTCCAGGCGCAAGGTCACAAAGGCATTAATCAACGTCGGAAGGTCACCAGACGGAACTAGATGCTTACTCCGAGCGATGTTCCTCAGATGGTAAAAAGAGGACTTGACCACAGCCAACACCTGCGAACGAAGCATCAGTTAGTCGTCAAGAATCACCCCCAGATTTCGCACCTGTTAAGAGATTGGTAGCTGGCAAGCCCTGTGCCAAAGCCCTGAGGGACACCCAGTAGCCAGTCCCTCTATCCAGTGGCCTGGATCCACCACCAACACCTCAGTCTTGGCAGAACAGTTTCAGCCAGCTGGCATTCAATCCAGTCTTGGAGATCTGCGAGGCAGCTATTACACAGAACACACTATCCTGTTTGGGCACAAAAGACAGGTAGAGCTGCGTATCGTCTGCATAGCAGTTAAAATCCAGCACATACGGCCTTACAATGAAACTTAGAATTTGATGGCAGATAAGGACTGCTTGGCCCACCTAGTCTGCCCATTTTCCTACCTAACAGATGAGCTGCAGATCCTAGTTAACAAACAGCTTACTTCTTCCTACCCCCAACTAGGACTGCCTTATGTCTGTCCCATGCATTCTTGAATTCCCCCACTGTTCTTGACTCCACAACTTCTTCAGGGAGGCTGTTCCATGCATCCACAACCCTCTCTGTGAAAAATTCTTCCTCACATTACCTCTGAGCCGTCCCCTCTCTATCTTCAAACAGTGCCCCCTTGTTCTTGCACATTTCTTTTTCTGAAAGATGCTACCCTCTTGGACTTTATTGATTCCCTTGAGGTACTTGAAAGTTTCTATCATGTCCCCCCCTCTCCCTCCTTTCCTCAAGGGTATGCATATTAAGCTCCTTTAGTCTTTCTTCGTATGTTTTCTGGTGCAGACCCTGCACCATTTTGGTTGCCCTTCTCGACAGCCTCCACTCTGTCTCTTTGCTGAGATGGGGTCTCCAGAACTGTACACAATACTCCAGATGGGGTCTCACCAACTGTCTGTACAGAGGGACAACAACTTCCTGTTTTCTACTATTGATGCCTCTCCCTATGCATCCCGGTATCCCTCCAGCCTTCCTTGCTGCCTTCTCGCATTGCTTGCCCACCTTTAGGTCATCTGATATAATTACCCCCAGGTCCCTTTCCATTTTTACCGTTGTCAGTATCTCACCCCCCATTGTGTACTCTTCCCCTGGGTTTTTGTTTCCCAGGTGCATTACCTTGCACTTCTTTGCATTAAATCTGAGCTGCATACATTTGACCATTCCTCTAACCTTGCCAAGTCCCTTCTCAGCCTTTCCACTTCATCTTGTGTATCAACCCTGTTGCAGATCTTTGTGTCGTCTGCAAAGAGACATACTTTTCCTTCCATTTCCTCTGCAGTGTCACTTACAAAGACATTAAAAAGGACTGGACCCAGTACTGAACCCTGTGGTACCCCGCTAGTAACCCTCCTTTCTTCCCTGTGGACTCCATTTACTACTGCCCTTTGCGTCCTGTTGTCTAGCCAATTTTTTTTATCCAGGCTGCCACCTTGGGACCCACTCCAAGGCTGGCTAACTTGTGTATTAATCTTTTGTGTGGGACTGTATCAAATGCCTTGCTAAAATCTAGGTAGGCCATGTCCACAGCCCCTCCCTGGTCTAGTGCTTTGGTCACCCAGTCAAAGAAATCTATTAGATTTGTTTGACACGACCTTCCCATCGTGAATCCATGCTGCCTTGGGTCCTGTGCCCCACTGGCCTCTAGGTACTTAATCATTCTTTCCTTCAGAGGTGGTTTCATCATTTTCCCTACCACTGAGGTCAGACTAACTGGTCTGTATTTTCCTGCCTCTGTCCTGCTCCCACTTTTGTGAAGAGGAATCACATCCGCCCTCCTCCAGTATCACCCCGTTCTCCCATGATTTGTTAGAGTAGTCAGCGGTGTCACTAGTTCTGCCCTTAGTTCTTTTAGAATTCTTGGGTGAATCCCATCAGGCCCCATTGCTTTGTCCACTTTCAATTTTATTAGTTCTTTCAGAACCCTTTCTTCTGTAAAATGGACTGGTATCGACCCCCGTCTTCAGAGTGTTTATCTTGTTTGGTTTAGGTACCTCCCCTTCCTCTTCTTTTGTGAATACTGAGCAGAAATATTCGTTCAGTATCCCTGCTTTTTCACTGTCACCCTCTACCCACGTTCCCTTCCCTTTATTAGGCATCAGTATCCCTCCTTTGGTCTTTCTTCACTCCCTAATCTTCCTATAGAAGGTCTTATCCCCCTTCTTAACAGAGTTGGCTATCCTTTCCTCTGTTTGGGCCTTTGCTATTCTGACTGCCTTCCCAGCCTCTTTCTGCTTTAACTGATAAAGTTCTCTGTCCTGCTCCTTCTGTGTTTCCTTATTTCTTGAATGCTATCCTTTTATCCTTAACCTTCCCTGCCATTTCTTTTGAGAACCATAGCGTTTTTTTCCTTCGTTGTGTTTTGTTGATTTGCTTTACACAAAGGCTTGTTGCCTCTCTGGCTGTTTTGATTACTCCCTATTATTCCTCCACCCCTCCTTCTTGCCTGTTTGCTAGTGCTTTTCTAAGGCGCTCTCACTTTCCCAAAGTCAGCCCTCCTAATGTCCAGTACTCTTGCTTTTGTATGGCTGTGTTTATCGTGAACCACACTGTTTGGTGGGCGCTTGTTCACAAATGGCTACCCACTTCTAAATCTGAGATTCTTTCTCCATCCCCATTTGAGAGTACCAGATCTAAGATTGCTCCCTCCCGAGTGGGTTCCAATGCTAGCTGTCTGAGGCATGCCCCTTGTAAGGTATCAAGAATGACCCTGCTCTTGGATGTGCCTGCAGCAAAGGTGCTCCAGTTAACATCTGGCATATTCAGGTTCCTCCATCAAATATCTTCCCTCTTTCTGCCATTCTAAGGATGCCTTCTATCATTTCCTTGTCCATTCCCTCCCCCTGAGATGGGGGTATGTATTCAACCCCCATGTGGATTGTGGTGCCATACTCTGTCTCCAGGGTGACCCAGAGTGCCTCATCTGCTCCCTGTTTACTCTTTAGTTCTGGTGCTTTGATCCTTTCCTTTACAGTGTTTCCCAATGGTAATAGATACACTGCGAACAACATGGGGGGTGGGGGACAGCACAGAGCCCTGAGGTGCCCCACAAGACGGGAAAAGCATCAGAGGAACAAGTCCGCTATATTACTCTGAAATCTATCCGTGAGGAAGTAGCGGAACCAACTAGGGTACCAGTCTGACTACATAACACCTGCAGGCACTCCAGCAGCACCCCATGGTCCACAGTTTCAAAGGCTGAAAGATCGAGAAGAACCAGAATAAAGTGGTTCTTCCAATCTCTTGCCATTAGGCGATCGAGTACGTGAACCAGAGCGGTCTCTGTAGTATGCTTCTTCCGGAAAACCGACTGGAGAGGATCATAGATGTCATGGATGGTAAGATGGTTCTCCAGTTGTAAGGCAACAACTTTCTCAATAACCCTAACCCTACCTGCAAAAGGAAGGTTTGAGACTGGTCTGTAATTGGGACAGTCTGGGTCAAGAGAAGATTTCTTAAGGTGGGGGATAATCACTGCTTCCTTCAGGGAGTTCAGAAACTCACCAGACTCTAAAGGGACTCAGACCATCTCTGCTAGGACTGGGCTGATGACCTCAAAACTTCCTACTAATAGGTGTATTGGACCCTGGTCCAAAATGCAGCAAGTTGGCCGCATAGACTGGATAATCTGCATGACATCCATGATCTCCGGCTGGACGAGCTCCATCCAACCCAAGCGACATGGAGTGACTCCGGACCGACCACTACCATCCCCTAAAGACAGAGTTGATTGGATCTCGGACCTGATGTCGACAACCTTATCAGCAAAAAAGCGAGCAAACTCCTCAATTTTTTTCTTGACACTCTTTGAAGTTGCAGACGGGCTCTATTGCACAGCCTGTCCACCATTCGAAAGAGCTGAGCTGGTCGGTTCTGAGCTGCAGCAATCTCCCTGGACAGGAACTCTGCCTTCTTACAGGAGTTTGCCGACTGATGGTCCCTATAGCATTTCGTCAGTCTAAGCCTGTCCGCATCCCAGCTGGATCTCCGCCAACAACGCTCTAACCTTTGTCCTGCTCACCGCAACGCCCTTAGTTCCCCATTAAACCAGGGAGACCGCTGGCAAAGGGTGAGTGTGCAAACTCTCACAGGAGCTATAGTATCCAGAGCCCCCACCACTGCTTGATTATAAGCCTGTAGGATGTTCTCTGGTCCCTCGCTTGCACCTGGTAATCCCGAAAGGTCCAGCACAGCCAACAGGCCTTCCGGGGACACTCACCTTAATGGGCGGTATTGGACCATCTCTACAGGGGCAGGCCTATGAGCGGGAGCCAGGAAATGTAATCTTATGGTGTGATGGTCAGACCAACAGACTGGTTCCACTACCAAGTTGGAGGTCTCCATCCCCAGGAGGAAGACCAGGTCCAATGAGTGACCATGATTGTCGCAGAGGCAACAGCCTGCGTGAAGCGCAGCAAAATAATCAGTTGAAGGAAGTCCCGACCAAATTGTAAGAATTCATCGATCCAGGCATTGAAGTCACCCAGCACCATCAACCTGGGTGACTCCAATACCATGTTGACAACTAAGTCTGCGACTTCCTGCAGGAACGACTTCTCACCCCCTGGTGGATGGTAGATGAAAATTATTCTGCACCCCACACCTGCGATCACGATGCCCTCAAAGGATCTAGCCTCCTCAGCTGGAACACCAACAAGCCCCAATTCCGATTTAAAACGGATTGCTACACCCCTGCACCTGCGATACGACCTCACACGCTGCATCACGGAGAACCCGTCTGGAATCACTGCCTCTAAAATGGGGCCAGTATTTTCATCCATCCAGATCTCCATGATGCATGCCAGGTCTGATGACCCAACAAGACGGCTATTGTATCCGATCTTGTTTTTTATAGACCTGGCATTGCACAACACTATGCGAGTTGGATGAGATACCAGGGCCGGCTGAGCCACTGGCCCATGAACCATGGAGCCCTTGGGTATAGGGACCAGACAAGGCTGATGAGAGCTTTCACAAATAAATGCTGTAGGAATAAAATTCACTTCAGGGTAATTTTTCCCAAAAAACTTCACATGCCCAACACTTTCACGTTCTATAGAGGTGTGCAGCATTTCCATGCCTCTTCCCATCCACGTGAACGTGTTCTGTTACACAGAAGTCTTGAATCTTTCCTTGACACTTCGTAGTAACCCTGAGGTGCTGATCCCAGGAAGTAGCATTCTTCCGTGAAGTCAAGATCTGTAGCGATCTCTCCCAAAAAAAAAAAAACCTGGACATGGGGCGGCCTGGTGGGTTCTGTGCATCTTTGGTAACATGTAGAGGCTGCAAACTTTGTGATTGCCCATAAGAAATTAAACTCTGTTTCTGAAAACAAACTTTGATTCTTTCTTTTATCATTTTTTTTTTTTTAAACATACTGATGGGGTCACCACTAAGCTTAAAGCCAGGAGTACTGGATAATCAGGAAGTGATTATCAAAATTCTGTGTGTTGGCTGGAAGCATGCAGCCATAGTTCTGGGTTCCATATCTGTCAATATTTATTTCCAGTGATCTTTAGTTTTTTAGATATTTAAAATTTATTTTCATTGTTGTGGATCCACGGTAAATGTGTGCTGTCTAATTTGCAACCGAGCTCCCCCCCACATCGCATCGCATCTTTTGTTTACTTCTGTGGGACCCTGTGCTGCATGTTTCCGCTATCCCTTTGTAGTAATTGAGAGTCGTATAGCGCGGTTACAGCAGACGCCGTAATTCAACATGACGGGTGGGAGAAATGTAAACAAAAACAGAGAAACTGAGCAAATTACGGGATGATAATACAGCAGAAACAAGATTACCAGGCAAGTGCTCAACAGAGCACAGGAAACAAACTGTTGCAAAAGATCTGAGGTTTTTATCTAGTACTGCTGCTTTAAAGGGGAACTGTCCACTCCCCAGGAGCAAAAAATTGTGACCCTTGGGTCCTGATTAGCAAAAACGCAACATGTTTAAGTTTTTATTTATTTATTTATTTATTTTTATTTTATTGTAGAGATCAGTTTTACAACCTTTGAGTCAGAGACTCGTTTACAAAGGTACCTCGTCAAAAGGGAGACAATAATAGAGTGAAGTTAGGATAGGGAATGACGAACAGGTTAGATACATAAAAGTATACACTTGGGGAGAACAGACAGCGAGGCTGTACTGGATTAAACTTGTGTAGGTACTAACATTGGTAAAACAAGAGATACATTATTCAATTTGACAACAAGTCACAAGCTAATAGGTACTAACATTGGTAAAACAACAAGAGATACATTATACAAATTGACAACATGTCACAAGCTAATGTATAGAGTTATAAGACCGGTAGGCGGGGGGCTTGAAAAGGTTAGTAGGGACTGGCACAGGGCAGCTACAAGCATCTACAACATCGGTTGTCAATAATATGCTGGCGGAGGGCGATTTTGAAGCGGCCAATACCTGGGATCATGGAGATAGTTTCAGGAAGGGAGTTAAACCAAGACGGGCTTGGTGATGGAAAGATCTTTGCGAGGTCCCTCGCTCTGGGAACGCTGGAAAGTGGCCGCGCGGGCGCACGGGTTGGCAGGGACCTAGCAGCCCGCTGCAAAGGTCCAGAGACCCCAGGAGGGCAGAGACCTGTCAAGGATTTTTGGCCAGTAGGCAGGTTTGATATTTCAGTCTTTCCTCAAGAGTGAGTATTTTGTGGTGGAGTATAGCAGACAGGTGTGGGTTCTGCTGTGGCACGGTAAGGAGCCTACATGCTTTGTTGATAGCAGTCTGGACTTTGGATAAAGGCAGAGGCATCAGGCAGCGTAAACAGGGAGTCCGTGGTCAGCCAGCGATAATACCCGATGAGGTGATGGCTAGTTTTAAAGGCGAGGTTCGGGAGACAGTCTTTGTGGCGGTAGAAGACCGATCCTGGAGTTCATAGCAGATGACAGAGCTTTAAGATGGGCGTGGAAAGTAAAGCCGAGTCAAAGGTGATGCCCAGGTACTTATAGGATGAGACCTGCTCCAGAGGAGGGCGTACAGGTGGTGATGTGGAGAAGTCCCTGGCATTGTTTTGCCGATGAGAAAATAGCATGGACTTAGTTTTCTTTAGGTTCAGGACTAGGCGGTGATTATTGAACCACTTTTCGGTTTGGAGGAAGGCGCTTTGCAGCATGATTTTGGAGTGGGTGTGGGTCAGGGTGTGATGCTAGGATAACAGCGTCATCAGCATAGAGTAATATTTTACTGGAGCAAGAGCTGGGGAGGGTGTTCAGGAATAGGCTGAAAAGGGTCGGGCCAAGGATGGAGCCTTGGGGACACCCGAGTGTACAGGAAGGTAGGAGGAGAGGTCCCATTTAGCTTGACTCTTTGGGACCTGTTGTGTAGGTAATGCGAACCACTTCAGGGGCGAGCTCGAGGACCTAGTATACTGAGGGAGTTTAGTAGCAGGGGTGGCACACCGTGTGAAGGCCTTGGACAGGTCTATAAGACCGCCCCTGCAAGATGGCCTTTGTCTAGTGCTGAGTGAATGTGGTGGGAGAATTCCAGCAGGGCAGTGGATGTGCTATGGCCAGGCGAAAACCGTGTTGCTCCGGACAAGAGGTTGTAGTTAGTAAGATATTCGAGAGCTGTGTGTTTACTATTTTTCTAAGGCTTTGGATGGGGGAAGGATGGAGATGGGCCTGTAGTTATTAGGCAGAGTGCGGTCCCCAGACTTATGGATGGGTTACTTCTGCATGCTTCCAGGCCTTAGAATTGGCGAGGCATAAGGTTTGTTAATGATAAGCGTCAGCGGGGTGAGCATAACCTCTAGCACGTGAAGTATCCTGGAGTCGAGAGGGTCATTGGTAGGGTTCTGAGAGAGGCCTTTATTAAGAAAGGTTTGGCATCGTGGGGTGAGATCATTCGGAAGTGGAGATTGTGGCCTGGAAATGGGAGCGTGGATGGGTTTGGCAACCGGTCAGAAAAATGGGCGACGCGGCACTTAGGTCAGAAAGTTTTATTAAGGCAGTTAGCAATACAGGTGGGGTCAGTCGAGACAGTCCCATTTATGATAATCTGGGATGGAGGGGTGGGAGCGGGTCTTACCATTTAAATCTTTAATGTTGTCCCAGAAAGCTCTGGATGAGCCCCAGGAGGATGTCAACGCAGCCGGGTAGAATTTAGCTTTAGCCTGCTTGATTGTCCAGGTGCATTGATTGGGTGCCCTGCAGGCTTGCCTGTCAGCAACCCTACCGGAGTCATTAGCTAAGTGCCAGAGGTTATCTCTATTTTTAGTTGTTGGATCAGGCGGGAGTGATCCATGCAGCAGTCCGTTTTTTTATCCTCGGTGTTGAGGGTGCATACAGATCACAGGCGTGGTTGAAGGCCGTGGAGAGGAGAGTAAGGGCATAGTTAACGTCAGGAGCGCTGGCCAATGGGGACCAGTCGATTTGGGCGAGGTGACGTTTGAGGTTGTCGAGACCTCCGGGGAGAAACTGGCGGCGAGGGGTCCTGCTGTACCCAGGGCTGAGGGTGGGGGAGGACCAGAAGCAGATGACTGGGGAGTGGTCACTGAGTGAGTCCGCAAGGACATCAATGGAGACTACTTTATGAGGTCGGTTAGAGAGGATGACGTCCAGGAGGGAGCTAGTTCCTGTTACTTTAAGTCTAGTGGGCTGAGTGACCAGTTGGGACAGGTCAAGGGCTGCAAGCTCATTCTTCAAATTATCAGCCGATGGGCTGAGCCAATTGGAATTTAAGTCACCATAATTAACTGTTTCAGCTTTAGGGGTAAGGTAGCCAGGTAGTCAAGGAGAGGTGGCTGCAGAGTCTTTGTTAGACCCCGGGTAGATAAGCCGAGTTAGATAGGCGGACCCGCGTCCAGGAGTGAGGGGTGATTTTTAAGGAAATGGCTTGAGCCCCATGGTTAAGCTCGGGGTTGGGGAAGGCAGGACCGAGTTGCGCAAGTAGATAGCACACACTCCTCCGCGCCTGCCCATCCTATCAGCCCTGAAAGTGGTAAAACCAGGAAGGGAGATGGCAGAGTCAGGCGTGAGGGAGGAGAGCCAGGTTTCGGCAAGCATGAGAATATCCGGGGAGTGTTGGGTGACCCAACATTGGAGGGCTGCAGTTTTCTTAGGAGGCTGCATATATTAATAAAGCGATTCAAGCCTTTGCCATCTGTGGTCAGAGGCGTGGCTGGGGTGACAGGCCGGGGTTTGGGTTCACATTGCGGAGTAGGGCAGCAGGAGAATGGGCGCTCAGCGTGGTGTTTGTAGCTGGCGGTGGGGTGCATATGTGGCTGGCGGGACCCCACCAGGGAGGAGCAGGGGATAGGAAGGGAGAGAACAACTGAGGGCGCTAGCGAGGAGAGTGTCCACTTGTGACTGGAAACACAAAGCTGTGAGTAGCACATAGGTGGTTGGTGGGAAAGCGGTCATTATATTAATCCTTCCACCCCGAAAGCTGTACCCCCCAATTAGACTGTTCGCATGGTAGAAATTTTTTTTTTTGCTAGTGTATCTGTGATCCCCAAGCATGGTGGACACCGCTGAGTTCCATTTAGTCTGACAGTGCATCGCTGCACTGCTTGCTCTAATACAAAATGTATTGGAGCGAGTGGTGTGACACCGCACCATCAGATGAGATGGAACCCACCAGCGTCCACCATGTTTGGGGATTGTGAACTTTAAACAATAAAACATTGATGTTTTTGGCACCCACCACCTCAGTTGGCAGATAGTTCCACTGCTCAGCCACTGACTCTGTGCATCATGTGTCTCTGACTCCCCCCCCCCCCCCAAAAAAATACCAGCTTTCACTCATGTCCTGGTGTTCTACATTTGCTTTTCCCGTTTAGTAGTTCCACACAGTTTACTTGTTTATCCCTTTCAGGAACTTGAAGGTCTTTCTTACCCCACTCGCTACTATTCTCCAGCAACTCCATGTTCAGTGCTCAAAGCTGATCCTCGTAGCCCCTGCCCTAGTGGCCCCGAATCAGTTTTGTTGCCCTTAGCTGTACCATCTCCAGCCTGTCTTTGCCCAGCTTTCTTTAGGTAAGGACTCCAGAACTGGGCACAGTACTTGAGGTGTGGCCTCATAGATACGTAGAAGAGTAACAATTAGATGTTTGTGGTTAGCCACTGCTTAGCAATTAAATCTCAAACTGTGGTGAGAAAGAAATGTGACAAACTGAAAACTGGACCCAGATCCACGGAATACCATCCTGGTGCTCTAACCACTGAGCTGCAGGCTCGCATGATTGGACCTGGTGTTCCTGGATGCACTTCCATTGCATCGCCTGCAACTAGGAACAGTGGAGATGGTGGTTGGATGTTTTTGGTGCAGTATTGGCCACTGCTTGGCAATTAAATCACAAACTGTGGTGAGAAAGAAATGTGACCTACTGAGAATTGAACCCAGGCCATCCCGGTGCTCTAACCACTGGGCTACAGGCTCACGTGGTTGGACCTGGGAGTCCCAGACACGCCTCTTTTCTCTTTCTCACTACTGTAGGGAGGTAGTAATATAGTACTTCTTCCTGCTGTAATAAAAAAAAAAAAAACCTCCCAGTACACACCAACATCCTCAGCTAGTAATAATGGAACCTTTTTTTGTATTTTGTATTTCTGTATTTTTTCTTTGTATTCTTAGCAAAATTATATACCCAAATAAAAAAAGTAGAAAAAATAAAGGGGTTTATGAAAGTTCCTTCAGGAAGTGATCCCTTCTTCCTACCTTTAATTTGACCCGTGTAAGCAGTGTAATCAGTAACATATTGGCTTTTTTCCTATTGGCCCAATAGACTGAAATTATTCAGAATCAAGTGTTGTACTGAAGAGTACAGTCACCAAGATGTAATGTAGTCTCTAGTCTGGCGAAGTTACTTCTGTTTCTTTTTCAGTATTTATTTCCTGCACTCTTACTAGCTTAACAAAGTGCTGTTTACAGTTCTGCTCTCTGCCTAAATGCATTTTCCTGTCTCTGATGAGAAGCACAAGTGTCCAGAGCCATGAATAGAGAACACTGTTGAGCTGTCAAGGCTGCAGCAAGTATTTCTTAACGACATGCTGGAACTCGAGTTCTAGTTCTTTCAACTGTTGCCTGATTTGGCAACCCGCATTTTAAATGTCTTGCTCCAGGCAAGCAAGTTGGTAGGGGCCATTTCATGTGAGCTAATAGAAAAAATAATCCTTGTGGATGAATGAATTTCAGTGTTGCTAATATATGCTAGCACCTTAAACCTCTCCAGCATCCCATCATGTTGCTAGTTTGTAATTTGTTGCTGCCCCCTGCAGGATTTCACTGGAAACTTAACTTTCAAAGTCATATGTCTTCCAGTGCTTCTGAAGCTGTGTGCTGATGGAAGAGGCCTTGAATGTTCAACTAAAAAAAGGCGGTTGGGGGAGTGGAAGAGATTTTTATTCTGACAAAAAAGGACTAGAAGTGAACAGGCAGACGACAGTGTAGAAAAGTAGTCCCTGTTAGTGTAGTGTGCATGCCTCTTGTCCTTCCACTGCCCTTGCAAGATTGGCTCACATGGAGGGACTGCAGAGATGTTACAGCATTGAGCAGGAGCCGCCATTTGGTAAGGAGACCAGGCCAAGGGGGCAGCCGAGATGGAGTTGACAAGGAGGACCAACCAGCAGACGGCAATGACTCTTAACGACAGTGTATGCAGCAGAGTGAGAGGATCACCATTACAACGGTCCTGAAACTGGCTACCAGCAAAAAATAAAAAATTACAGTACAATTCACTCTGGCAGTATCAGTGGTGGGAGGTGGAGGGTAGGCATGGCTGAGGCCTGTGGTAGCCAAGAATGCTTGGTCAGTCAGTGGTGCTTCATCGAAAGACGTTCCCTGGTGTTTCAGCAACCTCATGTCATTGATAATTTTTTGCCTAGTAAATGATAGTTAACTAAACATTTAAAATCCACAGCCAGAAACATGGGCTACCAGGGTAGTTAAGTTACATTGGTGACACTCTGTCCCTCTTTATGGAAAAAACCTGTAAGGTGTCAGATTGTTTTGTGTATGGTTGTTTTTGGTCTTAACGTGAGTGTAAAAAAACAAAAGTGAAATAAGGACACAATTTGTCATGTTTTCTTCATTTTTTTTCCACAAATGGAAAAATAGAGTAAATTACCAATACTGACACCCTCTTGAACTGATATTCCCCCAAAAAGGGGGACATATTTGTGTTATACATAAAACCATTTCAAACCCGTCATTTTCATAAAACTTTTTTGATAAATGTAGAATGAATATAAAAAAAATATTGAGGTTGCCATTATTGTTTTTTCCCTGGAGTGCAAGGAGGTGTAGAGGAGATTCATGTCTACTTTAGAGCATTCACAGAAGATTCATTATGGCGAAGTCTAGCCTTAGAACTAAAAATCCAGCATCATAATGAGATCACACGGGCTTCAGTTAAAAACCAGTAGACATAATTCGAGGAAAAAGACAACATTGGTATACGCAGAGGGTAGTACCAGTTGGGAACTCCTACCCCAAGAGGTTGTGGCTAGTCCCTCAATGATGGCATTTAAGAACAATTTAGACACATATTACAAACTTAAGGGGAAGTTATTTTGACAGTATTTGGCAAGCATAATGGACGCAAGTCTAAGCAAGCTCAGTATTTTCCTATGAATCTTGAGGTGAGCCACCTGGATTTGGCACTCGGTACCACCATCAAAAATCTCTACACTCCTTGCCTTATAAAACTGCTGAAACACCACTATTCCTCACTCCATGTCTGCAACTGCTTTCGCAAATTCTTTGTATCCCTCCCGCTGTTCCTACCTGCTTGTACTGTTAGTACACTCACACTGCTTGCTTGTAACTACAGTATTTGTTGTCGCATGCACGCTACCCCTTTGCAAAATACACCCCCCATGGATTTATGCTTCATTTATTGAAGCTTTTCTGCACATGTACGCTGCAAGTGATTGTCTGCATTCCTCATGTATGTATATAACCTTTCTGTAAACTATTGTACATATTGTAAATTGTATACTTTGTCAAATGATGTATCCTACTCCTGTCTGTGCAGTTGCACCCAGGTCGTGCTGGAAAAAGGTACTTGTTGCCAGCGTACTTACCTGGTTATCAAAGTTAAAATAAAATAAATAAAATATCTGCTTTCAAAGTTTGTTTCAGAGGTGGTCGGCTTGGGACAAAGTGCCTTCAATGATACCAACTGCTGCAATTGTGGGAGCTAAAGTCCTTGCTGCCGTCTTGTGTATATATTCTTAGCTGGACATGACATAATAGGATAAATCATTATTCTAATAATGCTTCCATATATTTAAAAATGTACTTGTGCCAGAATACAACATCAAACGTTTGAGTGCCTCAGAAAAATAGGAATTTGAAACAACAGAAAACGTCTTAAGGTACTGAAAAACTGGGGAAGTGGGGGGAAGGGGAGAACATGCTGCAGCAGGCACAATTATAATGTGCCCTGACAGTCACTGAAGCAGCCGAATGAATGACAACACAAAATACTGAGCTAAAAAAGATCTGGTGAGTGAAATAGAAAGGGGCATTTTACCCAAATAAAAGGGTTACTTTGCCCTTGTCATTCAGAAGTTGAGCAGAGTTTTTCCAAAAGAAAGTAGTAAGTTACTGCCAAAAAACAATCTTGGGGTGGACTAAGGGGTGGGAAGGTTTGTGAACTGGGTATATCCTGAGACAAGCTGGATTTTATAACAAAAAGATTAGAAGAACAAAGAAAGTAAAAGTTAAAAACCTCATGCAAAAACTGTGTGGGGGTGCAAGTGAAAGGACGTGAAGGTCCATGACCTCGGTACATCCCAGGATCAGCTGGATTTATTACAAAAAAATCATTTAAAAAAAAAAAAAAAAATGAACAAACATTTCTTTACAAGAGCTGTGTTGGGAACCGGAAGGGGATTGTAGGTCTGTGTCCTGACTGCGTGCCAAGAAAGAAAAGCTGATCACTGCATATGTACGTGCCAGGAAGGTCTGTTACTTAGGTGGGAAGGTCTAACTGGGTGAGTCCCAAGAAAAGGCTTCTTATTAAAGAAGGAAAAAAGAAAATGAGACTTTGTTCTGAGTGAAGCAAGTTGCTGGGATGGTCTGTTACCTGGGCGATTCCCAAGACAAGGGTTATTTTTTTTTTAATTAAAAAGACACCGGCCAGTGGCGCAGAGGTTGAGGCACTGGGCCTTGCCTCGTGCTCCTCAGCGACCGGGTTGGGAGTGACTCGGGTGTCGTCGGTGCTAGCATGGGGGGGAAGGCGGAGTAGGATCGAGCATGCCAGCGGGCAGCTCTCCTCTCCCGAGGGTAGGTTGGCGTGCCCCCCTCCCCCCCGTAGTTCCACTCCCACTGGGTGTAGGTCTGGTGGGTAGCATAGGTGGAGAGACGGTGGCAAACAGTTATGGGAGGTGGAAGGGGCTGAACTGGCACCACGAGGTACATCCGTGCCTCCACATGCTCGCATGGCCATGTGACGGGGCCTGGGTAAAGAGAACCTGTATAAAATAGATATAGATATAGAGATATAGATAGATATAGATAGATATAGATATATAGATAGATATATAGATAGATATATAGATAGATATAGATAGATATATAGATAGATATAGATAGCTATATAGATATAGATAGCTATATAGATATAGATAGATAGATATATAGATAGATAGATATAGATAGGTATATATATATATCTCTGTGTGTGTGTGTATATATATTTATCTATATATATATCTATCTATCTCTTTCTCTCTCTCTCTCTATATATATATATATATAATGTCTGTCTTTCTCTCTCTATATATATATATATATAGAGAAATGTGTATATATATCTCTATCTATATCTATATCTATATATATATATCACACACACACACACACACACACACACACACACACCTCTATACCTGTGTCCCCTGATGTGACTGGGACCAAATTGCTATTTGAAAAAAAAAAAAAAAAAATCTGAAGCAACGTGGTGGGAAGGTCTCTTATGTGGAAGAGTTCCAAGATGAGGGTAATTTTCTAGTTAAAAAAACCAAAGAAAAATGTCCTGAGGTGAAGCAGCTGGGTGGGAAGGTGTTTCACCTTGGTGAGTCCCAAGACAAGGGATATTTTAATAAAAAGATAAAAGTGAAAAAAAATACTTTTCTGAGAAACTGAGGGGTAGGAAGGTCTGCAGTTACCTGGCCGTAGACTGTGATGTCGCACATGCATCCTTATGGACCTGGCTGAAAAGAAAGCAATAAAATGTGCAAGAGGTCTCTGAGGAAGAACAAGCACCAGAAAAAGGCTACGTGACAAAGGAGGATCAGTAGACGTACAAGACCCTGCAGCAGAACTCTAGCCACAAGACTTGACAATTAATGAGCGAGACGCAACGGGCAGTGCACCAACCACCCTGCTGTGGCTCCTCCTTCAAAAAACGAGAAATTTCGGCAAAGGTGGGCAACATATACGTTGGAACCTTTGTAAACGAGCAGTCCCTGCTCAAAGGTACTTGTAATCCTAGAGTTTAGTAAATAAATAAAATAAAATCTACTGCTGGTGGTTGTTTGACAGACAGTGGTCAGATGAGCTATTCTGTTTGCAAGTCTTGTGCATCCATTCTTTTTTAAAAGCACTTGTTACAAAACATCGACCCTAATAAGACATTCAAACAACATGAAGTCTTGCTATATTATAGACATTAGCAGTTTGATCCAGCTCTAGAACTGCCCCGGAGTGAAATGGTTAAAACCATTCCAAAATCGAATTTTGGCACGAGAGCAGCTCTATCTGTGTCATTTCAAACTTGAACTGTCAGATTCTTTACTCCGCCTCAGTGAACGGTCGCTCCGGAGATTTCTCCTTCTGCTCTATTCATTTCTCGGTTTAAAAGTGTTTTCTGGTTGGATTTAACGAGAATAGTTTTATTTAACACGCAAAACGTTCAGTTCAAGCTCTATCTGTAGTAACCGTAAGTAAATGAAGTTTTGTCTGTGTGGAACTTGAAAGTTATCGGTTCGGTTTTGAACTGATCAGTGGGTTTAAAACTCATTTAAAACTAAAAGTTACTATTTTAGAGTGCGGTTCCCGGTTCTTATCGGTTCTAAAAAAAAAAAAAAAAAAGGAATTTATTACGTTTTTTTCCAATACCCGTGACACGGTTTGGAACCGATAAAGGTGTCTTGCCTGCACTGCCGTTAAAGGCAAGTTTTGGTTAGAGCTGGCATTATGTCTGAAACACAAAAGAAAAACGGGCCCCTGGGTTTCAACACTGTGATGTTTGTGGGAAGTCTTTGCCAAGGCTGACACACACCCTGTGTTTATTGTCTGGGGTTTGACCACCTCAGTCAGACTGCCAGGTATGTAAGAATTTCCTGCAGCCACCCTGGAAAAAGATTGGGCAGGCTCGGGGAATGAGAGGCCAAAGTCCGCTGACCGGATGGCCAGCCGGTTCGGTGCTAACCGAACCAGAGAAGTGCCCTCTGACCAGGGCAGACTTCCTCGGGCAAAGAAAAAGCTGGTTCTGAGGAACCAATTCCAGTAAAGAAAACAAGGAAATCAACGGTCTGGAGTCAAATTCCTTCTCCAACTGCTGCAGAGATAGCAAAGCCATACAAATTGTCCAGTCCTGTCTCAGGATCAAATCCGAACCACCACTATCTGGTAAAAGTCGGTTAAAGTCAGTCCCAATGGTTCAGGATTATGATATTGAGAATTTTATGAACCAGAGGAGGGAGAGATTATGAACAGTATGAATGTGGCTGGGAGGGTCTGGGTGTGCCCATTGAACCGGACATCTCCCCAGACAGACCTTTAGAATCTCCCCCTATGCTGTCTGAGTCCCCATCTCATTTTATGTTTTATAAAAAAGTTGCTGAAACCTTCCAGCTTCCTTTAGAAGAGGCTGTGGATGAGCAAGAGGAGCCTGATTTTTGTAGAAATGATGGATATTCCAGAGTCTAGGAGATTGTCTATTCCTTTACATAAGTCTTTTAGGAAACAATTAAAATTTTAAAAGCTCCTAATTCTGTGCCTCCTGTAGATAAAAAGATGGACAGAAGGTATACATTGTCAGGCCTGATACAGAATTCCTTTCTCAGCAATGCAGTCATGTTGAGTAGTTCAGGCTGCTGCCTGTGATAAAGCTAATATTCCCTTGCTACATCCTCCTGACAAGGATTCCAGGAAGATTGATGCCATGGCAAAAAACAGTATATGGCAGCCTCTCTGGGACTCAGGCAAGCAAATTTTATGGCTTATGTAGCTAGGTATCAGAAATCTAGATGGGATACTGTTATGCAATTGGCCAAGCAGGCCCATGGCTAGCTGGCTAGTGAACTAGAACAGGTGGCTGCTGATGGCATTGAAGCCTCTAAGGTTCAGTTTCATGCTGCTGTGGATGTTAATGATGTTTCCTCTAGGGTCATGGCCACATCTGTAGCTTTTCGTAGGTTGGCCTGGCTCAGGTGTACTAGTTTGTCACAGGATACCCAGACTAAGGCTATGGATTTTCCTGTGGTGGGAAATTCTCTGTTTGGAGAGCAGACAGAGAATTACATGAAGAAGATGGATGAATATAGGACTACTTACAGGAGTGCCCAGGCTAAGGAGCGGCAAGCCACTCCTCAAAGGCATGCCCCCGGGGGTAGGGGTAGGCCTTTTCACAGGCCTTTCTACCAGACTCAGGCCTCCTCTGCCTATGCTCAGAGGGCTTCTTCAGAGGCAAGGCAGGCGAGGTGGGCAGACCTGCTCCCACCCCAGCCTAAACCTCCTCGAAACAGGGCCGATTCTTCTGTACCAGTGGGGGCAGGCTGGCTTACTTCCAGTCAGGTGGGCTTTTAACCTCAGACAAGTGGGTTCTGGAAGTAGTAAGCCAGGGTCTGGTTCTCAGCTTCAAAAAGTTTCCCAAGTTGAGAAGCAGACTTTCTACTGCAAGTGCTTCAGAGACCCTCGCTCTGGAAACAGAGGTCTCATCCCTGTTAGCTCTCAGAGCAGTAGAAAGGTTCCTCCACTGCATCAGGGCAGGGTCTGTATTCAGATACTTACTTACCCCAAAAAGACAGGAGAATGGCGGCCCATTTAGATCTCAGATATCTGAACAAGCATCTTTTGAAACCAAAGTTCAAAATGGTAACTCTGGCAATGATTTTACCTTTCCTAAGGCCAGGGGACTGGCTAGCCTCCCTGGACCTCAAGAATGCCTATTTCCATGTCCTAATCAGAAGATCCCATCGAAAGTACCTCAGATTGAACTGCCCTCAGGTCATTACCAGTTCAGAGCAATGCCCTTGACCTTACCTCTGCTCCAAGGGTATTCACAAAGTGTCTAGCAGTGGCAGTGGCCTGCCTAGGAGGCAGAGGATTGCTGTTTTCCCTATCTAGACGACTGGCTCATTGTAGGCCAGTCCCCAGAACAGGTAAAATCTCACCTGCAGGTCACCCAGCAGCTTCTCACCTCCCTGGGTTTTCTGCTAAACCTACAAAAGTCTGTTCTGGAACCAGTGCAGGTACTCACCTTTATAGGGGCAGGAATTGGACACAAAGCTAGCCAGAGCCTTTCTTCCCCCAGAAAGGATAAGGAATTTAGTGGCTCTGGCCTCTTCCTTCACTCTGCAGGTCTCTCGACCAGCAAGACACTTTCTGCAGCTCCTGGGGCACATGGCTGCATCCACAGCTGTTGTGCAGGGAGCCAGATTTCAGATGAGACGTTCAGTTTCACTTGAGAACCTTTTGGTCTCCGAGAAGAGACCCCCTTTCCAAGTTGGTCCCAGTGACTCTAACCTTGATCCTAGCTCTCCAGTGGTGGCAGGATCAGAGCAATTTAAGGGCGGGGGTCCTTCTTTCCCCTTCTCACGACTTGACTCTCGTTACAGATGCTTCCCTTCTGGGTTGGGGAGCCCACATGGGCGACCTTTCCCTCAGGAGTTTGGTCCCCAGGAATCTCTGCTCCACATCAGTTTGCTGGAACTCAGAGCTGTCTTTTAGCTCTTCAAGCTTTTCTGCATCTGTCCACGACAAGGTGATACAAGTCAGAACAGACAACACCACAACAATGTGGTACATCAACAAACAGGGGGCACTCGGTCTTGGTCTTGTGCACGAGGCAATGAAGTTGTGGTCTCTGGCCTATTCCCTGAACACTTCCTCATAGCAGTTCATCTTCCAGGGAAGGACAATGTCCTAACGGATGCCCTCAGCAGGATTTCCAGGGCCATCACGAATGGTCTGGATCCTCAAGTGCTGGGGATAGTTTTTGCCAGGTGGGGCATCCTCAGAGAGATCTTTTGCAGCCCCAGACAATCACAAACTTCCTCTGTTCTGTTGCAGGCCTCCAGTGCTGGGCTCAGTTCCCTGGATGCCCTTCTTCTGGATTGGGAGGGAAGTTCCTCTGTTCCCCCTTTCCTCTCCTATTCAAAGTACTAGTCAAAATCAGATCTCAGCCTTGCAGGGTGATTCTGATTGCCCCGGATTGGGCCAGGCAGCCCTGGTACCCACTCCTTCGGTCTCTGACAGTCCATCTTCCCTGTGCCTCCCAGGAATCACAATCTGTTGACTTGTGCCCAGGGAAGGGTTTGGTATCGGACCTCAAATCCCTCAACCTCAAGGCCTGGCTCTTGAGGAGTTAGAGTTTGCTGATTTACACCTCTCTCAGGGTGTTCTTGAGATCCTAAAGGCTTCCAGAAAGCCTTCCACTAGGGCTACTTATAGTTCTAAATGATTTGGTGTGCTGGGAAAAATATTTCCCCAGAATCTGCTGAATTGCCCATTTTGTTAGATTACATGGTACATCTTAATTCCTTGGGTCTGAGACCAGCTACCCTGAGAGTTCATTTGGCAGCTGTGTCTGCTTTTGTGTCAGCAGGAAAGTCATCCCCTCTTTCCTCTCATCCTGTGTTTTCCAAGTTTTTAAGGGATTACTCCATACTAATCCTCCCTTTTCGGGAACGGCCCTGCTTGGGACCTTAATGTTTGCATTGCCCAGTTAATGCAACCCCTTTTGAACCTCTGTCTTCTGCAGAGCTTAAGTACCTAACTTGGAAAACTGTTTTTCTAGTGGCTATCACTTCTGCCAGATGCATAAGTGAATTGCAAGCCTTGTCAGTGAGACTGACTTTTTTCTTTCCACAGGGATAAGGTAGTCCTTAGGACTAATAGGAAGTTTTGCCTAAGGTGGTTTCAATTTCCATCTTAATCAATCTATCTCCTTCCAGTATTTTTCACTGATCACTCCTCTTCGGGTGAGAGGAGGTTGCACAGCCTGGATGTTAAGAGAGCTCTTAGTTATTATATAGGCGTACCAAAGTACAGAGTTTGAATCCTCCAACTTTTCCTTACCTATGGTGAAGTTGGGAAAGGCAGACCTGCCACTAAGGATCAATAGCCACGTGGATTATCTCTTGTATCCAATTTGTTATCAGAAAGTGGGCAGAGCCCCAGCTGCCAGAGATATCCTTATTAGAGATTTACAGTCTGCTACTTGGAAAGCGGTACACCTTTAGCAAGCATTACTCCCTGGATGTCAGGCCAGGAGAGATGCTCGGTTTAGCACAGCTGTTCTTCAGAGCCTATTCCTAAGTAGGTTCTGCCCCTCCTCCATGGAGGTACTGCTGTGTATTCTGCTAATGTCTATAATAGCAAGACTTCATGTTGTTTGAAGAAAAATTACTCACCTTAGTAATGTTGTTTCTTCTAATGGAGTCTTGCTATATTATAGACCTCCCCAACCTGCCCCTCTCAGAACCTCTACTTGGTGGGTGCGGGCAACTAGTGTGGGCACTACTTTGTCCTGTTAGCCTTTTGTCCCCTTTGGGACTTTGGGGTGTGTGTGTGAGGCGTGTGTGTGTTTTATTATACTTATGTTCCTTTTTCATATTATTAGAATGGTGTTAGTATTTCTGGTCCCCTGACTTGAGTCTTGGGTGTTGGGACCATCAATGGTTGTTATTATTTAGGTAGCCATTTGGCTAGTGTAGGTTACAGCTTCCACACAGACCTTAGTGAGTTTGGCTCGTAAAGATCTGACAGTTCAAGTTTGAAATGACACAGATAGAGCTGCTCTCGTGCCAGAATTCTATTTTGGAATGGTTTTAACCATTTCACTCCGGGGCAGTTCTAGAGCTGGATCAAACTGCTAATGTCTATAATATAGCAAGACTCCATTAGAAGAAACAACATTACTAAGACGAGTAATTTTTTCTTATGGTAGCAGTGCTCACACTGAAAGCATTAGCAAAAAAAGGACCGGAAGACTGAATCAAACTGGCTGGCATTGGCAAAGGCAATGGATAAGGCTGCTTCAGAGTGATCAACTTAAAGGGCTTTGGAGAACTGCATATTTTGTTGCTGAAAATAAACTGCCTAACGCAATATTTGCTAAATGTGTTCAGTTTCTGAAGGAAATGGAATGTCCATTTGTGAAAGTTTTCAGAACAGATGGGGCTTACAGCACAAAAAAGTGCGCACTGGCTTGGTGGTGCTCACGAAAAAAACTCTGGAGCTGTGTAGACTAAAATTTGGGCACTCAACACCTCATTTGAAAGGACACCAAACGGCTTAAGTTCAATGCTCTGTTTTATTTTATAAAAGACCATAAAAGTAAGACAAACACTCAAGCGTTCAGTGCCTGCCTGACATGTTTTGGACATAGTAAGTCCTTTATCAAAGGCTAAGGCAATTCAAACTGGACACACATTAAAGGGACACGTCCATGTAGGATTAAATTTATCAATATTGTTACCAATGGAAATCTGCTTTACTTAAGCTATTGACCGAACCTGTAACACTTTCTTTTTTTAAGGCCAGAATTAACCTATTTAGTTGCCCCTCCCTTTATAGCTGCAGGCATCCATTTTCTAAATCACAGGACAGGAAATTACATCACATCAAGGGAAAATCCATATAGCCGATAAGTTGTTTAACCAGGAAAGGCACACTAAGCCGAAGTTTGATTCCAGGTGCGACCTGAGACCACAAGAAAGTTAAGTGACTTGCTCAGGGTCACACAATAATGCAGGTGGTGACTCTGGGATTCAAACAGGGAGGCAGTATAGCGCAGTGCTTTAAGGCTCTGAGCTGCAAATCTGGAGACC
The DNA here is from genome assembly GCA_016271365.2 of Neoceratodus forsteri. NCBI lineage: Eukaryota > Metazoa > Chordata > Ceratodontiformes > Ceratodontidae > Neoceratodus > Neoceratodus forsteri. Next base: position 1,156,095,762 of record CM057451.1, read on the forward strand.
TGGGTTTGAATCCCACAGGCCCCACCTGCATACTGTGTGACCCTGAGCAAGTCACTTAACTTCTCCCTGTGCTCCCAGGTCACACCTGCAAACAAGCTATCAGCTTAGTGTGCCACTCTTGGTTAAACACTTGCAAAACCCAGGTTTGCAGCTCAGAGCCTTAAACCACTGCCCTATACTGCCACCTTGAAGCTTAGTGAAATGTTTTGTGCCTGTGTGATTGGCAGAATATTCTGCTTCTGTGGTAACGCTGTAAATCATTATTTTTATGTTTGCTTGCGTGCACAGTGCACAAAAAACATTTTGAGGAGAGTAGAGTATTGCAGAGGTGTGGCAGTGTTTGCCCAATCCAGTCAGTGCTTTCAGGGGCTCGTCCCTCGGCCACCAATCAACAGAGAAGCTGCCGATGACTGCAGTTTCAGAGCGAGCGCCAGATTTGAACGAAATCTGCCGCTCCAATCAGACACGTTCGTCACTGCGGCGGCAGATCCCCCCCCTTCCTTTCCTGGAAACCAGGCAAATTCCAGTCATGTGCATTAGTGTCCAGTAATGTGCATGGCTGGACTGACTAGCAACTCGTTTGCTTAGTGTGTCTTTCCTGGTGACATAGATAAATGAGCCCCACTGTGCATAATTGGTGGCTCCTGCCACCCACCATACACTCTCCCCCCCCCCCCCCAAAGCCGACATCTGGTTGCCAAATCCCTGTGTCTACATGCTCCCCCAGCCCGAATATATATTTTGTCAACAACAGGGTACTCAATCCCAGTATCAACATGCCCCTCACCACTACTACTATTGTGGCACACTGGGAGCCCACCTCAGTGTCCCAAAGTAATTGTTTTTCCGGCACAGGATACCCACTCCTGGTGTTGGATGCATCCCATGCCCCCTTTTTGTCAGCTGACCTCAGGCTGCCCAATCCCTGGGTCGGCATTGACCCCCCCCCCACTAGTCTGGCATACTGGGAGCCCACCCCAGTGTGCCGAAATCCGTTCTGTTTTTACCTGTAAAATAAACAGTCCCATGATGTATGTATTTTTTTAAACCTGGAGAAAAAAAAAGTCCCACGTCGTTCCCGCTGGCCCCCCTTCCCCAGCCCGCACCCATACATATCTCCGGAGGTAAGGAGCAGTGAACGTCTTTGGACCGGGAACATGTTTGCACTCTTCAAAGACCAGCCGGGAACTAAAGAAATGATGGTAAGCCCTATAATGGCAGTGAATGGGGGGTTTTCAATTTAGGTTGATATCTCGGCCAGTTTTTGGAATTTTGGTCACAAATTTCCAACATAGGGTTATTCGGGCCCTGCCTCTTGAACACTGCCACTGTCATTTCATTTCTCTGTCCCAAAAGGGGATTTCGCTGTCACTGTGCAGAATCGCCTTTTGGGACTGATTTATGAAACGGTTCCATTGTTCATGAGGTGGGGCCCAAAAAGTCATGTTGCAAGTTTGGTGAACAAACTCCCAAAAATGACTGCAGTACGAGCATGCATTGTGCAGTTTGTATGCACGCTCGTAACTTCGACAGTTTTTAATATTTTCACTACAGATTTCCAACATTGCCATTTTTCACACCTCCTTATGAACAGTATAGCTGTCATGTTTTGCATCCTGCCCAAAATGTGTGTGTGCACCTGTGGCCCAGAACGGTGCAGTCGCTATGTAAGATCAACTTTGGGACAGATTAATGAAATCACAGTGCTACTGTTCCTGAGGGGACGTCCCAAAAAGCCATGTTGAAAATTTGGTGAGAAAATTCAAAAAAATGACTGCATTACGCAATTTCATCACAAACAAATTACAGCTTGAGCAGAGCGAGAGTGCAACAAGGAACTTAGCAATGCATGTGTACGATGCAGTACAGTGAGCAGTAATACTGTTATGTTGTTCCAGTCAGAGTAGGGTTACCACCTTTTAAGAAGCCCAAAGTGGGACATTTCTTACCGAAACATGATGTTTCGCAGGGCAATATGTAACCTCGACCAATGCAACAGACATGTTTTCTTTATCATCAGAAGTAAGACTAACTGTTGTAGTTTTTAGTTGTTTCTGTTTCTTATTATTTTAAAGTATTTTAGTTAAGGTATTAGTTTTCTGCAACAATGAGAGGGAATACTTTTTGTACTATAAAGTCAGGACATGTAGTATTTCATGTTTTTTTTTGCAGGACACAGCTGCCCAAATCGGGACTGTCCTGCGAAAAATCAGGACAGGTGGTAACCGTAAATGAGAGGAGGAGCAGCGTTTGTATTAGACACATGTACAGCAGGGGTAGAAATTAACTTTTTGCGGTACCTGCACCAAGGTGCATGTAACAATTACATGCTCCAGAGAGTCAGGTTACTTTGCACTGGTAGACAAAATGATAAAAACTGGAAAAAAAAAATTTAGCTGATTCTGGAATCGACATGAACGAAACAAATGTGTTACACACAATAGCACAAGCCTTAGCCACTCTGCCTTGGCTGCAGCAAATTTCACACTACTTTGGCTTCCCTTTTTTTAAATGGGATATTTATAACTAACACACACACATACACACTCATTAATAATTTTAACACAGTGTTTAATTATTTTAAGCCAAGTCCCCCCCCCCCAAAAAAAAAAACTCACTTTAGACACAACTGTTAGTGCTGAACTGGTCTGAAGTGCTTCTTTATCATCTGTTTTAGACTGACTCTGGGAGGAATACTGATGACTGTGCTGCTGCTAATATGCAGTATAAATTAGCTTTTTACAAATCGCCTAGAAAAAGAAAAGCAGTTTGGCTGTAAGACCAAGTTTTCCACAAAATGAGTGGGGAATCAAAAATGTGGCACGGTTGTGGTAAAGACACCCTTGCTCAGCTTTATATAAAAAAGCCTTAGTTTATGTGTGTTTAATAAAAAAAAAAAATAAATAAATAAAAAAAATCACACCAACTGCCCTGTTTTATAACTGCCTCTCCGAGGCAAACGTGGGGGTTAAAGCCCCACTTCATTTTGCTTGCTTGTTTCTGCCAGTCAGTTACTGCAAGCTATAATGCTCATCTTTTTTTTCTGAAAACAAAAGTTTTTAGCTTGTACACAGCATCTACTTGCCTGGAATACAGCTAGTAATGAAGTAAGTAGCACACAAGCAAAAAAGATTTAACTTGCTTGATTTGTTCGCGATTGCAAACAAGGATTTTCCTGCCTAGTGACTGAAAACTACAACCTCTCCACAAAAATGCGTAGATGGAAGTATCATGTCTATCAGAACCTTATTGTACCACAAGCATGACAGACAGATGCACACGTGGTGCAGTAAGGTGAAAGTTTAGATTGGATGCTGTGTGCCAGTATTGCCACCCTGATCTGCCTTGAGCTCTGACTACCCCACCCCCTATTCTCAACACCCATTCCTGATTGGTAGCACTACTCGGCTATAGCCCTAGTGCCCACCCCCAATCCCTTCATTACCATTCACCACTGCAGCCCAGAACCTTAATAACACTGATCCCGCCTCACTTACTGTGTAGCTCTTCTTGATGTCCTGTTGCATCCTGCCCTCTCTTCTCTGGACACTCCTCCTTCCGCAGTTCAGGCCGATGGCTCTCAGTCCTAGCCAGTGCTCACTCCATAGTCGTCCTGCTGCTCCTCCGAATCCTCAGTGGCGTACACAGCGTGACTTTGGGGACTACTGCATGTCTTTACTGTCCAGCGCCAGCCCCTTTTGGCAGTGTTCGATATTGCAGCCTCAAGAAAAGAAATGGGCTACGTGTACTACAGTGCATGCAGGAGACAAAACTACATGCACCAGCCTGTTCCTACTTGCACAGGGAACAGGCTGGGTATGTTAATTTCGACCCCTGATGTGCAGCGATTGCTTCTGTAGAACCTGTTACTGTCTAGACATGTCTTACTTCACCTAAGCAGTTATAGTTGCGATACAGCGTTTTTGTGCCAAATGCTACACACATTATTCCTACTGCTGCTCAAAATTCAATCTTATTTAACTTGCATGCATCACAAACATGATTCTGAATGTACGCACATTTCCAGGACTTTGAGTTTGAATGTGATCCTACAGTTTTTATAAATCACATAAATTTAGCTAACCAGCATTCGGATCAGCAAAACGCCTTTTCCTTTGTACAGTTGTCATCGCGTGTGACTGCTTGAAGAGGTACACTTTACTTGAGCAGTGGCCGTGGGTGGGTGAGCATTCCCAACTTCACTAATCAGGAATCCCTGTAAGAGGAGTTGAGCAGCATGGTATGCTCCCATGCAGGTGACTTAGCTTTCAGAGCAGGCTGGGGTCTTCTGCAAACAGTTGGTCGTGATCAGAGTGCCATATGTGGAATGCGTCCTCAACCAGGAAGGGTGGTGCTGGCCACACCGCCATGACCCACGGCCACAGTGATCCCTGTGGTAGGCCAGGTAACTTGTCCTCTCCACAGGGGACACTCCTGCACCTGTTAGGCCCAGTGTGCTGCTGCTCTTGGTGTCAGCAGTAGGTGGTGTGGCTTGGGGAGCAAACCCTCAGCTTAGGGCTGTCTGAATACTGGTTGCTGATACCCTCTTGCCCCATGTTGTCATTATAGTGAAGCTGTGCTAGCGCTTTTGGGGCTGAGAGGTTGCTGGTGAACCTGCAGAAGGTGAGCGCACTGCAAATAACCCAGATGGAAAATATAAAGAAATCCCTCAAAATAAAAGGAATTCATAATGTTGACGGGCTTTGTTGATGTCGACTTCCTAAGGATCTCATTCTGTTTGGTTGACAGGCTTGGCTTTACCTTCTTCATGACCAGACTGCTCAAGATGACAGTTGTTTAGTAATATATGCCTTCACCAGACCCCATATGCCTAAAAGAAACCTTTATTGGGGACTGAATAACAGTAAAGCACTGTACTGGTCAGTGCTATAGATAGTACTGTACAATTTTTACTCCCAAATTTTCAAGAAATCTTTAAAATGATGAGTACCTATGCCCTGATGGGTCTGGGGAAATGGAGTGGCCACCACAGACAGGTGGGGGCCCACCAGTGCAGAGTGACAAGGGGAGGACGTGGAAACTGAAATCCCAGTAGAGAGTAAGGAAAGCCCTCTGGTCCCTTCAGATGGAGAAAGCACCTGTGCCAGATGAGATGCATCCCAGGGTGCTGAGGGAACTGGTGGATGTTCTGGCAGTCCCTCTAGTGGAGCTTTTAAACATCTCTCTGAGGACTGAGAGGATGCTCTAAGACTGGAGGGTGGCCCATGTCATGCCGATCCACAAGGGGGATCAAGAGAGGAGGTGGGAAATTACAAGCCCGTTAGCCTGACATCGAGGGTATTGTCAAGGAAAGGCTAGGGGTGTTACTGGAGCAAACTGGGTACTTGGACGATAGGCAGCATGGCTTTGTCATGGGAAGATCATGCCAGACAAATCTTGTTTGAGTTCTGTGACTGGGTGACGAGGGCCCTGGACCAGGGAAGCCAGTGGACGTCCTCTTTCTGGACTTGAGCAAGGCGTTTGATTCGGCACCCCACAGTGGCCTTCTGGCTAAGCTGAAGGAAATGGGTGTGGGGGGACAGTTAAGATGGCTAGGAAATTGGCTCTTTGAGCGTACTCAGAAGGAGGTGATTGGAGGGGTAGCCTCATCCCCAAGGTGGGTTACTAGTGGGGTTCCCCAGGGGCCAGTGCTGGGGCCACTCCTGTTCAACGCCTATATCTCAGACATCAGGAGGGGGATCAGGAATGAGATGAGTCTCTTTGCAGATGACTCAAATCTGGGTGCAGTGGTGGATGGGGAGGAGGGGAAGGTGGCCTTGCAGGAGGACCTGGAGGCCCTGGAATGCTGGTTGGAAAAATGGAAAATAAAATTCAATGCAGGGAAGTGCAAGGTTCTGCATCTGGGAGTCAGAAATCCAGGCCAGAGGTATACTCTGGGAGGAGACCTGATTCGAGTCACAGAGGATGAGGGACCTGGGGTTAGTGGTAGATATCAAAATGAACAACTCTGAGACCTGTAGGAGGGCAGCGGCAAGGGCAAATAAGATGCTGGGATGCATCGCCAGGGGGATTACCTCCAGAAAGACTGAAGTGATCCTTCCTCTGTACAACTGCTCAGTTAGACCACACCTCAAGTATTGTGTACAGTTTTGGAGACCACATTTAAAGAGGGACATAACACTCCTAGAGAGGGTCCAAAGGAGGGCAACCAAAATGATCTGGGGCCTGGGGGAGAAGACCTATGAGGAGAGGCTCAAGGAGCTTGACATGTACACCCTGGAGGAGAGGAGGGACCGGGGGACATGATAGAGGGATTTAAGTACATGAAAGGGATCAATAAAGGAGGCCCGGTTAGTGTCCTCCAAATGAAGGAGGGTGGGACATCAAGAGGGCACGGGTGTAAGCTGGAAGGGGGCAGGCTTGGAGGGGAGAGGAGATGTTGTTTCACTGAAAGGGTGGTGGAGCCATGGAATGCACTGCCCAGGTTGCTGGTAGAGGTGGAGACTGTGGACGGGTTTAAAAGGGGATGGTACTGGGGGGAGGGTAAATCTGACCAGGCCCAATACAGGTGGAATGACTTGGGGTGGTATAGGGGGGGGGACGACACCAAAATCGGCCCTCAGTGCTGGTGCTGAAAATCGAGCAGACTCTAGAGACCGTTAGGCCTATTCTGCTGGCATTTTAATATGTTGGTATACTCATCCCAAGCCTTGGGAATGACCCAAAAATACTTCAGAAGGAGCTGTTCTTCCAAGTTTAGTTTACTCATCAGAATTCTATTTCACTCACCTAATTTAAAAAAAATGGTGCATACATTACTCCCGAATGCCATCGTTATCTGGAGTGCTGGTACATACAGGTTTATAGGAATGATTTACATTTACTTGTGAAAAGTCAGCATTTATGATGCATTCATTTCGTCATTTTACTGTAGTTAACAATTATGGATAAAACTCCTTAATTCAGTAATAGATGGCAGTGACCAAATTAAAGTGTGAAACTATTGTAACAATTATTGTTCACTTTACTTTCTCTTGTTAATGGTCTACTAAATTTGGTAATATTTATTTCACTCTTTCAAAAAAAAATCATTTGGTTGATGTCAATTTGACAGTGTCATGGTAAGCAATTTGACATACGTGAACCATAACGGCTAAAACATTGTGTTCATAAGTGTGTTCTGAAGCAGTTACCTGCTTTTATGATACACAGTTGTTCACTTGCACAAGTGTACTGAATGTTTTTCCCCTCCTTGCAGAAATCAACAGAGTACGGAAGGATATGTACAATGAGACAGTATCTGGCCTCATAGAGAATCAACCTCTAGATCTTCCTGAACCTGTGGGACCGGTTATACACTTACAAGAAAAACTGTATGTGCCTGTAAAGGAATATCCCGATGTAAGTATACTGATCAGCATAACATGCTGGGGTTTAAGTAAGAATTGAGTAACATGCTGGGGTTTGTCCTCTGTGACACACACAGTACTGGTGTTCCTGTTTGCCTCCTTGTGTTTATTTCTGATGGAGCAGAGTCCAGAACAAACTTAAACAAAAAAACTATGTCTTTTTCATCTGTGCGTCCACCAGTAGTCCTCTGTTACTTTTGGGTAATTCCGCCCTCTTTGAACAGCTGAGGCAGAAAAACAGATCGACAGCCATGGCCCTCAATTAGAAGAAAAAAATCTGGGCTTATACAGTGACTCCCATTGTCCCTCTTTTCCTTCCTTCCATAGTAGCTGTGACACTAAGATCTGACATCACAGAGCAGAGGCCATGCCCCCCTAACTAACGTGACTGGCAGTGCAGGCTGTTGGGACACTCCCTGCTTATCTGCTGCTGTTCCCTTCACATTCTTGGTAGTTTCTGTCTGTGCCTTAACAGTAGGTACACTAAGGAGTGTTGCCCTTCTAGTCAGGGAAAAGAGAAGATTTTCAGCACTACAGTCATTTCTTTGGAGGCGTAATAAATACGAATAACATAACAATTGTCGTTTTGCTTTGGCTGCCCCCTGCCTCACCCACCGATGTGAGCTATATGAGAAACTCTGCTGGCTCTCCCCAGCCAGATAACTTGATTTCGGGGTGGGATGCCTCCTGGGGAAAGTGGTCAGAACCGGCATCCCCCAGGGGCTGGCCCGGCTTCTACCAAAAATGGATCCTGCTCCCTACCATCTTAGGTCTCTGACATCAGGGATGCTCAAAGCCCCCACCCGTACCCTCATGGGGGATCGGGACTTTGTCGTAAGCGCGCCCAGACTCTGGAACTCCCTCCCTGGGGATATCCGTTCGGCCCCCCCCCCATCCGAGTTTTCGCAGTTCCCTGTGGGGTTTCCTGAAACTAGCCTCAGTGTGCGACTGCCCCAAGCCTCCCTAGAGTAATGTATCAAACTGTTGGTTAATCTCACCCCAAGCTGCCTCCACTGAAGCGGTTCCAGTGATTTCTGTCTACTCCATTCTCAACTACCCAGATTCTAAACTGTGGGTATTATTGTCCACAACATTGCACCATGGTGATAGGTAGTAATGCCTACTCCCAAGTGTCCCGATACTGCCTAACTTGTACGTCTTAGATAATGTGATGACCTGTAAATAATCTGACAGTGAACCTGCTAGTCTAGGGAGTGCCAACTGTAAAGTTAAAAGTTTATATTATGACCAATCCATTCCTTGGATAGTGCTCCACTACTATGTTTCCTCTTATTGTCAAATGATGTATTTCTTTCCCATATGTTTTATTGTTACATAATGTACTATCATCCTCATTGTACCTTGACTGTATTCCCCATGTTGTATTCTCCCGGGTCGTTCCTGAAAATAGGCATAATACTTGTCTAGTGTACTTACCCAGTCAACAAAAGCTAAATAAATAAATTGGTTTTGGAGCAGGTAGTTCATTTACTGTGTGGGGCCTCTGGTTTCTTTTCAGGTAGATGCAAATGACACTTTATTCTTGGAAGCCTCCAAGTATGTTTGTGCACTCTACCTTGTTTTTAGGAGCTGTTGACCTGTTGAATTTGAGGGGAAAATAATATCTAGAATATAATTTTCAAACACCAGCATACTACCAGATTTACCCCCCCCCCCCGCTTAGACTCCTGCTTCTCCCAGAAAAGAATGGATGCCAGTTTAAAAAAAAAAAAAAAAGTATTCCCTTTTAATCGTAGATTGCTGTAATGTAGCATTCAGCATACCTTCCCAGAGCTATGCAGATGGTGCCTGTATTAAAGCTACACATGGTGCATTGTAAAAGGGTAGTCAGTCCCCAGCTACGAGCTGCTTCCCATTACATTCTTGATTAAAGTTTAGGTTTCATGAGAATATCTGATCCAGTACTGAAAAACTGAATGTAGCCAAGACTTGCTTTAATTAAACATAGTAAGGCCTCTAGTGGTTGCTATTTAGAGGAAGGAAAACTGGTGGCTCTTCAATCTCTCTCAAACAGTGGTAGAGGGGACCCGACAAAGACTACAAATTTTCCCGGTGCAGATGTCTGTGGGTCAAGCCTCTATCAGGTACCGACTTCCCTATATATGGAACAGTCATTCCCCCTTCTCGCACTACCATTACCAGCCTCCAGACTGTGGAGGCTGAACTTAAGCAGCACTATGTTTAACAGACTCCGTGCTTGCTTTAGCTAGCTTATCTGTAAATCTGACACTCTGTACTTGCCTCTGAATCAGTACTTATCTGTATCTTGTATTTAACTACTGACCTTATGTATCTCCGTTGTCTGCACTGAATGTTGTCATTTACTTATGTACTGTTTGCTGTACTCGTCTGTGTGTATTCCTTCAGTGTGTATTTTGTAATAGATTGTGGGTTGCTCCTGAAAAAGGGAGTTTCTCAGTGAGCCTACCCAGTTACCAAAGTCCAATAAATGAAGGCCCCTTAGCCCTGGCTGAATCTCTTCTCCCCCCCCCAAAAACCCCTCATGTCATAACAGTAAACCAGCCCTTTCAGACTGTTTGCTTACCTGGTAAAATATGTTAGAAATAATAAAATTATTTTTTAATTTTCTCAGATATTAATAAACCCCCTTTTATATCTAGTTTGTACTGCAGAGCCACAGAGTTGGTAATTTGGCCTAGAAAAGACGGCTCTGGTGATGGGGGAAGGGACCGCATATCACTAGAGCAGGTGTCTTTGGGCGGGTGGTTGGGTGCACAGGGTGTGGTGCGGCCATGATACTGGACTGGGCTTGGAAGTTTGGGGGATGCCCAGTGTGCTACCAGCTGGCACAGCTTGAGGAGGCAAAGGGGATCCGAAGGCAGCTCGGGGTGCTGGGTGGGGGGTTGGAGAGGTAGGAAGCAAGCGGTCACCTACATGGAAGCACAAGGTGTTGGGGCCTCCCAAGCTGGAGGAGGAGCGAAGAGAGGTGCTCGCACTAGGAGAGGAGGGAGGGGGTACACAGGGGGCTCTACGGGACCCTGGCAGGTGGGGTCCAAAAGGTGGAAATTTCACAGCAGCAGGCAAGAGTCTGGGGGTGTCCAAAGAAACCGAGGCGGCAGTAGGGATGGGGGGCATTGGGGATGGGCTAAGGCTCAAAATTGTTTTAAACCTCTCGCCCATTGGTAGAAGAGGGGTGTGTGGGGGAGGAGGAGAAGATGCTGCTGCTAGTGAAGCTGGGGCAGGGTCTTATAGAAAGGGTGAAGGGGGCAAGAGGCAAGGGTGCAATAGAAGGGGGTCCCAGACAGGATGGGGGAAGAGGGGTAGGAGGGGAGAAGAAAATGGAGGATCAGGGGAACAAGGAAGAGGCTGATGGTATGGAACAGGGGAGCACAATGGGCAGGAAGGCGCCGGAAGTAAATGGAATGATAGCAAGCAGAAAGCCAAGTAGGCAAACGGAGAGGACAGATGGATTAGTAAGGAGTGGAGAAAGATACTCTGGTGGGGGGGGGTAAAGAAGGCCAGGACACGGGTAGAGGTGGTGACCACGGACAGTAGTGAAGGGGCTCTCTTCGACACCCAGATAGTGGGAGGTGCAAGGAGCTGGTTGAGAGAAGAATCTGTACGAAGGGATGAGGAGGGGCATGGAAGGAGGGGGAACCCGAGGAGTGAACAGGGAGGCAAAGGGGTGGTTAGAGTACTGCCATTGGGGGACCTCTTGATCAGAGGCATCCAGTGGGAAGGGCAGGAGGAGGATAAAAACCTGTCTGATCAGAACCAAATGCCACCCAGGTGTGACAGTGCACAAGGCCAAACATGAGTTGTAGTCATTGGCAAGGGAATGCGCGGGGACCCTGGACATTCTAGTGCACTTGGGGACAAACGACATAAATGGTAATAGTGAACTAGAAATTCAGGCAAGGTTCCAGGAGTTGGCCAGGGTATGCCTTTCCATAGGCTGTAAGATCTCCTCCTTTTCAGAAATCCTGCTGGTGCCAAGGGCTAGTGGGGAAAACAAGATGAAGATTAGGGAGATAAATCAGTGGCTTAGGGAGTGGTGAGGGGAATTGGGGTATGGCCTGGTGGGGGACTGGGGGGAGACCTGGGAGATAAGGGGCTGTATGCTAGGGACAGGCTCCACCTTAATTTGGAGGGGAAGGAAGTCCTTAAGCTTAAACTAGCTGGGTTCATCTGTGAAAGTTGGGGTTTAAACTTGTGAAGGGGGAGGTATCAAAAAAGGGGCAGTGCCAGCAGGTACAATAAATGAGGGACATGGTCTCCACTCCTCTAGGGGGCTAGGGAGATATGGAAATGGGTCACCAGGTAGGGTGCAGGAGCTGAGAAATGGGAGCTCGAGGGGGAGAAAGGAGAGGAGGGAAAAGGGGTGGAGAGTGGTCCTGATAAAAGCCAGGAGCTTAGGAAATAAAATGCCTGCGCTCCAGGCGATGCTAGTTGAGGAGGAGATGTGGCAGCAGTCACCGAGACCTGGGCCACTCAAGGGTGTGAGTGGGACCTAAATCTGGAGGGCTACACTATGTTCAGAAAAGATGGTGGAGGGAAGGGGGGGGGGATGTGGCACTGTTAGTCAGAAATGGCATGGGTATTGGAGGGATAGAGGAGGCTATTTGGGTCGCCTTGCTGATGCAGGGGGGTTAGAGTAAAGGTCGGAGTGGTATACAGACCACCAGCATTGGCAGAGGTCCTGGAAGAAAGTTTGGTGGCAAATTTTGAGGGACACTGTAGATTGGGAAAGGGAAGGGTAGTGGTAATGGGGGACCCCAGCATGCCAGGAACAGACTGGGGGACTATGACGTCACCAGTGGCCAGAGAGCAGAGGCTGCTGGATGTCTTCCAGGATGCGTTTCTGACACAACAGGTGGGTGAGCCAACTAGGGAGGCCCGGACACTGGACATGGTCCTGACAGACAGTGATCATATTAGGGGCCTAGAGGTGAGGAACCCGTTGGTGGGGAGTGATCATGCCACAATCTGGTTCTTCCTGTACCTGGGGGGGAGGAAAGCCGAACAGGGATGGTAGTAACCAACTTTAGGGGTGCAGACTTCAGGGAGATGGGAAGGATCCTTAAAGATCGTCTGGACAGGATAAGGCCGAATATGGATGCTGACAGGAGGTGGGGGATTATTAGGAGTGGAATACAGGAGGTCACCAGATCCTGCGCAAGAAAAAGGCGTAAGTTCGGTAAGGCCAGAAAACCCTGATGGTGGACCCGGGAGGTACAGGAGGTGGTGAGGGAAAAGAAGGCAGCCTATAGGCGCTTCAAGTGCTCAAGGAGTGAAAGGGATCAGGAGGAATATGAGCTGACAGCCAAGAGAGTCACCAGAGTGGTGAGAGCAGCTAAGGCAAAAAAAAGGAGCAATCCTAGGCCAGTGGGATCTGGAGGGGGGACAAGGGGTTCTTTAGATGCATAGGGGAAAATGGAAAAGTAAAGGGGCAGATCAACAACATAAGGATAGGGGATGGTTGGGCACAGGAGGCGGGGGAACAGGCAGAAGTCTTAAATGAGTACTTTGCCTCAGTTTTTACGGGGGATGGAGGGGCTGTCTTGCGAGGGGAGCGGGGGCAATCTGGAGGAAGAGGTGGGACCAGGGGCCCTGATGGGTCTGGGGAAAGGGAGTTGCCACCACAGACAGGTGGGGGGCCCAGCAGTGCAGGGTGAAAGTGGAGGACGTGGAGGCTGAAATCCCGATATAGAGAGAAAGGGAAGCCTTCAGGTCCCTTCGGACGGAAGAAAGCACTTGGGCCAGATGAGATAAATTCCAGGGTGCTGAGGGAACTGGCAGATGTCATGGCAGTCCCTCTAGTGGAGCTTTTCAACATCTCTCTGAGGACTGGGTGGGTTCCCCAAGACTGGAGGGTGGCCCATGTGCCGATCCACAAGGGGGATCAAGAGAGGAGGCGGGAAATTACTACCCCGTTAGCCTGACATCGGTGGCCGGCAAGGTGATGGAGGGTATTGTCAAGGAAAGGCTAGGGGGGTTACTGGAGTACTTGGGACGATAGGCAGCATGGCTTTGTCTTGTCACGGGAAAATCGTGCTAGACAAACCTTATTCAGTTGTATGACTGGGTGATGAGGTCCCTGGACCAAGGTAGGCCAGTGGACGTCCTCTTTCTGGACTTTAGCACGGCGTTTGATTTGGTACCCCACAGCTTAGCCACAGTGGCCTGCTGGCTAAGCTGAAGGAAATGGGGGTAGAGAGACAGTTAAGATGGATAGGAAATTGGCTTTCTGAGCATACTTCGAAGGTGGTGGTTGGAGGGCTAGCCTCATCCCCAAGGTGGGGTACTATTGGGGTTCCGCAGAGGTCAGTCCTGTTCAATGCCTATATCTGACATCAGGAGTGAGAGTCGTCTCTTTTGCAGACAACTCAGAGCTGGGTGCAGTGGTGGATGAGGAGGGGAGGGTGGCCTTGCAGGAGGACCTGGAGGCTCTGGAAAGGTGGTCGGGGAAAATGGAAACTAAAACTCAGTGCAGGGAAGTGCAAGGTTCTGCACCTGGGAGTCAGAAATCCAGGCCAGGGGTATACCCTGGGAGGAGACATGATTCAAGTCACGGAGGGTGATGGGGACCTGGGAGTAGTGGTAGATGTCAAAATGAACTGAGACCCCTGTAGGAGGGCAGCGGCAAGGGCAAATAGGATGCTGGGATGCATCGCCAGGGGGATTACCTCCAGGAAGGAGGAAGTGATCCTTCCACTGTACAGCTGCTTGGTTAGGCCACACCTCGAACATTGTGTACAGTTTTGGAGACAACATTTAAAGAGGGACATTACACTCCTAGAGAGGGCCCAAATTAGGGCAACCAAAATGATCAGGGTCTTGGGGGAGAGGATCTATGAGGAGAGGCTCAAGGAGCTCGACATGTACACCCTTGAGGAGAGGAGGGACAGGGGGGACATGATAGAGGTTTTTAAGTACATGAAAGGGATCAATAAAGGAGGCCCAGTCAGGGTGCTCCAAAAGGAGGGTGGGGCAACAAGAGGTCACGGGTGTAAGCTGGAAGGGGGGGCAGGCTCAGAGGGGGAGAAGAGATGTTGTTTCACTGAAAGGGTGGTGGAGCCATGGAATGCACTGCCCAGGGAGCTGGTAGAGGTGAAGACTGTAGACTGGTTTAAAAGGGAATAGGAACATAGACTTTGATGGCAGATAGACACCGCTTGGTCCACCTAGTCTGCCCATTTCCCTACCTAGAGGATAAGCTGCAGATCCTATTTAACCAACAGCCTATTTCTTCTTACACCCCCCCCACACAAAAATTGCCTTATGTCTGTTCCATGCATTCTTGAATTCTCCCACAGTTTTAGACCCCACAACCTCCTCAAGAAGGCTGTTCCATGCATCCACCGCCCTCTGTGAAAAAATACTTCCTTACATTGCCCCTGAGCCGACCCCCCTCTTATCTTCAAATTGTGTCCCCTTGTTCTTGCACATCTCTTTCTGAAAGATGCTACCTTCTTGGACTTTGTGGATTCCACTGAGGTACTTAAACATTTCTGTCATGTTCCCCCCCTCCCTCCTTTCCTCAAGGATATACATATTAAGCTCCTTAAGTCTCTCCTCATATGGCTTCTCTTGCAGACCCTGCACCATTTCAGTTCCCTCCTCTGAACTGCCTCCATCCTGTCTGTCCTTGCGGAGATGGGGTCTCCAGAACGGGACTCAGTACTCCAGATGGGGTCTCTCCAACTGTCTGTACAGGGAGATGACAACTTCCTGTTTCCTGCTGGTGATGCCTCTCCCTGTAGGTCCCAGTATCCCCCAGCCCTCACTACCGCCTTCTCACATTGCTTGCCAACCTTAAGGTCATCTGATATGATTACCCCCAGGTCCATTTCCATTTTTGTTGTTACTACCCCAAATTGTGTAATCTTCCCTGTGTTTTTGTTTCCAGGTGCATTATTTTGCACTTCTTTGCATTAAATCCAAGCTGCCATACTTCTGACCATTCTTCCAACCTTGCCAAGTCCCTTCTCTTCCTTTCCACGCCTCCTTGTGTATCAGCCCTGTTGCAGATCTTTTCCTTCCAGTCCCTCTGCAATGTCACTTATAAAGACATATATATATATAATATGTATATATAGTTTAATCTCAGTGGTAGGGAAAATGATGGAATCACTTCTGAAGGAAAGAATTGTTGTGTATCTAGAGGCCAGAGGGGCACAGGACCCAAGGCAGCATGGATTCACAGTGGGAAGGTCATGCCAGACAAATCTGATAGATTTCTTTGACTGGGTGACCAAAGTAGTAGATCAGGGAGGGGCTGTGGACATGGCCTACCTAGACTTTAGCAAGGCATTGACACAGTCCCACACAAAAGATTAATATACAAGTTAGCCAGCCTGGGAGTGGGTCCCAAGATGACAGCCTGGGTAAAGAATTGGCTGGAGAATAGGACACAGAGGTAATAGTAAATGAGTCCACTCTGAAAAAGGGGGTTAGCAGTGGGGTACCACAGGGTTCAGTATACGGTCCTCTTCAATGTCTTTAAAAGTGACATTGCAGAAGGACTGGAAGGAAAGTATGTCTCTTTGCAGATGACACACAGATCTGCAACAGAGTTGATGCACAAGTGGGGTGGAAAGGTTGAGAAGGGACTTGGCAAGTTAGAGGAATGGTCAAATGTATGGCAGCTTAGATTCAATGCTAAGAAGTGCAAGGTAATGCACCTGGGAAACAAAACCCAGGGAAGAGTACACAATGGGGGTGAGATACTAACAACAACAAAATGGAAAGGGACCTGGGGTAGTCATATCAGATGACCTAAGGTGGGCAAGCAATGTGAGAGGGCAGCAAGGAGGGCCAGGGATACTGGGATGCATAGGGAGAGGTATCACCAGCAGAAAACAAGTTATTATCCCTCTGTACAGACAGCTGGTGAGACCACATCTGGAGTACTAGTGCAGTTCTGGAGACCCAATCTCCGTAAAGACATAGACAGGATAGAAGCTGTCCAGAGGAGGGCAACTAAATGGTGCAGGGTCTGCACGGAAGACATGAAGTGAGACTTAGGAGCTTAATATGTATAGCCTCGAGGAAATGAGGGAGAGGGGACATGATAGAAACTTTCAAGTACCTCAAGGAATCAACAAAGTCCAAGAGGGTAACATCTTTCAAAAAAGAGGTGTGCAAGAACAAGGGGCACAATTTGAAGATAGAAGGGGTGGCTCAGAGGTAATTTAAGAAGTATTTTTCACAGAGAGGGTTGTGGATGCATGGAACAGCCTTCCAGAGGAGGTTGTGGAGTCAAAACAGTGATGGAATTCAAGCATGCATGGGACAGTCATAAGGCAATTCTAGGTGGTGGGGGTAGGAAGAAGTAGGCTGCTGGTTAACTAGAATCTGCAGCTTATCCATCAGGTAGGGAAATGGGCAGACTGGGTGGGCCAAGCGGTCCTTATCTCAAATCAAATCTATGTTTCTGTGTTTCTATTAAAAAGGACTGGACCCAGTACTGAACCCTGGGGTACCCCACTAGTAACCCTTCTTTCTTCGGAATGGACTCCATTTACAATTACCTTCTGTGTCCTGTTGTCCAGCCAATGTTTTACCCAGGCTACCACCCTGGGACCCACTCCCAGACTGGTTAATTTGACTATTAATCTTGTGTGTGGGACTGTGTCAAATGCTTTGCTAACGTCTAGGTAGGCCATGTCCACAGCCCCTTCCTGATCTACTACTTTGGTCACCCAGTCAAAGAAATCAATTAGATTCGTTTGACATGACCTTCCCGCTCTGAACCCATGCTGCCTTGGGTCCTGTGCCCCACTGGCCTCTAGGCACTCAGTTCTTTCCTTCAGAAGTGATTCCATGACTTTCCCTACCACAGAGGTCAAACTGACAGGTCTGTGTTTTCCTGCCTCTGTCTTGGTCCCACTTTTGTGAAGGGGAATCACATCTGCCTTCCTCCAGTCCTCGGGTACCACACCATCCTCCCACGATTTCTTAAGGAGTAGTCAGTGGTGTCACTAGTTCTCTGCTTAATTCTTTTAGAATTCTGGGGTGAATTCCATCTTGCCCCGTTGCTTTGTCCACCTTCAGTTTTAGGAGTTCTTTCCGAACCCTTTCTTCTGTGAAAGGACTGGGATCGACTCCCCCACCTCCTCTCTTGTGAATGCTGAACAGAAGAATTCGTTCAGTATCCCTGCTTTTTCACTGTCCCTCTCTGCCCACTCACCGTCCATTCTATTCAGCCTCACTATCCCTCCCTTTGTCTTTCTACGCTCCTTGATCTACCTATAAAAGGTTTTATCCCCCTTCTTGAGTTGGCTATCTTTTCCTCAGTTTGGGCCTTTGCTATTCTGACTACCCTCCCTGCTTCCTTCTGCCTTAACTGGTACAGTTCTCTGTCCTGCTCCTTCTGTGTTTCCTTATACTTCCTAAATGCTATCTTTTTCTCCCTAACCTTCACCGCCACATCTTTTGAGAACCATAGTGGCTTTTTCTTTCGTTTTGATTTATTTGCTTCACACAAAGGCTTGTTGCCACTGTGATGGCAGTTTTGATGTTTCCCCATTGTTGCTCCACCCCTCCTTCTAGCCTGTTTGCTAGTGCTTTTCTAAGGCACACTCCCATCCTGCCAAAGTCAGCCCTCCTGAAGTCCAGAACCCTAACATTTGTATGGCTTGACTCTGTAGCGGAGTGTATCGTGAACCACACTGTTTGGTCATTTGTTCCCAAATGGCTACCCACTTCTAGATCTGAGATCCTCTCACTGCCCCCGTTTGAGAGTACGAGGTCTAAGATTGCTCCCTCACGAGTGGGTTCCAAAACTAGCTGTCTGAGGCATGCCACCTGAAGGGCATCAAGAATGGCCCTGCTTTTGGATGTGGCTGGAGCAAAGGTGCTCCAGTTAACATCTGGCATATTAAGGTCCTCCAACAGTATCTCCCCTTTCTCTGCCATCCTAAGTATGCCTTCTATCTTATCCTTGTTTATTCCCTCCCCCTGACGTGGGGGTCTGTATACAACCCCTGTGCGGATTGTGGTGCCTTTTCTAGTCTCTAAGGTGACCCACAGTGCCTCCTCTCCCTGTTTACTCTTTTATTCAGTTGCTTTTATCCCTTCCCTTACATAGAGAGCTACTACTCCTCCTCTGCTCACCTCCCTGTCTCTCCTATAGGTTGTGCATCCTGGTATGTTAACATCCCAGTCATGGTTCTCTGTGTACCATGTTTCTGTGACTGCTACAATATCCAGGCATCCCTCTTCCATCAAGGCTACCAGTTCAGGGAGCTTGTTGCCCAGACTACAGGCGTTGATACTCATTACCCTCCATTTCTTGATGGCCTTACCCCTTTTTGCCCCATCCCTGTCCTTATTGCATTTGTCACTTTCTCCATTTACCCCTGCACTTCTCCCTATCGACACCTCTATGTTGGTGTCTACCTCAGTTAGTACCCTGATTTTTTTTTCTTTTTTTTTTTTTTGGGGGCGCGGATTTCCCTGTTCCTCCACCGCCTCCCCTGGCTAGTTTACTGATCACCTTTAAAATAGGTCTGTTGACCTGCAAAGCCCTTCACGGACTTGGTCCTGATTACTTGAAAGAGCTCCTGGTTCCTTACACCCCTTTGTGACAGCTCCGCTCGGCTGACGGGTTGCTGGAGATTCCGAAGGTAAGTTTAGTCATCTGGTGTGCGTGCCTGCAGGTTTGTCACACCTACCCTCTGGAATTCTCTGCCCCATCAGCTGCAGGAGTGCAGGACAGTGGTATGCTTTAAGCAGGCACTGAAGACCTATTTGTGGGGAAAAGCGTACCCTGAATTGCTGTGTTGTTCATCTGTTTATTGATTGTTGTTTTTATCTTACTGTACAGTGCCTTGAAGCATGAAAGGCACTATACCAAATAAACTTTTTATTAAACTTAAGTGCTTGCCAATAAAGCATTTAAACCTATCACCTAGGATTCTGGTTCCCCTCCTGGACAGATGCAGACCATCATGCCAGTATAGGCCTGCATCCCTCCAGGTGGACCCCCAGTCCCCAATGAAAGGGTCAGGTACAGGGGGAGGGTAAATCTGACCAGGCACAATACAGGTGGAACATCTGGGACTGGGGACAGTATAACCCAAGGGGAAAAGGGGGATACCAAAATCGACCCTGAGTGTGGGTGCTGAAAATCGAGCAGATTCGAGAGATCATTAGGCCTATTTTGCTGGCATGTTAGTAAGATGACTGCCACTCACAATTTTTAAAACCTCTCTTCTGTTGGGGGTTGCCTGTTGAATGTCCTTACTTGGTTCCTAGTAGGTTTGTGCTGTTTCCGATAGTGAACAGCACAGCACTGTGCCAAGATATGTAATTTTATTCATGGCAGGCATGTCACTGGAGCAGGAATAAAAGAAACAAGCATTTGTCAATGCCGAATGTTGTCGCGCTGGCATTGGCAGTGGCGGAGGTGGAAAGGCATAGCGCTGTGAGTTTGTTAATGTGTCCCAGAAGGTGATTTTTGCACAGAGAGTACGTCATTGTGCAGCAGAGCTGCGGAAACGTGTTTTGGGCAGGCTGTCGAAAATGGCAGCTGGACTGTTGATAATGAGGTGTGCACAAATGCCAGTGGTGAAAATGTGGCATGAAAATATTGCAGATTGACAGTTACAAGGGTGTGTGGAAACTGCGCAGTGCTCGCTTGCAACGGTCATTGTCTGGACTTTTGCCACCAAATTTTCAACATAGGCATTTTAGGACCTCTGCTGATGAATAGTGTCACTGTCATTTCCTGAAAGTGTCCCGAAAAGTGATTTTGCACAGTGACCGTGCAATTCTGCACCAGACATGCAAAAACACATTTCAGCCAGCTGTACTGTTCATAAGGAGGTATGGAAAAATGGCAATGATGAACAGCTGGAGTGAAAGTATTACAAATTCACAAAGTCATTTAGCGTGTGCAAACTGCGCAACGTAGCGCCTGTGAAACACTCATTTCTAGGGACATGGATATGTTGTTCATCCACACTGTCTGGCAGGTATCCTTGCCGCTTTAAATCTTGCGGAAGGTCTTCAAGCTGGCTCCTCCACCCACCGGGTGGTAAAACTCTCGGCTCCGCCCCATGATGCAGATCTTCCTTACCGCTTGGAAGCTCGAGGTTCCTTCCTTAACGCTCTGCGTATAGACTGGTTCCTAATTCTTGAAATTGAAATCAAAAGTTTTTGCTAAAAGACTGGTCTTCTCTCCTCGCTGCTGCGATGGACAAATCGACTCGGTTTCCGGAGATGCCTTGCGGGCAGAAGATGTCTCGGACAGATCTGCACTCCACATCGTCTACTGCTTGGGCCTTGAGCACGACCGCGAGGCTTGCGACCTGTACTCTTCTTTCACACTCGTCCTCGAAGACCGTGCTGCCGGTTTACAGCTGGGCGTCCGAGAAAAGATTTCCTCGGTTAAATCTAAAGAGGCCCGTTTGGCGGTGTCCGCAGTGGGCTCGTGAGATCAACGAGCAGATGATGCGCCCTCGAAGGAAGGCGGCACGGGCTGCTTTCACCTCAGCTGCGTATTTGTCCGGCTGTCTCTCGGTGCCTCGTATTCGGCTTCCTTTAAGGAGCTCTGTCTGACCCTCTTGACGAAAGGCGAGGGTCCAACTTCTTCTGGACCTTTTTCTCGGTCCAAAAAGAGCAAAAGTAAGTCTCACCGTCGATGCTTTTGGGAGCGGGAAAGATCCCCCTTCCCTGGTTGTCGACAGTCTACTTGATCGACCCATCAGCTTCGGCCACTGGCTATGGCGTCCCAGTCAGGCCAGTTGACCGAGACTCCACGTCGGCTGGTCGAGATTTTCTCGACCGTTAGGCAAGGTTTTCGACTGAGAAGCTGAGAACCCTCTCTCCAGTTCCCCCGGTGGGAGTTGAGGATCCCATCGGCTCGTCTGTGCCTCCGGTTCCGGAGCCTTCGGTGGAATCGTCCGAACCGAGGGGAGTGCCGATTCCCGACACCTCCCCGCACCGTCCTCGGCCTAGCCGAGATTCTCGGTCTCTGACATCTTCGCGGTCCAGCCGATCCCGCCGTCATAGGCTGTCTCGGTCTCGGCACCGTGGCAGGTGGCGCCGCCGCTCTTCCTCTTCGTCCTCCTCAGACGAGGGGAGGCTTCGGCGCAAGTTGCGTCGGAGGTATGAGGAACTCGTGTGGCAACAGCTCCTTCTGACCGGGAATAAGCCGACCCAGTCGCTCTTCCCCGGCCATTAAGTGGCTGTCACGGGCGGCGAAACAACCCCTCGTTGTAGCGAGGGCCTGTTCCCAGGCCGGTTGTTCAGCCAAATCCAGCTGCCCCACCGATTCTGGTGGAACCTCCGCCTCCACAGCCGTTAGTTGGGGCTCCGACCAAAAGTTCTCGGTCGGCTCAGGGTTTGCCCCATAGGCTGTCACCCTCACTCCCGATAGACCTCGGTAGGTGGAGGGTGTCTCAGGCCCGAGGCAGCTCTTTGAGGACTCTCCCGAGTCCGAGGATGATTCCTCTCTTTTCTCCAAGCGAATGGACTTGGAGTCCTCAGGAGGACAGTCAGTGGACGATAGCCCTTCGTCCTTCCTAGGATTGCTTCGGCTCATCTGAGTCCACCGGGATGAAGCTCGAACCTGTTTCTAAACGGGCCAGGTATCCCCTCACGGAGATTCTGGACCGAGGGGATTCCCCTACGGAGGCCTTCCCGGTGGCGAGGCCATAGTGGGTCCAGCCTTGGGCTTTGGCGGCGCCCTGCTTCCTGCCCTGCACCTTCGGCCAGGATGGCCAGGGAAGTATCTTGGTCCCTACCGGTTCCTGTCCGGTTTCGGAACACCCCTCTGATGAGGGTTGGTTACCGACAGCGTTTTCCGGCGTGCCGGGAACACCAGGGATGTGGACAAACCTCCCGACAAGGAATCCAAGAAATTGGATTATGCCGGGCAAAAAGTCTATGCTGCGTCCTCCCTCGGCCTTCGTCAGGCCAGTTCGGCCGTCCTCATGGCACATTTTTCTCATGCCCTGTTGGGCTCCCTGGATGAGGTCGTCCCTCATCTTCCTGCGGATCTGCAGACTACGGTCAGACAGGTGCAGGACCAGGGCAGGGCAGTGACCAAACAGCAGCTCCAGACTGCTTTAGACATTGGGGACTTGTGCCAGGTCTGTGGTGGCCGCAGTGGCCATGCGTCGTCTGGCTTGGCTGAGGATATCCACCTTTACCTCGGATACCCAGCACAAGTTGGTGGATGTTCCCTTTTTGGGGACTGACCTCTTCGGCCCTGGGATGGAGGGTCACCTGCAGAGGATCGAGAAGTCCAATGCTACCTTGGACTCTGTCTCTTCCGCTCAGAAGGACAAAGGCCGTAAGCCACAGCCCTAAGCCCTTTGGTCCTTCTGCGCCCATGACGCGCCGGCCCAGCGGGCTCGGGCTTGGCATCCCAACCCAAGCCGGCCGGCTTCCTCCAACAGGAAGCAGGGGAGGTAAGGCCCAGGAGGTCCCTCGGCGGTCCCTCCTCCAAGCCTGCCCAGTAGGGCTGAGGGTGTCGCCCCATCCCGTCACCTCACCCCTGGTTCCCCTATGGGGGAGGCTCAGACACTTCCTTTCTGCCTGGTCCGCTATTACCATGGACAGGTGGGTACTGGAGGTGGTGGGAAAAGGCCTGCCTTTGGAGTCAGAGCAGGCCGCCCTTCAGGAAACCACCGTCGCACCTCGGGGCCTCAAGATCCGCAGCCTCACTGTCGGCTCATCGAGGCCGACCACCATCTCCTCCTCCAAGGAGGTGATCAGGAGGTAGAGGACCCCCAGACCCGGGTTTGTGTCCAGGTACTTCCTGGTTCGAAGCGACGGGGGGCTGGCGCCCCATTCTCGACCTACACGACCTGAACAAGTTCCTAAGGTCTCGAACCTTCAGGATGGTCACTCTGGCGCAGATAATACCATCTCTGGAACACTGCGTGTGGTTCTGCTCTCTGGACCTGCAGGACGCGTTCTTTCACGTCCTATCCGTCCGTCACGCCGAGATTCCTTACGCTTTCAGTGGAGGATCCTCTTGATTCGAGCCATGCCCTTGGCCTGTCTCCAGCTCCCAGGGTCTTCACCAAATGCATTGCAGTGGTGACCGCTTTCTCTTGGCGCCAAGGGGTCCGGTGTACCCTTACCTGGACGATTGGCTGATGCAGCCCTCCAGACAGGGAGGTGGAAGCGGTCAGAGATCTGCCCTCAGGTTTGCTCTCAAGTCGGCCTTCTTATCACGAGGCCAAATCAGAACTTCGAGCGAAGCAGGTGATTCTGTTTATCGGGGCAGAGGCTCGACTCTCTTGAGCCAGAGCACAGCTCGCGGACAGCGAGAGTTCTTACCTCCTTTGCCCAGTCATTTCTGGTTGGGCAATCGCGCCTACCGGGACTTCCTCGCCTCCTGGGTCTCATGGCGGCCTGTACCAGCGTGGTCCGTTGGGCGCGCTGGCACATGCGCCCCCTTCAGTGGGGACTGGCCAGCCAGTGGTCACAACGCTGCGATCCATTGGACCAGCTAGTGATGGTGACCCAGGAGATGTGGAATGCTCTCCAGTGGTGGACCGTTCCATCTCATCTGCAGGAGGGCATCCCGTTTGTCCGCCCCGAGCCAACGGTCTCTCTATCAACCGATGCCTCTCTGATGGGTTGGGGTGCCCATCTGGGGGGTACACAGAGTGCACGGCCTCTGGTCCCCGCGGGAGTCCCGATGCCACATCAACCTGCTGGAGCTCCGAGTGGTCCGCCTTTGCTCCGTTTCTCCGGGGTCAAGTGGTCAGAGTCCAGACGGACAATAACCACGACCATGTACTACCTAAACCGCCAGGGCGGGACGCGTTCCATGCTTCTATGCAAGGAAGCTCTCCGCATTTGGTCACTCGTGCGCAGCCTGGAGGCGGATCTCCTAGCCATTCATGTGGCAGGAGCCTCCAACACCCTGGCCGATGCCCTGAGCCGGATAGGGGCTGCATCTCACGAGTGGCCTCTCCTGCCGGAGGTAGTACAAGATCGGTTCTCCCACTGGGGCACACCTCAGGTGGACCTGTTTGCCTCCAGGGAGAATGCGAAGCTGAGGCTGTTTCATGCCCGGCCCCCTCAACAGGGCTCGCTGCAGGGGGATGCCTTCTCGAGGCTGTGGACCCCGGGCCTCTTTTACGCCTTTCCCCCATTTCCCTTGATTCGCAAGGTGCTTCTCAAGACAAGGAGGGACAAGGCGCAGGTGATTCTGATAGCCCCAGACTGGCCCCGCCAGTTCTGGTACCCAGATCTCCTCAGCCTCAGCTCCAGGCTCCTGAGGCAGCTTCCAGCTCGCCCGGACCTGCTCTCAGTCAATCAGGGGAAGGTTTTCCATCCGGACCTTCAATCCCTGCACCTGACGGCCTGGTTCCTGAGCGGCTAGAGTTCCAGGCCTTGGGTCTTTCCGACGAGGTCCTCAGTGTTGTTGAGGCATCCCGTAAGGAGTCGACCAGGAAATGCTATGCCTTCAAATGGAAGAGATTTTCCATTTGGTGTCAGAACAGGGCTTGGACCCTTCCTCCTGTTCTTTGGCAAGCATCTTGGACTATCTATGGTCCCTTTCTAGTCAAGGGCTTAGGTCGACAACCTAAAGATGCACCTGGCAGCCATATCTGCTTACCGGGCGCGGGCCGGGGAGCAGTCGGTGGCGCTGGAGAAGGTGGTCTGGCACTTTTTCAAAGGCCTTGATCACATTTCCCCTCCGGTGCGAGAACCTCCACCGCCGTGGGATTTACTGCTGGTACTGGCAAAGCTCATGGGCAAGCCATTCGAACCAATGCACAGGTGTGAACTCTCTCACCTGTCATGGAAAACCGCCTTCTTGGTGGCTATCACGTCAGCCAGAAGGATGGGAGAACTCCAGGCACTCTGCATTGAGTCTCCTTACCTGGTCTTCCACAGGGACAAGGTTGTCCTGCGCCCCCACCCGAAATTCCTTCCAAAGGTGGTGTCGGAGTTTCACCTTAACCAGGTGTTGACTCTGCCGGTGTTCTACCCCAGTCACACCTCAGAGGCCGAATATAGGCTCCATACTTTGGACCCTAGAAGGGCGCTCGCTTATTATAAGGAGCGCACTGCTGAAATTCGGGGAGAGGTTCGCCAGCTGTTTGTCACCTACGCTGAAGCCGCACCTGGCAGACCGGCAGCCAAGCGGACGATAAGCAGGTGGGTCACCTCCTGCATAGATCTCTGCTATAAGTTGGCGGGCGTGGAGCCTCCCAGAGGGATAAGAGCTCATTCTACCCGTCATACTGCTGCATCGGTGGCTGCTTCCAGGGACGTCCCTATCCAGGAAATCTGCAGGGCTGCTACCTGGAAGTCAGCACACACCTTTATTACCCATTACCACATCGACCTTGAGTCACGACGGGATGCTGGTTTTGGGGCCTCAGTTCTCCAGTCTTTATTCCCTAAGTAGGGGGTGTGCGCCTTGCCTCCCTCCTCCCGGAGAACTGCTAGGAGTCTGCCAGACAGTGTGGATGAACAACATATCCATGTCCCTAGAAATACAGGTTACTCACCTGTAACAGGAGTTCTAGGAATGGTATATGTTGTTCATCCCTGACTTCGACCCGGCCGCACAACCTGAGCTTCCAGCGGGCCAGATCTGGCGTCATGGGGCGGAGCCGAGAGTTTTACCACCCAGGTGGGTGGGAGGAGCCAGCTTGAAGACCTTCCGGCAAGATTTAAAGCAGCAAGGATACCTGCCAGACAGTATGGATGAACAACATATACCATTCCTAGAACTCCAGTTTACAGGTGAGTAACCTGTATTTTATTGACAGTCGTCCCTAAATTTTCAACTTAGGCATTTTAGGACATCTGCTAATGAACAGTGTCACTGCCATTTTCATAATGTGTCTCGACACAAGCTTTCCACAGCGACCGTGCTATTGTGCGCCGGAACTGTGAAAACAGATTTTGGTCAGGATGTGAAAAATGACAGCTGCACTGTTCATTAGGAGGTGTAGAACAATGGCACTGTTGAAAATGTGGCATGAAAATATAAGTTTGAGAACTTACGAGCATGCGTGCAGACTGCGCAGTGCAGGCTCGTAACAGTCATTTTATGGAGTATTGTCACCAGATTTTCAACACAGGCATTTTAGGACCTCTGCTCACAAACAGTGTCACTGTCATTTTCGTAATGTGTCCCGAACACTGATTTTGCACAGCGACTGTGCTATTCTGCGCCGGAAGTGTGAAAACACATTTTGGGCAGGATGTGAAAAATGACAGCTATACGGTTCACAAGAAGGTGTGGTAAAATGCCAATGTTGAGAATCTGGCATTAAAATAGTGCAAAATTATCTAACTTCGAGCATCGTTGCGCGGTTACTCACGCACTCTTGTAAGATCATTTTTTCACAAAGCTTGCAACATAGGCTTTTTGAGGCCCTCTCATGAACAGTGGCACTGACATTTCGTTACTCTGTCCCGAAAGGTGATTCTGCACAGTGACTGCGAAATCACCTTTCGGGACTGAATAACGCCATGACAGTGCAAGAATTCATGATAAGGGGTCCCAAAAACCCCATGTTGAAAATTTGGGGCCAAAATTTGTAAAAATGCCTGAGATATGCTTTAAAGTTGAAAACCCCCTATTCATTCCATTATACAGCTTACCGGCATTTCTTCAGTTCGCAGTCTGCTTTGAAGAGGGCAGACGTGT
Source organism: Neoceratodus forsteri (assembly GCA_016271365.2). NCBI lineage: Eukaryota > Metazoa > Chordata > Ceratodontiformes > Ceratodontidae > Neoceratodus > Neoceratodus forsteri. The sequence continues at coordinate 1,156,122,756 of CM057451.1, forward strand.
TCCCAGTCCACAGAAGATGCGTCGCACTGGACTCTGCAGGTAAGTATGGGATGGGGGAGTGAGGAGTCAGGGTGCGCAGTGGGAGGGGGCACTGAGTCTACGAGGCTGGTTTTCATTTTAAGGGGAAAAAAACCCATCGCGGGACCTTTTTTTTTTTTTTTTTTTGCAGGAATTTGTGCACGCTGGCGTCTGCTCCCAGCGTGCCATCTAACTAAGTTTTGGGGGGTCTGTAGCTGAAGGGTAATTGGGCACCCTGCACACAAAGAAAGTGGGGGCGAGCCGAGGGGATTGGGCACCCCCAGGGCATTCAACAATTGGGGGGTTTATGATGGGAGTGGGCTTCCCGTCGGCACACAAAGCGGAGGGTGTTAACCGACAGAGTTAGAGCGCCGAAGTCTGCAATGGAGTAGGTGACCGCCAGCTTGCCGACCATGCACATAATGGCAAGCCACGGCAAGAAAAGGACGCTGCATATGACGAACTTTGCTCAGATTGCTGCGGACCTTTTCTTGGATGTGCTTGCCACATTATGCATGCATGGTGTGGTGCCGGCATGCAGGCTGATTGGGGAATGTGGGACGCACCTACTGGTGCGTGCCCTGCATTCGCCCAACAGCGACCCTGCCTTCAAAGCTGCACTGTCCCACAATGTTGGCTGCGCCAGCATAAAAAAAAAAAAATCTTTTATCTTAGTCCTAGAATGAAAGCAAGTGAAAGAAAAATGTTTCTGCCATAAAATCATTATTGCAAAAAAAAAAAAAGCATGTAATTTTTTTAACAAATACTGCTGCTTTAATTGGCCAGATTTGGTGACTCAGCTGGGGTTTTAGGGGCTTTATCAAAATTCCCCAGGAATTATATTAAACACTTTCAAGACGAGGGCTTCTAATAACAGCAGTGAGCTTGCATTTTTGCTTTTTCTTACAATTGTTCTTGTTTGTTGTTTTTTTTTTTTTTTAGTTTCTGTTTAAGCTGGTTCTCTCTTTATTCTGTTTCATTCATTTTCTTTTTGTTAACCCAGTCAGATTTCTCCCTAGTATGCTTTAAGGCCATACAAGAAGTGGAAGCATGCCCATCGACTTTCCAGTAGTGTGAACACTGTCCTGTGTCCCCAGAACAGAGTTACAGGCCCTGTGTGTGGAGCTGAATTACATTTCCTTCCGAAGAGATAAAGTGGCTCTCAGGACGGGTAGGAAATGCCTGCCAGAAGTAGTTGCAGATTTCCATCTGAACCAGTTGGTCACCTTGCCAGTCGTCTTTCCTGCCCACGCTAGCTCAGGTGAACGCAGGCTGCATAGCCTGGATGTTAAGGGCGCTTTACGCTACTATATTGATCATACCAAGACCCACAGGCAGGATGGACAGTGGCTGGTCTTACTTTGAGGGGGCGCTTGCAGTACACAATAACCATAAGGACTAAAGAGCTAGGACCACACGGAGAACTTAGCTAGCCGTGTCTGGCGGGCGACCGCCAATGTAGGCCTGACACTATATAATGGGCGGTCCCCCACACCCGCCTCCAGTTCTTTGCCACCGTCGACCTGCGTACGTTGGATCTCGCGGAACACTTCTACAGTTAGACTGCCATTTTATAAGTGTTTCTTACCAATTTCTTAATTTTCTTTCAAAAATAAGTATTTTTGACATCTGAGTGCATATCTTCTCCGTCTTCTTCCGAATCCCGCAAAAAGTGTGCCTGCAGCAAGCAGATCCTGGAGAAAGACGGCCATACCTGTGATCTCCTCTGCCTTGGGCTCGACCATGATACTGAAGACTGAGCCCTGCCAGAAATTCAACCAGGCCACATGGTAATGCCGTAAGCAAGCCCTGGAATCCCACCTTTTTAAAACAAAAATTGGCTTCCATGAAAAAGCAACTGCAGCAGGTGTGGAGCACCTCTTCTTCTCCTCCAGGGGCTTCTTCTGGGTCTTCCAAGTCAAAGCACAAATGGGACAAGGGCAAGCACGGGGACTGGGATCGGTCTCCCTCCAAGCCGCAGTTCTCTTTGGGGATCGTGGCAGATGAGCTGCCCTCTACCAGCAAGGAGAGCACCTCTCCGGCCAAACCTGCTCCTCCTTCCATGGAGCAGCTCGCTCGAGCTGGTTCTGGTGGGGACCTCTGGAGATTTGGAGGCTTCCACCACTCATAAGCCCTTCAAACCTCCTGGGTCTAAGCCGAGTGGTTTGGCTGGTAAGTCTGACTTCAGACCCTCCGGTGCCTGCACAGCCCCAGTGCTCATGTTGGACTCCGACTTGAGGTCCAACATAGGTCCTTCGGACCAGTGCCCGCTGCCGACTTAGCCACAGCAGCCCTGAGAGGAATCCCCCTCTCGGGTTAACCTTCCGTCTCCTCCGGTGGGGCCCTCCTAGTCTTCCCCTACACCTGGAGCTGGAGGATCTAATGCCTGCTGGCCCTGTCGAACTGCCAGTGCCGGACCCTCTCACACCAGACCCCCTTCAACACCCCCCAGCCAGTCCAGTTACAGTCCCTCTGTCTGGGTCGCTGTCTCCTCCCCAGACTCTGGCGAGGCGGATGCTGGACCTCCCTGCAGGTTCACCACCGGATATCCCTGGGCCTTCGGGCATTCCCTCAGTGCCTCAGCCCTGCTGTCGGGCCCTCAACCAGGGCCCCTCGGCTCCACCGTTGGGACCCTCCCCAGGCTACCAGATGCTAAGTTGACCTATGCTGGGCTACCCTACACCAGGATACCGGACACCTTGCTACTCCACGCCAGGGTACCCAACACCAGGTTACCCTATACCAGACTGTCCCCCGCAAATGCCGGCCTACTCCCAGCCACCTTCCACGCCGCCTCCTCAGCCACGGTGAATTATGAGACTCTCTTTGAATCCTGGCGGATCAGGGCTAGGCAACAGTTTGCCTTGGAATGAGGCAGACGCCAGCTGGACACGACCCTGGCGCCGGTCTATCCTACCCCTATTTCAAGGTCCCTGTCCCCGATCGAGACATGATCGTCCTCTTCCGGGTACATGATGGGAGTCTCTACTGAAGGGGGATGTGGTTGCGGGCTGACTGAACCTCAGAAAGAGGTGCCCTGTCGACAGTCCCTGTCCCCTGACAGGAGCCCTTAGCATGATTCGGATTCAGGTTCCTCCTCTTCTGCATCGGCCTGAGCCTCCTACTCCAGAGGAGCCTGTGCTTAAGGAGACTCCTATGTCTCCTCTGGAGGATCCCTCCTCCTTGGATATCCTCCAAAAACTTCAGGAAACCAATGGATGGAAAACTGAGGAACAGGATCCCCAGCGTCTGAGGCTGGCAAAGCACCTCTACCTCCCGGAGCTGAATCCTCCTCTTATTCCCCCATGGACAGGGCCTCATGATGATTTGGCCTTTACCATATGGCAGCAACCATTGTCTATTTCCGCCATTTCTAAGAAGGCAGACAGATTGTATCGTGTCCCGGAGGTCAAAGACCATTTGGCGAACCTCCCCAAAGCAGATTCGGTGGTTATTAATGCTGCTCATGACCACCCTTCTAAGCCCAAACACATGAGTACCTCCCCTCCTGACTGTGACAGGGTTGAATAAGGCCTGCCCCATTTGTTATGCAGAAAGAGAACATTCTGGGAGAAGCGGGCTCTCTTAATGAATTCCCAGACAAAGACTTATAAAAAGAGCAGCAATGCTTTTGCTAGAGAGATGAGGAGAGTGAGACTTGTAATTAAGCGATACCCTCAGAAAAAAGACTCTTCTGTTTGTACGGTCTTTGTAAATAGTTGTATTTTATTTTTCTGTTATTGAGAAAAATAAGAGTTTGCGAATTTTGAAACTGCTCCTGGTTTTCCTGTGCTTCGTGACCTGTGCCTCAACGACACTGACTGGGAGTCAAGGCAACTTGACCAGTTCAGCTGCAAGGTCTGTTCATCCTTGACTTTGGCTCTGCAGGCTCTCAACTATGTGGCCCACGTGGTCTGCTACCAGAAGGTCATACTAAGACAACTGAAGGCCGAATTTGAGGCCTTGCCAGATTCTGAAGCCAAGACCAAAAGGGAGCAGACTGTCAAGATGGCAGAGATTACCTGCCGCCACACATTACGTGCAACTTATGACGCTGTCGACACCTCTGCCAGAAGTATGGCAGTGGCAGTCTGTTTACGCAGACACTCCTGGCTGCGGGTATCTGGGTTCGTCCAGGATGGTCAGGCGTCTATTCTAGGCGCCCCTTCAGAGGTTCAGTGCTCTTCGGAGGGGACGTCGCGCCTCACTTTTCCAAAGTGCTGTATTTTTCACCTGCAGAGCCCCTCTCTGGTCAAACGCCCTCCCTATTACTGTTGCAGCAGAACCTAAGCTTGGCCACTACAAATCCCTTCTCAGAGAATGCCTCCTATCCTCTAGTTCCTTTGATTGCTGCTATCTCTTCTGCTCCTGCCCCTTCCCTAATCCCTCCTCCCACTCAAGACTATGGATTCTTATCCCACCCTTCTACTACTGGCCCCACCAGGCTAACTCAGTAGTTTTACCTGCTGACGTTAAAGCCTGGGCACCCCTGTCTAGTTTTATGTTTACTGCTCGGCTGGTATGTCTGTGCACTATTGCACTATCTCTGTTTACTATTTATGTAAAATATTGTCTGATTATTGTATGACATTAGGCTGTTGTGTCTGCATTGTCCACTCTGTATGTTATTCCCTGTATTATCCTGTATAATTTGTGCCTGTACTGACGTGGAACCTTTGTAAATGAGTCTCTGACTCAAAGGCATTTTCCGATAGGCTCAATAAATAAATAAAATAAAAGATATTTTTCTAACCGACCTGCTTGAGTGAGGGAAGGCCCTTCATTTGGTTCAGTCCCTCTATCACGCCAATCCCAATTCTAGGCCTCCTTTTTAAGCGTCAAAGGCACCAGACAAAGCAGCAGCCACCAGATGTTAGGGCAAGCACTGGGCTTCTCTGCCCCCGCCAAGTCATACAGAGCTTCCAGGGCAGCGCCTCCCAAATCCCCCCTCCACCTCTTAGCTCATGGCACACCCCCAGGGCATGAAATTAGTTTAAAATAAAAAAAGGTGTATGCCCACTGGGGCATGTGAGCAGTACAAGTACATGCCCAGGAAACTTTTTACTTGCCACCTATTTTTTTTTTTTTTAATCAATGAGACTAAGTTGTCTATTTAGTGCTTTGGTTGTACTTCAGGTAACTACCTGACTGCATTAACAAAACGCTCATTGCTTAACAGGCAGACTACTAGAAAGTTGAATGGTTTGTCTGCTTGTAAATAATACAGAAATATTAAGAAATTAAACTCTCTCTCTGTGAGATTTATTTTAGTGCCACTGCCCGTACATGACCCAATAAGCACTGATTGCAACTGACAAGGGTTTTTTTTTTTTTTTTTTAGGGCAAATTGGTATGCAGTGTAGTGTAGACAAGTACAGCAGTCCCAAAGAAAGTTTTTTTTTATTTGGTTTCCCTTCTTTGTAGCCACTCCCTGGCTAGTGCTCTCAGACCTCAGTAGTCCTTAAGACGAGAGGACAGACAGACCATCCTCATCACACACAGGTGACAAAGTAATTTATTTTTAAAAGGAGATGACAATTACTCAGTCGACCCACAGAATCAACACACAGAGTGGCAGGGCCTTGTAATTTTTTTTTTATTTCCTCCTGTCCTGCCTAGCCACAAGCTTCTGCGTGGTGCCCACCTTCAGTCCTCAAGACAACCAATCAGTAGGCTCCTCACTTTTATTTTTTTAGTTGTTTAACCAGGAGTAGCACACTATGCTGAAAGCTTTTTTTTATAGGAGTGACCTGGGAGCACAGGGAAGTTGTTACTTGCTCAGGGTCACACAGTATGCAAGTGGAAGCTGAGGGATTCAAACCCAGGTCTGGTCTGCTGGATGTCACCAGATTTGCGGCTCAGAGCCTTAAACCACTGCGCTATACTGCCTCCCTAACTGCCTCACTAGTTCTTAAGAGGGCAGAAGGGCAGTCAGTCGACCCACAAGCTTCACAACACACAAAGGTGACAAATCCTTTTTAATTTTGATTTTAGGTAGTCCAAATTAAATGCTAAAGATCTTGACTCTGAGAGTTTACTTAGATTTAAGGTAGTACAGAACACAGGCACAGGCAGTACCTCTTTATGGTTTCAGAGAAAGAGCCTTTTTATGTTTGCTTGCATGCATGTGCAAGAAACATAGTGCCATCATCTGAGATTTCGGAGGTGTCACCTCCTCTTCCAATTCAGTGTGTTGGCAGGCGCGGCCCCTGTAAGCAAATGCATGCTGGAGCTGTCTATGACAAGCTCCAAAATGCAGTGGCATACAGTTGAAAGGGGGAGCTACGCTTCCAGTGAGCAGCGATAAGATATCGCCTGCTCATGCGCGCTCCTCACACACACACAAGCGCCACGCGTTCTGCGTGCCCCCCCCCGACACACAGTATAGCCGATGGGGTGCCTAACCCCTGTCGGCTGTGCTGTGCCCCCAAAGCCTTCCAAATGCCACGCTGGGTGCCCACCTCAGTGTGCAAGTCGATAGTATAGCCGACGGGGTGCCCAATCCTGTCGGCTTCACTCCCCCGTACAAGGTGCCACGCTGGGAGCTCACCCCAGCGTGCTCATCTAAATGGCGAAGGGTGCCCAACCCCCGCTGGCTCCACTCCCCCAGCCGCCCTTCTGCCACACTGGGAGCCCACCCCAGCGTGGCAAACGTCCACCGTCTGCCTTTTTTAACCTGTAGCAAAACGGTCTCACGCAGTCTTCCTGCCCCCACAACCCGCACCCACCCACTGCGCACCCTGCCTCCCCACCCCCTCACCCCATACTCATCGCCTCGGTGCGACGATCTGTGGTGGACCGGAACACATCTGCACTCTTCAAAGCTCGACATGAACTGAGGAAATGCCGTAAGCTGTATAATGGGCTAGATAGGGTTTTTCAACTTTGTTGCACATCTCAGGCATTTTTGGAATTTTTGCCAAATTTTCAACATGGGGTTTTGGGACCCTTCTCATGAATGTCACTGTCATGGCGTTATTGGGCCCGAAGGTGATTTACGATCACTGCGGAAATCACCTTTGGGACCGATTAACAACTACACCGCCAGTGTTCACAGGTGGGCTCTCAAAGAGCCTATTTGAAGTGGTGGAAAAATTCAAAACTCTGTTTATTCTGAGCATCGATGCGCAGTTCCTCATGACTTCATAAGTTCGCGAATTTTCAACATTTTCACTCAGATTTTCAACATTGCCATTTTACCACACCTTCTTATGAGTAGTACAGCTGTCATTTTTCACATCTCACCCAAAATGTGTTTTCGCACATGTAGCGCACAATGGTGCTGTTGGTGTGTGAAAGCAATGTTTGGGACAGATTAAGAAAATCACAATTACGCTGTTCATGAGCAGAGGTCTTAAAATGGCTATGTTGAAAACTTGGTGACAGAAGTCCATAAAATGACTGTTACGAGTGAGTATTGCGCAGTTTCCACGCACCCTCGTAAGTTCATGACTTTGTAATATTTTAAGTCCAGATTTTTACCAGTGGCATTTTTCCACACTTCCTTATTTACAGTACAGCTGTCATTTTTCACAACGTGGCCGAAGTGTGTTTTCACACTTTCAGCGCAGAGATGCGTTGTCGCTGTGGGAAATCATTGTTCGGGACAGATAAAGAAAACCACAGTGACACTGTTCATGATCGGAGGCACCAAAATGCCTGAGTTGACAATCTGCTGTTTTAAAAAAAAAAAATCCCCAACCTGATTATATTACTAACATACTATTTGCCAGCAGATTAGGCCTTATGGTCTATAGAGTCTGCTCGAACCTTAGTTGGGTGCCGAGACCCTCCCATCCCTTGTGCTCCAGAAACTCCTATCATCCATCCCCACCCCCCTGGGACAGGCCATCATCTGATACATCCACTTTCTGTGTCTGTCCCACCCTCTCTTGAAGCCCTCCACTGTGGATCTCTGAACCAGCTCACCAGGCAGTGCATTCCAAGGGTCCACCACCGTCTCAGTGAAAAACCTCCTCCTCTTTTCCCCCCTCACCCTTCCACCTTCCAACTTCAAACCATGCCATCTGGTGATACCTCCCTGCTTTAGTCTAAAGATCCCCTCCATGTTTACCCTATTTATTCCCTTGAGGTACTTGAAGACCTCAATCATGTCCCCCTGTCTCTCTCTCCTCCAATGAAAACAGGCAGAGCTCCTCAAGTCTCTCCTCATAAGTCAAATCCTAGCCTCGTATCATCTTTGTTGCCCTCCTCTGTACCCTCTCCAGGAGCTGTATGTCCCTCTTCAAGTGTGGTCTCCAGTACTGTACACAGTACTCAAGGTGTGGTCTAACCAGTCCATTGTACAGCGGCAGAATCACTTCCTTGCTCCTAGAGGTGATCCCCCACGGTGCATCCCAACATCCTGTTTGCCTTGCTAGCTGCTCTCCTGCACTGCTCAGAGTTATTCATACATGCATCCACCATGACCCCTAGGTCTTTTTCCCTATTGAGGCCTCCAGTGCCTCCCTCCCAGGGTGTACCTGTGTTTAGGGTTTCCCTGACCAAGATGCAACACCTTGCACTTGGTGATATTGAAATTTAATTTCCATGTGTGAGCCCAGCTTTCCAGGGTGTCCAGGTCCCCTTGCAGGGCCAACCTCCCCTCTTCTCCCTCAACTACTGCTCCCATCTTGGAGTCATCCATGAAGGGACTCATTTCACACCCTATACCCTCCCTGATGTCCGATATGTATGCATTAAACAGGATCGGACCCAGGACCGAGCCCTGCGGTACCCCACTACCAACCTCTCTAGGGTTCGAGAGCTCCCCACAGACTACTACTCTGAGTACGTCCAGCTAGCCAGTTTTCAATCCATCTGACCATCAAAGGGCCTACTCCTAACCCCATCAGTTTCTCCACCAGACCATTGTGGGGGACAGAATCAAATGCCTTGCGTATTACAGGTGTGCGTTGCACAGTTTCTATGTACGCTCGTGACTTCACCATTTTTTTAAATATTTTTACTGCAGATTTGCAACATTGCCATTTTTAAACCTCCCATGAACAGTACAGCTGTCATTTTTACATCCTGTTCGAATGTTTTGCACCTGGGAAAGCAATGCCGAGTCGCTGTGCATAAGCAGCTTCACTAACAAACTGATATTCCCCTGTTCATGAGGTGGGGTCACAAAAACCATGTTGAACATTTGGAGTGAAAATACCAACGAATGCCTGAGGTATCAGGGTTTCCAACCGTAACGCCCAACCCTGTAGAGAATGACAGGCATCAGGGGTGTGACTTGGGATTCTTGCCTGTAATGCTCATACCATTCCACACCCTGCAGCCAGTGAGAGGCATCGAGGTGTGCCTTGGACTCTTTGGCCCCAGTGTTCACCCCCATTCTCCTATATCGCACCCATCTCACCGTATTTCCTAATGGAATGGGGTGCGCATACGGGCCAAAGACCCCAAGGAACACCGTGACACTTGTCAGTGTCTGCAGGATGGGGTATGGTGAAATGGCATGGCCGTTATGCCTGACGACCCAAAGGCACACCCCAATGCCTGTCACTCTCTGCAGGGTGGTGGTGGGGTTGGCTTCAGTTCAATACTTCACTGCCGTTCCTATTACGCAGCTCTGTAACTTCTACACTACCACTGCCAATGCCAGCAAGCAAACATTCGGCATTGACAAATGCTTGTTATATTTATAGTTTAGGTAGTGCAAAAGTTCTACAACAGAGTTGCTTTTTCAAAAGCAATAGAATCACACACTCACAGGATCAGATTTTAGGTAGGCTACACATTTGCTTTTATGTAAAGCTTAAGTTTTTTGGGGGTATCTAAACCCCTATTCTTAACAGTCAAGCTGATTCCCTCAGCTCCACGTAGTTCTTAATTTAGATGTTCGATGCAGGGTTTAGTTAGTTAACTCAAACTTAAGTAAAACAGCTTTTTTTATTTTACACTGAATGTAAGAAAGGAGGATTTCTTTTTTCACTTTTTATTTTCTGTACCCTGCTGCAACTGTAATTAGTTCTACAGAAAAAGACTGCTGCAGCATAGCCTATAGCCTGTAATTGAGAATGGCCCCCTTGTAGTCTGCTGCTGTTTTATTCTGTATGGCAAAGTGTTTCACAGGCTGCTAATTTCCTCACTAAGTTGTGAAGAGATCTTCCCAGGTGGTCTTACTCTCTCCTCCCCTCTATCACTTGCAGTAAGGCAGGCACTTGTTAATTGTTAGATTTGAGCCCTGCTTGACTGCTTAAAATTAAGAATAGCTGTTACAGCTCTTAAAAGAGCTTTTATTTTTTTTAAATTTCCTTCAGTCCTTTGCGACTCAGAGTCCATCCCTTCATGCTCCCCTCAACCCCCCTCCAGTCACTTCGAACTTCAGTCTCTCAGGCATAAAGTTTGATTTGGTTATGTGACTGAGTAGACTGACTCGATTTAGAATAGCTCTTAAAAGCCTTTTTTTACGAATAGGCTGCTGGTTGATCGCCAAGCGTGATCGCAAACAAATGGGGATGTCCATCCAAGCTGTAAGCACACCACTCACGACTTGCTTCACCAACAGAAAATTACAGAGTGGCACGCTTTACAGGAATCCCATGACACACTGTGAGGGGGGCCGGTGAACTGTGCAAAGACTGTCCCCGATTGATGTCAGTCTCCTGCAGCCCACCCCCACCAGCGATGGTCCGACCCCTCGCATGAGCAGCTGGCTGATAGGTGTGCCAGTCAAAAAGGAGAGGAGGACCGTCGGCCCATTATTTCCCTCGAGTCAGCTGGTATATGTAAGGGCTTATCTTGTGACCAGCTCAGTCTGCGTCTTCCACCCGACCAAAGGAAAATTACATTTGTGTGTTGTGCTCCTCCAGTACCCCCCCCCATGACTGCTGGTGAGTGTGTGTGTGTGTGTGTGTGTGTGTGTGTGTGTGTGTGTGGAAAAAAAAAAAAAAAAATCTGAGGCCCCACGCATTGCTCAGCATGCAACAGAAAAAATACAGGACTCTGACAGGTACCTTAGGTGCCCCACAGGGCAGGCAGTAAACTGCAGTGGGTGTCCTGTGACAAAAGTGCCTGCCCTGGGGCACCTAAGGTATAGGAATTTCGCACCCTGCATACCCCCCCCCCTTCAGTTCCGAAGGTGCTGGTCGGGGACAGATTTGCCAGTCATCTGTCCAGGTGGGACACGATCACAGCAGACTTTTGGGTCCTTCCGGGAACAGCTCAAGATCACACACTAAAGTTCTTGGAGACGCCAGAAAACCCTCCAAGTCCCTGTCACTATCTGAAAGGTCACATTCTGCTCATCAGAGGGGGGAGAGAGGCCCCATTATGAAAGAATGTCGTCAGAGTCTGTTCCTCTGGACCAGATGGGAAAGGGATATTATTCCCACTCCTTCTTTGTCCCAAAAAAGGCTGGAGACCTTCGGCCCATGCTGGACCTCAGCGTGCTCAACCTGTACATAAAGTACAAGAGATTCCGCATGCTGACCCTCGCAGGACTCTTAGCTCTGCTTCACCAGGGACACTGGCTCTGCGCACTGGACATGCAGGATGCTTACCTGCATGATCCTGTCTTCCCTGCCCAACGCCGCTTTTCAGATTTACCTTCTAGGGGGAGCATTTCCAATTCAAGGACCTCCCCTTTGGTCTCTCTTCAAAACCCGGAGTGTTCACCAGGTGCCTACTGGTGGTGGCATCAGCCTTATGGCATCTGGGCCACTATGTGTTCCCGTACCTTGATGACTGGCTCCTGTCGGCTCCATCGAGGGAGTGCCTGGAGACCTCTCTAGCAGCTACCCTGGACCTGGGCCACAAGTTGGGGGTTATGGTGAACCATCCCAAATCTCTCATTACTCCTTCCCAGCACCTCCAATTTATTGGGTGCTGCTGGATACAGCCCAGGGTCAGGCTTTCCTCCCTGCAGACAGGGCCGAAACACTGCAGAGACCGGTTTCACAAGTGGCCTCGAGCCATTGGACCATGTCCAGGACTGTCCTCCGCCACCTCGGGCTCATGGCGGTGGCTATCCCCACGGTACCGTTGGCCAGGCTTCACATGTGGACAGGGAGGGTAAAAGACTAGGAGGAGTAGCTATCTACATAAGAGAAGGAATCAAAGCAACAGAACAAAAGGGTAAATGGGGAGGAGAGGAAACACTGGGTCAACTTGGAGACAGGCAGTGGCACCACAATCCGCACAGGGGTTGTATACAGACCCCCATCTCGGCGGGGGGGGGGTGGACAAGGAAATGATGGAAGGTATCCTTAGAATGGCATAAAAATGGGAGATATTGTTGATGGGGGATCTGAATGTCAGACGTTAACTGGAGTGCATTTGCTACAGCCATGCCTAAGAGCAGGGTCATTCTGGATGCCCTGCAGAGGGCATGCCTTAGACAACTAGTATTGGAACTCACTCGGGAGGGGGTAGTCTTAGACCTTGTACTCTCAAATGGAGATGGAGAGAGGATCACACATTTAGAAGTGGGTAGCCATCTGGGAACTAGCGACCATCGAACAGTATGGTTCACGATAAACACAGCAGTAGAGTCAAGCCATACAAAGGCAAAGGTCCTGGACTTTAGGAGGGCTGACTTTGCCAAAATGGGTGAGTGCCTAAGGAATGCACTAGCAAATGGACTGGAAGGAGGGGTGGAAGAACAGGGAATAATCAAAACTGCTATCACTGCAGCAACAGGACTTTGTGTGAGGCAAATAAACAAAACGTAAAAAACCACTATGATTCTCAAAGGAGGTGGCAGGGAAGGTTAGGGAGAAAAAGACAGCATTCAGGAAGTACAAGGAATCACAGAAGGAACAGAATAGAGAACTGTATCTGTTAAATCAGAAGGAAGTGTGGAATGTAGTCAGAATAGCAAAGGCCCAAACCAAGGAAAAGATGGCCAACTCGGTTAAGAAGGGGGATAAAACCTTTTATAGGTACATCAGGGAGCGAAGGAAGACCAAGGAGGGATAGTGAGGCTTAATAAAGGGGAGGGAGGGTGGGCAGAGGGTGACTGTGAAAAGGCAGAGATACTAAACAAATATTTTTGCTCAGTATTCACAAATGAAGAAGGGGAGGTACCTAAACCAAACAGACAATAGAAACACTCTGGAAGGTGGACAAAGCAATGGGGCCTGATGGGATTCGTCCCAGAATGCTAAAAGAACTAAGGGTAGAACTAGTGACAGCACTGACTACTCTCCTTAACAGTCATGGGAGGATGGGGTGGTATCTGAGGACTGGAGGAGGGCAGCTACGATTCCCCTTCACAAAAGTGGGAGCAAGACAGGCAGGAAACTACAGTCCTGTTAGTTTGACCTCTGTGGTAGGGAAAGTGATGGAATCACTTCTGAAGGAAAAAATTGAGTACCTGGAGGCCAGAGGGGCATAGGACCCAAGGCAGCATGGATTCACAGCGGGAAGGTCATGTCAGACGAATGTAATAGATTTCTTTGACTGGGTGACCAAAGTAGTAGATCAGGGAGAGGCTGTAGACATGGCCTACCTAGACTTTAGCAAGGTATTTGACACAGTCCCACTCAGAATATTAATATACAAGTTAGCCAGCCTTGGAGTGGGTCCCAAGATGGTAGCATGGGTAAAAAATTGGCTGGAGAACAGGACACAGAGGGTAATAGTAAACTGAGTCCACTCTGAAGGAAGGGGGGTCACTTGTGGGGTACTGCAGGGTTCAATTCTAGGACCGGTCCTCTTCAGTGTCTTTATAAGTGACATCGCGGAGGGACTGGAAGGAAAAGTATGTATTTTTGCAGACGACACAAAGATATGCAACAGGGTTGATACACAAGGTGGGGTGGAAAGGATGAGATGGGACTTGGCAAGGTTAGAGGAATGGTCAAATGTTTGGCAGCTTAGATTCAGTGCTAAGAAGTGCAAGGTAATGCACCTGGGAAACAAAAACCCAGGGGAAGAGTACACTGGGGGGGTGAGATACTAACAACAAAAATGGAAAGAGACCTGGGGGTAGTCATATCAGGTGACATAAAAGTGGGCAAGCAATGTGAGAGGGCAGTAAGGAGGGCTGGGGGAATACTTAGATGAATAGGAAGAGGCATCACCAGTAGAAAACAGGAAGTTGTAATCCCTCTGTACAGACAGCTGGTGAGACCCCATCTGGAGTACTGCGTGCAGTTCTGCAAACCCAGTCTCCGTAAGGACATAGACAGGTTGGAGGCAGTCCAGAGGAGGGCAACTAAAATGGTGCAGGGTCTGCTCCAGAAGACATGAAGAGAGACTTAAGGAGCTTAATATGTGTACCCTCGAGGAAATGAGGGACAGTGGGGACACAGAAACTTTCAAGTACCTCAAGGGAATCAACAAAGTCCAAGAGGGTAGCATATTTCAGAAAAAGAGGTGTGCAAGAACAAGGGGGCACAATTTGAAGATAGAAGGGGGACGGATCCGAGGTAATGTGAGGAAGTAATTTTTCACGGAGAAGGTTGTGGATGCATTGAACGGCCTTCCTGAGGAAGTTGTGGCATCAAAAACAGTGGGGGAATTCAAGAATGCAAGGGACAGACATAAGGCAATTCTAGGGGGTGGGGGTAGGAGGAAGTAGGCTGTTTGGTTAACTAGGATCTGCAGCTTATCCATTGGGTAGGGAAATGGGCAGACTGGGTGGGCCAAGCAGTCCTTATCTGCCATCAAATTCTATGTTTCGATGACCAGGCAGTGTAGTCTGAGTGTACAGTGGGACCAGACATCAGACAACTTGGATATCCCATGTGGCAGGATCTTCTTTGGTGGTAGGACCTCCGAAATCTTTGCCAGGGGGTTCCCTCTGACTCCCTCCCTGGTTTAAACCCTGACCGTGGACGCTTCGGGTTAGGGCTAGAGTGCATCTGGGGATTGCAGGACCCAGGGATCCAGGTCTCAGTGGGAGCTCTCATTGCACATCAACATGCTTGAGATGTGGGCGGTGCTGTAGGCCCTTCAGACCTTCCAACCACTTGTCCTCCTTGGGCCACTCCTAGTCCAGTTGGACGTGTGTGTGTGTATGAGTGTATGATCTGGTATCTGAACAAACGGGGAGGTACTCACTTGTACCCCCTATGCAGGGAAGTGATGCGGGTGTGGTTTTGGGCAGTTCAGCACCATCTCCAGCACGCAGCAGTGCATGTCCTTGGGATACAGAATGTTTTTTAGCGGACAGTCTCAGCCGTTCCCAGGCCAGGGCTCATGAGTGGGAACTGCATCAGTTAGTGGTCGAAGGCATCTTCGACCTCTGGGGTTGTCGAGATCTGGATCTGTTCGCTTCCCCATACAACGCAAAACTACCCAGATTCTGCTCGCTCGTTCCTGGTGCCTGGTGTTTTTTGGCAAGACGTGCTCTCTTTGCTAGATATGGAGGTTTCTGTATGCCTTTCGTCCCTTCCTGCTCCTGCAGAGGGTGTTCCTCAAACTGCAAGTGGAAGGAGCTCATTTGATCCTCATAGCTCTTTATTGGCCTCGCCATATGGTTTCCTCTGCTACAACAGTTAGTGGTGGAGCCTCGGTTCCTCTCACCCTCTGCTGGCCCAGGACCAGGGCACATTGATCATACAGATCTCAAGTCCCTTCACTTTCATGCGTGGTGCCTTCAGACATAGCAGATTCACATTTTGGGGTGTCTCACAGTCGCTCAAGTAGAGGCGAGAAAGCCATCCACTAGAACGACCTATGCTATGAAATGGAAAATTTTCCATTTGGGCCACCTCCAAGGGTTGGGATCCTTTTGCGTGTCCTGTCCATGAGGTTATGGAATATTTGCTTCACCTCTCGAAGGTCCATTTGTCTGCCATTTCTGCCTACCACACCCCGGATGGCAAAACTGTGGCTCTGCTGGAAGTATCGAGCACCTTTCTGAAAAGGATACTCTTATGAAACCCCTAGTCAGGAACCCTGTCTTCCCCCCACTGTGGGATCTGAATTTCATTCTTGAGAAACTCTCTTTGCCACCCTTTGAACCGACTACGAGTTGCAACCTGCACTGCTTGTCCTGGAAAGTGCTGTATTTGGTTGCTATTATTTCTGCTTGAAGGATATCTGAGCTTCAAGGCTCTCATGTGTAAAGAGCCCTGTTTACTTTTCCACAGAGATAGGGTGACTCTGCATATGAATCATTTAAAGGTGGTTTCTGAGTTTACTTTAAATCAGACCATTCACTTGCCAGTGTATTATCCTGAGCATTCTAATCAAGGGGAGGCTATTCTGCGTACGCTGGATGTGCACAGAATTTTACTACTACACAAATCAGATGAAGTCAGTCCGTAAAATGAATCAGTTTTTCTTTTTCACCCAAAAGAGAGGGCGCCGCAGTTTCGAAACAGTACATCTAAATGGTTGGCAAACTGCATTCTGTTTTATCAGAAGTATAACGAGCCCCTTCCAGGGCAAGTCGGAGGACATTCAGCCTGAGGCATGGCTGCATCTACTGCTTGTTTCAGGAATGTTTCTGCCACGGACATCTGTGCGGCAGCCTCTTTACGCTCATTCCATACCTTCACAAAGTAAGAATTAGTAAGTAAGAATTTATTTAAAAAATGCTTTTCCAAAGATCAAAGCGCTTTACAGATAATAAACAAATATAATATTAACAATATAAAATCATAGGCCATAAGCTTTTACAAATAAAGTTTTCAACTCTGTTTTAAAACTCTCGATGGTCAGGCAGCTACGTATCTGAGGTAGAGAATTCCACAGGGCAGGAGCTGCTTAAGAAAACGCATAAGCTCCAGATGTTTTCAAATGACCGCAAATCTCTAGCAAACCCTCTCGTCGGTAGGATCGAAGTGAGCGAGAGGGGCAGTAGGGAGTAAGGAGATCTTTCAGATCTTACTTCGAGATACAGCTCTTGCAGCAGGTTACACCATTAGGACTGAAGCGGCCCCTGTTCGTGTAGGGCTTTATAGGTCAGTAACCCGGCCTTGAAGGTGATTCGCCATTGTACCGGCAGCCAGTGCAATCCGAGCAGAACAGGTGTAATATGACTATACCTAGATGTTCCATTACAGTTTGGCCATTGCCTCTAGGTGCAGGGCAGGTTTCAGACTGGCTGTCCTTCAAGGCCTTTCTTAGGGCCCTGCCTACCGCAGACTTTATCCAGCCTCCTGTGTTTCAGCCTTAGCCTGACTTGCACTGCTTGGGACTCCATCCTTATGGTTATTACCTACTGCAAGAGCCTTCTCAAAGTAAGATAGTACAGTTACTTACTGTAATAGTAGATCTTCGAGAGAGGCTGTTATAGTAGGCAAGGGTTTTCCCTTCCCTCTTCCACCTGTTGCTGCTTTTCTGTCTCAGCTTTTTTGTGGCTCCAGGAGCCCTGTCCCTCTTCTGCCACACTTTTCTCAGGTCTCCCGTCGGGACTGGAGGCAGGCACAGGGGACCACCCATTATATAGCGTCGGGCAGACATGGCCACGTGATGCCGATTGGGCAGTCCCCTGCCAGTCACTGCTGAGTAAGCTTTCCGTATGGTCCTAGTGCCTGGCAGCACTGTCCTTATGGTCATTGCCTATTGCAAGAGCCTCTCGAAGATCAGCTGTTAAGGTAAGTTTTTGCGTAATTGTTCTTGCAAAGAATATGAAGTCTTGCTGTATTCTGACAATTGCAGTTAGCTCCAGCACTTGAACTGCCCGGGGAGTGAAGGGTTAAATGCATACAGACATTGGTGAATCAGCTTTTAGTCATCGGGCATCTCCTGGAACAATTTGCCTGTTACTCCTCGCGCATCATCTTCTGCAGATTTTATTCTGTACCGCTTTGTGCAAATACTTAAAAGGCTTAAATGTTCTTGTTTTTTAACAAATGTCTTGTTTAATGACCGTTGTGTTGACAGTATTTCTGTTATTTGTAATTGTATTTAGTAGTATACCAGGTGGTAGTACTTGGAAAAAGGTGGTTTTGCACTAATGTAATTTACCTGGATATCAAAATAAACTAAACGTATCTAAACTAAAAAAATCCCCAGTGGGTGACCAAGAGAGGATGCCTGTAGTCGAACATCCTACAAAGCAAACACTTTCAGACTATACCTCAAACTTACTGCCTCAGGTGTTCTCACTCCACTGGGAACATAAAAAACGTACATGTCCACTGCAGAAAAATCCCTTCCGCTCATCCAGTCGGCCCCAATTTTGTCTGCATTCACACCCAGTCTGAAGCTGTACCAGAGTTAGTCTGATGGCTTGACTGTATTTCTGCCCTGCCCTCTGTAGTCCATCACCTTCCCTCGACTGCCTACCTGCCTTCCCTCCTTTGTTGTGGACTGTTCCCCTGCACCTATCCCACTTGAGTTTTAAGTTGACGATGTACTCTGCGTTGACCACCACTTCTGGGAATGCATTCCACATCTTCTCAGCCCTTTCTGTAAAAAGAAGTTCCTTACATTCCTTCAAAATCTCTTCTCTCCCCCCCTCCCCCCAAAGTTTACTTCCATGGGTTTTTGTTACCTTTCCCTTGCTTGTGAACAGGGCACTGTTGTTCACCTTATTTGTTTAAAAATCTCATGTTCCCGCCTCTGCCCCCTGGCCTGTATAGCGTACACACTGCGACCCTCCACAGCATCTCACCTTAGGTCTTTCCCTATCCCTGAATCATTTTTGTAGCCCTTCTCTGAACAGCTTTATAGAGGTCCCTTTCCTTGAGGTGTGGGCTGTAAGAACAGCGTAGAGGGGCAGGTTTAGGAGAGAGGCTAAGGGGCACCTTCACGGCGAGGGTGGTGGCAGGTTGGAATGTGTTTCTGAAAGATGCGGTTTTGTTGAAGACTGAGCAGAAGCTTCAGGAGGCTGGGATAGAGTTAAGGGGAAAATAAGGGTCCAAGGGGGGGGCGGATAGAGGGAAGGATGGATTGAGGGTCAGGGTCAGTTGCTTATGCTGAGGTCCCAGCACTACAATCTGACTACGCAGACCTAATGGCCTTATTCTTCTGACTTTTTTGTATGTTCATACAGTACTCAAGGTGAAGGTCTCACTTAGGGAACTGTACAGTGGCAGAATCACCTCCTTCCTTCTGCTAGCAGACCCCCTTTCTGCGTACCCCAACATCGTATTTGATTTCCCTGCAGCTCTGCAGCCTTCTGGCACTGGGCATGCAGGGTTTCCTTCAGAAGAATTTGAAAGTATTGGGGCATTTGGTGAGCAACACCGGTTTGATTTGTATGGTCAGCTCACCATAAACAAAAAGCTTGACTCTGTGTTCCCAACCAATAAATTAGTTTTCACTCCGACTCGCCATTCCAAGTGCAAGGTACATTTTAGTAAGGTGTCTTAAGCAGTAAAAGGCAGACCAAACAAACCGCTCGATGTTTTCACACTGTACCCAAGCGCATTATCAAGGAATCAATTGAAATGATCCTTGATAAAGTGCTCAGTTGCATCGCGAAACGTTGGGGCTTTGTTTGGTCTGCATGTTGGCCTCAGTAGTTCCCCTAGAAAAATTGGAAAGGATATGGGGGAATTTAATTGTGAGGTTTGTACCTGGGGTCTTAAAGTCCATTTACATATTGTTTTCTTTCTCCATGTTTCTTAATTGCTAAAGGTCACTTTTATTTTCCTGTTTTTCTCTGTTGGGTTCCCCAAATCTTGTAATGCAAACAATAATGGGTGCCAGGGCTCTGCACTCAGAATGAAAGGATGGGGGCACTTCTATGCATAAAAGCCTTGGGGGAGACCCTGCCACGGGCTGATGGTCACTAATAATGATCCCAAGATCCTTCTCCTCTGATATTGGCTCCCACCACCATCAGTGGTCTGTTTCACTTTCTTTTGCCAGTGTGCATGACCTTACGCTTTCTGGCATTGCAACTGAGGTGTGATATCTTGGGACTACTTTTCAGATCTGTCCAGGTTCCTTTTCATTCCCCATATTCCTTCTGTTGTATCCACCTTTCCTCTGATGTTGGTATCTCCTACAAAGAGATTGTGTTTACCCTGAATTCCTCCACTGTATTACAGATGAGTGTATTGAAAAGGACTGACCTCTGTGGTACCCCAGTAGCAATCTCTTTAACACCCGTGTATTCCCTGTACACAACTACCAGCAGAATTCTACTCTCCTCCCAGCCCCGCTAGTTACGAATCAACCCAGTTGATTTTGTCTCCCATCCCCAGATCTCTCGGCTTGTGTGGCAGAGTCAAAGGCCTTGCTAAATTTAGTCTAGATATAGTATGTCTGCTTCTCAGCCCTTTGACTGCCTTTGTGACCCAATCAGCGACATCTGTTTTGATCTGCCCAACACATACCCATGCTGCCTCTTGTTTTTGAGTGTGTTGGCCTTCAGCCATTCTCAAACTCTCTTGATGTACCTGCTGTGCACTGCTGAGGCAAAAACTACTGAACAAATAGCAGGAGCAACCAGAGCAGATGACAGACTGCCTTCCTGTCAGTCACTTAGCTTTGGTATTTCTGTTTCCAGTTGGTGGTGGGATGTACCTGTAGGTTGTCAATGCCTCGACTGAAAGGATACTTGTGCGGTGTGGAATGAAACCTTTCAAACAAGGGCACTGTGATTCTTTCTGTTTCAGAATTAGCATCCCGCCTGCTTTTCTGAAACTTTCTAGAGTGTGTGCCGGTCATAACGGAGGGCTTGTACCCTGGATAATATTCAGTCCCTGGGGCTCAGTAGGTAGCATGTTCGCCTTTGCGGCCAGAAAATCAGAAGATCGTGGGTTCTAGCCCCACACCAAGCACTTGGGATAATACCCACAACTGATACTGTAGTGCAGTACGGGGGTGGCTGCACTGTTGAGGTGCCATCTTTTGGATGAGACGTTAAACCAAGGTCCCCTCTGCCCATCTCTGGTTACTGTCCAGTTGGAAGCAAAACATCCCATGGCCCCTGTCTATGAAGTGTGTGTGTGTGTGTGTGTGTGTGTGTGTGTGTGTGTGTGTGTGTGTGTGTGTGTGTGTGTGTTCACTGGTGTCATTGCAAATATTACCTAATCAAGAAAAACAAAGGTCCATGCAACCCACCCCTTCAGGATTTATTTAATTTATTAAATTTTGGTGACCGGGTAGGCCCACTGAGCCCCGAAGGTCCCTTTTTCAGGGGCGACCTGTGATAACAATACAAGATAAAATACAGCGGAGAAAAACTTTTGATTACATAGGTTATTCAAGCATAAGGTGGTTACAGACATGGTTATCATCATGACACAGTTTTGCCTTGGTATTACTTGGCATAGTGATATACATGAGGTAGCACTGGTCCCTAGGTGTCCAGATACTAGAGGGAGGTACATGGTCAGCTCACCTTTGGGAAGGTTTGATGCAGAAAAAGGGGATACCTTAAGAGCCGTGGCAGTGGCATGCACTTGTGGCCAGTATATGGGACTTGAGCCTGGTGCAGTATGCACCTAGAAACAAGCTGTCACAGCTTAGTGTGCCTTTCCTGCTCAAACATTGCAAATAAAAAAAATAAAAAATAAAATATAGATGGGGAAACACAGGCAGACAGACTGGATGGACCATTCGTCTTTTTCTGCTAACATTTTGTGTGTTTCTATTCGTAACGATCAGTCGAACAGGTTCCTTCACAAGGACCACACAGTTAATTGCACCGTATCCTGGAGAGGGTTTTTGAATGTGACACAGTTAAATCCGGTTTTAGAGACACTGGTTATAAATATTGGGAGCGTGATCAGCGTATTTGGTAATGGGAACGTGAAGGTGTCATTTAATAATGGAACAACTCACAGGCAGTTAATTTTGGATAATCCGCTAGTAAATTATCCCTCAGTTCATTTATATAGCACCGCCCTCCAGCTCTGCTACAGTTGCATCAAAGGGAGTCTGAATCACAAAACATCATTGTTTTGGAAACAATTGGCTTTGCACTTCGGATGTGTGCATAGACATTTTGTAATCTCAAAATGATTGGCCTGTTTGCTGTCGGCACATTGCTTCACAAATGACTCTGAACTTTCACTTGCCTGGTTACCACATATTTATTTAGGTTTTGTTAACTGGGAAAGAATTACACAATTCTGCCTATTTTCAGCCTCATTGGAGGGGTACAGATGCAAAGCAGCTTAAATTGAACCAGATAAAGCTGTTATTGGTATTTTAGTGAAGGGGAGGAATATGACCAGGACACTGGGAAGATTTCCCTACTCTTTTCGAGAAGTGCAATGGGATCTTGAAGGAGGCGGTGGTAACACCCCTCTTGAAGAAAGCTTCTTTGGATTCAGACTGCCATGCGAACTACGGACCAATCTCAAACGTTCCCGTTTTAGGGAAGGTGATTGAGAAAGTAGTGGCCGTACAACTGGAGAACCATTTGACCATCCATGACATCTATGAACCTCTCCAGCCTGGTTTTTCCAAAGAGGCATAGTACTGAGACGGCTCTGGTTTGGGTGCTCAATGATCTACTGGCAAGAGATCGGAAAAACCACTCCATCTTGGTTCCTCTAGATCTCTCATCAGCATTTGATACTGTGGACCATGGGGTCCTGCTCGGTCGCCTGAGGTTCATCTGTGGCCTGTCGGGTGCAATCCTCAGGTGGTTTACATCTTTCCTCATCGGAAGAACTTGGAGGGTGGTGTCGGGGGTTTATTCCTCAGACCCAGTCTCCCTGTCATGTGGGGTTCCTCAGGGATCTGTGTTATCCTTCATGTTAGCAGTGTACATGCTGCCCCTTGGAGACATTGTAAGAAGGTATGAGCTGATGATACCTAGCTCTGTCTTTCTTTTGCACCTGACCAGAATGGAGCTCTCAGTCTTTAACTGCCTCGCAGAAGTCCAGAATTGGATGGATTCGAGCTGGTTGAAGTTGAACTTGGAAAAGACTGAGGTGCTGGGTGTGGACCCGAGGCGCCGGATAGGGGGTAGGGGGCAGGTTCACCCGCAGGACTTTTTCTTGAGGCCTATCACTCCCGACCTCTGAACAGGTGCGAAACTAGGGGGTAATATTTGACAAAGGGCTGACACTACATTTGCAGGTGTCAGCCGTCAAGTCGTCTTTCTGCCATCTGAGGAATATCTTCAGGGTTAAGCATCTTGTTCTGTCAGGCGATCTTCCCACGTTGGTCCATGCCTTTGTGTCCTCGCGCCTGGATTACTGCATCTCCCTGTACCTAGAGGGCTACCTGGGGTGGAAATCTGCCGCTTGCAGCTGGTGCAGAACGCAGCAGCCCGGCCTTTGACAGAACCTCCTGGTCCTGTCATATTTCCCTGGTGCTGTGCAGACTGCACTGGCTGCCGGCACAGTGGTGGATCACCTTTAAAGTCGGTCTTCTGACTTTTTTTATAAAGCCCTACACGAATGGGGCCCAGACTACCTGAAAGAGCTTCTGGTACCTTACTGCCCTGGGCGATCGCTCCGCTCGGCTGATGAGGGGTTGCTAGAGATTCCAAGAGTGTACTTAAAATCTTCTGGGGCCTGGGCATTTATGCATGCAGCTCCTACCCTTTGGAATTCTGTACCCCATCAGTTATGGGAGTGCGTGACCGTGGAGGGATTTAAACAGGCCCTAAAAACACATCTGTGGTATCAAGCATTTGGTGACTGACTTAAATTCTTTTTAGTTGTATTATTTGTTTTTATACTATTTATGATTGTGAAATCTGATGTTCTTTGAAACGTTGGGAGCCATGATTACTGAAAGGCACCATACAAATAAAGACTATTGTTATCCACCAGAAAAAGGCAAGACCTTGGTTAAGCATCTAATCTGAAAGACTGCACCCCAGGAGTGCAGCCCCCCCATCCCCCCTCCCCATATGCTCCACTACAATGTCAGTATTGGGATTTTACCCCAAGTTCCTGGTGTGGTGCTAGAACCCACAACCTGCTGAGCCACTGGCAAGCTATTATACTGAACAAGTTGCTGGTATTTACATGCATCCTCTCCAACAAGTGTCACCTTGGGGGGAAAAGACTCCCCAAGACTTTTTTTTAAAATATTTGTCAGTTTTGAAGAAATTGACAAATGGAGATACCAGTGGTATTCCATGTGCTTGCATGGAAAGAGAATACACTCTTCGCCATTAAGTCATTAGCATAATGTGAATGTCCTGTTGAAAACAAAACTGTACCAGATTGCGACAACTGCCCTGGATATACCTAGAAATTAAAAAATACTCCGATCCCCATTCCCGTTGACTGATTAAAAAATAAGTTGGGAGTAAGGAAAATACATTACAGTGGATATTATAACTGTTTTAGGGTTCACTGAGAGGGTGGTGGAACCATGGAATGCACTGCCCAGGGGGCTGGTGGAGGGGTTCAGGAGGGGGTGGGACAGGTACAGGAGAAGGGTTCTGGAAGCAAAGTCCAGTGCAGCGAGAATATCCGGGACTGGGAAGGGAGAAGCCAGAGAGGGCGAGGGGGGCAGCAAGGTCATCTCCTAGGGTGGGGGCTGACCAAACGAGCAGACACGAAAGACCGTTGGGCCTATTCTGCTGGCATTTTAGTATGTTAGTATGTTCACATACCAGTTACTTGCAGCAGCTGGAGTGTGCAGGAACATTACAACCCTGTATTTGGCATTTTCCTTTGCAGTACACCACAAACATAAGAACCAAGATGTTATTACGTTTGTATCTCTGGTGTAAAAATAAACAAGGGGAAAGAAAATGCAGAACAATACATTGAAGCATCTTTTTTTCCTCTTAGCTGGTTGACGCAGGTGGCCTCTCAGCCCTGTCTCTTCTCTCCTCCCCCAGCACTCGCCTTCCCCAGATCACCGCGCCAGAAATCCACCACAGATTGCTTCCACTCTGGCGAGGCTGGGAAGGGGAGGGCCATCTTCCCTCCCACTTGGTGACTCTCATCCAGATTGGGCTGGTAGTCCATGTGATGGTGCGGTGCGGTATGGAGCTAGGTGGACAGGGCTTAATGAAGCCTGTGCCAACCAGTTTTCTGTTTTCTCCCTTAGTCCCCTGCTGCGGTGGCACATAACCATGTACATGTGGAGGCATGTGCGCATGTACACACACACACACACACACACACACACACACACACACTGTGCTGGCAAATGGGGATTTTGTGAGAGAACTTACAGTGGAGGAACCGCTGTCAGGGAGTGACCACTCAGTATGGCTCACAATGGATATGGGCAAGGAAGGAGTGGAATCTGGCACAAGAGTGCTGGACTTCAGGAGGGCCGACTTTGGGAGGATGAGGGAAGTGGTAAAAGGGTACCTGGCCAGAATTCAATCTAGTGTGGACACTAACCAGAGGTGGGAGCTCATAAAGCTGGGGATAGTGGAGGCAACCAAAACCTGCTGCAAAGCCCAGAGCAAGAAGGCTAGGGCTAAGAAACCGAACTGGTTGAGCAAGGAGGTCATGGAAATGGTAAGGAAGTACAAGAAAACAGGGAGGGGGAGGACAGGGAGGAGTACTTGACAGAATCGAAGGAGGTGACAAGGGCAGTAAGGGGAGCCAAAGCATCTACAGAACTCAGGCTGGCACAAGGCATTAAGAAGGGGGAGAAGGACTTCTTTAAGTAAATCAGGGAGAAAAGGAGCTGTAAGGACCACATAGTAAGGATTAGGAAGGAAGGGGTTGGGTGGAAGCAGGGTATGCATAAGGCAGAAACACTAAATGAGTACTTCTGTCTAGTATTTACTAAAGAGAAGAGGGGTGACACCCAAGGTGGGAGAAATGGCAGAAACAGGGGAAGGGGTGACAGATGGGGAAATCATGGAGGGCAGAGTTCGAGAGGGTTTGAAGGCACTGAGGGTGGACAAGGCCAGGCCCAGATGGCATCCACCCCAGGGTACTAAAGGAGTTGGCAGAGGTCCTTGCAGGACCTTTGGCAGACCTATTTAATGCCTCACTACATTCGGGGTGTGTACCTCAGGACTGGAGGATGGCTCATGTGGTGCCCCTCCACAAGACTGGCCCCAAGGATGAACTGGGAAACTACAGACCAGTGAGCCTCACATCCATTGTGGGTAAGCTAATGGAGACTATCCTGAAGGAGAGGCTGGTGGCCCTCCTAGAGGCCAAAGGACTACAGGACAGCAGACAGCATGGCTTCATACGTGGCAGATCCTGGCAACCAACCTGGTGGAGTTCTATGGCTGGGTAAGTAGGCAACTGGACAGGGGCCATGCAGTGGATGTCCTGTATCTGGACTTCAGTAAGGCATTCGACTCGGTGCCGCATGGAAGGCTGGGATGGAAGTTAGTAGGCACAGGGGCGGGTGCAAAGCTGGTGAGATGGGTAGGAAACTGGCTTCAGGGAAGGCAACAGAGGGTGGTAGTGGGTGGGGAGCTCTCATACCCAAGGGCAGTGATGAGCGGTGTTCCACAGGGCTCAGTGTTGGGACCAGTGTTGTTTGGGATATTCATTGCAGACATATCATGGGACATCAAGAGCAAGATCAGTCTGTTTGCTGATGATACCAAGGTAGGGCGGTGGTGGATGACCTAGGGGATGGCAGGGTTGCAGGATGATCTGGCAAAGCTTGAAACCTGGTCAGACACCTGGCAACTGGGGTTTAATGCCAAAAGTGCAAGGTGCTGCATTTTGGGATGAAGAACCCAGGAGGAGTTACCAGCTGGGGGGAGTGCAGCTAGCCCAGACTGAGGAGAAGGATCTGGGTGTGCTCATTACAGGGTCAATGAACAACTCGGCACAATGTAGGAAGGCAGCTGCAAAGGCCAACAAAATGCTGGGTTGTATTGCAAGAGGTATATCCTCGAGGAGGGAGGAGGTGATTCTGCCACTGTATAGGTCATTAGTTAGACCACACCTGGAGTACTGCGTGCAGTACTGGAGCCCGTATCTGAAGAGGGACATTAAGTTACTGGAGGGGGTACAGCGCAGGGCGACAAAGATGATCAAGGGGCTGGGGGACTTATCATACGAGAGGAGGTTGAAGGAGTTGAACATGTACTCACTGGAGGAGAGGAGGGACGGGTGACATGACTGAAACCTTTAAATACATGAAAGGAATAAACAAGACGGGTACAGAGGGGCTGTTCAAAGTAAGGGAAGGGAGGGCCACCAGGGGCCATGATATGAGACTGGAGGGAGGAAGGTTCAGGAGGGAGATGAGGAGACACTTTTTTACAGAGGGTGGAGGCTGGGTGGAATGCGTTACCTGCGGAAGTGGTATCCAGTAGAACAGTGGACTGCTTCAAAAGGGGATGGGACAGGACAAGGGGGAGGATTAATGAAGGGGAAGGGTGGAAGGGAGGGGCAGCTGCAGAATAAGGGGTGCTAGCTGCACATTCGAGCAGACTTGATAGACCTCTAGGCCTTTATCTGCTGGCAAATATCATATGTTCGTATGTTCGTACTGTGGAACCGTGGTCCCTCCTTTTGTGTTGCTCGAGCTGCCAGCACTTCCACGAGGCTTCCACCTGGAGCAGCCAAGGGCAGAGTCAGCAAGCCTCCCTACCCTATGAGAGGAGAGCTGTCTGGATGTTCATTTCCCAACCCCAGCTTGTTCCTGAACCTGGGTCACTGGCGTGAGAGGTAAGGCGCATGGTAACACAGCGCTTTGTGCTACTGGGCCGGCTTTATTTCTGTGTTCTTTGAGGGATCAGTAAGGCTGTTGTGTTGGTGGTAGCAGTAAGTATATTCATAAAGAGAAAAACCACATTGAATAGGACTCTTTTTCAGTGGGGTCCTGCCATCACTTGCACAGTGTTCTCTAAAGGAAGCTTAAACATTTAAGTTGAATACAGGGAATTATTTGCCAAAGTACTTTTGCTCATAATTTTGAGAAATTGCACACTTAGAACTAGATATCAAGTGGCGGCCTATTGATGAGGCAGTCTAGTGCAGTGGTTTAGGGCTCGTGAGCTGCAAACCTGGAGACGTGGGTTTGAATCCCACAGCCACCATTTGCATACTGTGTGATCTTGAGCAAGTCACTTGACTTCCTTGTGCTCTCGTGTCACACCTGGAAACAAACTTTGGCTTAGTGTGCTTTTCCTGTTTAAACAATTTCACCTGTCCCTTTCTTTTTGCACTGAACATTGCTTGTAACAGTCAACAGAATTCTTGCAAATGGATTGTGACTGTAGTCAGCTGCACGGAGTTAAACCTTTCAAGTCAATATGGTGGATCAGCTAGCTACATGTGGCAGACTTGGTAACATTAAAGAGTAGCTGACACCATAATTTCTTCAGAAGGCAACTTATGTCAAAGAGCTGCCTGCCAGAGGACCATAATTAGAATTTAAGTTTTTTTAGTTGGTTAATGCTACACTCGCACTACTACAGCAAGTAACGGTTGCACCCACTCCTCTGCACCAACGCAGCACCTTGTTATAAATGGCTGTTTACTAACCACTATGTTGCCTCATGCCACATTGTGGCATATTTTCTTCTCAACTGACACAAACTTGATGGCCTCCACACACCCGGACCAAACATTTGTCTGTTCCACAGCTGCGTTGCGACTCAGAAATAATGCAGACTTGAAGTCTGGACAGCACTCCCTCAGACAACAAATGGCACAGAACATTTTTACCATAAGTTTGGAGAGGTGTAGGTTGAGCAGCAGTAAAGTCGCCTCAAGAAAACAGTAAATCCTTTTGCAACAGCTCCACCTTGTGGCCACAATAAACAGTGACAGAACTTTTTAAAAAGAACACATACACATGCAAAAAAACTCAAAATACAAAACTTTTAACATACAGCTTGTATTTATTTCACAAAATCAATAACGCACCCCAAGGCATGTCTTATCATTGGTATAGTCATTTCTTGGGTGGCTTAAGGCACTGTATTGCACCTTGTGCCTCAGAACCCACCTGAGGCATGACCGTATACTAAGATAATATATGCTCTGACATGTGGTGTTGGCGAAATCATAAAATAGATTAAAAAACCAAAATGTGATTAGTTGGTTGCAGTCAAATCATAGAATCTTAGAAATCTGACGGCAGAAGAGGACCCTTCTGGCCCATCTAGTCTGCCCAACCCTCCCCTTTCACATGCCCCCCTTCCCAAATGACTGCTTTATTCCAGCATAGCAGTGCATGTCAAAATACTTTCTGAACCTTATTACAGTTTTAAAGCTAAAAACTGGATGATGCATTGTATGATCACAGTAAGGCACTTTAGGGTATGTGTAATTGTGTGATAACAGAATCGGAGCACTCTACTTCACCTTGTACCTCATTTCTAGAGGCATGCTGTTATCGAACAATAACACACACACACACACACTGTCATGCCTTATTGTGTAATTGGTATAAGTGGAGGACCAAGGACCCTCCTTTAAATTCCTACATGAATACTACAGTAGGGTAGCACTGCTTCGAAAATACACTCCCTAGTGTAGGACTAAAGCCCCTCCTAGTGTAACCGCATATAGCTACACTACAGTTCTGCTTCCTACTTCAAACATGAAGTCTTGCTGTATTCTGACTATATGTAGTTAGCCTTTGCAGTTCAACTGTCCCGGAGATGACAGTTACCTCTGTGCAAATGCATAGAATGTTGAGCTCCAGCTTAGTTTTCAAACCCCTGTTCCTGGTACATTCTATGTAACCGCCAGATTCTTTACGCCGCCTGCCTGTTAAGTCGCTACAGAGATTTCTCCTCGCTCACTTAGGTTTAAGTGCAGTTTCTCGACGGTTTCATCAAACTGGGTTTTATTTTTCGTTTTTTTCAAGCCTCTGTCCTTCGGTACAGGTTAGAGTAGTGTAGGTTTACTTCAATTTCGTTAAGTTTTCGGTTTTTCTTTCGGCTTGCGTAACCGGGAGGAAACTTAGTAATTTTTTTTTTTTTTTTTTTGAGGTAAAGTCTTAGAGTTAAGGTGTTTTAAAAGTTTTAGTTTGGGATCTGGTGGTTTTCAGTTTAAGAAAAACAGACCTTTTCTCGTTTTATTTTTTTCCTTTCAATTGACCATTGAACAGGTCATGAACTGAAAACACTTTGTTACTTAAGCCTTACTGCCACATAAAAGTGTAACTTGGCTTTTCAGTGCATTATGTCAGAGAAACCCAAGAAAAAGAGCAATCCTACTGGGTTTCAGCACTGCAAACTGCGGGGAGGTGTTTGCCAAGGCTGATCCCCACCTCATCTGTGTTCACTGTCTGGGGTTTGACCACCTAAAAACAGACTGCCAAATAAGCCACACTGGATAAGCATTTAGCCAGGCTTAAGGAAAGAATGGTTGAACAATCCGCTGATCCGGATGGCCGGTCGGGTTCGGCTCCTGAGGGAGCTGGTGAACAGGCTTAGATGCCTTCTGATCTGGGCGCTACACAGTGTCTGGGCCATGAAACTGAATAACCTGGCCCCCAATGTCTTCAAACAGACCCTAGGAATCTCTGGCAGTCCCTCGGTGGATCGGAGAGGGCGGGGGAGGGACAGTAGGGGTGACTAAGATCTTGCAGGTAACTAGGTCCCTGGTCATGTAGGGCCTTATAGGTCAGCAAACCGACCTTGAAGGTGATCTGCCACTGTACTGGCAGCCAGTGCAGTCCATGGAGGACAGGTGTTGTATGACTGGTCCTAGAAGTACCAGTCAAAAGCCTGGTCGCCGCATTCTGCACTAACTGCAAGCGGCGGATATCAACCTCAGAAGAAGGACTTGGTTTTCTGTTTGCACTGCCTTTGTGAATAGCTATACTGAATAATTTATTTTTTTATTTTGCTGTTAATAAAATGCTATTTGCAAATTTTGAAACTGCTCCTGGTTTTCCTGTGCTTCCTGACCTGTGTCTTGGCAGCACTACCCCGGATGAAGCCTGTGAGGAGCTATGTGGTTTTTTGGGAAGATTTGCTGCTATTTTACATTTTGTACAACAGGACAGTGTTGTAAATGGGGGGGTCAATCCTCAACATTTTGTATCCTGTATAAAAGTAAACGACGAAAAAGACTGATAGGCCTATTCTGCTGGCATTTTAGTATGTTAGTAATTTAAAGCAACTTGCACTTCCAGCTATAATGTGTGCGCGCGCCACTTTCTCTCCTGTTGTGTTGACTAGAAACTGTGGTACTTGGTTATGGCAACCCTTGGTGACTGTTGGCTGTGTGCAGTTTTGTTGCCTTGTAGTATTACTGTGGCCAGGACGGGGGGGGGGGAAATGGAGCAGTGATTGCATAGGTACTAGGGATGTGGGAAGATGGGGCTGAGCCCAACCGGAGAAGGGGGTTACAGCAGTGAAGGGGTCATTATAGCATTGCAAGTTTTATCATAATGACTAGTTACGTTATAATGTTGTAGATGTCCTCATCTATAATGGAGTACCTTAGGATGATTATTCAGACAGGTGCAGCAGAAGACTTCCTAGCTAGCAAGCACGCCTACCAATAGCATCCCTACCCAACAGGCACATCATACTGTGTCCCCCCCCCCCGTTTACAATTCTGGGCAAACACATTCATTGCATTGCACTTGCAGTATAATCTGTCTTGTGACATCACAAACTGTGTTCCCTTGGGCAGTGTTTGCACTGACAGTGACATGTCGAAAGCAAGGTCGTCTGAGTGTAACATCAGAGTCCCACTTTTAAACCATAGCTCATTCCTGCCTGGTGCCCCAGAATCTTGGTGGCAGTTTTGCTAGTACCAGTTTTGATTGGAGAGCCCTGGTTTTGGTGCTGATCCCTCCAGATTCTGTTTGTCACTATAGAGACTGTAAAGAGGAATGCTAAGTAGCCACTGCCTGTGCTCCCCTCCCGAGTGGCCACTGCCTCCCTCCCGAGTGGCCACTCCCGGGGCTCAGGCTTTCTTTTTCAATATAGGTGTTTATTCTTCCTCACTGTCTGTCTCTCTCCCCCCCCCCCCGGAACAATCAGGCTTCAGTCCACCTAGCCTCGTCACCCCACCATCCCTACGGCTTATCTTTCAGGTGATTCCCCACCTGTTGCCCCTTGGGGTGGGACTGACCTGGCCAGGCCCCTCCGGAGCACAGTGCAAGCTGCTCTGGAGATGTCTAGTCTGGTATAGCACCTGTGGTGGACCAAGCCGTCCTGCTCAGTCAGGGTTTTTTCTCCTCCTCCTCTCTTCCCCTGGGCCTTCTAACATGCTAGGAGTCTGCGTGCGTGTGGTGGCATGTGCACGCTTCATGTCTGCCAAAGGCCTCCCCTTGTGCTGCTCCACTGCCTGGCCACCAATCCTCTGTTTGTTGGCACTTCATGATCATTCTGGCCAGACCCCATCCCTGGTAGGGAGAGCAGTCTGAGAGCTCAGCAGGCCCCCAACACACACACACACACACACACACACACACACACACACACACACACACACACACACACACACTGACCCCCTGTGTGACCCAAGTCTGATCCTGAACTTGGGTCTCCGGCATGGCAGTCGGTAGTATTACCCCCACACCACTGAGTAGGCATGTTTTTAATGGTAGTAGACAAACTGACAAGTATAGTAAGTGGCTTCAATAAAGTGATGTGCCATATCGGTAGCTGCCTGCTGTATGGAGCCCTGGTTTTTCATTGTATGCAAGCAGGTGATGTGTTTTTTTGGTTTGTTGTTTTTATTTTTTTTTTTTTTTGCAGGGAGGGAGGTTCTATCCCGTTTTGGGAAACTACAAACCGGTTTTTCATTTAATTGTCGACCTTGCTTGCAGGTCCTTTCAGAGACCTGGAGCAGGAACAAAAGTACTGATTGGCAGCTGGCATGGGAAGGGATATTACTTGATGCGTGGGCTGCCAGTCTCTGCATTTTTTTTTTTTGTTTTTACATTCCAGTGTTTAGTTTGCAAGGATTTTAAATTAACTGTGTTTCAAAATAAATGCAAATGTCTTCACAGCCGTTGACACTGATAATGTTATTACGTTTCCAGGTGTAGTGGCTGGGTACTATAAGAAGAAATCCTGTTCTATTTATACATATTATATGATTATACCGAGTGACTAATGGTTCACATGCCTTAAAGACTGAATTTTCTATTTCTACAACAGCTGTACCACTAGACCCTGAGCTCTCAGTGGAAAGGTGGGAGAAATAGACTCCCTGATTTTTTTTTTTAACACCCCGAATCTTGGAGTGCCTGTCCTTTACCCTGATGATGCTGTGATTTTCAGCGGCACCCAGACCCTACCCAGCTTTAGTACTCCTTAAAGGGCTCCTTCACAGCAACAGAATCATGGTTCACCTCCCACAAACTTGTCCTCAACTACAAAAAAAAAGGTCATGCTATTTGTCCACCCTCAACATAAAAACAGCATGACCAAATTATCCATACTTTACTCAGGGTGCCATGCTGGATGCAGTCTCCACTTTTAAATACCTAGGGGTCACTCTTGACTCTGCCCTTACCTTCCGTGAGCATATTGCATCGACCTGCTCTACTATTAACACTAGAATCAGCCTCCTCTACATATATAGGCCCCATCTCCCTCCTGATGCCCTACACTTAGCCATCTCTAGCTCCATCCTTCCCCTAGTAGACTATGGCATAATCATATATGGCGCCACCTCCGACACTGCCCTGTCCAGCATAAAACGCGCTCTCAAAAAAGCCTGCCGGCTGGCCACAGGCTTTACTCACCTCACACATACCTGTGATCTCTACCAACAGTCATCCTGGCTAAATTTCCAGGGCGACTTCTCTATCAGTCCTGCCTAATGGCCAAAAAAATACAACTAGGGTTAGCCCCACCCTGGCTGTCATTCGCTCCTTCAAGAGTGCCTGCCGACAAGGGCCACTAGAAGCTCTAGTACTACCGCTTTCTGCATCCCCTTCGCAAGGACCACTGCCAGCCAAAGATCCTTTTCCTACAGGGCCTCACACTGGATGAACTCCCTCCGTGCTGCTGCCCTCGAAATCCCAAGGCTAGGGCCGTTTAAGCCAGTGATGCGTACCCATATCTTGTTAAACAGCTACTGTGACTGCTAATTAAACTACTGTATATAGCTTAGGTTTCTCCGTTGCAATCAAAAGTCTGTAAATAGTGTCATAGATTGTTTTCGCACCCTTAGTGGTGCCCTGTAATGTTTAACCTATGGTTGTCTCTGTACAGTATTCTTACTCTGTCCTCACTAATGTAATTGACGCGGAGCCTTTGTAAACGAGTCCCTGACTCAGTGTTGTAATTCCTAGATAGAATACAAATAAATAAAAATTGATCTGAGAGCACTAAACCCAGATCTCCAGAGTCTCCCTCTGGTGTGCAGGGGATCCAATTCCAGGGACAACAAAGCTCAGTTCCAGGACAGGCAATATGTTACTATGAGGGCAGTGACTGCCACTCACCAGATGACCCAATAAAATGAAATGGCCATCTAAATGAGTCCCACAGACGTTATGTGGCCTCACTTGCCACCTCTTAATGGTGGAATGGGAACAGTTATGTATCCGTTTGGTACCATGCACCGCATTGCATCTTTTGTAAGTACTTCATATACATAGGTCCCATGTAAATGCTGTTTTAAAAAACAAAACGTCCCCTCTGGGATAAATGCTATTGGTACAGTAACAAACATGCAGATTCTCTCATCTCTCTTCCCCACCATGCAAACACTGCGCACACAGCACACGCTGCGCCCACCCTGCACACTCACACAAGCTGATCAGACAGATATAGGCGGGTTACCCCATCATAAGGGGGAAGATGGAGGATTTTTATGAGTATTCTCTATACCCAGAGAAGGATTTTGCCTGCTCGGCCTACACTTCTCAGGAGGACCTCTCTTCCCAGTCACTGCAGCAGAGCATGCCAAAAGCTCTAAATTTGGAGCGAGTGGCTGTGGATGAACGTAAGAAGATACAAATGGAATATCTCACTATGCCTTCACCCCCTCTACCTCGGTTACTATCCAGGCTGCTCTAGATACTCAAACTTGAATGAATAAAAAAAAAAAAAAACACCTAAGACAGCGTGGAGCAAACAAGCCTCCACTCTGCCAGCTCCTGAATAAAAAGTGCATGGTACCCCAAACAAAACCAGTTTACTACACTTAGCCAGGGGAACAGATGAGGGGAGTGAAGGAGTATTTTACTACCATTTTTGACTGAAATACTCCCACTTTCTGATTTTTAGGAAGGTTTTTCCCCACCCTGCAAATTTACAATATGTGGTGCACATATACAAAGTCAGCAGTACCATGAGGTGCCAGCAGCCATGGCACTACACTGGCACCTGTAGGGGTGGGGACAGGAGTTGCTCACTGGCTGGTTAGGACTGTTGCAACATGACAGTTTTAAAAATAAGGTCACAGTAGGACTCCACAGCAGTATAAGACAGTCGGTGACTGCAGGCGTCCAGTGAGATTGAGCCTTGGTTTAGATGTGGGGCGTATGAGATGGGTCAGTGGATGACAGTACTACCATTTAGATGAAAATATTACCAGGCGTAGGAAGGTAGTAGTAAATACTTCTGAGTACTAAAAATTATCTGGACCACTGCACTCAGCCCATAGTGAACGCTATTGTGGCTAATGATATATTTTCTGTTCTGAAAGACTTAGCTTCGCAGCCTCCTGACATTGCCAGGTTCTTCACACCCAAGGGACTTGGTTGGACTTGGAAAGCCATCTCCGCGTTAGTGTACCAGAAATGAGAGCTGTTCTGTATGGGTTGCAGGACCTGTCGAACCAAATATGCCACAAGGTAGTTAGTCTCTAGACAGCAAGTGTGTCCTGTTTTATCTCGGCAAGCAAGGAGGGACTTTTACCTGTCATGCAGGGAAATGATGATCTTGGAGTGGTGCCTGAAGCACAAGGCCCTTGTCCAGGTAACCCACCTCTCTGGGCTAGAAAGTGTCATGGCAGACTGTCTCAATCGGACTGTAGCAGATCCTCACGAATGATCCCTAGCAGACAGTGTAGTTTATTGTCTGGTAAAATGGCAGAGGTAGACCTCTTTACATCCCACCACCACAGTGCAGAATTGCTGTGCTGCTACTCCAGAGACTTAGAGCATGGCACTTTTGGGATTTTTTCAGGCTGTAGTAAACTGGTGATTATGTTGGCTTGCGCACACAAGCGCAAGCAACATCTTGCGGTAGTAGCACTTTCAAAGGTGTGTCAGTGCTGTGGCGAATCCAGGGGATGCTTTAGTCTGTGTGTCCCTCAGCTGCCAACCAGTGAGCATGCAGCCGATGACAGCAGTTTCACAGAGTGCCACCAACTTGAAACAAATCCGCGGCTGCAATGAGACAGGCTCGTCATTG
Source organism: Neoceratodus forsteri (assembly GCA_016271365.2). Taxonomy (NCBI): domain Eukaryota; kingdom Metazoa; phylum Chordata; order Ceratodontiformes; family Ceratodontidae; genus Neoceratodus; species Neoceratodus forsteri. The sequence continues at coordinate 1,156,158,793 of CM057451.1, forward strand.
CAGCAGCAGATCTGACACGCCTCCGTTACGTGCCATTCCTGGTGAAATATTTCAATAAACATGGTGTCTCTCGGCATCCGCTTCTCACAATCCCTAGAAGGCTGACTTGAGTGCCCAATCCTTGTCGGCATGCCCCTCCCCAGTTCAATTTGTTTTGCCGACAGGGGTGCCCAATCCCTCTGCATCATGCCCCCAACAGACATGCTTTATTTGCTGACTGGGTGCCCAATCTGTCGGCCCAGTCCCCCACCAAAAAAAAAAAACCCAGGTGGCACACTGGGAGCCCACCCCAGTGTGGCCAGATGTGTTCGTGTAACCTGTAAAACAAAAAACCTTTCACTACTTCTTCTTTTTACCTGTAAACAAGAAAAGTCACTCGTTGTCCTCGGCGCCCCCTCCCCAACCGCACCCACCCTCTGCGAACCCCACCTCCCCACACACTTCTCCTCACCCCATACTGACCTCTGGAGGTCAGTACCACGATCTTCTGTGGAACGGGAACACATCTGCACTCTTCAAAGCTGACCACGAACTGAAGAAATGCTGGTAAGCTGTATAATGGCATCAATGGGGAGGTTTCAACCTGGGTAGATATCTCTGCCTTTTTTTTTTTTTTTTTTTTTGGCATAGATTTTCAACATGGGGTTCTTGGGACCCCATCTCATGAAATAGATCCACTGTCATTTCAGTATTCAGTCCCGAAAGGTGATTTCGCGGTCACTTCGTGGAATCACCTTTCGAGACCGATTAACAAAATGACCATGTCGTTGTTCATGAGGTGGATTACCAGAAAGCCTGTATTGCAAATTTGGTGAAAAAATTCCAAAAAATGACTGTTACGAGCCTGCAAGCGTGCATTGTGCAGTTTCTATGCACGCTCGTTAACTTCGAGAATTTTTAATATTTTTACTCCAGATTTTCAACCATCATATTTTCACACCTCCTTATGGAACAGTACAGCTGTCATTTTTCACATCCTGCCCGAAATCTGTTTTTGCACATGTGACGCATAGTGGCGTGACTGCTGTGGAAATCAGTGTTAGGGACAGATTAAGAAAATCAGTGACACTGTTCATGAGCGGAGGTCCCAATGTGCCCATGTTGAAAATTTGGTGAAAACATTCAAAAAAATGACTGTCACGAGCGTGTGTTGCACAGTTTCCATGCATGCTCGTGGGTTTGCAAAGTTTTCATATTTTCGCTCCAGATTTTCAACATTGCCATTTTTTTAATACCTCCTCATGAAGGGCTGTCATTTTTCTGCACCTGTGGCTCCCAGTGGCGCAGTTGCTGTGTGAAATCACATTTCAGGATTGAGTAACACTCATGTTGTAATGATAGTGCCACTGTTCAGGAGGTGGGGTCCCAAAAAGCCAATGTGGAAAATTTGGAGTGAAAATACCAACACACACCCGGGGCATTAAGGTTTCCAACCATACACCCACCCTGTAGAGACCGACAGGCATCTGGGACGTAACTTGGGTTAGTCAGCCATAATGTTTGCAGAATTCTACCCCCACCCCCCACCCTACAGCCACTGACAGGCATTGAGGTGTGCCTTGGGTTCCGTCACCCTAACGTTACCCCCATTCTCCTATATTGCACCCATCTCAGCTTGTTTCCTTATGGAATGGGTTGAGCATAAGGGCCGAAGACCCCAGTACACACCCCATCTGTCACTCTCTGCAGGGTGGAGTGAGGTGGAATGGCGTAAGCGTTATGGCCGACCCAAAGCCACACTCCCAATGCCTTTCAGTCTCTGCAGGAGAGGGGTGGGGTGGTTGGCATTTAATACTTTTCGCTGCCATACCTAGTTTGCATTTCTGACTCCTGCACTACCAATGCTAATGCCAGAAAGCCAACATATTGACAAATGCTTGTTTTCTTTATACCTTCCTGCAGCTCCTCCTCATTCAGAGGGTACTCCTTAAACTGAAGACTCACTGATGCAAAATGATACCGATGGCTCTGTTGGCTGAGGCAAATATGGTACCTATTGCTCTGACAGTTGGTGAATTTGCAGCCACGGACTTAACCCCAGAGGATGTACCTTATCCAGTTTCTGGGCAGCTAGTGCATCTGATCCTTTGATCCCTGCATCTCCGGGCAGGGCTCATAGAAATAAGTAGGTGTAACACGTCTACCACTTGTTTCTGGCTGGCCGAAAGCCCTGCATGAGGAAAACTTGCAAAGTGGAACTGCTTTTCCATTTGGTGTTCTCCAGAGATCCTACTGCTGTCCTCTAGAGAGAGTTCTTGATTATTTCCTGGATCATTTGAAGTCTGACCTTCAATATTCCTCATTAAAGGCCTAGCCATGCTGGACATTTATGAACTAATGGAATCTCTTCACGGTATTAAACTGAAACAAACATAAAAATGCTAATCTACTGTAAAAATGCATAGCATTTGGCACAGAGTGGTTAGCAAAATTAAAAAAAAATACGTATAATTTTATTTTGTGTACTGTGCCTCAGACTCACTGGGGACAAAATGGTTAGCAGTCTACTGCTACACATTTTTAGAAATGGTTAGCATTATCTTCTGTTTTGCATAGCGTTTTGCTATGCTATACCAGCTATTCAATACCCTGCTTTTGGTCATCTCCCTCTCTTCAGGTGATTTCTGAGAGGTAGCTTAGACTCCTTATAAAGAAAGCTTTCACCAGTTTTCAGGAAACCATTGTAACTGACCAGTTTGCTCAGCTGGTCTGTTTCATCGTTCCCATTAAAAAAAAAAAAAAAAAAAAATAGAAAAATCTGTTTGGGGATCTCTAGTATTGGACATGCTCACCCCTAAACTCATTGAACCAGAAACTGCTTGTGACATGAAGTATCTGGCCTGGAAAAGTGTTCCTAGGTTCCATTACCTCTGTGTGCAATGTTTTGGCACAGGCCTTAGTGCTGGATCCTTAATGGACTATTTTGCATAAGAATGGGGTGGCACTCTGTACACATCCTTAATTTCTGCCAGAGATGTTTTTGGGGTTCCACCTCAGTTTTTGGTACTTCAAACCTTATTTACCAAAACAAAAACTGAGAGAAATGGTACTGTACTCTCTTTGTCCAGAGATTCCCCAGTCTCTACCTTGCTAGAACTACAAACTGGATACAGGCCTTTCAGCTGTTTGCCAGCTGTATCCCTGACAGTTAAAGTGAATAGCAGTATAGCATAGATGTTAAGAGCACTGAGCTGCAAACCTGTAGAACAAAGTTTGAATCCTACAACCACCACTTCTTGCATGCCATGTGGCCATGAACAAGTCACTTAACTTTCCTGTGCTCCCAGAACTCACCTGGAAACAAGCCTCGACTTAGTGTCTTTCTTGGCCAAAACTTGTAACATAAAATAAAAAACATCAATTTCAGTTTGTATTAGGTATATTTTTTGTATCTACTGTAACTTCCAGTTTCTTTTTAAAATTGAACATTAATATGAAAACCAGATCATTGTTTCCAAGACTATATGCGCTTCTAATGCTTGTGCACCCCTGATATTTATTTGAGCAAGGTGCTCATTTGCAAAGATTCCATGTGAAATGAGGGTAACGGACAAAATCCTCGGGGGGTGTTGTCGGGAACAGTAGTATTCGGTATATATTTGAGCACGTTAGCAGTATCCAGATGACAGAGTTGACACCATTCAGTAGATAATACAGAACAGTAATACAAGAGGACAAATTTGCAGTGGAATAAATCCGATGCAGTGTAGTTGTGAGATAGAAAAGCGAATCGAGACGAGTGTGCATCAAGCTGTTGCTCGTAACATTGCAGTCTTTTGTTGTAGAAATGATTGTCTCTATAAGCAGAGGATTACCGTACCTTACCCACCCCCTGCACGTCTGCGTCTGGCCCCCTGTCCAGACGCCCTGTGCGGTGCCTGTCACTACGATCCCCTAATCCGACTACTCATCCTCCTATTGCTATTATCTGGAAACATTCATGCTAATCCAGGCTCTATGCCCACCAATCTAAACAAGCCTGCCCCGGCTCAAGGTCTCCGCATTGCCTACTTGAATATTTGCAGCCTCCTCAAAAAGGCTGCAGTGTTCCAATGCTGGGTTATTCAACACCAGCTAGACATTATCGCCCTCGTGGAAACCTGGTTATCCAAATCCACCCCTGATTCCTTTGTCTCCCTCCCAGGGTATACTCTGTTCAGGGAAGACCGGGCGGGCAAGCGCGGGGGTGGTTTGCGGTTTACATGCGCAACACCCTTCTTGGACATGGGCTGCCACCTCCCAAGCTTGAGAGTGGGCCACAAGCCCTACACTAAAAATCTCCCCCAATCCTGCTAAGGGCATGCTCTTCTTCACTGTTGCCTGCATTTCCCCTAGAAAGCAAGACCTCGCTATCCAGTCAATTGCGGATTACCTTTCGGGCCTTCTGCCCAAAGCAGGGCAGATAATTACTGGAGATGTTAACATCAGTTGGCTCTCAGAATCTGCTTCCCAAACCAGACACACTTTTGCTGCCCTCGACATGACCCAGCTAGTCTCCCACCCCACTAGGCACAACCCCTCTACCAGTACCCTCCTGGACGTCATTACCAAATGCCCCCCAAAATGTACTGGATATCAACATCCTACCAAATTCGCTAAGTGCCACTTCCCAGTCTTATTCTCCTGGTCCTCTACCAACAGTAAGCCAGCCCCGAGACCCATCCAGTGCCGGCGTCTCCTCCTTGGCAGCCTTCGTAACTTTAAACTGTACCTTTCCCAACTGGACTGGTTCCCCCATCAGACATGCACCATTCGTAGATGAGGCCCTTGACTTCTTTACGCATTCCTTTAGTAAAGCCTGCGACCTCTTTGCCCCTTCACTAGAATGCGCACCAAAAAACTAATAGAACCTTGGGTCACCCCCTCCCTCCTCCTGAAACTTAAAATGAGGGACAACCTCTGGCACATCGCCGTGGAATCCGGCAAGCCAGTTGACAGGCAAGCGTATAACGCAGAGTGCAGTAAGTGCACCTGAGCCATCCAGCAGGCTAAACTCGGTATTACCGGTCCACCCTTGCCTCCTCATGGGGATCTGTTAGAAACTTCTGGAACAGCGTCAAAGAGCTGAACGGGAAATCCTGCTCCCCAACTTTCCATTAATGGCACTGTCTGTTCCAATCCCCTTGGCATTGCAGACTGCCTAAACGCCACCTTCTCGGATCCAAGTTCCATTCTACCCAATAATTTCTTCGACCGTCTCAGCCTTGCAGCTGCCCACCCTCCATCGCCCACCATTCTACCTTCACACCATCTCCCTGCTGGAAGCCAGACCCCATTTCCTAAAAGCCATCAATAGTAATAGCCCCAGTACTCACCCTTTGGACGCTAGGCTCCTACGCCTGGTCCTGGATGTTATCCTGGTCCCCCTTACTGACCTACTAAACCGCTCTCTGTGCCTGGGTCAGTTCCCCAAGGCTTGGAAAACTGCCATCATCACACCCAACCTTAAGAGTGGGGATCTGTGTCTTCCCAGTAACTACCGGCCAATCTATCTCTCCCCGGAAAAAGTAGTAGCCAACCAACTCACGGAATACCTGGCCAATCATGATATTCTGTGCCCGAAGCAGCACGGCTTTCGTGCTGGCCACAGCACCACTACTGCTGTACTCGAATTCTCCAACTTCCTGCACTCTGCCCTTGATGCCGGCAACCCCACCGAGGACGTGTTCATTGACATCTCCAAGGCTTTTGACACGGTTTGCCACCCCCTCCTGCTTAACTCCCTCAGATGCCTTGGTTTCTTCCCTGGTCCCCTCACTTGGTTCACCAGCTACCTCTCTGCTGGAGCACAGTGCATTAAAATCAACGGCACCTTATCCGATACCCGTCCTGTCCGCTCTGGTGTCCCCCAGGGCTGTATCCTGGGCCCCCTCCTCTTCAGCCTCTATCTTAACACTCTTCCCCTCTGCCTGTTCTAGCAGGATCCTCTATGCGAATGACGCAGTGCTTTTCGGCTCAGATCCCAACCCCTCCACTCTGCAGACCACCCTCCAACGCACATTTCATCAAGCTGAACATTGGTCTACTGACCATAGACTGGTCCTGAACCTAAAGACCACGGCTATGCTCTTCTCACATCACCAAAGCAAAGCCAGTGGCACCTCCCTCGTGAAAACTACCCAGCACACCACATCCCATCGAGCAGGTTTCCTCCTGCAAGTACTGGGGTATCACATTTGACTTGGCCCTTGCCTTCCACTCCCACATCAACTCCCTTTCTGCTACCACCAGTGTCAGGATCGGACTCCTATACCACCATAAAGATTGCCTCTCCCCTGAGGCTCTCGGGTTAGCAATCGCCTCCTCTGTCCTGTCTCTAGTAGATTATGGTCTGCCCATCTATGCTGCTGCCGACAATACTGCCCTTGTTAAAATCCAGCTCTCTCCATAAACAAGGCCTTGAGGCTCCTGACTGGCGGCCCAAGGCGTACACACACCTGTCTGTTGTATTCCACCACCAATTTGCTCAATCTTGAAGAAAGAATTCGCTTCCAAACCTGCCTCCTAGTAAAAAAAAAAACTCTGCTCGGGCTCCCAGGCCTCCCCCTCAGTATCCACCCACAGCACTGTCAAGACCTCACTTCTAGTCCCCAGGGCCAGGACATCTCTAGCCCAGAGATCCTTTGGCTACAAAGCACCCACCTGGTTCAGTGCCCTCCCAGCCTACATAGCTGACTCCACTAAGCTAGGTCCTTTCCAGGCCGCCCTCAGAGGCCACCTGCTTGACTCCCGCTGCTGCAAATGTACATAATCCCAGACAGTCGTCCATTGTCATGACATGGTCCTCTGACCACTTGTAGCCCTCGTGAACATTCTGGGCTGCCGTGTGACTCCTGTTGTTTTTATCTAGCAGACTCTAGAGACCGTTGGCCTATTCTGCTGGCATTTTAGTATGTTAGTATATTGTTGAACTGCCTTGGACTCTCCTGACGTGGTGCCCGTGTGCCGAAACTATTTATTGTATAACTACTGCTACCAATGTATCTTCAGTGAATGATTGTTATTATAGTCTGCTCTCCGAGCTATTGTTTTTTATGACCTGTTAACTGTATTGACTTGGTCTTGACGAGGTGCCTTTATAAATGAGTCCGACTCAAAAATCTGATATTTTTAAATAAATAGATTTATGGTTGGTGCAGACAAGTAGTTGGAGCAGATAAGTATAGGGGCAGAGATATCCTGTTCAGTTACAAGGAAAATAGAGCGCAAATACAGAATATACAAACTATGAGCTAAATTGTGTCTGTCATTTATTTTATTTGGTAGTTCGGAATTACAATCCTTTGAGTCAGACTCCTTTACAAAGGCTCCACGTCAAGTTAAGAAAATACCGTAAATATAACATACAGCTGAAATATCTGTGTTTAAAGGGTGTTTTAACATATCTCAACATTTGCCCTGAAATGTAAGGACTTCATGGATTGTCAGTGTATGTAAATGCAGATTCACAGGTCGGTAAGTTAAATTGCTTTGACTGTTAGCCAGTGTGTTCATTCGTGGAAAAAAAATGAAGTAAATGTTTTTTTGTTTTTTTTCCTTCTCTTTTCTTTTTTTTAGTACAACTTTGTTGGGAGAATTCTTGGACCAAGAGGACTAACAGCGAAACAACTGGAAGCTTTGACAGGATGTAAAATCATGGTTAGAGGAAAAAGTTCCATGAGGGACAAAAAGAAGGTAAGCTTCAAGCTGGAATCTCTCTGGACTCGTGCCTGTTGTTTGTTTATGAACCCAAACTTGTATTACCTCCACAGAGCGTGCATTAATAGTTTGGAGTGGGATTTCAGTTACCGATAAACATCTGAATGGTCGCTCTATTTTTAGGGATGACCAGAGATGTTAAGAGGGAAAGACCAGAAATGTGTGAGGAATGACATTGAAGAGTCAGTAGAACGTAAGATGGCAGACAGGAAAATGTTACAGCCATTGAGTAGTAGTTGGTGGCAACGTTTTCATTTCTAAATGATTTTTCCTGTTTCTTTTTGCTCATTGGAAACATTTTCTGTTTGCTAGTATTATGCTGGATGTATGGAAGAGCACTCTGCCTGGCAGCTGACATCTAGTTCTACCACTGTCATCAGCACTGTGACCTCACTGACTGACATCACAGGGGCTGACCTGGCAGCTATTCCGGAGCAGCTGTGATATCATAGTGAGCTCATAGTGCTGATGTAATGGGATGAACAGTGCTAGATATGTCAACTGTCAAGTAGAGTGCTGCTTAGCGCATCACATGCACTGACAAGTAAAAAAAAAATAAATAAAATCTTGCCAAAGGGAAAAATAATAGACGGCTTTTAAAATGTATTAGTTTTAGGCAGTATGCTTTCTCTTTAAGCACCCTTCAGTTCCTCACACTTTTTACCCGCTGCCACCACTGGGCGTTCACATACGTATACTCTTCCTGTCATTCACTCTGTTCGTCGTTCTATTGCCCACATGGAGGGCCTTTCACTGTCTTGCTCGGTTGTGCACACAACCCTTTCTGTCTTTACTTTCTTTTATAGTTTTCTTTTCACTTTATAATTTTTCTTCTATCCCGCTTAGTTTTAGTCTTGAGTTTTTATATTCATTCCATCGAGGATCTACTCAAAGACCAAAGCAATAAGAAGCTGATCGTTCAGTACAGTATAGATAGCGTACATCAGTTGTACAAAAGGGAACCAGATGATGACGCAACAGAAAGTATTGTCACCGTAAAAAAACAATTTTTTTCACTGTTCCATTCACATAGGTAAATCAAGTGCATGGACTTTGATTGCAGATGCCTTATATACTTGTTGTAGTTGACCTGGTGTGTATCGCCCCTGTATGAATTTTAATAGATGTGCCTCATGTAGGTCAACCCCGGTGTGTTGATTTACCAGTAAACAACTTCAGGTCTTTGCAGCTCCTCCATCTTTGCACCACTTTAAAAACTTCTACACCTGCACTGGCCCGGTGGCGCTGAGGGTTGAGGCGCTGGACGCCACACCTTGCGCCATGCTGGCGACCTTGGTTTGGGAATTACCTCGAGTTGCTGCATGGGGGAGCTGGACTCGAGCAGCCTAACGACAGCATTCCTCTCCCAGGGAGGTTGCTGCCACCCCCAACCTCCTAGATTGAGGTTCGGTGATGGCATAGGTGGGAGCGGGCAACGTGAAAGGGCATCTCAAGTGCAATGTGCGCATGCCTCCACACACAAACATGCGTTCGCGCTGAGACAGGGTGGGAGAAAACTGGGGAGCAAAAAGTGTGTGTTTAAAAAAAACAAACAAAAAAAAAGTCTTGCACCTCAGTGTGCACCCCCCGCCCCAGAACACTGAGAAAAACGTGATCTTACTTAGAGAGGGCTCTTGCAGTAGGTATTCACATATAGGACTAAGCCACCAGACGTCAGGACACCACGGGAAAACGTCTAACTAGCAGTCTCTGGTGGGGGACCACCCCACATCAGGTGACCGGCATCATACGACGTCAGTATAAAGGGGCGGTTCCCCCGCCTGCCTTCCAGTTCTTTCCCGCCATCTACTTGTGAAAGTTCCTCGCGGTAGAACAGTGCTCATCAGTCATTCGTCAGTCTCTAAGTTTTCGAACTTTTAGATCTATTTTCTCTCTAATTTTCGATTTTTTTTTTTAAAACAATTTGCTGTGTACGTCATCGCAGACGCCCTCCGAATCGCATAAAAACAAGTGCGACTTATGTGGTTCCCAACTTCCACACAAGGACGGACACTCCTTGTGCGTCTTCTGTCTTGGCCCAGACCACCCCGTGGAGAAGTGCCAGCACTGCCAGAAGTTCAACACCGTGGCCCACAGGAGAAGGCAGCAGTCCCTGGAAGCCCATATCCTAAAGAAGAAAATGTCTTCCATGGAAAAAGAGTTAAAGAAACTTAGGCAGGCGTCCACTTCTCCCGAAAGTCGCAGGAAAAAGCGCGACAAGGAGAAGCACTGGGAGTGGGAACCGGCTTCCACAGCAGCCGTGACTCCAGCCAGAGTCACGGCACTCAAGGTAATATCCCTTCCGGGGGATCACTCTATGACGGCCGTCTTGGTGGTTACCAAGAAGGCGTCACCCCTCCCATCTGGCTCACGCTCAGGCACTTTGGGAGCCTCCGGGGCAAAGGAGGCCTCCGCTTCTGTGAAGGCTGCTTCTTCCACGCGGTCCTCTGGTCAGAGCGGATCTGGTAAGTCAGACGTTGGTCCCACCGACGCTTGCCCGAACAAAGCTGCTAAGTCGCTTACTCCTTCGGGGGAGCGCCCAGCCAAAACACCTCCCGACAAGACTGCATCTCCTTTGCGGCCTTCCTCTGGCAGCGAGTCTGATAAGTTGGACGTCAGCTCCTCCGACATACACCTGGATTCGGCCGATTCAGTCTGACGCCGGCCCCACCGACGCCCGCCTGTCCAAGAAGCCTGCGCCAGACCCCATCGAACAGTCTGATGCCCCAGGTTCTCCACAATGTCTCACCATGTTGCCCTCTGAAGTCCCCACGTCTCCTCAACTGATCCCTGGGGATTATAATCCTCCTTCCCCGGTCGTCACCGAGGATACTGGGACGTTGCTGTCAGGCAACCCTCCTCCTGGGCCGGACCCTCAGACTCCTGTCCCGACGCCATCCGGTGTCCCTTTACCTGGCGATAGGCCTATCCTTCCATCAGGTCCTTTGGACCCTCTCGAAGGTATACCCATGCTGGGCCCGACGCCAGCAGGGCCTCTGCTAGGTTCCTCTGCTCTGTCAGAGTCCCTGGCGCCCGGGTACCCAACACCACAATACTTGGTGCCACAATATCCGGCGCCCCAGTACCCGATGCCACAATATCAAGTGCCTCAGTACCCGACACCGGGCTACTCACTATATGGTTATGGATACTCCTTTTACGGATACCCTTAATATCCTTATCCACCTCCTCCACCGCCCACTCATCTGCCGGCGGATTTGAAGGAGACCTTGGCCTTCTGGTGGGCTGAGGCCAAGGCTCAGCTCACCAGGGAGGTCAAATCGTCGTCTACAGACACCGGACCATATACAGGATCCCCTACATGGGAGACTTCCTCCCCCCTCCCTGACTCCAGGGGAGAGCCCTCTGACGCCCAAGGAGGGGAGGATACGTGCCCCAAGGAACTCCCCAGAGGGACCGTCCCTCCCCCTCGTAGGGAGGAGTCTTCCTCCTCTTTGTCAAACGTCTGACTCAGACTGAGTCCGGCCACTGTGACCCTGAAGACGAGCCCCGTACTCCGGAATGCCCCAGGCTGAGGACTCCTCCGAAGTCCCCTCCGGAGGATCCTTCCTGGATTTTCCTCAATAACTCCAGAAAGGAAGTTCATCAGTGGCAATCAGTGGAGCCAGACCCACAGCGTAAAAAAACTTGCTGCCCATCTGGATCTGCCAGAGACCGCTCCTACACTGATTCCACCCTGGATAGAGCCTCACACAGATCTTGTTTCCTCTATTTGGAAACAACCTTCTGCGTTGGCCCCCCTTCTGAGGAAGATGGACAGGCTATATCAGGCTTCTGAGGGTGTAGACTTTCTTAGCCTTCATCCCAAGGCAGATTCGGTTGTCATCCGTGCTGTTTACGGCCGTTCTGCCAATCCCAAACACCTCAGCTCTTCTCTGCCTGATAAGGAATCCTGGCTTCTGGACCCATACGGGAAGATCTATTCGTCTTCTACCCTTGGTATTTGGGCCCTTGACTATGTGGCACGTATGGGGGATTTCCAGAAGACCATCCTTAGCCAGGTGGAATCCAAATTGGTCTCCCTTCCTGAATCTCAGACTAAGCAGGAAGTGGCTGATCTTGTCCGTTCTGCTCGCTCAGCCAGTCGGCACATGCTTCGTGCCACTTGACGCAGTGGACACAGCTGAAAGGAGCTCGGCTTTCGCTGTAGGCCTACGGCATCATGCCTGGCTCTGCGCGTCAGGTTTGGTCCCTGAAGTGCAATCTGCCATTCAGGATGCTGACTTCAGGGGTTCGGTGCTGTTTGGGGGTGATGTCAAGGACATCATTACCGAACTGCAGGAGAAGGGTACTGCACTCAAGTCTGTCAACTCTATGTACAGGCCCCCTCAAGGTCAACGGCGTCCTTTTAGTCACCAAAACCGACAGACAAAAACCACAGGACAAACGTGCCAACAAATGTTGAGCCCCTCCAGCAACCAAGACCCCCCCAAGCAAAAATGCCGCGGGAGCCTCTGCTGCTGCACTGCCCCACACCTCCTGACTCCCTGCCTCTCCCACTACCTCTGGAGGTTCCAGAGGAACCAGTAGGGGGGCGAGTCTCCTCCCATCTGCTGGGTTCGGAGAGGATAACCTCAGACGCTTGGGTGCTCCAGTTGATATCAGCAGGACACTCAGAGTTTCTGCAGAAACCACCCTGAAGACCACCCCCAGTCGTATTACTTCCTGCAACATCTTCCTCTGGTCCTAGGGGAAATCGTCCCCCTTCTCTCGAAGGTGGCAGTAGAGCCAGTTCCCACCCATCTTTGGAGAGCCGCTCACTATTCCCATTTCTTCCTAGTTCCAAAGAAGATTGGAGATCTGAGGCCTGTACTAGACCTCAGCTCCCTGAACATGTTAGTGGAGTACAAACGCTTCAGAATGCTCTCTTTGCAGAGCCTTCTACCTCTTCTTCGGGAGGGACAGTGGCTATGCGCTCTGGACATGCAGGATGCTTACCTGCATATCCCCATATGCCCTTACCACCGCAGATTCCTTCAGTTTTGCTTTCAGGGGGACCACTACCAATTCAGGGCCCTCCCATTTGGTCTTTCCTCGGCCCCCGAGTTTTTGCCAAATGCCTGTCTGTGGTAGCGTCCCACCTGCGTATTCAGGGAGTACAGGTATTCCTGTACCTGGACGACTGGCTTCTGGTGGCCCCGTCCAGGGAGGGACTTCTGCACTCCCTTTCACTTAACTTGCAGGTTTTCACCAGCCTGGGTATCACCATCAATCAGGCCAAGTACCATTTGGTCCTATGCCAATGCCTCCAATTTATAGTGGCGATTCTGGAGACAACCACAGGCAAAGCCTTCTTGCCTCTGGACAGAGTAGACACCCTTCAGAACCAGGCCCGTCTTCTGTCCAGTTGCAGGAGGGTCGGAGCCAGTTCAGTCCTCCGCCTCCTCAGGCTACCGTATATACTCACTCATAAGTCTTTTTTTGAGAACTTTTTAAGTGCCAACAGTTAGGGGTACCGACTTATGTGCGAGTAATTAAATCTTACACTGAAAACCTGTGTCTCAAATTGCAAACGGCTAAATGCACGGGAAGAAGTTATCAGCCGCAGTTTACTGTATTGCGTCCCGATTGTCAGCTGTTGTTGTGTTTAATTGATTTCACAGCTTCATCTGTGGTACATAGTTACATAGCTGCTTAATAATGGTGGCATATCAAGTAATTAAGTACTTGGCTAAAGAGCCTGCGCTTTTTTAATGGCCTGATAGTAGTTATGTGATTAACCCAGTACAGCAGCTGTTTAATAAAAATAGCTTGCACCGCTTCGCCATCCATTCTCCTCACACCACTTTCTACGGTAGATTGATGGCCTCCTTCAAAAGAAAACGCTGCTCCTACATTGTCGAATACAAGTTAAAACTTGTTCAGTATGCAGAATCAAACAGCAATGCCACCGCAGAGAGAGAGAATTTAATGTGAACGAGAAACTCATTCAAGATTGGCGCTTAAAATTAGAGCTTCTATCCCGGACAGAAATGTTAAAAGAATTAAGTTGTCCACCTCACCCGTAGCAGCAGTCGAGGCAAAGCTTTGAGAGTGGATTCTCCAGCTAAGGCAAAAGTGGGGTATATTGTTAACCTGATTTCAATCAGACTGCAGGCACTGGCGATTTCACAAAGTACTTCCATTCGGTTCAAAGCTTCAGCCGGGTGGTGTACCTGTTTTATGCGGCGGTACGGATTAACTTTAAGGCAGAGAACGCATATTGCCCAAAAACTCCCCGAAGATGTAAGTAGAAAGGTAGACAGTTTTCACAACTTTGTGCTAAAAGAGCGAAAGCAATATAATTACCCTCTGATTTCTGTTGGCAACATGGATGAAACTGCAGTGAGTTTTGATCTCTCCTCAAATAGAACGGTTCATATAAAGGGTGAGAAAACTCTCAGTCCGGACTTCTGGAGCTGAGAAATCTTATTTTACGGTGGTTCTTTGTTGCCTTGCAGACAGGACTAGGTTAAAACCAGTGGTGATATTTAAAAGAAAAACACAACAGAAAAAAAAAAAATGCCACAGGGTGTTCTAGTAGAAGTAAGTGAAAAGGGGTGGATGAATGAAAAGTTGGTTAACAAATGGATAGATGAAATTTGGAGCAGATGCCCTGGTTCACTCTTAAACAAGCGAAGCTTTCTAGTGTGGGATATGTTTCATGGACATCTTGTGGATTCTGTAAAACAGAATTTGAGAAGCCGACAAACACACTCTGCAGTGATTCCAGGTGGTTGTACATCATTACTACAGCCTCTAGATGTCAGTCTAAATAAACCATTTAAAGTGAACATGAGGGAATTCTGGCGGCAGTGGATGGTAAAAGGTACAGATCATTTTTATTATTTCTGGGTTTGATTGTGGGTTATATTGTGGTTTAATTAGTTTACCTACACACTCTTCACACTAACAGGTTTGTTTGGGTTGCAGATGACAAAGAACTGACTGCAGGAGGGAATCTAAAAAAGTCTAGCTATTGTAGGCCGGGCCCCTGGTGTTCTACGGCAGAATTTTCTGATTTCTGCGGCAGGGCTCTTTGACTTCTGCGGCAGCATTTTCTGATTTCTGCGGCATGATTTATTCATTTCTCTGGCAGAATGCAGTCCTATCATTGGCTAAATATGATGTGATGTCATCGATGACATATGCTGAGCATAGCGGAGGGGCTTCAGGATAAACGAGGTGGGAAAGAAAGCCTGACACTACGGAAAAACAGTATATTTATATGAAAATTCACCAAAAACAATGAATTCTGTGGCACTGTATATATTCTGCGGCATGATGCAAATTCTGCAAATTCCGCAACCGCAGAATTCCAGGGGCCTTGATTGTAGGGTATGTGATGCCTGGAATGCTATACCCGCTGAGGCTGTTGTTAAGTCGTTTAAAAAATGTGGAATTTCGAATAGCCTTGATGGAACTGAAGACCATTTGCTTCACGATGATCTGCTATGCTCTGATGCCACTCAGGCAGACGAAGGAGAAGAGGACAACAGTTCGGCAGAGCTTGCCGACATGTACGAGGACATCCCCCTTACTTCACAGCAGCTGCATAGTCTGTTTGAATCAGACGATGAGGATGATGCTGAATTTTTGGGTTTCAGCGATGGGGACTGATGCAGAAGCTCCCAGAGAAATGTGCTGTTTTTTTTTTATGTATTGGAATCAATAAAAGATGATTTCCTTTTTAGAATTCTGTTGCCATCATTCTTATTCTGTTCTCAAAAAGGCATTCTGACTTATGAGTGGGTCTTTGCAGAGTGCGCTGTTGCGCTAAGCTGAATAGCACCCCCCCGACTTATGAGTGAGTATATATGGTAATGACGACTTGCTCAGCTCCATAGGACGATCTCTCAGTGGACGCTTCGGTCTAAATGGGACCAAATCAGGGACAACCTAGACCAGGAAGTTCTAGTATCCGATCCCATGATCAGTGACTTGCAATGGTGGATGGTTCAAGAGAACCTGTGCCTGGGAGTTCATTTCTACATCGATCTGTCATCCCAGACGTTGACAACGGACTCGTCAGGAGAAGGTCAGGGTGCCCATCTGGGGTCTCACAGGACTCTTCAGCTGGTCCAGGTTCAAACAAAACCTGCACATAAATGTGCTCGAACTGAGAGCAGTCCTTTATGCACTCCAGGCTCTTCTCTCATTCATCCTCCCCGGTCATCTCCTCATACAGTCAGACATGTGTGTTGTCTAGTACCTCAACAAGCAGGGATGGACATGCTCCTACTCTCTGCGCTATGAAGCGATGAGTCTGGCATTGGGAAGCCCAGCATTACCTTTACTTGACTGTGGTTCACGTTCCGGGAGTGTAAAACACACTGGCAGACCAACTCAGTCAGTCCTCAGCCAAGTCCCACGAATGGGAGCTGGATCAAGAAGTCATAAACGACATCTTTTAGCGATGGGGAACAACTCTGATAGACCGTTGCCTCTCCCCAAAACGCAAAACTTCCTGCCTTCTGCTCGCTCGCTTCAGGGCGAGACGCTTTGTCTCTCGCTTGGAAGGACAGATTCATTTATACTTTCCCTCCCATTCCTTTAATTCTGAGGGTCCTGAACAAACTCAGATCGGAGGGAGCTTGAATGATTCTCATCGCTCCCTTCTGGCCCAGGCAGGTTTGGTTCTCTTCTGCAACAGTTTTCAGAGGAACCTCCACTAACTCTGTTGCAACAGTTGTTGACCCAGGATCAGGGGACCCTTGTTCATCCAGGTCTCAAATCCCTTCGTTTACATGCGTGGCTCCTGCGGACGTAGCTAAAACCCGCTTTGGGGTTTCTCCTTTCATAGAGAACATTTTGGTAGAGGCCAGGAAGCCTTCCACCAGGTCCACCTACGCCATGAAGTGGAAATGGTTTTCTATTTGGGCAGATTTGAAGGACTTCAAGCCTTTCTCATGCCCAGCCATTAAAGTCCTAGACTACATGTGTCACCTCTGCGATTTGGGTCTCAGCCATTCCTCGTTAAAAGTCCACATGGCCGCTATCTTAGCCTAGCATATTCCCTTTGGAGACAAGACTTTTGCTCAGTTGGAAGTCTCCAAGACATTCCTCGGAGGGGTTCTCCATTTGAGACCCCCCCATCCGCATTCCTGCCCTTCCTTGGGACCTGAATTTTATTCTGGAGAAGCTTACTCTGCCTCCCTTCAGGCCGGCAGCTACAGCTGATTTAAAGTTCCTTTCTTGGAAGACACTCTTCTTAGTGGGTATTAACGTCTGCTCGGTGCATTTCCGAGCATCAGGCCTTAATGTGCAAAATCCCATACTTGATTTTTCACAAGGAACGTGTGGCTCTACGCACCAACCCCAAGTTTCTCCCTAAGGTGGTGGCTGAATCTACACTGAATCAATCCATTGAGCTACCTGCTTTCTTTATGCAACACTCCGATCAAGGGGAGTACGTCTTGCATACTTTGGATGTTCACAGAATACTGAGATACTACACCAGTCGGACTAAGGATCTCAGGAAGACTGATCAGCTTTTTGTTTCTTTTGCTTACAAAAGAGAAGGCAATGCTGTTTCTAAGCAATGCCTATCAAAATGGTTGGCTCAGTGTATCACCTTCTGTTATGACAAGTACAAGAAGATCCTTCCAGGTCAAGTCAGAGGTCACTCCACCAAAGGAGTAGCCGCCTCTGCAGCTTGTTTCAAGAATGTCAGCAGCAGACGTCTGTGCAGCCGCAACTTGAACTTCTGTCCATACCTTTACTGGACATTGCCTCTCACCGTAGAGCAGGCTTTGGGTTGACTGTCCTACAGGGTCTCCTTTAATGAGACCCGTTCAGCCTGAGGTTCCATGCTATGGATGACTATCCTCCTCCCGAGTGCTTTTCCTTGTTCTAGACTGCTTGGGACTCAGTCCTATATATGAATATTTACTGAAAGAGCTCTCTTGAAGTAAGCTAGTACAGTTACGCAAGAACTTACCGTAACAGTAGATCTTTGAGAGGCGCTCTTGCAGTAGGTATTGCCTTCCCGCCCTCCGTCCCCCTAAGCTTATTTGCTCCATTTCCATGGAGGGAATCTCCTTCTCTCTTGTCTTGCCTCTTTTGGCCTTTGGCAGGAAAGAACTGGAAGGTGGGCGTGGGGAACCCCCCCTTTATACCGATGTCATGTGACGCCGGTCACCTGATAGGGTGGTCCCCAGCCAGAGACTGCTAGCTAGAAGTTTTTCCGTGGGGTCCTAATGCCTGGTGGCTTAGTCCTGTATGTGAATACCTACTGCAAGAGCCCCTCTCGAAGATCTACTGTTACGTTCTTGCGTAACTGTACTTTGTCAGGTGTTAATTTAAACTGCCCCCCACCCAACCATGACTGACATGTTATGAAGCCGCAAGTGTGGGCAGCGTGCCAGAATCCACTGATGCCGACAGCGCAGTTAGGGATCAGAAACAGGAGATTCAGTACTGCTTGTTAAAGGAGCCAATGGCTTTGTTTTGTTGATGCCGGTCTTCTGCTGTACTACTTCTTACGTGTAGCTATTTGTAGCCTGAGTATGATAGCGGGACCAGTGACTGGCAAAACATAGCTGTTAGTAGCTCCATTAACCAACAGCACTTTGTGGATCTTCCATGTCTGATCCCTGGCTGTGACATTAGCTGTGGGGGATTTTCTGATGCTGCCTGGAGTTGCGACTTCATAACATGTCAGTCTGTGGGATGGCAAGATCAGTCAGATGAAAAAATTGCTCACCATAGTAACGTTTCATACAAAGGTATCTCTTACTATGTTTAACAGCAGCATCTTTCCCTTGGAATGAGCAGCCCTGGAGCTTTAGAATTTTATGCAAATTGTGCAGTTTGGAATGAAATTCAGACTCTGCTGTGTGTTCACACTCGGCCCTGCTCTCTAAAGTCAGATTTATTTCTAAAGTTAGGGTGAGCTGTAATCACTAAAACTAGCTAAATAGCTGAAATAAATGATAAAATTAACAATATACGTACCACAATCCTTGTCCTCAGTATAATTCTTCATATGACTGGAAATTATTATAACCAAAGAAGAAACTTCAGAGGCAAAGAAAGACTGACGAGGAACACATTTAATCCGACCCGTGGCTGGCCATCAGGTCGACCAGGTGCCTCTGCCACTCATTAACAGACCAGACTACGCCCCCGCCTCCTCTCCTAGACCTTGGTGGCCTTTGTTTTGGGGCTTCGATTTGAAACTATACTGAGGCCTTCCCCATGAGGCTTTATACATCTAGCCACTTTTTGAGGCATCACTGCTACAGGCCATTACAGTCACTCCATCGGGATGCCTCTTGGCCTGTTGTGTGCCGGACCCCCCGTGTCCCTCCCACGAACAGGACCTGCTACTACTCACATACTGAGAAAGAATGAATATGTGCTGATATTATGAGAAAAAAATAAAAAATTTGTGTTGAACTCCATTATGAAATGGATACATTGTTTCTTCTCACAGTGCCTGCTAGTTATGTAACTAATTTATGCCAAAATGGATACATTTAACTGACATGGCGGCAAACTATGCTCATTTGCTGCATTGTAGCACTAAAAACATTGTATTACTTGGGTTCCTGTTTAAACTCGGAACCCCTTGGACTTTCACATTTGCCATCTTTCCAGTGCATGTCACTGAGACCACATCATACATACAGCAGAATGCCATATTTGGCTACCCACTGCTATATAACTGCTTGGGAATCTCCCAGAAGTAATGATTTACTGCAAGAGACCATTCCGTGAAGATGGATCAGTTACGCAAAGACTTTTGCCGTAACATTGGATCTCTTAGGAATGTCTCTTGCAGTAAGCAGCTTCCCTTCCTCCAGCCCCCTGCCATTCTGTAACAGGGAAAATGATGTAGGAGTGGAAGGCTGCAGTATCTCTGTTCCCCTCAGACCCTCGCCTTCCCGAACTGAAACTGGCAGGGAACGGAGACTACCAGGGACCACCCACTTGTATAGGCTCTGCCCAGGAAGTGAGGTCGTGTGGGTGGTCTCTGGTGTGGAGACTGCTAGAAGAGGCTGCCGTGCTATAGAGTGCCACCTATCAGGAACTCCCAGAAGTAATGACTTACTGCAAGAGACATTCCTAGAAGATCTACTGTTGCGGCAAAAGTCTTTGCGTAACTGATCTTTCTAGGAGTGGTATATGTTCATCCACACGGACCCACCTGACCTTCCCAGCTTTGACTCACACACCTGGCTTTCAACGGGCTAGATCTGGCATCATGGGGTGGAGCTGAGGGTTATACCACCCGGGTGGGTGGGAGGAGCCAGCTTGAAGACCTTCCGGCACATCTTAAAAGTGGCAAGGTAGGTACCTGCCAGATGGTATGGATGAACAACATATACCACTCCTAGAACTACTGTTACAGGTGAGTAACCTGTTTTTTCTGTGTCCTGATTTCAGTAGTGCAGGTTTAAATAGGATTTTGCAGTGTGCACGTTAGAATGGCCTCCATCCCTGCTCAATGAGTGAATGCACGTTCTGGGTTTCCTTTGCTTCTTTACTCTAGTGGATAACAAAAACTATACCGTGGAGCAGCATGTTACAAACATTGTATTATATTCATAGTATACTCCTGCATTTCTCAGCGAATTGAAATCATTTAATTTCCCGGCAGGAAGAACAAAACAGAGGAAAACCCAATTGGGAACATTTAAATGAAGACCTGCATGTATTAATAACTGTGGAAGATACACAGAACAGAGCAGAAGTTAAGATGAAGAGGGCTGTTGAAGAAGTTAAAAAGTTACTTGTGCCTGCAGTAAGTATACAGAGATCTTTTAAACAATCTGTATGAAATGGTATTCATAGTTAACTGTCACAGTCCCAGAATTCTCAAAATAAGGGCAGATGCCGAAATAACTCTTTATCCGAGGCAACCATTTTATATCGAGGTGAAGCAATGGAATGTTTGGACATCTAAAAGCACTGTTGGAAGAAGCAGTAGCCCTGAAGCACAGGACTCTCACACTTTTCCTTGAGCACCACTCTCAAGTTTTTTACACACACAGTCACAACCTGAGCAACTCCTCTGTTTTGCATTGTGATGCAATTTTAAGTCACTGCCACACATTTTAGCTCATTGTAAGTTGCTACACTCTCCCGAAATTGCAGAATTAGTAACCTGTTCTACCATGAAAATGTTTTTAACGTTTACACTTAGGGTTAGAAATTCAGTCATACCTGAAGCTGTCTGAAGAAACCACTTCCTTCTTGGTGCCTTGCCTACCAGCAGCATAGGGCAGGGACTGACTCTTCTCCCCGATCCAGCATCTCTCTGCCCTGCTGCTTCTCTTATGCTACATAGTGTGGCAGAACAAAGCTCCATGAAGAGAAGCCTCCAGACCCAGAGGTTCACTTACCACAACTGGGTGGGGAAAGATTGGCGTAATCTGCTCGAGGACCTCCTTTTTTTGCAACACTAGTTTTTAATTTCAGCCCCCAAACACACAACTACGAGGTGCTGCTAAGACCTTTCTGTCCATTTGAGAGATCTGGGGTCAGGCTTCAGTGATGTAGCTGGTTTTGTGATGCTTCACAAACAATATTTTTATGTAAGAAGCCCAAGATTATATAATATGTACACTAGTTTGTAGACGCACTGTTACATATTAAGGAGTCAGTTGAGCTTAACTTAGAACAAATTCTGTAAAAGGCAGGTGGCTATTAACTGCCAGTAGTTGGATGCTGGAAACTGAGCGGGGGACTCGGAGTGACCCTAGAGTGGTTATGCATGTGCAGTTTAACAAGTCCCAGGGCACTGCGTTTAGTGTGATTTTTCCAATATAGTACCCTGTCTAGTTTTAAAGCTTCCTGTCACATGTGAAACACAAGATTTGAATCTGTTCCAGATGATGCTGGCCCTTCTGTTTAGATATTAAGTGCTGAAATCTGCATGTGGTAGGGTTGGTGGAGTCTGGTATCTTTAAATACTAACTCTGTTGGCTTTAAAAATGAATTGACATGAATAAACGGTTCATGTCCCTCTTTGTATACCATAAGAAGTCCAGGGAGACATGACTACATTTCTAGGACATTAGGAAAGCCGTAGAAGTAATTTCTGTCAGTGGGTCTAGTCTTTTGATCTAAAGTAAGCGCCTGCTTTTCCATGGACCGTCGTGTCATCGAACAATGCGCGTGGAAAGTTGGACGAGCTCCGCCGACTTTTCAGGGATACGAGCACTTGTCGAGACCAAGCTGCGTTCTCGCCTTTCCTCCGGGTCCCCTCCCGGTTCTATCTACGGACTTGGGGGCTTCTGCTTCTCTTAGCCTAACCCGTGTAGAAGCCTCTTCCACGGTGCAGGAGGCCTAGTGTCTGTCTCTCTGGGATCAAGGGAGGCAATTGCTGGCAATCTCTTTGGGGTGAAGGCTCCTCTGGTGTCGTGCCCTTGGCTCGGAAGGCCTGGGTTGGCGCCATTTTGGGCCTCAGTGCCGTGGGCCCTGATGGAGGCGGCGGTCCATCACGTGGCGCCGTTGCTGCTGTTGGCTCCTCTTATGGCGCCGTGGGAGGCTCTACGGTGCCGTCCTCGACTCTCTCATCCTGGCATCGTCCATGGCGCTGTGTCAAGCTCTGGAGCCGCTTGAGGCTCCGACTGAGGACACGACAACGTGGGGTTTCGGATCTCGGGGCCGTAGTAGGTGCAGTCTCTGTCCTTGGCGCCGAGAGTGTGGTCGGAGCTGTCGTTGGCTCCGGCTCAGAGGCTGCTGCCATTGTTGGAGCTGTGTCCTCTTCCTGCATCGTTCGCGGTGTGGTTGGAGACGTCAGCACCAACTCTGGTGCAGCCTCTAGATCTGGTGCCCTTTTCAGTTGCGATGGTAGCAGGCACCCACGCACTGTTTGGCACAGGACTTCAATCTCCACCTCTTTGGTGGGGGAATCGGACTCTGGGTCGACTCCCTCATTCCATTAGGAGGCAGGCTGGCTTATTTTGTCCAGGACTGGATGTCTGTTACCTCAGACAAGTGGGTCCTGGAGGTTGTAAGCCAGGGGCTGTGGTTCTCAGTTTCAAGAGTTTTCCGGAACTGAGACCCAGATCCTTTCCACCTGCAAATACATCAGAAACCCTTGCTCTGGAGGCAGAGATTTTGTCTCTACTGGCTTTAAGGCCATAGAGAGAGTGCCTACTCCATACAGGGGCAAAGGTCTGTACTCCAAGTACTTCCTTACCCCGAAAAAGACAGGGGAGTGGCGACCCATCCTAGATCTAAGATACTTAAACAAGCACCTAGTAAAGCCAAAGTTCAAGATGGTGACTCTGGGAACAATTCTTCATTCTCTGAGGCCAGGAGACTGGCTAGCCTCCTTGGACCTCAAGGATGCCTACTTTCACATTCCCGTCGGGTGCTCCCACAGAAAGTACCTCGGGTTCGAATTGCCCTCGGGCCATTACAAGTTCAGAGCAATGCCCTTTGGCCTAACTTCAGCTCCAAGGGTGTTCACAAAGTGCCTAGCAGTAGTGGTAACCTTTTTAAGAAGAAAAAGGATTTCAATCTTTCCATATCTGGATGATTGGCTCCTTGTGGGCCAGTCCCCAGACCAAGTCAAGTCAGATCTGCAGGTTACCCAGAAAGTTCTCACTTCCCTGGGGTTCCTTCTCAATCTCCCCAAGTCAGTTCTCGAACCAGTACAGCTCCTCATTTTTATAGGAGCAGAGTTGGACACCCTCAAGGCAAGAGCCTTCCTTCCTCTGGAAAGGGCAAAAGCCATCTCTCAGCTGGCTTCTTACTTTCTCCCTCTGGTTTCTCAACCAGCAAGGCATTTTCTGCAGCTTCTGGGCCACATGGCAGCTTCCACAGCAGTGGTCCAAGGGACCAGGTTTCAGATGAGGGACATTCAGTTCCATCTGAGAACCGTTTGGTCCCAAAGGAAAGATCCTCTTACCAAGCTAGTTCCTGTAACTCAGACCTTAATTCAGGCCCTTCAGTGCTGGCAGGACCTGGACAATCTGAGGCAGGGTGTTCCATTTGTGTCTCAGACTCACTCTGTGGTTCTTACCACGGATGCTTCCCTTTTGGAGTGGGGAGCCCATCTGGGGGTCTCACAGCCCAGGGACTGTGGTCTCATCAGGAATCCCTTCTTCACATCAACCTTCTAGCGCTCAGGGCAGTATTCCTTGCCCTACAAGCTTTCTCTGTCAGTGCAGAACAGGGTGGTTCAGGTCTGGACGGACAACACTACCACCATGTGGTACATCAACAAGCAGGGAGGCACTCGGTCCATGGCCTTGTGCATGGAGGCCATGAAAATATGGTCCCTGGCTTATTCCCTACAGACCTCTCTGGTAGCAGTCCACCTCCCAGGAAAGAACAATGTGCTAGCAGATGCATTGAGCAGAATTTCCCAGGGCCATCACAAATGGTCTTTGGATCCTTTGGTATTGAAGGTGATTTTCTCAAGGTGGGGCACTCCAGAGATAGATTTCTTTGCAGCCCCAGACAATGACCAGCTTCCTCTGTTTTGTTGCAGACCCCCAGTCTTGGGCTCAGTCCCTCTGGATGCTCTGATTTTGAACTGGGAAAGGAAATTTCTTTATGCCTTCCCTTCCTTCCCTCTACTGTTCAAGGTTCTAGTCAAGGTACGGTCACAGTCTTGCAAAGTGATTGATTGCTCCAGATTGGGCCAGGCAACTTTGGTACCCCCTGTTTCTGTCCCTAGCAGTCCATCTTCCCCTGTCTCTTCCCAGGAATTACAACCTGTTTAACCTCCTCTCAGGGGAGGATTTGGTACCCCAATCTTCGGTCACTCAATCTCAAGGCATGGCTCTTGAAGAGTTGGGGTATGCAGATTTGCATCTGTCCCAAGGGGTTCTGGATATTCTCAAAGCTTCTCGAAAGCCTGCCACAAGAAAAACTTACAACTCCAAATGGAAAAGGTTCAGCATTTGGTGTGCCAAGAAGCATACTGTATATCCCCAGACACTGCTGAGTTGTCTACAGTTTTGGATTATATGATCCATCTTAATGGCCTAGGCCTCAAACCAGCTACTCTCAAAGTTCATTTGTCAGCTGTTTCTGCTTTCCTGTCAGTGGGGAAGTCTTCCTCTCTGTCATCTCACCCGGTATTCTGTAAATTTTTCAAAGGATTGCTTCATACCAATCCCCCTTTTAGGGATCCTGCTCCTGCCTGGGATTTGAATATTTGTGTTGCTCAGCTTATGCAACACCCCTTTGAGCCTGTGTCCTCAGCAGAGCTCAAGTACTTGACTTGGAAAACTGTGTTTTTGGTTGCTGTTACTTCTGCCAGATGTATCGGTGAATTGCAAGCCTGGTCAGTGGAGCCTGACTTCATCAGTTTCCATAGAGATAAGGTGATCCTTAGAACCAATAGAAGGTTCCTACCTAAAGTGGTTTCTGATTTCCACTTAAATCAATCTGTCTCTTCCCGTGTTCTTCACTGATCACACCTCCTCGGGGGAACAGAGGCTACACAGTTTAGATGTTAAAAAGGCCCTTTATTACTACATGGAACGTACAAAGGGTCACAGGTTTGACTCCCTTCAGTTGTTCCTCACTTATGGGGAAGTAGGTAAGGGAAAACCTGCCACCAAGAGAACCATTACCAGGTGGATTGTATCCTGTATTCAATTCTGCAATGAAAAGCTGGGGAAAAACTGCACCCTCAGGCATGAGGGCTCATTCCAGTAGAGGTACAGCTGCATCTCTGGCTGCAGCTAGGGTATCCCTTTGTTAGAAATCTGTCAAGCAGCCACCTGGAAAACAGTTCATACCTTCACCAAGCATTACTCTCTGGATATCCAGGCTAGGAGTGATGCTAGGTTTGGCACAGCAGTACTTCAGAGCCTATGCCCAAAGTAGGTTCTCCTCCTTGGAGGTACTGCTTGGTAGTCTGCAAATTGTCAATACAGCAAGACTTCCTTCTGCTTTAACTGGTAACAGTTCTTGGTCCTGCTGCTTCTGTGTTTTCTTATACTTACTAAATGCTATCTTTTTTTCTCTTACCTTCCCTGCCACTTCTTTTGAGAACCATAGTGTTTTTCTTTCGTTTTGATTTGTTTATTTGCTTCACACAAAGGTTTGTTGCCTCTGTGATGGCGATTTTGATGTTTCCCCATTGTTGCGCCCCACCTTCTTGCCTGTTTGCTAGTGCTTTTCTGAGGTACTCTCCCATTTTGACAAAATCAGCCCTCCTGAAGTCCAGTACCTTCACTTTTGTGTGGCTTGACTGTACAGCTAAGTTTATAATGAACCACACTATTTGGTGGTCGCTTGTTCCCAGATGGCTACCCACTTCAAGATCAGAGATTCTCTCCATCCCCATTTGAGAGTACCAGGTCTAAGATTGCGCTCTCCCAAGTGGGATCCAAAACTAGCGGTCTGAGGCATGCCCCCTGTAGGGCATTGAGAATGGCCCTGCTCTTGGATGTGGCTGCAGCAAAGGTGCTCCAGTCAACATCTGGCATCATTTCCTTGTCCATTTCCTCTCCCTGAGGCAGGGGTCTGTATACAATCCCTGTGTGAATTATGGAGCCATTTCCAGTCTCCAGGGTGACCCACAGTGCCTCATCGCCTCCCTGTTTACCCTTTAGTTCTGTTGCTTTTATCCCTTTCCTTACATAGAGAGCTACTCCTCCTCTTCTTCCCTCCCTGTCCCTCCTGTAGATTGTGTACCCTGGTATGTTGACATCCCAGTCATTGTTCTCTGTGTACCATGTTTCTGTGACTGCCACAATATCCAGGCATCCCTTTTCCATCAAGGCCACCATGTCAGGGAGCTTTTTACCTAGACTACATTGTTGGTACTCCAATACCTCCATTTTTTTTTTTTTATGGGTTTATTTCTTTTTTCCCTCATCCCTGTCCCTACTGTCTTTTTCTCCATTTACCCCTGCCCTTCTCCCTATCGACTGCTCTATTTTGGTGTTTACCTCGCTAATTACCCTCATTTTTGGGGCGGGGGCTAGGATTTCCCTTCTCCTCTTCAGTGGCCCCCCCCTCCCGGCTAGTTTAAATGCTTGCCACTGAAGCATTTAAACCTATCACTTAGGATCCTGGTTTCCCTCCAGGATAGATGCAGACCATCGCGCCTGTGTAGGCCTGCATCCCTCCAGGTGGCGCCCCAGTCCCCAGTGAAGCCAAATCCCTGAGCTCTGCACCAGCTTTTCAACCAGTCATTGAATCCCATGGTGCGGAGTGCCCTAGCCTCATCCATGCCATAGACAGGTAGCACTTCCGAGAAAGTTACCATGTGTGCTACTTGTCTAAGGCCCCTCCCCAACTCCACAAACTCCCGTTGCACTGCTCTGATCCCATTCTCAGCCAGGTCATTCGTCCCTAGGTGGATAATGACATCCAGCTCCCTCCCCCTTGCCGCTGCTCCCACGATCCTGAGGATTCGTTTCCTGTCTCTCCAAGCCTTGGTGCTGGGCAGGCACCTTACCTCTCTTTCCCCCTCCCTCCCCTAGTTCTACCCCCTAACAATTGAGTCCCCCACCAGGAGTTGTTTCCTTCCCCTGTGGGGTCCTCGGCCACCCTCCTGTGGGTCTGCATTGTGGAGGTTCCCAGCATCCTCCTTGGTCTCCACTGCAGGTGCCTCCATAAAGGAACCATGCTTCGCCAGAGTGGCGAAGGAAATTTTGGAGAGGCACAACTGGAGGGATGCGCTCTGTTCCACCACCCTCACCCTCCCTGAGCCCACCGTGGTCCAACCACTCCTCTTTCTTGGCAGCCTCTGAGGTAGTGGCGGTGGCCTGGGTGGTCCCTGGGTGGTGGAGCAGGTTTCCCGAATCCTTGCCAAAGTCAGCATGGAGATGAACAACCGGCTCAGAGGTAATGTGAGGAAGTATTTTTTCACAGAGAGGGTTGTGGATGCATGGAACAGCCTCCCTGAGGAGGTCGTGGAGTCAAGAACAGTGGGGGAATTCATGAATGCATGGGACAGGCATAAGGCAGTCCTAGTGGGGGGTAGGAGGAAGTAAGCTGTTGGTTAACTAGGATCTGCAGCTTATCCTTTAGGTAGGAAAATGGGCAGACTAGGTGGGCCCAAGCGGTCCTTATCTGCCGTCAAATTCTATGCTTCTCCTCTCTCAGACCAGAGAGGTGCCTGCAAATAGGGCAGCATCGCAGTCTCCAGAATGTCTCCCGGAAGACTGCTGCTCCACAGTCAGTGCATTGCACCACTCCCCACATGTGTGTCCCTTCCAGTTACAGATGCTTTTTTGGTTTTTTTGTTGTTTTAGTGTGTGCAAGCTTGTGAGTGTCTCTACCTTCTATTCAGTGTGCTGTGCCTTTAAGGATATGAACAGGTGTATGTTAGCAGTTCTGAGAGAATAAATTATGTATCTTCCCATACAAACATAAGTTTCACAGGAATTACCTGTAAAGTTGGGCTATTGGTCCATAATGATCCAAGCCATTTCTCCATGGTTGTATCCAGTAAATTTCATATGTGAAGTACTCCTCAAATTTGTTCTTTGAGTAACCCAGCGATCTTACTTCAAGAGGGTTCCTTCAGTAGGTCATTACATATTGGACTGACGCCACCTAGTGTCGGGCCACATGGCAGACTTTTCTAGCAATCCCTGATGGATGGACTGATGTCAGCATGACTGTATATAGTGGGCGGTCCCCACGCCTGCCCTCCAGTTCCTTTGCGCCGTCTCCTCGTGTCAGTTGCATAGCAGACTTCCAGTAGCGATTGTCATGTTAGGTCTTGTGTCAGATGTTTTCCTTCACCTTTTCTTTCCAAATTTTTGCTTATGTCTTCTAAAGTTCCATGCTTCCCTGTCAGCTGCCAGTGGTTCCCCCACCAGTCCAGACCCCATGGATGCAGCCAACACCATCTCTCCTCTGATCACAGTGGAGCTGCCACCATGATAGCCACCAGAAGGTGTTACCTCCATCACGGCTGGCCGTTTGGCCACTTGTTATGAGGATTGCTCTGGGCCAGGAGTCCCAAGAGTTCTGTTGCGATCTTCGGCCAAAGGCCATCTTTGAGGAGTTTTCCTTAGACTCGGACCATGACTTAATTGCCTCTGTGGCTCTGATTTGTGACTGTGAGCCAGTCAGTCTTCCACCAACCAAGGGCCAGTGTCATTTGGTGGGCAGTTTAGCCTTATCTCCGAATTCAAAGGTATCCCATTAGAGCCAGTCCGGAAGAGGGCCACTTAATTGCTCGTGGATATCCTGGACCGGGACACATCCTCTGGGGTTGCCTTCCTGTTGGCTGAGGTCCACTTGGGACTGGCTGTGGCACTCTGGCAGCATCCAGCACCTTCAACCAGCATAGTCTGTAAGTACATGGTCCCCACGGGTGCCCTCTTCAGGATTTTCGGAACACCTTTCCATGAAGGGGCTGGTTTCAGACTGTTCACAAGCCCTGACACCAGGGGAACATGGATAAGCCAGCAAAGGCCCGTAAAGTTGACCATGCCACAAACAAAATGAATGCAGGCTGCATCTCTTCTTTCCACGTTGGTCCACTACCACAATAGACAAGTGGCTGTTGGGCATAGTGGGCAGAGGACTCTCTCTATTTTCAGGATTCTCGTACACTGCCGCCTCCACACACCTCAGGAATCTGGGGCATCTCTGGATATGCTGTTCACCCTTCAGGATGATGTTGCTCAGCTCCTGGCAAAGGGAGCCATAGCTGGTGTCCTGGATGTCCTGGCCGGTCAGGGGTTTGTGTCTAGGTACTTCTGGTGCCTCGTACTGGATCTTCACAATTTCAACCAGTATGTACAGAAATGCAAGTACTGGAAGGTCATTGAACCAGATTATTCCATGTCTGGAACAGGACATGTAGTTCTACTCGCTAGACCTCCAGGACACATTCTTCCACCCTTCTATCTGCAGGTCCCACTACCGGTTCCGAAGGGAGGGAGTCCTGTACCAGTTCCAGGTCAAGCAATTCGTACTCTCCTCGGCCCCCAGGGTCTTCAAGTGCATGGCAGTGGTGGCGGCCCATCTTCGGTGCCTCGGGTCCAATTTCACCCCTAGTTGGACGACTGACTGATTGTCAGTTCACCCAGGGAGGCCGTGGTGAGGTTCACAGCCCTGGTCCTCCGGATGTGCAGGATTTGGGCCTTTTGCGTAACTTGGACAAGTCCAAACTGGTACTGCAGCAGGTGAGCAAGTTCATCGGGGCAGAGCTAGACTCCCTGCGCGCGAAGGCCTGCGTCCCAGTGTACTGGTCACTGGATCTTTCCTCCTTTGCCCTGTCTCTTCAGATTGGGCTATTGTGCCCTGCCTGGGATTTCCTGCAGATGCTGGGGTACATGGCGTCCTGCACCAGTGTGATCCATTGGGCTCACTGGCAGAGGCACACACTCTAGTGGGAGCTGGGCCATCAGTGGTCCCAGTGCCAAGGTGACCTGGACCAGCTGATCTTGGTGACCCAGCTAATTTGGGGCACCATCCAGTAGTGGCTGGTCCTGGAACATGTGGAGGAAGAAATTCCATTTGTCTGCCCAGAACCAGCAGTCACGTTTACAATGGATATGTCTGAAGGGATGGGGTGTGCATCTGGGGGACCACACCGCCCATGGGTTCGGGTCATCCAGGGAGTCCCATCACCACATAAACTGCTCCATGTAATGTGACTGGCCCTCGTGGAATTTTCTCCTTTGATCAGGGATTAGGTAATTCAGGACAACGCCACAACCACGTTTTACCTAACAGACCCTCGTGCTCAGCCTTGGTATCGATCTTCTCGTGATTCACATTGTAGGGAAGGAAAGTCGGCTAGCAGATACACTCAGCCGGCTAGGAGAGATGTCACACTAGTGGCCCCTGCATCAGGAGGTGGTGAACCACCTGTTTTCCCAGTGGGCTCGCACTCGGTGGATTTGTTTGCCTCCCAGGATAACACTAAACTGAGACTGTTTTGTGCCTGCCCCCAACTGCCTGGGACACCGATTGGGGGGGATGGCTTCGTGAGGCTCTGGATCCCAGGCCTCGTGTATGCCTTTACTTCCTTTTCCCTTGATCCACAGTTCTGATCAAGGTCAGGAACAACAAGGCATGGATGATCTTGTCCCTGTAGACTGGCCTTGGCAGTTCTGGTACCCAGAAGATCTTCTCTGCCTCAGCAGTAGGCCTCCATGGCAGTTGCCTCTCCACCCACACCTGCTGACCAGACACCAAGGGACGGTCCTACATCCGGACCTCCAGTCACTTCACCTCATGGTCTGGTTCCTGAGCGCTAGAGTTCCAGGCCTTGGGTCTCCCTGAGGGGGACAGTATGCAAGTGTGGGCTGATGGGATTCAAACCCAGGTCTCCAGGTTTACAGCTCAGTGCCATTAACCACTACGCTATACTGTCTAAAAGGACTAGGGAGTTCCAGGTGCTCTCGGCGGATTCTCCCTACCTGGTCTTCCCACAGGGCCAGTCGTCCTTCACCCCAACTCGAAGTTCCTCTTGAAGGTAGTTTCTGAATTTCACCTTAACCAGGTGATTAACTTGCCAGTGTACTTTACCAACCCTTCTTTGGAGGCTGACCGCATGCTCCATACTCTGGACCTGCGGAGGGCGCTCTTATTTGGAGCATACGGCTGAGGTTCGGAGTTAGGCTCGCCAGCTGTTTGTCACCTACACCGAAGCGGCACCAACAAACTGGCAGCAAAGCAGACAGTTGCCAGGTGGATCACATCTTGCATCAACCTCTGCTATAGGTTGGCTGGTCAGGAGCCTCCCCTAGGGATAGGGCTCACTCCACCAGACATACCATTGCCTCTGTGGCTACTTCCAATGATGTGCCCATGCAGAAAATCTGTAGGGCTGCAACCTGAAAGTCAGCGCTCACCTTTATCCCTCACTGCTGCATCTATCTCGAGTCGTGCCGGGATGCGAGTTTTGGGACCTTTGTTCTCCAGTTTCTGCCAAGAAGGGGTGTGTGCCTTGCCCCTCCTCTCAGAGCACTGCTTGGAGTCTGCGAGAGTGTGGATAGTGTACTATATCCATGCCCCTAGGGGAATAGGTTAATTCGCCTGTAACCGTAGATCTTACTTCGAGAGGGCTCTTGCAGTAGGTAATTACATATAGGACTGACGCCGGCCAGCGGCAGGACCCCACTGGAAAATTTCTAGCTAGCAGTCCTGTGAGACTGCCCTCCCACATAGGTGACCGGCATCATCCGACGTCGGTATAAAGGGGCGGTCCCAGACGACCGCCTTCCAGTTCTTTCCCGCCGTCGGCTCATGCAGCGCCTCGTGGTTGAGTTCTTATCGCTCAGTCCTGTTACTTCGTCGGTTTTTCCGAACAAGTTTTCAATATAGAATTTTATTCTTCTTTTGTCAGTTGAACGTCGGTTTAGGTCGTCCCCTTCAAAGAATAAGTGCAACTCGTGGCGGCGCCCAACTGCCTCACAAAGACGGTCACTCCCTCTGCCTTTTCTGCCTAGACCCCGACCACATGGCCGACAAGTGTCCGACTGTCTTCGATTCAAGCACCCAAGAGACGACGCCCAGCAGTCCTCAAGCCCATCTCCTCAAAAGATGTCTGCGATGGAGAAGGAGTTGAAGAAACTTCGGGATCGCCGACCTCCCTGAAGGGCATAAGAAGCGGACAGGAAAGGCACCGGAAGAAGGCCCTCCTCCGCGACTCCGGCGGGGTCACGGGCAAAATGTATCCCTCTGGAGGATCGCCCGGCGGCAGCCTCCAAGGCTTTGGAGGAGAGGCGTCAGCCCGCCCGTCGAGGTTGGCGTTCGAAACCCGCCTGGTGTTTCCGGGCAAGGAGACTCTAGCCCCAGTAGCCGCGCGAGCCTACGGGCACCTCCCTTAAGCGGACGTCGGCTCCTCTGATGTCACGCCGGGAGGAAAGGCCGGCTAAGGCCTCCAATCCTTGGGCGGCGCGGCAGTGTCCCCGGACGGGCCTCCTCCCGCCACGGCCCGCCTCCGAGGACCCCAATCGGGGCGCCCGGCTCTCTGGCGTCCGCGGGGATTCGACCCACGCAAGCCACGGCTCCTCCGGCGTCGCGCCGGGCCTCGGCGCCAGCAGACCCTGCGCATCTGTCGTACCAGGCTCCCGCAGCCCGCTGCCATAAGGAAGCTGATCCTGCCCGACCCGAAGTTTTCCCCTCCATCCCGGGACGGGGCTGGGACCTGGGCTACCGTCCGATCCTCTTCGTGAAGAGCCGGATCTGACGCCGGCTCCTCTGACACCGGCCCCGCCGATGCCGGTTCCGATACCGGCCCCTCCGATGCCGGCGGGGGATATTCCTCTTCCATCGGGCCCTCCACCCCACGGGCCTATCCCGACTGATCCGCCCGTGGAGTACCGGGCTGGGCCGTCTGCTCCGGCAGCTCCTCCAGTGCCTGGGCATCCGCCGTTACATCCGATGCCGGTTTTCCCAGGCCCACAGTATCCTGTGCCGCAGTACCCGGTGCAGACTCCTTCGACGCCGCAGTACCCGACGCCGGGTTACGGATACTCCCCCTACGGATTTCCTCCGTACACCTATCCTCCTCCTCCTCCACTGTCCCCTAGGCCGGCGGTGGATCTTCAGGAGATTCTTGCCTCCTGGTGGGCTGAGGCCAAGGCTCTACTCACCAAGGAAGTAGAGAGCCGTCTTATGGTGACGGTGCCACCCCCGACTCCCGTACGCCCCAGACGGCACAGTCCCTCTCCTCCTCCCGATTCCCGGGCTTTACCCTCGGGATCCAGAGAGGGGCAGGACACACGTTCTGGGATTTCCCCCAAGGAACCCGTTCCTCCCCCTAGTCGAGTTCGGGAGTCTTACTCTGCTTCAGATTCTTCCTCTTCTCTCTCGGACTCCTCGGAGGCTTCCGATGGATGTTCCGAGAAAGACGACGAGCCACGCTCTCCGTCCAAGCCCCGGCCGAGGACTCCTCCGAAGTCTCCTCCGGAGGATCGTTGCTCAGGAAAATCCAGGAGGTCCATCAGTGGCACTCCTTAGAGCCAGATCCTCAACGGGTTAAACTCGCCGAACATCTGGACTTACCCCTACGGCTCCTACCCTAGTGCCACCCTGGATCGAGCCTCACGCCCACCTTGTTTCCACGATTTGGAAGCAACCGTCGGCTTTAGCCCCACTTCCCAGGAAGTCGAACAGGCTATACCAGGCTCCGGAGGGTGTAGACTTTTTAGACTCTCACCCCCGTGCAGACTCTGTTGTGATTAGCGCCGCTCACGGCCGGTCAGCATACCCAAAACACTTGAGCTCGTCTCCCCCAGATAAGGAATCTCCTTCTGGATCAGTATGGAAGGAAGATCTACGCTTCTTCCACACTGGGGATTAGGGCCCTGAACTATGTAGCACATATGGGGGATTACCAGAAGGCTGTCCTTACCCAGGCGGAATCTAAGATCGACTCTTTGCCTGACTCCCAAGTCAAGCAGGAGTTGGCCGACCTGGTCCGTTCTGCTCGTTCGGCCAGTCATATTTTGAGGACGACCTACAACGCAGTGGACACCGCAGGACGGAGTTCTGCCTTTGCTGTCAGTCTTCGGCGTCAGGCATGGCTCCGTGTGTCAGGTCTGGTCCCGGAGGTGCAGTCAGCGATCCAAGAAGCACCTTTCAGGGGTTCTGTGCTTTTCGGTGGTGATGTCAAGGACATCATCACTGATTTGCAGGAGAAGGGGACGACCCTTAAATCTGTTGATTCAATGTACCGTCCCCATCCCCCACAGCACCGTCCCTTTCGCAGACACAGCCAGCCACAAGCGAAACCTCAGGGAAGGCGGGCCACTAAACGTCGGGCCCCCACAGCTGCAGCCTCTGCCGCCAAAAACCAGGGTGCCCCAGCTGCGGTGCTGCCTCACACCACCTGACTCCTTCCCTCTCCCACCGCCTCCGGCAGCCCCGGAGGAACCGGTAGGAGGGAGGTTCTCCCTCCACCTTCCGGGTTGGGAGAGGATAACATTGGATTCATGGGTGCTTCAGATCATAGCAGAGGGGCACTCCATAGAGTTTCTGCAGAAACCTCCGCGTCACCCCCCTCTGAACTCTGCTTACTCAAGGGACCATCTTCCTTTGGTCAGGGAAGAAATCTTGGCGCTCCTTGCGAAACAGGCTATAGAACCCGTCCCCCCTCACCTCTATGGGACGGGTTACTATTCCCACTTCTTCCTTGTACCAAAGAAGACAGGAGATCTCGGACCTATTCTCGATCTCAGCTCTCTGAACCTGTATGTGGAATAGAAGAGGTTCAGGATGCGTTCCCTTCAAACCCTTTTGCCCCTGCTTCGGCCGGGCCAATGGCTTTGTGCACTAGGTGACCAAAGTAGTTGATCAGGGAGGGGCTGTGGACATGGCCTACCTAGACTTTAGCAAGGCATTTGACACAGTCCCACACAAAAGATTAATATACAAGTTAGCCAGCCTGGGATTGGGTCCCAAGATGACAGCCTGGGTAAAGAATTGGCTGGAGAATAGGACACAGAGAGTAATAGTAAATGGAGTCCACTCTGGAAAAAAAGGGGGTTAGTAGTGGGGTACCGCAGGGTTCAGTATTAGGACCAGTCCTCTTCTGTGTCTTTATAAGTGACATTGCAGAGGGACTGGAAGGAAAAGTATGTCTCTTTGCAGATGACACAAAGATCTGCAACAGAGTTGATGCACAAGGTGGCGTGGAAAGGATGAGAAGGGACTTGGCTAGGTTAGAGGAATGGTCAAATGTATGGCAGCTTAGATTCAATGCTAAGAAGTGCAAGGTAATGCACCTGGGAAACAAAAACCCAGGGGAAGAGTACACAATGGGGGTGAGATACTAACAACAAAAATGGAAAGGGACCTGGGGTAGTCATATCAGATGACCTAAAGGTGGGCAGGCAATGTGAGAGGGCAGCAAGGAGGGCTGGGGGGATACTGGGATGCATAGGGAGAGGCATCACCAGTAGAAAACAGGAAGTTATTATCCCTCTGTACAGACAGCTAGTGAGACACCATCTGGAGTACTGCGTGCAGTTCTGGAGACCTAATCTCCATGAAACAATAGACAGGATGGAAGTTGTCCAGAGGAGGAAACTAAAATGGTGCAGAGTCTGCACGGAAGACACATGAAGAGAGACTTAAGGAGCTTAATATGTATAGCCTCGAGGAAAGGAAGGGGACATGATAGAAACTTTCAAGTACCTCAAGGGAATCAACAAAGTCCAAGAGGTAGCATCTTTCAAAAGAGGTGTGCAAGAACAAGGGGCACAGTTTGAAGATAGAAGGGGGCGGCTCAGAGGTAATTTAAGGAAGTATTTTTTCACAGAGAGGGTGGTGGATGTATGGAACGGCCTTCCAGAGGAGGTTGTGGAGTCACAAACTGGTGGAATTCAAGCATGCAGGACAGTCATAAAGGCAATTCTAGGGGGTGGGGGTAGGAAGAAGTAGGCTGCTGGTTAACTAGGATCTGCAGCGTATCCATCAGGTAGGGAAATGGGCAGACTGGGTGGGCCAAGTGGTCCTTATCTGCCGTCAAATTCTATGTTTCTATATGCAGGATGCGTACCTGCACATCCCCATTTGCCCTTCACACCGAAAGTACCTCAGGTTTGCGTTCCAGAGGGTCCGCTACCAATTCCGGGCGCTCCTGTTTGGTCTTTCCTCGGCCCCCAGTCTTTACCAAATGCCTGGCGGTGGTAGCGACCCACCTGCGTTCTTTGGGTGCTCAGGTTTTTCCCTACCTGGACGACTGGCTCCTGGCGGCCTCGTCCAGGGAGGAACTCCTGCATTTTCTCTCCCTCACCCAGCAGGTTTTCACTGGCCTGGGTATTACCACCAACCATTCCAAGTCTCACCTGGAGCCTTCGCAGAGGCTCCAGTTCATCGAGGCAATTCTCGACACATCACCTGCCTCCGGACAGGGGGGCCTCCCTCCAGTCACAGATTTCCCTCCTATCGGAACGCAGGAGGGTCCCGGCGAGGTCAGTGCTTCATCTACTGGGGCTTATGGCGGCGGCCATCCCGACGGTTCCGCGCGCGCCTCCACATGAGAATCTCAGTGGACTCTCTGATCTCAGTGGGATCAACGGGTAGACGATCTAGATCATCTGGTTCTGATCTCCTCGCCGATGGTAAGAGACTTGCAATGGTGGATGGTTCGAGAGAACCTATTCCGGGGGGGGTCCCCTTTTTCATCCTCCCCCCGGTCAGACTGACCACAGACGCCTCAGGCGAAGGTTGGGGAGCCCATCTGGGTCCTCACCGAACCCAGGGCCTATGGTCAAAGATGGAGATAGTTCTCCATATCAGCGTGCTCGAGCTTCGAGCAGTGCTGTATGCTCTCCAGGCCCTTCACCAATTCATCCTTCCCGGTCACCTAGCTGTCCAAATGGACAACATGTGCGTGGTGTGGTACATCAACAAGCAGGGAGGGACTCTGTCCTACCCGCGGTGCAGGGAAGCGATGAGGGTTTGGGATTGGGCAACGCTTCACAACCTTCACCTCACGCGATCCATGTTCTGGGAGTCGACAATGTCCTAACAGACAGACTAAGTCGCTCATCAGCTCTACCACCACGAATGGGAATTGGACGAAAAAGTTCTAAAAGCATCTTCAGATTTGGGGACTCCTCAGATAGACCTGTTAAGCTTCCTCCCAAAGCATAAAGCTTCCAATCTTTGCTTGCTCGTTCCAGGCGAGGCGCTTTCTGGAGCGACGCTCTATCTCTAAGCTGGAAGGACAGATTCGTCTGTGCTTTTCCCGCAATTCCTCTGGTCCCTCATGTGTTACAGAAGCTGTCTTTAGAAGGAGCGAGAATGATTCTGATCGCTCCTTTCTGGCCCAGGCAAATCTGGTTCTCTCTTCTACAATACTCAGAGGTTCCTCCTCTTCCTCTTCCTTTATCTCCAGGATTGCTGACCCAGGATCAGGGGACCCTGGTCCATCCGGGACTCAAGTCCCTTCAACTTCATGCATGGCTCCTGCAGACCTAGCTCAGTCTCGTTTTGGCGTTTCTCCTAAGGTGGCCGAGATTCTGGTGGAGACTAGAAAACCCTCCACTAGGTCCACCTACGCCATGAAATGGAAAAGATTT
This sequence comes from Neoceratodus forsteri, assembly GCA_016271365.2. Taxonomy (NCBI): domain Eukaryota; kingdom Metazoa; phylum Chordata; order Ceratodontiformes; family Ceratodontidae; genus Neoceratodus; species Neoceratodus forsteri. The sequence continues at coordinate 1,156,196,424 of CM057451.1, forward strand.
TCTATCAGGGCTGCGGCCAGGAACGTGGAACCCTTTTCCTGCCTTGTGACCATTCTGCTTGAGTACATGCGTCATCTTTTTGACCTGGGTCTGTCACTCCTCTTTGAAAGTCCATATGGCGGCTATTTCAGCTTACCATGTCCCTTTCACTGAAAAGGCATTTGCCCAGCTGGAGGTATCCAAAACTTTCCTCAGAGGGGTCCTTCATCTCAGGCCCCCAGTCCGTTCAAGCTCCCCATGGGACTTGAACTTTGTCTTCGAGAAACTTACCCTTCCTCCTTTTGAGCCTGCGGCTTCCGCATGAACTTGAAGTTTTATTGTGGAAGACGCTCTTCTTGGTGGCCATTACTTCTGCTCGCAGAATTTCCGAGCTCCAGGCCCTGATGTGCAAAATCCCTTATCTGATTTTTCACAAAGAACGAGTAGCTGTTCGCACGAATCCTATGTTTCTCCCGAAGGTGGTAGTGGAATCTACCTTGAATCAGTCTATTGAATTACCTGCCTTCTTCACGCAGTACTCCAATCAAGGAGAATTCCTGCTCCATACCATGGATGTTCACAGGATCCTGAGATACTACACCAATAGGACGAAGGATCTCAGAAAGACTGATCAGTTGTTTGTCTCTTGCTCACAAAAGAGAAGGCAATGCTGTCTCTAAGCAATGCTTATCAAAATGGTTGGCCCATTGCATCACTTTCTGTTATGACAAGTACAGGAAGACCCTACCGGGTCAAGTCAGAGGTCACTCCACTGGTGGAGTAGCTGCCTCTGCGGCTTGTTTCAAGAATGTGTCTGTGGCAGACATCTGTGCTGCCCCCACTTGGACTTCAGTCCATACCTTTACTAAACATTACAGTTTGGACATTGCCTCTTGCCGTAGAGCAGGCTTCGGGCTAGCTGTCTTGCAAGGCCTCTTTTCTTGAGACCTGCTAGACTGTTGGCTACTTTTTGGAGTAGCCTTTCATTTGTTCCAGACTGCTTGGGATTCTGTCCTATATGTAATTACCTACTGCAAGAGCCCTCTCGAAGTAAGATAGTACAGTTACGTAAGAACTTACCGTAACAGTAGATCTTCGAGAGAGGCTCTTGCAGTAGGTAAAACCTTCCCGCCCTCCAACCCCCTAGGCTTTTTCAGCTCCTTTTCCATTGAGGGAAATGTCTGCATCTTCCCTTGTCAGTCTTCACCATTCATTACTTCCTGGGTGTAAGCGGGCTCCACATCATAGGCTTTTTTTTTTTTTTTTTTAAAAGCCTAACGGCCCCGCCCTCGAGAGCGACGTCATGCGCGAGGGGCGGCCGTTAGTAGCGACCGACTCCTCCTCCAACTCAGTTCTGTTTCTCCCGCCGTCGAGGCAGCACCTGTTCGCGGTAGCTAACCGAAAAGTGCGTATCCGACTCCTTTTTCTACACTCGACGCCTACGGTAAGACTGTTCCTTTTTCTTTCCTTTGTACGGCGCCAGGTGTATTTCCGACTGTGTTTAATCTTGTTTATTTCGCGTTATGTCCAGTTCTGGAGCGAAACGTTCTTCTAAGACGGGCCGTGCCCCTATGCGTCGGTGCTCCTGCGGCCGGCATTTCTCCGTCTCGGACCGGCATGACGTCTGTCTTCGTTGCCTGGGACCCAACCATAATATGGATTCGTGCGACGCTTGTTTCTCGATGGACCGTCGCGTCCTCGAAGTCCGCGCGTACAAGCTCGGCAAGGCCCCGCCGACTTTCGGGGGATGGCGTCGCTCGCGGGAATCTCGGGCGAGATCCTTAGGCCTTTCCCCCGGGTCCCCTCCGGGCCTACTCTGATCGAGGAGAAGGTCTCCTCTTCCCTTCTTGCGAGGGCCCCTTCGCGGTGTTGGGGGCGTCGTAGCCCCTCCCGGGGCATGGCGCTGACACCGCCTCGGCAGTCACCTCTTGGTGCAGGCTCCCCTGTCGAGGCCCTTGGCTGGGCCCGGCTCGGGTGGACCTAAACGTCGCCTCGCGGCGCGGTTTGAATCGGCGCCGTCGCGGTGCCGGTGATCGAGCGGCGCCGTTCGAGCCGTTCAGATCCGGCGCGCTGCGGTGCGGTGATGAAACTGCGCCCGTTCAGCGCCGCTTTGGATCGGCGCCGTTGCGGCGCCGGTGATCAGGCGGTGCCGTTTTGGCCTCGGCGCCGTTCGCGGTGCTGATGAGCCTGGCGGCACCGCCCGGCGGTGCCGCCTCCCGGCGCCGTCAGCGGCCTTCCCCTCCTCCGGGCGGTGCGGGTCTGCGGGCCGCTGGGGTGTGGGGTTGGGCCTTCATGCTGCGGCGTGGTGAGGCGGCGGCATCGCACTTCGGTACCTGGGCGTTCGCTGCCCGTGGCCTCGGGGACCCTGGGGTGGCCAGCGCCGGGTCCTGCTGGTCTCGTCCTCCTCGGAGGCGATGGCTCAGATGTGGACCCATCCTGGCACCCCCATTCTTGAATCTGGGTCCTCGGTGGCTAGGGGTACCAAGGCAGCGCCAGGCGGGCCCCTCTCTCCCTTGCCGTCTCCTGAGGGTTCCTCGGCTGGGGTGGCCGAGAGTCGGGGGCAGGCGTGGGGGTGGCGGAGGGGCTCCCTCTGGAGGCCAGTGACAGCTACCCCGGGTGCTGTTACCTCCTCTGGGGTTGAGAGGCGTTGCAGTCGGGAGGGCCTCTCGGAATCGAGGGTTGAGGGGCAGGCGTCCTGCTGCTCGGTCTTCTTTGGCCACCTCAGGGGTGGCCAGGAGCCCGGGCGAGCCCGCCCCTCCCCAGGTTCTAGGGTGTCCTCTGGCGGCGTTGTGCGGACTGCCCTTCTGGATCCATACAGTCCAGGCGTCGTCGGGAGTTTCTCCCCAGGGCTCTTCAGGTTCCGCTTCCCCAGAGTTCCGTTCTGCGGCCTGGTTTGATATCCGGGATCCCTCCTACTAGAGCTCCCTTCCCGGATTCCAGAGCCCTCGCGAAGGCAGTTGCCTCCTCGGAGGTGCCCCTCTCCCATCTCTGCCTTCTCCACCCCGCTCCCAGGCCATGTCGGTCCTACGGGTCCGTTATCCTGGGAGCAGTTCAGGGGTTCTGCGGCGGCCTTCCCCTCATATGTTAGTTACATGCATGAGCGGGTCTTTCGACTCTCCCCACCGCCGCAGGAATCCTCTGGACATTCCAGTTCCCCATCATCCTCGTCTCCCTCCTCTGAGGGAGAGGAACCCCCTGCTCATCTGTCCTCCGATGCTGATTTCACAGAATATCAGCGTTTCCTCTCGAGGATGGTGAGGGATCTTCAGATTTCCTACGTTCGGAGAGACAATACCGAACGGGTGACGTGTGAATTCAGTGCCCAGCATCTGGTGGTACCTTCCTGGCCTATCCCCTTCCAGGAGGCGTCTATCCGGTCCTGGCAGTTCCCTGCCGTTTCTTCCCAGCCCGCCGGACTGCCAGCGTAGGTATTGCCCCTCTGGTCTCTAGGTTCCTTCCCAACCCGTCCTCAGGTTTGGTATACCTGGATACTCCTTCTGGCGCCGTTGCCTGGCGCACGACCGCCCACCGGATTCGGACTCTCTCCAGTTCGACCGTTGGGGGCGAAGAGTGTTCTCTTCTTCTCGTGCGAGTGCATGTATTGCATCACATCAGGCTCACCACGCTGCCTACAACTGGCATCTGTGGTCGATGATGTCCCAGCTGCTGGCATCTATGCCTGACACGGAGCAAACCAGACAAGCCGTTGCCCTCTCCGCGGTAGGCCTGGAGCTGGCAAGACACCAAGCAAGGGCATCTTATGGCGCCAATGAGGTGGCTTCCAGGCTTCGGGGACAGCGATCTGCATCAGGCGGACGGCATGGCCCGTCTCTCTAGGTTGTCACCCTGGCCGGCGTGAGGGTGATGCGCTCCGCCTTCGGGGACCCATCTTTTCTCATCCAGAGCTAGGGAGACTTTTCAGGGGCTCCATCCGTCTCCTCGTCCTCGGGAGGCACCTCCTAGCTCTTCTCCCCCTAGGCTTTCTGAATAAGCCAGGGTCTTCTCCTTCTGTTTCTCACCAGCAGAAGGCTGGGGTCTTGTTCCCTCAGGGTATGGCCTCTTCCCCCTCCTGGGGAAGAGGAGCTTGATACTCACCCAGGAAGTAATGAATGGTGAAGATTGACAAGGGAAGATAGGAAAATTACGTACCTACCGTAATTCTTGATCTTCTCTTGTATCTTCACCATTCATTACTTACACCCACCCACCATCCCCTCAGTGGCCTCCTCCTGTGGCTTCTCCACCTCCCGTCTCCTTGCTCTCTCTGCATTTCTCTTTTGTTTATAAAATATAGGGGAAAATTCCTAATTTTCCAAAAAAAAAAAAAAAAAATTTAAATATAACAAAAAAAAAAAAGTTCTTTCTTAAGGGGGGGAAGGGTCCTACACCCAGAAAAATTACTTACTCTAAGATTCATGGGCCATCTAGTGGATTGCATTGGCGATCAGACTGCACTACTTCTCTTGCTATTCTTCTGGCAAGATACCTCAGGGTTTTTGGTCTGGCTCAGGCTATTCAGTTTTGATCCTGCAATCCGTGTTCAGATAGTTGCCTGAAATCTTCCCCCCTCTATTCTTGCCTTGCAGAGCAGAGGACAAATCGTCTGTTCCTTTCTTCGTTTAAAAAAAAAAAAAATGCTGAGGAACTCTCTCAGACTGCTATAGGCATCTTGGTATCTGGTCATGCATCTAGTCAAAAGGAAAATCAAACAAGAAGGCAAATGAGAAGGTAGGCTTTCCTTCTCGCTGTTTTGCTATTGGTTTCTCCCTTTAAGTGTCCTCCTGGGCAATTTTACAATAGAGCTCTGCTGACCATATCCAATCCTAACCAGCCTAAGCCTTGGCCTGCCTTAGCCAGTCAGTCTGAGTCCCATTTCTGTCTTGAAACGCCTGAAAGGCTTGCATTTCCATTTCTAAACCCTGAGCAGCACTCTCATGCTGCTGGGGGTTTATTCTTCCTTCTCGGGTGTCCTCCAGTTAAAAGGCCTTCCAGCGGCCAGGAGCCCGAGGCGGGTGTCATGAACAATGGCATGTTGAAGATGAGGACTATGCCCTCCTGAGTCTGTCTAGCGGGTTCGGTGAACCTTCTCTTCAGCTCTATCTACGGGGATTCTTGCTTCCCCTTTAGTCGAGCCTTCAGCTACAAGCTAACTATGCTCGTTGGGCATTCTGGTCCCTTCAACATCCCATCTCTCTCTTCTTCTTCTTCTATTTTCTCATTTCCTTACTCATCTCTCCTCCTAGAGTCGCCCAGGTAAGGAGGCCCTGCAGTCCTAGACTAGGGATGTTCTTATCTCCTCTGTCCTTCCTCCATCGGCTTATTCCTTTTCAGTTCATTCTTCCTTGCTTTGCTATCCCTCGGCTATCTTGCCTCGCTATCTATATTTTCTGCTTTCTCTTTTGCCTCTCCGGCTCACAGAACTGAGTTGGAGGAGGGTGAGTCGCTACTAGCCGCCCCTCGCACTTATGTGTCGCTCGGCGCAGGGCTGTTAGGCTTTAAAAAAAAGCTCCCGTGGCGAGTGCGCGCCTCCGGCTTACACCCAGGAAGTAATGAATGGTGAAGATACAAGAGAAGATCAAGAATTACGGTAGGTACGTAATTTTCCTTTCTCTCTCATCTGGGCCTTCCGGGCCTGTGGCGGGAAAGAACTGGAAGGCGGGCGTCCGGGACCGCCCCTTTATACCGACGTCGTATGACGCCGGTCACCTGACATGGGGGAGGTCCCCGCCAGGGACTGCTAGCTAGAAATTTTTCCGTGGGGTCCTGCCGCCGGCCGGCGTCAGTCCTATATGTAATTACCTACTGCAAGAGCCTCTCTCGAAGATCTACTGTTATGGTAAGTTCTTGCGTAACTGTACTTTCTAGGAATGGTATGTAGTACACATCCACACAACCCACTCGGCCTCCCCAGGCAAGTTGTACAGGTTCTGTCTCCAGTGCGCAAGATCTGATGCGACTGGGTCAAGTTGGGATATATCTGCCTGGGTAGTGGGAGGAGCTTAGCTTAGACATCCGTCAAATAACATTGTTCCAGTAGAACTGCCAGAGTGTGGATTTGTAGCATATACTGCTCCTAGAACTAGGGTTACAGGTGAGTAACCTATTTATTTGATATTCTGTATCTGGTATTACACCTGTCCAGATGAGCTGTGCCACAGATTAAACTGCAGAATTGTGGCAGGAATGAGTGGTATTTGTCTGAATAACTGCAAGTTGAAGATGGTATTCTTCCACTTTGAAAACTGGTATGCAAACCAGGGAGGAATACCACTCTTTACTAGCCTTGCCTTACCTTTTGGTCCTGGTACTTGCTTGTCAGAAAGCTGGTTAGAATGAAATTGCTTTACGGCTCATCTCGACAGACTGAACTAAAATGTTTGCATGTTATTTTATATGGTCTGTAGCTAATGGTTTTGTTTGTATTGGCTGTGTTGTATATTTGGACCAAAGGCACAATGAAAATGGGTGTATTTCAGTCCACTTGCCTGGTAAAACAAACCAAATAAATTTAAATGAAAATATTGGGATCCGCTAGATGGCTCAGTAGAGGCGTATCGTGTTCTGCTTTGGGAGATGACTCTTGGAGCCTGGATTGGTGCTACTAGGGCTGGGGAATGCTGTCGGGTGCAGCACGAGCCAGGGAGTCTGCTTCTTCACTAGGGATGGTATCGTCCCGTAGCTTGCTGCTACATCTGAGGCAGTCGGGGGAAGTGTAAGTGATTCTGAGGGGAAGGGAAGAAAAACTATGGAAAGTGTGCCACAGGCTATCTAAATGAAGATCTTTGCCTTCCTTTGGGTCCTGCTCTGTGTAGTTTCCACTGGCTTTGGGGGCTGGCAGGAGCCTGCAGTAAGGAGCAGACTGTGGCTTAAAGACCAGAGGGGGTATTGAAAAGTTGTATACCTCCTATACAGTGATCCAGTGTGGTGTGTATGGAATTCATCTTTGTGGTGGTCTCATGTTGGGGGCATAACAAACTGTATAAGCTGGATAAGAATACTTTCCACTCTTGCCAGGATTGATCTCAGTTGTGATCTAAAAGGAAACTCTTCAAGCTGCTACTGCCAAATCACTTTTTGTTGAGTATTTTTGTATTCTGTGTTTATTTTTATAACGCAATTACTTTCCTCTTTCCCTTCTCTCAGGCAGCTGCTTAGGGTGTATTTCTCCCTTCTGCTTCCTGTTCTCAGCATTTAACTCTGTCCTTGCTGTTGTAAGGGCATTGTACCTCGCTTCTTCAGAACAAAAATTGGATACTGGCATCAGCATGGCACAGAAAGAAAACAGAGCTGTATAAGCTATTCAGTCAGGACACCCCAGTGTAAAAAGAACCCCAAATGTTTTTGCAGCGAAGTGCTCCTTCCGGGGGAACCGCCCACAATTAGACTGCTATTTGCATTTAAGTGTTTGTCTCGCTTTCTTTATACAGTATTATGTTGGGATTTCAGTCACTTTAATTAGCCTGATACAGATAGCGGTCTTCACCAAGTGGGCAGGTCCCTCGAAGAGGCAGTCTCCCTGCGAAAACATTTGGGGTTCTTTTTGTAATGTGGTGTCCTGATCGAATAGTTTATATAGTTGTGTTTTGCTTAGGCTTTAATACCCCCCTTTTTTTCTGGAATGTGCTGGTGTCTGTCATAAAAAATTTTTTCCTGTAATAGTTTTCATCGTGGCATAGCATCTCCAGGAGCGACCCTCCTTGGCTCTATTACCTCGCTTAGAAACATGGAAAATGATAGCAGAAAAAGACCATCGGTCCATGCAGTCTACCCATTAAACCCTAACAAATCCGGGACCTGTTGACCATACAGGCTTCTGACCCACGCTGTCCAACTCCATGTTCTCCACCTTATTGCTACAAACCCGGGACCCAGTGACCATACAGGGTTCTAACCTACACTATCTGCCCCCATGCTCCCCACCCTGCCGCTGCTACCCTGAGCCACCAGTAAGCCCTTCAGTCTGTCCCAGCAGTGTTTGAAACCATTGATGGTTTTGGTGCCCACCACATCCACTTCACCTTCTTTCCCGTGTCTGGCTACAGCAGGAGGACATTACCATTTTTATCTTGCAGCAACAGTCATGTTTAAGGGGCAGTATAACTGATCTCATTATAGTTACGTGCATCCAAAGTGTGTTTAATGTCTAGATCCAACACCTTCCTGGAGTATTTCATCCAAACATTTTAACGTCCAAGGGGATAAAAGTATTTAACCTATGACTCTTGCCTCTGGGTACACCATATTTTGCAGAATTGAGTTTTGATATCTACATTTGGCTGAGTCTGGCCATACTTGCAAAAAAAGTGTGCAGGAGTTTCTCGTTGCTCAGACAAGGTGGATAACATGGGACGTGTGTGTTTGTATGTTAAAAGGACACTGTCAGATTTTGTAGGAATTTTTTTCTGACCCCCAATGACCCCCATTTGGGTCAATAAATAGTACTTGGGGAAGCAATTTCTTACCCGAGCTTCCAGTTCTACTTGTACAGCAAAGCATTAATTTTTCCAAAAAATGTATTGCATTCATCCTGCCCAGCACCGAACGCTCCTCCCCACGCATCTCCAACAGTGAAATGTGTTGAATGCTGCCAAACTCTTGCAAGAAAGAGTTTGGCGATTTTTTTTTTTTATTTATTTTTTTTGTTGAATTTGAACAAACTAGCTTGACAGTATGACCAGGTTGGAGCAGATTTTGGCAATATGTGTAATTTTTGCAAACACAGGTATTTTTCATGAAATAGCTTAAGTAAAAGCGGGACTCTGCATGCGCAGCTGTACCGGCGCTAGTGCACATGCACGGAATCTGGCTTTTACTTTGTAGACTGCGATTTCTTCATGAAATACCCCTCGGTTTGCAAAATTACACTTCTTACCCCAGGAGTCCTTTTATATCAGTAACTATTGCAGACTAGGAGCAACTGCCCCCAGATTATGCCTGTAAGAGAATTATAATGAGAAAGGGCATTAGCCAATCAAGACAGGAGGGAAGTGTGCTGAGTGAGAGCAGCCTGAAGGGCTTCAGAATTTTTTCTCTGCTGACTACGCAACACTGCCCCAGAGGTGTTTCAGCTTTCCTTGTTGACAGACGTTTTCTGCTTTCTGGGTAAAGTTTTCCTCACAAATGTAATCTTTTAGTGTGCTGAGTGGATTTTGACAATTTTTTTTTTTTTATGAAAAAACAAAAATCCGCACTCAGCTGCAGAAAAAGGCTTTAATAATTATAAAACAGGCGCTGCAGCGAGAATCGCTTCACTCCAGACCTGGGGGATCTGGGTAAGGCGTATTCTAACTACATATCGTTATAATACCCCTTTTCTGCAGCTGAGAAGTATGGATTTTGTTTTACATATCTGTATTTCTCGCACCCTCTATACACGGAGGAGCTGTATTGCTGTAGCCATTAGAATTTTTAGCAGTTTTATTATTCTGCATATAACGGAGTTTCTAGTGTCATTTTCTGTGTAATTTTACTGCAACTGTTAATTTTGCAATTTTTTTTTTTACCGCAGTGTGTTATTTCGACTGTTTCTCTCACTATTTTGATGCAGCTTGAGGGAACTGTCAAGTTTTTAATGGTTTTCAGTAATTTTTACCTCTGGATTTGCTAGAATTTTCTGCATCTTCCTGGACTCAAATCTACACCACTCATTCACACTTATGGGACTACGCCAGAGGCACTAGGACTCCGCTGGAGTCTAATCTTCAGAAGGGCCGGCGCCGGAATAGGACCACGCATGCGCACCACCGCGAGGCTATCTCGCACCTGTATAGGCTATTTCAGCGTCTACCCTCCAACTGCCTCAGTACGTTTTCGACCAAGGAGGTGCAGTGTAACTAACAAAAATAACTTGCCTAAATCTCTGGGCCTGTGAAGGCCTGGGTGACCCATGCAGGAGGGGTTAATTGAACAATGTCTTCACAGCTCGAACAACAAGACAGTGAAGGCCAAGGAAACAAAAGCAAATGAGCTCGGGGGATGGTGGGTGGGCGTGTGAACGAGTGGTGGAGATTGCGTTCAAGAAGATCAAGAATTACAGTAAGTATGTAATTTCCATATTTTCCTGGACTCAGATCTCCACCACTCATTCACACTTATGGGAGCATACCAAGCTCAAACCAACCCACCCTGAGCAGGATGGTCTAAGATAGGGCTCACTCAGAACGGAAGTCCAAGGGACTGTCCCTCCAAAAAAGAAAGAGCTGTCTGGAGGACATCCAGAACATAGTGCTTTACAAAGGTATGCACTGAGCTTCAACTTGCTATCTTGCAGAAGACTGCAAAGGACACATACGAATCTCCGCCAGGAAGTCGCCACCACTGTGACAGAGTGGTGTGAAACCGGCCTTACGGTTTGGTCTGAGACAAGGATAGTATTGTCGAAGACATGCTAGTAAGCCAGCCAAAAACATTTTTGGCAAGAAGCTGATCTAGCTGAGGCATGCTGAAGCTACAAAAATTGCTCGAAGTGTAGCTTTTTTGTTCTGGCGAAAAAAATCACATAACCGGCCTAACATTCAGAGAGAGAAAGGAGCGCACCTTTCCCTTCTGGAGTTAAGGCAAAAACTTGATTAATGGTAAGAGCCAGAGGAAAGTCTACTGGTTCAAGCTAGACCGAAGAAGCTCAGATGTGTACCCCCACCACCAAGTATGGCTGACCTGCGAAAGACTGGTCCAAGAGGCACTTTAACACATTACTTGGTGAACACCGAACGGTCTAGGTGGGATTTGTTCATCAAATGGAGAAGGGTCTCCATTTAGCCATGTATGCCTTCCAGGTGGAAGGGCCTATACACGATTTAGAGGACATCTGCGAAGGTCTGGGAGAACCAGAATCTGCCCACTTCCATTCCAAAGAGGAATCACTCTGCCCCAGTTTGCCTTCAACTCGAGCAGCAAACTCTGAACCAAGGGAAGAGGGGGAAAAATGTACAGGAGAACTTGTCTACTGCGATAAAGATCCTGACAGAAGACACCAGGTCTGGATTTCTGAAGCAGGGTAGAGGCAGACTTGAGTTAGTTGAGGGAACGCAGGAAGGACCAGACTAGGGCTGCCCCAGTCGTCGAAGCGACTGTATGACTGAAATTGGCACAGTGTGCTTAAGGGTCCCGGACCACAAAAAGGGCAAGGGCCTCTACTCCAGGTACTTTCTGACACACAAGAAAACTGGGGAGTGGCGACCTATCTTGGATCTCGGATGTTTTAAGTAAACATCTGCAAAATCCCAAATTCAAGATGGTCAGTCTGTCACTAGTCATACAGTCCTTACAGCAGGGAGACTGGCTAGCCTGCCTGGACCTACAGGATGCTTACTTCTATATACCCATAAGGAGGTCTCACAGGACGTTTCTCAGATTCAAACTCCCTTCGGGCCACTATCCGTTCACTGCAGTGCCCCTTGGCCTGTCCTCTGCCCCAAGAGTCTTTACCAAGTGCCTGGCAGTGGTAGCAGCTCACCTCAGGAAGCTGGGTATCAGTCTACCCTTATTTAGATTGGCTCGTAGTGGCAAAGTCTCCTCGTCGGGTCAAGGAGTCCCTTCCCTTACAGAGCACACTTTAGAGTCTCTGGGATTCTTGGTAAATCTATAGTCTCACCTGGAACCCACCCAGCTACTCGCCTTCATAGGAGCTCAGTTGGACACTCAGAAAGGATATGCCTTCCTCCCATGGGAGAGAATTCAAAGATCTTCCTGGACTCGAGTCTCCATCACTCATTCACACTAGTGGGATAGCATTGGAGGCGATAGGACCAAACGAGAGCCACATTTTCTGAAGGGATTAGCGCTGAGACAAGACCACGCATGCACGCCACCACGAAACTAGCTCGCGCCTGTGTAGGCTATCTCGGCGTTGACCCTCCAACCACCTCAGTTCCTTTTCTCCCGCCATCAAGTGTGCATGAATGTCGACATCGCTCGTCTGCTGGAGTCAAAGTTTTCGTCTATACAACAGCAGCTTTTAGCCATTTAGTATGTTTAACATTTTTAGTAGTATTTTCTTATTTTATGAAGAAATTCTCACCTACCATCAATGGAGTCGTCCTTAGATGGTAGCAGTGACGGTAGGAAGACTTTGAAAGTTGTTATGGCAGAGGGGCTGTGTCCGTTCCTCCGCCCTTTGCTAAAGGGGGGTCTGACTACGGACAGTCCTGTGCTCGGGGAAAAGGGGAAGGACAGTCCACGAAGCCGCGAATCTGGGGTCTGGCTCTGCTTAATCTCGAGCTCTTCTTCCTTGCTGGGGGTAGAAGAATCGGTGCCACTCGAGGTTGCCTTCTGGTACATCTGCATGGGGATTGTCGGGAGGGAAGGGTGATGCACCTGAACTGACTTTGGTGGGTTCCCCTTGGCCACGCTCTTAACAGCCGCGTTCTTCGACTCCGGACTCCATCTCTGTCCTCTGGAGTTCCGGTGGACAGTTTCACCTCTAGGCCGCTCCGGTGGAGCAGAGGGTTCGACTTCTGTCCAGTTTTTCTGGCCAGTGTTCCCGATTTCAGGGGCTTCGGAGCCACTGGACTGGGGCTGGGTCGATTGGATCAGGATGTACGTGGTGCCCTCTTGGTGCTTTCGCCATCGCGTCAACCCCTCGTGCCTACCCCCTCTCTTTCCATGCAGGGGCCGGCATGGACACCACCTTTTCCTTCTCCCAGTCTCCTCAGGCATTCTCCATGGTGGTGGTGTTGGTCCTGATGCCGCAGCCAACGCAGTGGGTGACGCCACAGGTCTGGCGCAATGGAGTGGTGCAACTGCTGGTGTTCGTCAGCGCAGTGGGTCAGCACCTTGCTACTGTGCGACACCACGGGTGCAGTTGGTGCTGCGCGGCACTGAGCACCCGCAGGTGCCATGAGTACCATGGGGGCCTGTGGGTGCCGTCACAGGTGCCATGGGTGCCGGAAGTGCCTGTGGGTACCACCGCGGGTGCCCTCGGGTGTTGCCCAGGATGGCATAGGCACTGCTTGGTGTCCTCCTGTGCCACGAGTGATGCTGGTGCTACGGGGGGTGTTCTAGGGACATGGATATGTTGTTCATCCACACTTATTGGCAGGTTCCTTGCCGCTTTAAATCTTGCCGGAAGGTCTTCAAGCTGGCTCCTCCCACCCACCCGGGTGGTAAAAATCTCGGCTCCGCCCCATGACGCCAGATCTTCCTTACCGCTTGGAAACTCGGGTTCCCTCCTTAGCAGCGCTGCGTTTAAGACTGGTTCTAATTCTTGAATTGAAATCAAAAGTTTTTGCTAAAAGACTTTGGTGGTCTTCTCCTCGCGGCTGCGATGGACCGTCGACTCCCGGTTTCGGAGGTGCCCTTGCGGACAGAAGATGTCTAGGACGGATCCGCACTCACGTCGTCTACTGCCTGGGCCTTGGAGCACGACCACGAGCCTGCGACTTGTGCTTTTCCTCCGACCTCGTCCTCGAGGACCGTGCTGCCCGATTACAACTGGGCGCCCAAGAAAAGAATTCACGGTGAAATCTAAAGAGGCCCATTTGGCGGTGTCCGCGGCGGCGGTTCGGCGGATCAGCTCGAGCAGATGATGCGCCCTCGAGGCGGCGCGGGCAGCTTCCACCTCGGCTGCGGCATTTGTCCCACTCTCTCTCGGTGCCTCGTACTCGGCTTCTTTTAAGGAGCTTTGTCTGACCCTCTCGACCAAAGGTGAGGGTCCAACTTCTTCGGGACCTTTTTCCAGGTCCAAAAAGAGCAAAAGTAAGTCTCTCCGTCGACGCTTTTGGGAGCAGGAAAGATCCCCCTCCCCTTGTCGACAGTCTACTTCGGTCGACCCCTCAGCTTCGGCCACTGGCTTCACGGTGTCCCGTCAGGCCAGTTGACCAAGACTCCGTCGGCAGGTCGAGATTTTCTCGACCGTTAAATGAGTTATTCAACTGGAAAGCTGAGAATCCCTCTCGTTCCCGGTGGGAGTTGAGATCCCGTCGGCTCGTCTGTACCTCTGGTTCCGGAGCCTTCGGTGGGATCGTCAGAGCCGAGGGGAGTGCCGATTTCCGACACTTCTCCTCGCCTTCTTCGGCCTAGTCGAGACTGTCTCGGACATCCTCACGGTCCAACCGATCGCGCCGCCATAGGCGGTCAAGCTCGCGACAGCGGCGCCACTACTCTTCCTCTTCCTCGGGCGAGGAGGCTTGGCGCAAGTTCGTCGAATCCGAGAACTCATGTGGCAACAGCTCCTTTTGACCGAGAATAAGCCGACCCAGTCGTCTTCCCGGCCATTAGTGGCTGTCACCGGAGCAGACGAAATGACCCCTCGTTGTAGTAGAGGAGCCTGTTCTCAGGCCGGTTGTTCGGCCAATTCCAGCTGCCCCAACGATTTCTGGTGGAACCTCCGCCTCCACAGCCATTAGTTGGGGCTCCGACCAAAAATTCTCGGTCGGCCTTGGGTTTGCCCCATAGGCTGTCTGTCACCCTCACTCCCGATAAACCTCGGCAGGTGGAGGGTGGCTCAGGCCCGAGGCAGCTCTTTGAGGACTCTTCTGAGTCTGATGATGGTTCCTCCCTCTTATCCAAGCGCATGGACTTGGAGTCCTCGGGAGGGCAGTCAATGGACGATAGCCCTTCGTCCTTCTTAGGGTTGCTTTGACTCCTCTCAGAGTCCACCAGGATGAAGCTCAAACCCGTTTCTAAACGGGCCAGGTATCCCCTCACGGAGATTCTGGACCGAGGGGATTCTCCTATGGAGGCCTTTCCGGTGGCCGAAGCCATAGTGGGTCCGGCCTTGGAACTTTGGCAGCTTCCTGCCCTGCGCCTTCGGCCAGGTTGGCCAGGAAGTATCGATCCGGTTCCCTGTCCGGTTTTGAACACCCTCGGCCGGTTGGTTACCGACAGCGTTTTCGCGGCGTGCGAGGCATCGAGGATGTGGACAAACCTCCCGACAAGGAGTCAGAAAGTGGATTATGCCGGGCGAAAAGTCTATGCTGCGTCCTCTCTCGGCCTTCATCAGGCCAGTTCGGCCGTCCTCATGGCACATTTTTCTCACGCCCTGTTGGGCTTCCTGGATGAGGTTGTCCCTCATCTTCCCGCAGATCTGCAGACTATGGTCAGGCAGGTGCGGGACCAGGGCAGGGCAGTGGCCAAACAGCAGCTCCAGACTGCGTTAGACATCAGGGACTCATGTGCCAGGTCTGTGGCGGCCGCAGTGGCCATGCGTCGTCGGGCTTGGCTGAGGATATCCACCTTTACCTCGGATACCCAGCACAAGTTGGCGGATGTTCCCTTTTTGGGGACTGACCTCTTGACCCTGGGGTGGAAGGTCACCTGCAGAGGATCGAGGGGTCAATGCTACCTTGACTTGGTCTCTTCGCTCAGAAGGACAAAGGCTGCAAGCCACAGCCTAAACCCTTTCGTCCTTCTGCGCCTGTGAGCCTCGCCCAGCAGCGTCAGGGCCAGCAGGCTCGAGCTTGGCATCCCAACCAAAGCCGTCGGCTTCCTCCAACAGGAAGCAGGGAGGAAAAGGCCAGGTGGTCCCTCGGCGGTCCTTCCTCCAAGCCTGCCCAGTGACGGGCTGAGGGGTGTCGCCCCATCCCTGTCACCTCACCCCTGGTTCCCCCCGTGGGGGGATGGCTCAGACACTTCCTTTCCGCCTGGTCCGCTGTTACCACGGACAGGTGGGTACTGGAGGTGGTGGGAAAAGGCCTACCTCTGGAATTGAGCAGGCCCGCCCTTCAGAGCCGTCGCACCTCGGGGCCTCGAGTCACGCAGCCTCACTGGCGGCTCGCCGAGACGACAGCTCTCCTCCTCCAAGGAGGTGATCACAGAGGTGGAGGACCCCCTTCAGACCGGGGTTCGTGTCCAGGTATTTCCTGGTTCCGAAGCGGACAGGGGCTGGCGCCCCATTCTCGACCTACCGACCTGAACAAGTTCCTAAGGTCTCAAACCTTCAGGATGGTCACTCTGGCAGAATAATACCATCTCTGGAACACGGCGTGTGGTTCTGCTTCTCTGGACCTACAGGCGCGTTCTTTCCGTCCCTATCCGTCCGTCGCTCGGAGATTCCTCCGCTTTCGGCGGAGGATCCCTCTTCAGTTCGAGCCATGCCCTTCGGCTCATCTCCAGCTCCCAGGGTCTTCACCAAATGCATGGCAGTGGTGGCGGCATTCCTCGACACCGAGGTCGGGTGTACCCTTACCTGGACGATTGGCTGATGTAGCCCCTCAAGCAGGAGGTGGGCGGTCCAGAGATCTGGCCCTCCAGGTTTGCTCTCAAGTCGGCCTTCTCATCAACGAGGCCAGGTCGGAACTCGAGCCGAAGCAGATGATCCTGTTCATCTTCGAGCCAGAGCACGGCTCCCGGCGGACAGGGCCGAGGTTCTTACCTCCTTTGCCCAATCATTTCTGGTTGGGCAATCGCGCCCTGCCCGGGACTTCCTGCGCCTCCTGGGTCTCATGGCGGCCTGTACCAGCATGGTCCGTTGATGCAGCTGGCACATCGCCCCTTCAGTGGGGACTGCCCAGCCCAGTGATCCCTGGCCACGATCCTTGGACCAGCTAGTGATAGTGACCCAGGAGATGTGGGCAGCTCTCCAGTGGTGGACCGTTCCATCCCATCTGCAGGAGGGCATCCCGTTTGTCCGCCCGAGCCGCCGGTCTCTCTATCGACCGATGCCTCTCCTGATGGGTTAGGGTGCCCATCTGGGGAACACCGAGTCTGCGGCCTCTGGTCCCAGGGAGTCCCGATGGCACATCAACCTGCTGGAGCTCCGAGCGGTCCGCCTAGCTCTCACCGCCTTTGCTCCGTTTCTCCGGGGTCAAGTGGTCCAGAGTCCAGACGGACAATACCACGACCATGTACTATCTAAACCGCCAGGGGCGGGGGCGCGCTTCATGCTTCTATGCAAGGGCTCTCCGCATTTGGTTACTCGATGCGCAGCCTGGGCGGATCTCCTAGCCATTCATGTGGCAGGAGCCTCCAACACCCTGGCCGATGCCCTGAGCCGGATAGGGGCTGCATCTCACAGTGGTCTCTCTGCCGGAGGTAGTACAAGATCTGTTCTCCCACTGGGGCACACCTCAGGTGGACCTGTTTGCCTCCAGGAGGTCTGACAGGCTGAGGCTGTTTCATGCCCGCCCCCCTCAGCAGGGCTCGCTGCAGGGGGATGCCTTCTCGAGGCTGTGGACCCCGGGCCTCTTTTACGCCTTTCCCCATTTCCCTTGATTCATAAGGTGCTTCTCAAGACAAGGAGGGACAAGGCGCAGGTGATTCTGATAGCCCCAGACTGGCCCCGCCAGTTCTGGTACCCAGATCTCCTCAGCCTCAGCTCCAGGCTCCCGAGGCAGCTTCCAGCTCGCCGGACCTGCTCTCAGTCAGTCAGGGAAGGTGTTCCATCCGGACCTTCAGTCCCTGCACTGGCGGCCTGGTTCCTGGCGGCTAGAGTTCCAGGCCTTGGGTCTTTCCGACGAGGTCCTCAATGTTGTTGGAGGCGTCCCGTAAGGAGTCGACCAGAAAATGCTCGCCTTCAAATGGAAGAGATTCTCCATTTGGTGTCAGAGCAAGGCTTGGACCCTTCCTCCTGTTCTGTGACAAGCATCTTGGACTATTTATGGTCCCTTTCTAGTCAAGGGCTTAGGTCGACGACCCTAAAGGTGCACCTGGCAGCCATCTCTGCTTACCGGGCGCGGGCCGGGGAGCAGTCGGTGGCGCGGGAAAAGGTGGTTGGGTGCTTTTTCAAAGGCCTTGATCACATTTCCCTCGATCGAGAACCTCCACCTCCGTGGGATTTACTGCTGGTACTGGCAAAGCTCATGGGCAAGCCATTCGAACCAATGCACAGGTGTGATCTCACCTGTCGTGGAGGACTGCCTTCTTGGTGGCTATCCGTCAGCCAGAGGATGGGAGGAAACTCAGGCGCTTTGCATCGAGTCTCTTACCTTGTCTTCCACAGGGACAAGGTTGTCCTCGCCCCACGAAATTCCTTCGAAGGTGGTGTGAGTTTCACCTAAACTAGGTGCTGACTCTGCCGGTGTTCTACCCAATCACACCTGGAGGCCGAATACAGGCTCCATACTCTGGACCCTAGAAGGCGCTTGCTTATTATAAGAGCGCACAGCTGAAGTCGGGAGAGGTTAGCCAGCTGTTTGTCACCTACGCTGAAGCCACACCTGGCAGACCTGCAGCCAAGCGGACGATAGGTAGGTGGGTCACCTCCTGCATAGATCGGCTGCTATAAGTTGGCGGGCATGGAGCCTCCCAGAGGATAAGAGCTCATTCTACCCGTCATACTGCTGCATCGGTGGCTGCTTCCAGGGACGTCCCTATCCAGGAAATCTGCAGGGCTGCTACCTGGAAGTCAGCACACACCTTCATTACCCAATACCACATCGACCTTGAGTCACGCCGGGATGCTGGTTTTGGGGCCTCGGTTCTCCAGTCTTTATTCCCTAAGTAGGGGGTGTGCGCCTTGCCTCCCTCCTCGCGGAGAACTGCTAGGAGTCTGCCAGACAGTGTGGATGAACAACATATCCATGTCCCTAGAAATACAGGTTACTCACCTGTAACAGGAGTTCTAGGAATGGTATATGTTGTTCATCCACACGACCCACCCGACCTCCCCGGCTTTGATGCACAACCTGAGCTTCCAGCGGGCCAGATCTGGCGTCATGGGGCGGAGCCGAGAGTTTTACCACCTGGGTGGGTGGAGCCAGCTTGAAGACCTTCCGGCAAGATTTAAAGCGGCAAGGAACCTGCCAGACAGTGTGGATGAACAACATATACCATTCCTAGAACTCCTGTTACAGGTGAGTAACCTGTATTTATTGCTGTCCGCCAGAACTAGTGGCAGATTTTTCCTTCTGAAGACCTCCTCTTCTGCTGAACTTGTGGCAAGATGTTTTCCGCAGAATGAAGTCCAGTTCTGCGGATTTTTCCACAGATCTTAGTGAGTGGCGGTCTGCATGGGATCTTGTGACATCCAGCGGTTTTCCGCTGATGGAACTCTTCTGCGCTGTTCTGTCAGTGGAATCCCTCATTCCGCTCAGCATTTTCTTGGCTCCTTACATGGTGCCGAGCTCCTCTACACCCTTCCTGGTGGCGGAGTCTCTAGTGGCTCTGACCTAGACCTCCCTTTAGGGGTCCTTCTGGGGTAGAAGTGCATCTGGATGAGTCTGTCCCTGTCCTACTAGTCGGTGATACAGCGGATGACTCATTTTATCGCCTGGAAGGCAAGCCTTCTCTATCACCAGAGTCCGTGATGGAAGATCTTTTCAGTTGTTCCTCAGTGATGGGGTCCACTGCTGTATTTCAGACTGCATCCGTGGACCAAACTATTCTGCGTCAAGATTCTTAGCAGTTGTCAGGACAATTTCACTCTGTGGAACATTCTAATTCAATGATCGGGAGCTGTTCAGGCTCTTCCGCTCCTTTGACAGGTGTATTTAGCCTCCTTGTGGTACTGCCCCTAAGGTGGCTCCATTGGCAACAGGTGGTTAACATCTCTTCAGCTGTGATTATTGGTCCGGTCATGATTCCAGTTATGGACGCTCAGGCTCCTCCTGCCCCTCAGATGGACGACATCTTCGTATCAGGCAATCCTTGCGAGATAACAGCCTGAAAGCCTTGTCACACTCAGACTAATGGTAAATAAAAAAGAGAGAATCACAGCACAGGGTCTAGCCTGAAATTACCCGATACCATCCTTTTGGATCCGGCCAGGTTCTGCCTCAGTCCTGAGGCGGTCGTCTCTAAACTACGATAAAGAGTACTTTACTTTTTCTACCCCTAGGGGAAGTCTGTTTCAGCGGAGGTATGGGTCATCTCATCTCTCCAAAAGAGATTTCTCTTATTCAGAGATGTATCCTAGGCAGCTGCCCAGTCTTGTTGTTTCCCCCTTTTTTTATCAGGCTTTCTTCTCTCGATCAGAGCCTCAGAGCAACAGAAGTGACTCCACAGCCAGTCGGAACTCAGGTTACTAATCCTTGATTGCTTGAAGTTAATAGATGGCATGCTGCTTTCTTGACTGTAGGTCAAGTAAGTATTTTTTCGGAGATGACTTATCGATATTCACACCTTCGGTTCCTGCGCACTGGTTCTGTGCCAGTTGCCCACGGTTGCCCACTTCAAGTGGCTGACGAAACTGCGGTTTGTTTTTTCATCAGCAAGCAAACTAGAGTCCTTTCGTACTTCAGGAAGGCCGGAGTGAGTCGTGCCTCACCACGTTGAGTCACTTCTGCCGTTATTCAGTCACTTTCACCGAATGTGTTAGCCTGAACTTGGTCCTGCTGCATCCCCCCTCGACGCAGATCTGCCTCTATTTGCCTTCAAAATCCAGACCCTGTTTTTTCTGTCAATGTTTTTCCGCAGT
Source organism: Neoceratodus forsteri (assembly GCA_016271365.2). NCBI lineage: Eukaryota > Metazoa > Chordata > Ceratodontiformes > Ceratodontidae > Neoceratodus > Neoceratodus forsteri. The sequence goes on from CM057451.1 coordinate 1,156,216,696, forward strand.
GGGCACGTCCATCTGTACACTTTCCCCCTCTTCCCTTAGTTCAGAGACTGCTACTACAGATGTAGGCACACGGGCAGAATGATTCCTTTTTTGGAATGTGAAGTGGGTAGGATCTGGTTCTACTAGACTACTACAAGAGGCTTCTCAGTCGTGTTTTGGCCTTCCATCAGGAAGGTTTCAGTGACTAAGTGGAAACAATTCTCTTGATGGGCTGACCTCACCTGGACCTCCTTTTGCTCACAAAGTAAGGGGTTCAAGTGCTCCTGGACCCGTTGTTCACAGGTCAGCCATACTGGGTAGTGGGGGTTTCCATCTGCGATTTTTTTTGGTCTACCCTGACCCCAGTAGACTTTACCTCCAGCTCTTTCAGTTCCTGAGGTCCTTTAACGTTAGATTAGTACATGTCTTTGACACTATTAATTTTTGTCCTAGACCAAATTGTGAGGCTGGGTTCTCGCCGCTCTCCTAAAGTGGTTGCGACCTCCTGGCAGAGTTTCATTTTGTGTCCATTGCAGTCTTCTGCAAAGTGGTGAGTTAGAACTAAAGCGCTCATCTTGTAAGCACTGTGTTCTAGATGCTCTTTCCAAGACAGGTCTTTTTATTAGCAGGACTGTCCTTGGCCATCTTTTCTGAGTGAGCCCTATCTCCTACCACCGTACTCAGGGTTGTTGATTTTAGCTCGGTACTCTCCCTCTAGTGTGCATGAGTGATGGAGACTAGAGTCCAGGAAGATATTGAAATTACGTATTTACCATAATTGTTGATCTTCTTGGGCACAGTTTCCATTACTCATTCCAACGCCCACCCACCATCCCCTGGGCTCACTCATTTTCTGTCCTGGTCTTCATGGTCCTATGGTTCAGGCTGTGAAGACATTGTTCTTTGACCCTTCTTGCAAGGGCCATCTGGGCCTTCTCAGGCCCAGAAAGTCAGGATAAGTTGCTTTCATTAGTTGCGCTGCACCTCCACGGTCGAAAAGGTACTGAGGCGGTTGGAGGGTCGATGCCGAGATAGCCTACACGGGTGCGAGCTGGTCTCGTGGTGCGCATGCGTGGTCCTGTCTTGGCGCTGACCCTTCAGAAAATGTTTGGCTCCCGTTTGGTCCTAGCGCCTCCGGTGCTATCCCACTAGTGTGAGTGAGACAGAGTCCAAGAAGATTAACAATTATGGTAAGTATGTAATTTCCATTTTCCTCTCAGTGGCAGATTTCTTTCGTCCGGGAACAGCCAAGACCAGCCAGACATTTCCTCAGGCTCTTGGGACACATGGCCTCAATGAATGCAGTGGTCCCAGGAGTCTGGTACAGGATACGACATCTGCAAGCCTACCTCAGAGCTTGCTGGTCTCGGAGAAGCAACAATTTTTCAAAGCTGATACATATGACAAAGCAGTTCCTTCAGACTCTGCTTTAGTGGAAGAACCCTGCAAATCTGGCAGCAGGTGTACCCTTCCAGGCTCCGCTTCCCACAAAGGTGATCGCCATAGACACCTCCCTCCTGGGGTGGGGAGCACATCTGGACAGTGCCTCAGTAAGTGGCACCTGGACTCTCCAAGAGTCAGTTACACATAAATCTTTTGGAACTTGGAGCAATCTATCTAGCTCTCAAAGCATTTGCTCCTGTCATAAAAGGACAGACTATACAGATCCGAACAGACAACACCACTGCAATGTTTTACATAAACAAGCAGGGTGCTACCGGATCAGGAATACTCTGTTTGGAGGCTCTGAAAATCTGGTCTCTTGCCTTCTCCCTAGGAGTCTGCCTTTCAGCTGTTCACTTCCCAGGCAAACACAGTACCCTGACAGATGCTCTAAGTCGCGTCCGTCAAGGCCAGAGCGCATGGACTCTGAGCAAGCAAGTACTGGTCACAGTGTTCAGACGGTGGGGCACACCAGACGTGGATCTGTTTGCCTCGTCCCTCAACTTCCAGCTTCCTCAGTACTCTTGCAGGCCACCAGTCCCAGGAATGCTTCTTGTGGATGCCTTGATCCTAGACTGGTCAGGGATGTTCCTATATGCTTTCCCTCCTTTTCCCCTGATACTCTGGGTATTGCTGAAACTCTGACAACAGCCTGCATCAATGATTCTGTTGGCTTCGGATTGGCCCAGGCAAGCCTGGTACCCTCTCCTTCTCTCACGATCCTGCAGCAGGCCCATTCGCCTGCTGCCAATTCACTCTGTTGACCCTTCCTCAGACAGGAGTGCATTATCCAGACATACACTCTCTTCACCTCAAGACTTGGTTCTTGAGTTAGTTTCTGTCCTCTCGGTACTCTGAACAGGTCCTTAAGATCCTGAGAATGACTTAAAAACCTAACACAAAGAAGACTTGTGCAGCCAAATGGAAGAGGTTCTCCCTTTGGTGCAAGAGCAAGGTCAGTCCTCTTACAGCTACAGATCCTCAGCTGCTGGATTACCTGGTACATCTGCAGGTGTCCGGCTTGAAACTCTTACCTCAAGCTACACCTGGCTGCAATTTTGGCTTTTCAGTGGGAAAGTCGATTTCTTTCCCACACCATATTCAAACAGTTTTTCAAAGGCCTCTTGCACCTCCAGCCTCCAGTCAGGGAGCCAGCCAGTTCCTCCTTGGAGCCTGAACCTCTGCATAGACAGGCTCATGTGACCACCCTTTGAGCCTATGGCCATGACACACATCAAGTTTGTGACCTGGAAATCTGTCTTTCTGGTGGTCGTTGCCTCCGCCAGGAGGATTTCAGAGTTACAGGCCCTGTTCACTGAGCCAAATTACATCATTCCTCACAATGATAAAATTGAGCTCAGGACAAATAGGAAGTTCCTGCCTAAGGTGGTTTCAGAGTTCCACCTAAACCAGTCCATTACTTTACTGGTCTTTACTGAGAAATCCACTCCTGGTGAGCAGAAGCTCCACAGCTTGGATGTCAAGAGCTTTTACTACCAAGAGCATATTAGGCAGTCCAGAGGCTCTTCTATTCAGTTGTTCCTCACCTGCGGGGATGTAGGCAGAGAAAGACTAGCTCCTGCCGGTTGATCTCTTGTATCAGATTCTGCTATGAAAAGGCTGGTCATCAACCTCCTGTGGGGCTCAGGGCCTATTCCACCATGGGCACTGCAGTCTCTGTGGCAGCAGCAAGGGACATACCCCTTCTGGATGTCTGCAAAGCAGCTACCTGGAAATCTGTGCACACCTTTGTAAAGCACTACAGTTTAGATGTGCAGTCCAGATCCGATGCCAAATTTGGCAGGGCGGTTCTACAGAGCCTCTTTCCTAAGTAGGTTCTCTGCCTACCTCCCACTTGGTACTGCTCAGTAGTCTGCTATAGTTACTGATGCTAAGACTCCTGGGGTAAGAAGAAAAAATTACTCGAAGCAGTAATCTTCCTTCTTCCAAGGAGTCCTTTAGCATCAGTAAGCTCCCACCCTTCCTTCCGGGTTCACCTGTTACGAGAAGGGCTCCGTTCTCAGTTTACTGACCAAATTTTGGTTTTTTTATTAGAGTTTTTGTGCTTGGGTTGTTACCTGTTTTCAGTTCTTGGACTTTTGCATGTTTTTTGAATCTTGTTGGTTCACTTTTCAGGGCATGTGCCCATTTCGTTTGAATAAATTCTGAAGCCCTTCAGGTTGCTCTCAGCACACTCCCCTCCTGTCTTTTGACTGGCTAATGCCCTAGCTCATAATTCTCTTAAAGGCATACTCTGGGGCAGTTGCATCAAGCCAGCTAACTGCTATAGTTACTGATGCTGATGCTAAAGGACCCCTTGGAAGAAAGAAGATGACTGCGGTAAATTTTTCATATTGTCTAACTCTGCTCAGACCTAGTCATACTGCCAGCTAGTTTGTTCAAATTCTACAAAAATCGCCAAATTCATGCACGAGTTTGGCAGCATTCAACTCGTTTCACTGTTGGGGATGCTGTGGGAGGCGTGTGGGGCACTGGGCAGAATGCTTTGCTGTATACAAGTACAACTGGAAGCTGAGGTAAGAAATTGCTTCCAGAGTACTATTTATTGACCAAAACAGCGGAGGGGTCATAAAATTCCTATAAAACCTGACGGTGTCCCTTTAATGAGCAGTTAAGCATACGGCAGTGTTAACAAACAGACTTCATGTGATTTGACAAAGTAATAGTGGTTACGCCTATAATACCTATAAATTAGATTGGTCTGTTTCATCTGTGAAGCTTAATAATGTATGTTTCATTTACAGGCGGAAGGGGAAGATAACCTGAAGAAAATGCAGTTGATGGAACTGGCAATACTAAATGGAACCTACAGAGATACCAATATCAAAACACGTAATTAATGTTTAGTAAATACCTTTTTCATAGTGTAATTTATGTTTATTGTATACTTTAGTAAGGAAAACTTGTAAATCTAGTACGACGCACAAAAAAAAAAAAAAATTTAAAGCAGAAATTCTTAACTCTTAAAACAGTAGGTATGTCTAAGCTCCTTTACTGAAATCAAGCTACTGGAACATAAAAACTACTTTGACTTAGGGTTTTTTGTTTTGTTTTGTTTTTTTACCTTGGTCATTATTTACACATCAGAAATATTAATTTATTTGCCCTCACCCCTTTTTTTTTTTGACAAGGAAAGCCATGCTAACCTATGATGGCTTGTTTCTAGGCACGTCTTGGAGGGGGTTGCTGGTACCTTATTTATTGATGGTGAAATGTTGGTCATGACACTGTGGAAACTCGTACTTTTCATCAATAAGTGCTGTGGGGTCTTTAACTTTCACCTGGACAATGACCAGAGATGGGCAGAAGGGACCTCTGTTTAACATTGCATCTGAAGAATGACACCTCAGCATTGCACACCCACCCCCTTCATACTGAAATACAGTGTCAGTTATGTGTATTACTCCAGTACTTGGTGTAGGGCCAGAACCCATGACCTTCTGATCCTCCGGACCCAGAGACTAACGTGCTACCTACTGAGCCAACGACACTGATTAAAGAAATAAAGATGACCTAGGCCCACTACCGCCTGTGCTAGACCTGATGGGATAGACTTCTGTTTTAGAAGTGTATCCCAGTTGTTCTAGCATAAGCGAAGACGGACCAGGGTGGCCATCTTTACTTAGGATCTGAAAAAAATAACTGAGGTAAATCTAAACTGCATAATTTACCAAAATAATTTTTAGGTTACAGTAGCCTGAGTCAGTAAGCTTATGTGCCCTCATACAGAACTGAAATTAGCCCATAGTGCTGTTCTGTTATTTTAAGGCTAACGAACTGCTGCATTAAAGTGTTGAAACTAAACTCGTTTTCAGCAGCAGTAGAAATCTTGTAGTTAAGGTCACGTAATATCCGGATGATTTTTCTGCCCGTTGTATACATGTTTAACTGGTCCTGTGAAGACAATTCCCATGTACAGTGAAAATCTGTCGTGAATTTGGCTAACATAAGTATATAAAATGCAAAAGAAGCTCGATGTCCTACAGCTTATTTGGGGAATAACGTGATGCAGCTGTCCAACAAAAAATACGGTAACTACAAATGTACAGTTTAGCAAGTGTAACAGAAATGTAAATCATTGTTCTAAACAGCAAATTTAACTTCTGTCTTTGCTTTTAAAAAAAATTACACTCTAAACGCTGTTAATTGCTATTTATTGGAATGATCATCTGCATGATTGTGTGGCGTGCATGATTGCTTTTGTACTTAAGATGCTTTTGCATCAGTGCTAAATGTTTTGTTGTGGATATTTTGTCAGTACCTTGATTCTGCCCTAATCAGGAATGTAATTGAGTTCAGAGCCATAATGAATTGAATTTTCAGCAAACTGAACCTTTAATCCTGAGGCTTAACTTTTGGCGGCTGTTTGTGTGCAGTGCTTACAGTATGTGTTAGATAGGAAGCTGAGATTAAAATCCGTCTAGAATGGCAGTAGAGAGCAGTAGCATTGAATCTTCATTGAGGATATTTCCCTCCTTTAAGCCACATCATTGAACTGTGAGCCATCGGCGTCGGGGCCACCAGGAAGTTTCTGCAGGCTGGGGTCACCCATGTTGACATGGCTGATCGGTGCCTGTATAAGCTGGGTGTCTCCAGCATGCCTCTTTCTCCCGCCATCGACTGCTTGTTGATCCACTGCTGCTGAACGGCGTTGAACTCTTGCAAGTATTTGCTAACATTGCTACTACTTTATTTTAAAAACTTTATGCCACCCGCAAGACGACAAGAAACACTTATTGTTGTTACGGCAACGTTAAGATTTTCAGCCACTCCATTTGTATAAGTCATCTCATTATGAAACATGATGTTAAAGCCTGCTTAATTTGTCAGAGCTTTAACCAGGCAATTGGGAGACGTCGCAGAAAAGCTTTAGAAAATGTTCTACTGCTACAAGAAATGGGGAAACAGATTGCAGAGAAGACAACTTCATTAGTCATTCACTAAATCTGTTCCCGATCCACCGTTGACCTGTCGATCCTCAGGTCGATGGTAGCTGTCACTGAATAGTCGAAGAAAAAGGATAAAAGTCTTCGAAACTGGAGGAAAAACACCACCATTCTGAAAAGGACAAGCGCAGAAGAGGATGCTTCTCCAGACTGTTCCTGTTCCTTATTAGATAGGGTATGTCTGAAGATAAAGATGGGTCCCAGGATCCGACCATACCCCGGTTCATTCAGACACTAAGATCGGGTCGCAGCCAGTTCTGCCATCAACCCTCTTTGGGCTCTGATACAGACATATCGTGGTGTTTCAGCACCTGATGCCATTGTCATGGCCTGTGCCTCCAGCTGGCCTGAAGTCCATTTACTGTTGACATTTCTGTTTTCTGTCCCTGCCACTGTGCCAACCCCAAAAAGGCTGCCATTGGCAGGAATCCTGTTGTCTGTTACTCATTTCTTTCCCTGTCCTGTCGACCCTCAGCCAATAACGGTCGACGATGAACTGGAATATAATCTAAAATACATGGTGAATGAGGATGAGGCCATGGATGAGGAAAAAGAGGTTGTTTATTTTTATTTATTTATTCAATCTTGGATTACAATACCTTTGAGCGAGAGACCACTCTTTTACAAAGGTCCCATGTCGTAAAGGAGGTTGTAGATGTGGTTTGCTCAAGCTCCACTCTGTCCACTTGCTTTGAGGAGTGTGTGGAAAAGCACAAGATCTCCTGCTGAAGATGCCAGTTTTCAAGCCTTCCTTAAGCATGTTCAGGCTACACTGCAGTTTCAAGCTGAAGAGGACTCTTCCAAGAAAACAGATCTTTCAAGAATCCATCTTCACCATTCATCACTGGTGGGTCTTTTCTGGAGTCATGGGGACCCCATGGGAGCGTATGCCTTAAAAGCTTCAGAGGAAGAGGACTGACATTGGGGACGGACGGCGCTGCCCACGAGGCGAACATATGATATGGCTCTCGTAGGCTGGTCACTAACTGATGCCGGCCCACTGCCTCAGTTCTGATCTTCCCACCATCGAGGTAGCACTCCATGGGAGTGTTTACCAGTTTTACTGCATCATACAGCCTAAGTGCTGTTCGTCACTGCTCATTCTATGCCATAGCACTCTTATTTGGCTTTTCGTTACCAACTCTCTACTTCTCTGTCCCCTTTTATAGTGCTGAGCCTTTTGTTTGCTGGGTTTATTTCCATTAGTTATGTCCGGATCCCAGGGACCCAAGAAACAGAAGTGGAGCAAGAAGATTGAGTCACCCCCATGCGTCACTGCCCCTGTGGGAGAAACATGTCTGTCCAGGACAGACTCCATTGCTGCTGGACCTGCCTTGAAGTGGAACATGACATGGACCCACTGCCATGCCTGCTTCTTGGATAAGGTGGGGAGGGGACCCCCACCTTTGGAGGGAGGCATCACACTCTGGACTCCAAGGTAAGGTCCTTGGGATCTTCTCCTGAGCCCCTTTCCTCTACTAACATACTGAAGAAGACCAGGCCTCTTCTAGTCCTTGTCTTGCCGAGATGGGAGGCCTGGGAGAGAGGGATCTTGGGGGGCGGGGGGGGGGACAGTTGCGCACCCAGTCTGGTACCCCTTGGGGGTCTGAACGCCCCTGGTGGCGGGGTTGCTGGATCTGCACTGGTGGGCTGTGATCCAGTGTCGCCTTGGCTCCTGGCACTAAGGCTGGTGCTGGTGAGTGGGGCAGCGCCGCCTGTGCGGCTGTGTCCCCTCCTGCTGCTGTTTGTGGTTCTGGAAGAGGGAAGGTCTCTGGAGCCAGTTGTCTGTTGGAGATCTTCTGGATATCTTTCTCCAAGTGGTTGGATGATCCAGAGGGTGAGGACTGGGATGATTTCTGCTGGCTTTCAGGCCCTGGTGAGGAAGGAGACCTTTCTGGGCTTAACATTTTTATTTTATTTAGTTTTTGTGGACCAGGAAAGGAGAGCTAGGCAAGTTTTCCTATTTTCAGCCTCGTCCCAGGGGTGAGGGGGAAGATGCAGATGCTGACTGACATACAGAACCAGATTAAGCTGTTGGTGGTGTTTTAGTGAATGGGGGGGGGGGGGATTTGGCCAGGACACGGGGGAAATTCCCCTGCTCTTTTTGAGAAGTGCCGTGGGATCTTTAACGTCCACCTGAACAACCACCAAAACAGGCAGACACTACCTCTGTTTAACGTCTCATCTGAAAAATTGCCTTTAGTGTCCACAGCATCATCCAGGGGCTATTTTCTGTTTGTGTTAACTGCAGTGGTGCCTCTCCTCTGACTTCCGGCGCCATGGCTGGTCCTGGTGCCTGTTCCGGCGCCGGGGTGAGGTCTGTGCTGGGTACGACACCAGGTTGGATTCCAGCACAGTTATTGGCGCAGTCTCTCCCTCTTGCTTCAGATTCATGCCACTGGTGATGCCCTTAGGCCTGTCCCAAGGGGCAGAGCCCATTCCAGTGAGGTGGGGCCTGGTAGGTCCAAGTCGATGTAACACTCTTCATCTTGAGTGGCTGGTGGTTCTGGCAGGAGTTGGAGTGTTGACTCTGGTTATTCTCGCGCCGCCCCGAACTCTCTGGGCCTGTGGTAGGTGGGGATGGTGACCACCCTGTGGGAACTCTACAGCGCCGATCTCCCTACCAGGGTGTTTCTCCCCAAGGACACCATCTGGATCACCTCTCTAGAGATGGGTGTTCAATGGTGGACGAGTTGCACAGCCCCTCCCCGAGTGAGGTCCCCTGTTCGCTGTCTTAGCCCTAGCAGAGAACCTGGCCTGGTCCGCCATGACTGCCTCCGCCTCCTCTGCTTATCCCTCCTCTCCTGGGCATTTTTGGTCCTACGGGACTACTGGACTGGGAACAGTTCAGCGCTTTGGCGAGTGCCCTCCCCACCTATCTGAGGGCATTGGACCAGGCTATTTTCCAGCCTGAAACCCCAGCACCCCTGCCCCTCAAGTCCAGCTACTCTTTTTCTGTCTTCTTCCATTGAGGAAAAGGACTCTAACATTCACTTCTCTGACGCTGAGTTACTGGCAGTTTCTTTTGGAGATGTTGAGGGAGCGGCTGCTGTCCTGCACTTCCGACACTGGCCTTCCTTGGTGGAGTACAGTCATATCTCCATGGCCTAGGCCTTTTGTGAGGACGGTCCTGATGCTTGTCCCAGTGCTTATGCTTCCTCCTGAGTGACTTCTCCTTCTGGGCAGAAGTCAATGCTCTGGAGGCTGGGGAAGAAGAAGAGAACTTTTGGCCTGAAGCTTTCTCTCCATCGCGGCTAACCTGCTGCAGTAAGAAGCTCTGGAGGGTCTTCAAACTGCTTCTCCATGTGGCCTGGTTGAAGTCCTAGCAGTGCTGGCAGGACTGTGTCATGGTCGGGGCCTAAGCAGAGCAGGCAAGAAGTGTGGCCGTCCTTGGATGGAAGCTGCTTGCCGCAGGCACACGTCATAGTCCGGTCGGAAGACTGAGCTGGAGAAGCCATAAAAGTAAAGCAACACTGAAAAAACAATGTTTTATTGAAAGAGAAATAAAGGAACCGCAGGTTTACAGCGCAAGAAAAATGACGGTCGACTGAAGCTGGCGTCCGTGAAGGTCCGACATGCGTAGGTCGGTGGGAAAAGAACTGAAGTTGATCTGGGGGTTTTATAGGATAGGCCAGTGTCGGTGTGCTGATGCCAGGGAGGGGCAGTTCCCCTGCTGTAGACTGTTAGCTAGCAGTTTTCTGTGGCGTCCTGGTGCCTGACTGCTTCAGTCCTACCAGTGTTGCCTGCGGCAAGAGCTCATTTCGATCTACTGTTGTGGTAAGTCCTTGCGTAGCAGTACTTTATTCGACCAACTGGGCATACTGGTCAGTGAACCGAATCTGTTACCCCCCTGCTAGAGGCTCAAATATATAGGGGCCATTCTAGACACGTAACCTGGCTGGGGAGTTACTGCCCTCGGACTATGCCATGGCACCACCACTGGTGGCGCACACACAGCTGGTTACCTCCAACAGTTGTCTGTCAGATGTCTGCTAAGCCTAGCTGGACTGATGGCAACTGCCATCATGACTTTTCTGCGGCGACTCCCATTCTAACTGTCCTGCTGGCCTGCCTCTATATGAGGATACCGCTGTGGTTCCTCAGTGTGCAGTGGGCTCCGCACATGGACAAGCTGGAGTTCCTAATAAAGGTCACTCCTCCTCCCCATTGTTCCTTTCTCTGATGGTTGGACTACTCCAGCCTGGAGAAGAGGTCCCTGTTCCTTTGACCATTCCTTCTGCTGGTGATAACTACAGACTCCTCGGATTCGGGCTGGGGTGCTCATTTGGGCCCCTTCAAGACCAAAAGTCAGTGGGGCCTTTTGGATATGATACTTTACAGCAGCACTGTGGAGATCAGTGCTGTTCTGCTTGGCCTAGATGCTTTAGTGTAACCCTCCTTCCAGGGAATTGGTTTGTTGATTCGCACAAACAGTATGTCTGTGATGTAGTACATCAGTTGATAGGGCTGGGTTCATTCATATGCTGTTTGCAGAGAAGCGATGAGCGTTAAGCACTGGGTGGGGGAACACAATATATTACTGTCGGTGCTTCTCCTTGGTACCCTGAACACACTGGTGGATCGCTTTAGTTGGTCCTATGTGCTGTCACGAATGGGAACTTGCGGACTCTGTGGATGGCCTCTTTGAAAAATGTCATCCGAAAAATTAACCTGTTTGCAACTCCACACAGTGCAAAACTGCTGCATTGCTGCTCTCTCACTTCAGAGCCTTTTAGACGAGACTCATTGTCCCTTTCTTGGATAGGGAGGTTTCTGTGTGGCTTTCCGCCATTCCCTCTCATACAGAGGGTTCTGGTCAAGCTGTAGGCTGAGCCTGCCACCCTGATTCTGGTGGTTCTTCACTGGCCCAGACACATTTGGTTTCCACTTCTCCAGCAATTGTCAGTAGACCCTCCTGTCCTGCTCTCCCTAAGGGCAGGATTGTGAGATGGGAGCAGGGTGCTCTAATGTATCTGGATTTTCGATCCCTCCACCTTCACACATGGAGCTCTCCCGCTTAGGGGTTTTTCCTCTGGCTGATGTTCTCTTGGCAGCTAGAAAACTATCTATCCAGTACACTTATTCACAGTAATGGGAATGTTACACTGTGTGGTGTTCTGGGCATGCCCTGGATCCCTTTACTTGTCCAGTTCCTAAAGTGTTTGGACTACTTATTGTTCCTGAAGGACTCTGGACATTGGTATTCCTCTGTAAAGGTCCCCATGGCTGCTGTCAGCTTTTTTGCCTTGACCAGAGTGCAAGACTGGTCCAGCTGGAGGTGTCCCATAAATTCCTAAAGGGTGTCTTTCTTGCCCCCAAGTCGAGATCCACTTCGGTGTGGGACTTTAATTTGGTCCTAGAGACCTTTCATTTCATTTAATTTTTATTTTAGGGTTAAGACCCATTGAGCGAAGCTCATTTGTAATGGGGACCCCGTTCAAGATCACAAGTTATACACATACGGATCATACAGTATTCAAAATATAAAAAATAAATAAAAATGAATCATTGCATAGTAATACGTAGAGCTCTGCTATAAACATCAACATATACTCCATAAAAATTAAAAAAACAAAAACATGAATGGTTTGACAATGTGGGGGGAAAACATTTTTTCAACCTAGAAATTGTTGGACATTTTGTGTGCAGACCACAAAAACAAGACGGTAAAGAGTTCCACACGCTAGGCACAAAGTTACTAAGAAAGTGTGTTGGCTACACAGTTTTCACTGCAGGAACTTCTAATTCAAGAAGGTGCACATTACGCAAGGACGGGTTAATTTTATGAGGTACAATACAGTCCATCAAGTAATCTGGAAGCTGAGCCAGGACACATTAGTCAGAAGAGATAAGTTTATGGAGCCGCCTCCATTGCAGCCTCTGATAAAGGAGGGTAGTGATGGGTCTGCAGGGCAACACAGACACTCTGGTCAATCAGTGATGTAAAACTTCAAACTTATGAAGTCTGCCTGCCTCACTGCTCCTCCATTTGAGCCTGCAGCTACTTGTGAGCTGCGCTTCCTCTCTTGGAAGACACTGTTTCTAGTGGTGATGACGTGTGCTAGATGCATATCTGAGATGCAGGCTCTGGTGCATACTCCATTTATTACTTTTCACAAGGATGTGGTTACCTTATGTACCAGTCCTCGTTTTCTTCCGAAGGTTGTGTCCGAAAGCACACTAAATCAGACTTTGTCTTCCTGTTACTTTTCATCTCCCACAGATAGTGGGGAGCATCATTTACATATGTTGGACATCCGAGAATCTGTGAATTGTATGAAGGATTGTAGAAAATATCCCAGATGTTTATTTCCCCCCCCCATGGTATCTCATTGACCACTAAACGAGGCCGGTCCAGTTGTATGGCCAGTTGTATTGGGTTTTGTTACCAGAAGTGTGGTAAGCAGCTTCCTGGCCCTATTCATGCTCATTCCTCCTGTGAGTTGGCTACCTCTGGCTTATTTCCAAACTGTGTCCGCTTATATCTGTGCTACCTCTTGGAGTCCTGTTCATACATTCACGGAACACTGCAGTGTGGACATAGTCTCCCGTAGACATGCCGGCTTCGGCCTCCGTGTTCTGCAAGGCCTCCTTACTCGGGATCATTAGGTCCTGCCATCCTCCCTCTGTACTTGGTATTTCTTGGGGATCGTTCCAGGATGTGCCTCAATGGAGGGAGTTGTCCTTGAAGATAGAATAGTTACCTTCTGTAACAGTAGATCTTTGAGAAAATCTAATCCATTGAGCCGCACCTCTCCCACCCACCCCCTTGTCCATTGATGGGTGAATATACTGCCTGTTCTCACAAGTTGTTTATTCTCTGATGCCCCCTAGTTTTGGTCCCTGACAATCTAGTGATGTCCACGCTTGTCTCCAACAGGGAAATGAGGCATGCTGAGGACACCCACGTTATATAGGTGCCAATGAGGCAAGTCAACGTGGACAGCCCCAGCCTGCAAAAATTTCTGGTTGTTCCTGACACCAGGTTACAGTTCCATAATGTAGCTCAATGGAGACTGTCAGTGATCTAAGGTTACACTAGGTACCTGTTCCTTTGCCAGATTTGTGACCAGTTATGCACCTGGTCAACATATTGTATCTGAAAATCTGCACAGTTGGTATAATAAACACTGTTTTAGTAGAATTGTAGTCCTTTTGTTAAATGCATGAATTGATCATGCACTTGGGTACACAACAGACGTGAGAAACCCTCACTTCGTGGTTCCACATTGTCTGTAGTGCACTTTGATGGATCAGTAGGACAGACAATCTCATACATTCTTATGTTCAGCTGCAGTTGACCTTGTAACACTTCTAATGTTTTCCTCATATTACTGTTTGTATTGCTAATTTACTGTTACTGGCTGAACCGTATTTCCATGTACTGTTTGTATTTGTATGTGACTACTGTATGTAATTCTAGGTCACCCCTGAAATAGGGACTTATAGTCTGAATGAGCCTACCCAGTTAACAAAATCCAGATAAATAAATGCTGGATTTTTATCTTTTTATTTTATTCAAAACGAGAGCCAGTAGTCTATGTTGTTTACTGAATGGTCTGTCTGGTGCTTCGGCTCCTCTACTGGTGAGCCACAGCAGGGCCAATTTATGTAGCTAGTAAGCTGGGGTATGGCATGTATAGTGAGTACAGAAATGTATGAAATTGCCTGACCTATTGAAAGGAATCTGTTAAGGTCCATTAAAGACAACGTGGCACCCTGATGAAGTGAGGATTTCTTACGAAACTGTTCTTTTCTGCCCATGTGTGTTCTGTTAATGCATTTAAGAAAAGGATTAAACTGATTTCAAGAGCGGTGAGTGGGTTTTCTACTGCAGCTGTCCTTTTTTCCAGAGGCATGTTTTGGAGCAGACGCCTCCTGTTTTTATTTCTGATGACTGCGAGGCCCCACTAGGACGGGTATCTCCCAGCATATTGTATGTGGCCTTTTATTTTGAATCAGACGTTGGTCTCTTCACTTAAATAGCTGTATTTTAGTAGTAATATAGTTGGCTGTAAAAACATTTAACCCTTACACTGCCAACAGACCTAGAACGTATTGGAGTTCTGGACGGATATATCGGTCTGCGGCCCTGTAAGGGTTAATGATATCTGACACTGGGCTAGCCCGCCGGCGCAGCGGTTGAATTTCCGCTTGCAACGCCGACGATCTGGGTTTGGAAATGGACCCGGGAGTCAGAGGGCCAGCCGGTTGGGAGAAGGATCAAGCGACCTGGGGACTGCTGTCCTTCTCCGGGGGGGAGGAGGTATAGAGTATTCAGCGCTTTGTGGACCCCTGGTGGAGGCTGGGGTCCACTGCGGCTAGTACTGTAACCTGGGGGCTGGGTGGATGCTGGAAGTCCTTGTATGTCCCTCCCCCAGGGATCCAGCAAGCATCGAAAAAGCCAGCCCCCAGCATGATGACCTGCTTTGCCATTGTCTCCACTGCCTTCAGCATCCGCCCGTGGTGGGGGGCGGTCCTGCTTCTGTGGCCCTGACCGGGGATAAGTCAGGTCTTTCCTACAGTGACCGTTGGAGGGGGAATGTGGGCCTCTCCAGGCAGCCCTGCACAAGGGGGCAAGCCTGGACATGGAGGGGATGACAAGCAGGGCAGTTTTGACTTCCGGATGGACGATTGGGGGTCCTGAGACCCCCTCCGAAAAAAATCTGACAACCAAAAATACACTGAGCAAGAATCTTAGGATGTCAAATATTTTACTAAACAAAACTGTTGAAAGTTTTGCAGACTAACCAATACTGCTGCTTTAAAGAGGGCTGACTGCTGTTGGGGGAGCTGGGAAAACCTCTTATTTAGTAAGGAGTCTGCTTATATTTCATGTTAATTTCTATAGTTCCGATCCCTCCATTCTTTATCATGGAGGATATTTGCAAGAAAAGAGGATCAAGATTCCTTAGACTTCAGCTTGTCCCTCTGTGTTCCCTACCTAGTCATAATCCTTTGATACTGCAGTCTTGTGGAAATGACTGATGTCATAAGGAGAGGATAATTACCTTGGGTGGGGACTACATAGTTAGAGAAGATAATGGCAAGGGGGGGACAAAGATGCTTTTTTTCATACTAATATCCTTAATGATAATGAACAGGGTGATAAATAACAATTTGGATTATAGATCGAGGGAGCACTCCCGACCAGTTGGAGCACTCTTTTCCCCTGCGTGTGAGACACACTTTTTCTGTGAAAAGCATCTCCAGCGCAGATGCCCTAGAAACGGGCATGTTCCGGGAACAGTTATTTTAAATATATTATTGATCACTCTCTATCAATAATATATTAATACATCCCCCGTCGCCACTCGTTCCTGTATCTGTGATTTC
This sequence comes from Neoceratodus forsteri, assembly GCA_016271365.2. Taxonomy (NCBI): domain Eukaryota; kingdom Metazoa; phylum Chordata; order Ceratodontiformes; family Ceratodontidae; genus Neoceratodus; species Neoceratodus forsteri. Next base: position 1,156,232,421 of record CM057451.1, read on the forward strand.
ACGTGCATTCAGCTTGAGCCAGAATAGTCCAGCTTTGCTTCGCTGTTCTCGCTCAAGCCAGAGGCGCGTGAAACCACTCTGATACAGCAACGAGTGGCTCCGGGACATGTATTAATGTATAAAATAAGCTGCATTGTAACTTGAAAAGTAAGCTAAATTGTGTCAATTTTCACCGCGGTATGATAGTATGTGTCAGAAGCTAGAGCTGTCTCGTTACTTTTCCACTTTTCCGCTATTTGGTGTGCAGTATTCTTTTTCAGGTCAGCCTCATGCCTCAGCACATGAGGTGCTGGGTGCTCATACTTTACCTCCCATCGAAAGAGCACATACCCTTTCATATGTTGATTGTGTATGGTGTTCGGCAGCTGTAACTCGGCTGATGCTGCCCCATAACACCTTTGTAAATGATGTATTGTCTTAATGATTTAACATCTCAGTAATGTACATAGTATAGAAACATAGAATTTGACGGCTGATAAGGACCGCTTGGCCTACCCAGTCTGCCATTTCCCTACCTGATGGATAAGCTGCAGATCCTAGTTAACCAGCAGCCTACTTCTTCCTACCCCCACCTCCTAGAATTGCCTTATGACTGTCCCATGCATGCTTGAATTCCACCAGTTTGTGACTCCACAACCTCTTCTGGAAGGCCGTTCCATACATCCACCACCCTCTCTGTGAAAAAATACTTCCTTAAATTACCTCTGAGCTGCCCCCTTCTATCTGCAAACTGTGCCCCCTTGTTCTTGCACACCTCTTTTTTTGAAAGATGCTACCCTCTTGGACTTTGTTGATTCCCTTGAGGTACTTGAAAGTTTCTATCCTGTCCCCCCTCTCCCTCTTTTCCTCGAGGCTATACATATTAAGCTCCGTAAGTCTCTCTTCATATGTTTTCCAGTGCAGACCCTGCACCATTTTAGTTTCCCTCCTCTGGACAGCTTCCATCCTATGTCTTTGCGGAGATTAGGTCTCCAGAACTGCACGCAGTACTCCAGATGGTGTCTCACTAGCTGTCTGTACAGAGGGATAATAACTTCCTGTTTTCTACTGGTGATGCCTCTCCCTATGCATCCCAGTATCCCCCCAGCCCTCCTTGCTGCCCTCACATTGCCTTCCCACCTTTAGGTCATCTGATATGACTACCCCCAGGTCCCTTTCCATTTTTGTTGTTAGTATCTCACCCCCCATTGTGTACTCTTCCCCTGGGTTTTTGTTTCCCAGGTGCATTACCTTGCACTTCATAGCATTGACTCTAAGCTGCCATACATTTGACCATTCCTCTAACCTTGCCAAGTCCCTTCTCATCCTTTCCACTCCACCTTGTGCATCAACTCTGTTGCAGATCTTTGTGTCATCTGCAAAGAGACATACTTTTCCTTCCAGTCCCTCTGCAATGTTGCTTATAAAGACATTGAAGAGGACCGATCCTAATACTGAACCCTGTGGTACCTGCTACCCCCTTTTTCAGAGTGGACTCCATTTACTATTACTCTCTGTGTCCTATTCTCCAGCCAATTCTTTACCCAGGCTGTCATCTTGGGACCCACTCCCAGGCTGGCTAACTTGTATATTAATCTTTTGTGTGGGACTGTGTCAAATGCCTTGCTAAAGTCTAGGTTGGCCATGTCCACAGCCCCTCCCTGATCGACTACTTTGGTCACCTAGTGCACAAAGCCATTGGCCCGGCCGAAGCAGGGGCCAAAGGGTTTGAAGGGAACGCATCCTGAACCTCTTCTATTCCACATACAGGTTCAGAGAGCTGAGATCGAGAATAGGTCCGAGATCTCCTGTCTTCTTTGGTACAAGGAAGAAGTGGGAATAGTAACCCGTCCCATCCCGTCTACCAGTGGTTGCAGTTGCTACCTCGTGTGTGTGTGTGTGTGTGTGTGTGTGTGTGTGTGTGTGTGTGTGTGTGCGCTTGCCAGTCTGTAATTACAAACTTTCTTGTCTACACAAAACCACTGCATAAGTAAACTAGAGCAAAACGGTAAAACACTAATCTAAGGTCCCGTTCACATTGAGCCATTTGAAACAGTTATCTGCACTTGAACAGTTTGCGTGCTGGCCCGGTTCACGTTCGCACCAACACGATTGTATACGGATTGTGAGGCGTGCTCAAATCGGAAAGACCTGGGCTTGAGCACGCTTCCAGAAATCCGTTTTAAAAGTGAAACGATTTACTTCGTGTGAATGTGCCAGCTCTTATCCTTTCATGCTTTTCATGTGAGCGTTCAAAGCATCATGGTAAGCAGCTTTTTCCATGCTGCTGAATCGGGTTCATAGCGCACACAGATGTGTGCCGCAGTGTGAATGCCGTAAAACGCATTGCCTGAAGCGGATCACAGGAAGGGGTTTGCAGTATGAACGCTACAGCACGGTAAGCACTAATCCGCTTTTAAAAACGGTTTTGCTCAACCGTGCTGTAGTGTGAACAGGGCCTAAAAGCCAGGCTGCTTGAGCGCTAAAATGTTCTGTGGGTTTACATTTCCGTGCCTCCATGTTGCAGTGTAGTTTATCTATAGTCTTGTTTCCCATCTGGTTGCTGCCAAGTTCACACTGGATGCAGTACTAACATGGTGCAGTCTTTTTACAAGGTGTCCTGAGCTAGGGACAGAGAAACGCAGCCCCTTCCCCACGAACAGAGTGACAGGTGTTTTCAGATTCATCACATCTGCTTGTAACTGTTATTGGTTGTAAGTTGAAATGGGGCATTCAGCTATTTCAACTTGACTTTATAGTCTGAGACAAACATGGCAACCAGAAGTGAAACCGCGTCGGTGATTAACACTTAACCTTTGAGGACCTTCTACAGATGGTTAAACTGGATGGTAGGGAAGCTTTTACATCTTGAAAAATGTACAGATATTAAAATGGTGCCAGTTTTCCTACTTGCATGTAGGTATGTCACGATAAAACCCAATATTGCGATTATTGTGCAGCATGATATAGCGTGATAATGTCTTGACTTGCTGCTCCGGCATCATGACCCTCTCTGGGTACAACCATGATTATGAATTCCCCTCCTTCATCCAGTCAGATTTGTACTATTTTTCCTAATATTAGAAATGCTGCAGACTTTTGCAATACTTGAAATATTGTGATACTAAAAATTTGATATTGCGACATCCCTACTGATAAATTTTATATAATTACTTGAAAAGCTTATGTCTATAATATTTGTACACCAGCAGGTGCTAAAACTACACATAATACTACAGATTATGTATAAACATCCTCCCAAGTACTTTATGGGTATTTTACATAATCACCCCAGTATTTTAGGATTCATTTTCATATTAATCAAAGTTTACTAGTGGAGACGTGGGCTAAGCTCAGGAGTTTAAATGTATGAATTAGTTACAAGATAAAATGTAACATTATTCAGTAGACTATCTTGTGTATCTAGTATACATGAGATTTAGAGTAAGTTGTGTTTCTGTTGAACAGTTAAGCGTACTCTGCACAGTAAGTATAGTAACTAAACGGATTGAGGTTTCCGTTCACTCCTACTATGTATTTCTGTGATACTAGGGAGACGTGTCCATCTGGATGTGGCGAACTCCGCTGTAAAATCATTATTCTTTACCACATGGATATCTGATTTTTCTTGACTGTGTCCAGACTTGGTCCTGGATAATATGGATAAGCTGCATCTTACTTTGCCAACCTTTTGATGCATGTTTAACCATAGGAAGCAGCAACAGATAGATGGTGTCCTGACAAAATGTCCATTAGTGTGCCTTTGCGGTGATGGTTGCTTTTGTTTTGTGTGTTGTTGTGATTTTTTTTTTTTTTTGCAACATCAGAAGCTATGCTTCTAAGCAAAATGAACCTTCTGTGGACTCAATTCAATTTTTTTTAAGCTGGACTCATTTCTTATTATACAAGTAGCAAAATACCGTCTCTTAATGTAACTAGCAAAACTTGGTTACCAGCAAAAATAAATTATTTTAATCACTGATTGAAGGAAACTAAAGCACAAGGAAAAAACTGTTAATTTTCACATTGTATTGAACAAAAAAAGTTTAGGCAAATTATTGGTAAAGCTATAACCACACACATGTCACTTGGTTCATTTTGATTTGCACCTTAGTGAAATGTTTACACTGAATCACGTTTGATAGAACAGTGAATTTGCACTATAAATAATTGCATCTTTGGTTTACTTTGCACATACTAACTTTGTTTACTTCTGTTTTTTCCTCCTTCCTCCACTTTCTGTCCATTTCTTCTCACTTCCCATGTTCTCCTCTGAATCCCTTTGTTCACTGCAGCCACATTTGCCTTTTCTCTTGCAGCGGCGGCCGCACAGGGGCCAAGGTTAATAGCTGCCCAGCCGGCTCCGGTAATGCCAGCGTCTGCCTTGCGGCACCCAGCACCAGCAGGTGCGCCAATAATGAATATAATCAGGCCGATCCAGGCAACGGCAATGATGCATAATGGAACCCCTGCCTTACTTCCCTCTGCGCCAGAGGCTGGTATAATCTATGCCTCACCATACGATTACCCATATGCACTGGCCGCATCAACGTCTCTCCTGGAGTATCCTGTTGATCATACCGGAGTTTTGGGTAAGTGCATAGTCACTAGCTTAATGGCCATGCAGTTAATTGTAGCACTAACTTTGAGAACTGATTTACTGCGATTGCAAGTAATCCTGTGAATCGGGGAAATATGGCACTCCGAACTGGAGAGCGAGTGTCAGCTCTAGGAACAAACATGAAAAAAGTAGAAACTTGCTATCTGGCGATGAAGACATTCAAAGCAGTACCCCAAAAAAAAACAAAACAGGCATGTCAGTAACATAATCTGAAATATGTTGTAGTGCTAAATAGTGCTTAAAAGATGTATGTACATCTGCCATTTGGGATACTAGGACGTAGTGACACTGTTACCTGCACGCTTTGAAGGTCTCCACTGGCTGATGGCAAGATTTCACTGTTTTCAAAAGCAATTCCATTAAAAAAAATTCCTCTAACGTGAAAGTTAGCCTCTGTATTTTGCTGTCTAAATTGTCTCTGCATGTTTTCAGTTAGGCCCAAACTTGAGTATTAATTATTGTTGATGAATTTTAAGGTAAAAATACAAAGAGAACTTAATAGAAGTTTTGATTTGCAGTCACGTGGAAATGTGCATTTTAATTTTTGTTTTTAATTCACCAACTGTTGGAATGTATACAGTTTCTCGTTTTTGAAACCATCTTTTTTACTAAAGAATATACACAATTTCACTTGGCCTTTTGGTGGCTGGTCCAGTGGTGAGTCTGCAGCTCCTTGTGCTGCCACATGGGGGGAGGGCGGGGGGCTGGAATGCTACAATGGAGCATTCTGATTGGCTGAAAACATTCTAAAATGGTTTAGGTAATGTTTGGAAACCCTCGTTCAATGCTGGGAGAATGCCAAAATCTGAAAAATCTTTGCAATTGTAGCCGAAAGGTGCCAGGTTTGTTTAGCCACATATGAACTGGATTAGCCACCATATCAGGCTGACTGAACAGTAACAATTCGTAACGCCCAGCTGCCTTAGCTAAAATGATGACTGGGGACATTAAAAAGTCTGCTAGATTCAGTTTACTGCAGCCATTGGCAATAGTGGTGATCCTTGGCATGCACACAATTCAACAAATTACAATTTTAACTGGTAAAACAATTTTTTGAAATATATATTTTAATACAATTGAGGCACTCCAGGGGTAGAGTTACCTTTGTTAATCTAACCCTAGGGGCATCAGACACTCTGCTTAAACCATGTCTCATGATCCAGTTATTTTAACAGAGGATAACCTTGTCCATAGTCTTGTCTTAATGCTTATACAGGATATTAAATAGCTGGTACAGCATATCAAAATGCTACACATATCAGAGGGTAATGTTAACCATTTTCTGAATGACATAGATGACCTAAAGGTGGGTAAGCAATGTGAGAAGTCAGTAAGGAGAGCCAGGGGGATACTGGGATGCATAGGACAGGGCATCACAAGTAGAAAAAGGGAAGTGGTTATCCCTCTGTACAGATAGTTGGTGAGACCCCATCTGAAATGCTGTGTGCAGTTTTGGAGACCCCATCTACGCAAGGACATAGACAGGATGGAAGCAGTCCATAGGAGGGCAACTAAAATGGTGCAGGGTCTGCATCAGAAACCATATGAAGAGAGACTGAGAGAGCTTAATATGTATACCCTTGATGAAAGGAGGGACGGTGGGACATGATAGAACCTTTTAAGTACCTCAAGGGAATCAACAAAGTCCAGGAGGGTAGCATCTTTCAGAAAGAGATGTGTAAGAACAAGGGGGCACAAGTTAAAGATAGAGGGGGGACCGGCTCAGGGGTAATGTGAGGAAATTGTTTTTCACGGAGAGAGTGGTGGATGCATGGAACCGCCTTCCTGGGGAGGTTGTGGGGTCTAAAACAGTGGGGGAATTCAAACATACATGGGACAGACATAAGGCAATTGTAGTGGGGGTTGTAGTAAGTAGGCTGTTGGTTAACTAGAATCTGCAGCTTATCCAATAGGAAGGGAAATGGGCAGACTAGGTGGGCCAAGTGGTCCTTATCTGCCATCAGTCTGTTTCTGTGTTTCTATAGTACTGAACTGCTAAACATTTGTTAAATTTTTACTTAGGTTTACACATTCTAAATAAAGCCTTTTTTCATTTTGCTAACTAATCTGTGCCATGTGCTATGCATTATCACAGTTGATTAGCGCTTTCATGTGCAAAACTGCTAGTCAATATTTTGGGCTTAATACCCTGTTATACATAAAAGTGGAAACCTAAAGTTGTCGCCATACCATTCTGAGGGTTTTGTGGGTGGTGGCTCTTTCCAGTAAGTCTATGCATTCAAATTTTTGTTTGGTTAAAAACTTGCTCCTACCACTTGTCCTAGACTCCATGTCCCACCATTGTTCTAAAGAGGTTTCTTTCCTTCTGCTGAAAGATTCAGAAGCCTCCCACTCAGGTCCTTCTGTGATTGATTTTTATGATTTGTTCCTGCATTTTCAAACACCATGAAGTCTTGCTATATTATGACAATTAGCAGTTAGCCACAGCACTTGAACTGCCCCGGAGAGGAAGGAGTTAACTCCAGGCCGACTGGAGTTCCAAGCGCGAGCGCTTTGCTGAAAGCTCTATCTGGCTAGTTTCAAACTGAAACTGTCAGATTCTTTACTCCGCTTCACTGAACAGTCGCTCCGGAGATCTGCTCCTTCAGCTCGGTTCATTTCTCGGTTCAAATGAGTGTTTTCGGTTCATTTTAACCGGCAATAAGTATTTATTTTACCGCATATTGGTTCAAAGCTCTATCTGGTAAACCGTAAGTACAGGATTTTAAAGTCTGTGGAAATTAATTATCGGTTCGGTTTTGAACCGATCGGTTTGCTAAAAAAAACAATTTTAAATAATAGCTTGGGCTTTTAGAGTGCGGTTCCCGGTTCTTATTGGTTCTAAAAAAAACCCCTCTCTTAAATGGGGTTTTTTCAAATACCCATGACACGGTTAGGAACCGATAAGGGTGTCTTGTCTGGCACTGCCATAAAAAGGGCAAGTTTTTGGATAGGCTGCCATTATGTCTGAGAAACCCAAAAGAAAAACCAGGCCCACTGGGTTTCAACACTGTGATGTTTGTGGGGAAGCCTTTGCCAAGGCTGACCCACACACTACATGTGTTTATTGTCTGGGGGCTGACCACCTCCTATCAGACTGCCAGGTGTGTAAGAATTTCCTGCAGCCACCCTGGAGAAAGATTGGGCGGCTCAGGGGAGCGAGAGGCCAAAGTCCGCTGACCCAGATGGCCAGCCGGTCCAGCACCCACTGGACCAGAGGTGCCCTCTGACCAGGCGAGACTTCCTCGGCAAAGGAAGGCTGGTTCTGAGGAACCAGTCCCAGTAAAAAATCTAAGAAATCAGCAGGTCTGGAGTACAAGATTGCCTCTCCAACTGCTGCAGAGATAGCTAAACCATACAGATTGTCCAGTCACTGTCTCAGGGACGGCAGAACCACCAACAGCTGGCAAAGGTTGGTTCGTTCGGTTCCAGTGGTTCAAGAGTATGATGTTGAGGAATTTTATGAACCACAGGAGGGGAGGAAGATTTTGATCATTATGTATGTGGCTGGGAGGGTCTGGGCGTGCCCATTGAACCGGACATTTCTCCAGACAGACCATTAGAATCTCCCCTATGCTGTCTGAGTCCCTTCTCATTTTATGTTTTACAAAAGGTTGCAGAAACCCTCCAGCTTCCCTTGGAAGAGGCTGTGGATGAGCAAGAGGAGCCTGATTATGTTGAGATGATGGATATCCCAGAGTCTAGGAGGTTGTCTATTCCTTTGCATAAGTCATTTAGAAGCAAACAACAAAAATTTAAAAATCCTCCTTCTGTCCCTCCTGTAGATAAAAAATGGACAGAAGGTATACTTTATCAGGCCCTGATACAGACTTCCTCACTGAGCAGTGTAGTCATGTGAGGTGTGGTACAAGCTGCAGCCTGTGACAAGGCTAATATCCCCTGGCCTCACATCCTCCTGATAAGGATTCCAGGAAGATTGATGCCATGGCAAAAACAGTATATGGCAGCCTTTGGGACTCAGGCAGGCAAATTATATGGCTTATGTGGCTAGATATCAGAAATCTAGATGGGATACAGTGTTGTAGTTAGCCAAGCAGGCCCATGGCCAGCTGGCTAGCTAATGGAACAGGTGGCTGCTGATGGCATTGAAGCCTCTAAAGTTCAATTTCATACTGCTGCAGGCGTTAATGATGTTTCCTCTAGGGTCATGGCCACTTCTGTAGCTTTCCGTGGTTGGCATGGCTCAGGTGCACTAATCTGTCACAGGATACTCGGTCAAAGGCTCTGGATTTTCCTGTGGTGGGAAATTCTCTGTTTGGAGAGCAAACGGAAAATTATATGAAAAAGATGGATGAATACAGAACTACTTACAAAAGTGCCCAGGCCAAGGAGCGGCATGCCACTCCACAGAGGCACACTCCCAGAGGTAGGGGCAGGCCTTTCCACAGGCCTTTTTATCAATCCCAAGCCTCCTCTGCTTTTGCACAGAGGTTTTTTTTTTTTCAGAGGCAGAGGTAGACGGGGCACAGGTAAACCGTCCCCCACCCCTCAGCCTAAGGCTACTGCCAAGCAGGCACCCTGATGGGGTGCCCAGGGCCGATTCTCCTGTACCAGTTGGAGGCAGGTTGGCTTATTTCAGCCAGAACTGGGTGTCCCTAACTTCGGACAAATGGGGTCTGGAGGTAGTAAGCCAGGGTCTGGTTCTCAGCTTCAAACAGTTTCCAAAGATGAGAACCAGACATTTTCCACCTGCAAGCCCTTTAGAGGCCCTTGCTTTGGAAGCAGAGGTCTCTTCCCTCCTAGACTGCAAAGCAGTGGAAGGGGTTCCTCCTTGTCACCAGGGCAAGGGTCTGTACTCCGGATACTTCCTTACCCCAAAAAAGACAGGAGAATGGTGGCCCATTCTAGACTTAAGGTACCTGAACAAGCATCTTTGAAACCAAAGTTCAAAATGTTAACTCTGACAATGATTTTGCCCTCCCTCAGGCCAGGGGACTGGCTAGCCTCCCTGGACCTCAAGGATGCCTATTTTCATGTCCTGATCAGGCCTTCTCACCGAAAATACCTCAGGTTCGAACTGCCCTCAGGTCACTACCAGTTCAGAGCAATGCCCTTTGGTCTTACCTCTGCTCCAAGGGTATTCACAAAATGTCTAGCTGTGGTAGTGGCTCATTTAAGAAGGCAAGGGGTTGCTGTGTTTCCCTACCTGGATGACTGGCTCATTGTGGGTCAGTCCCCAGATCAGGTAAAATCCCACTTGCAAGTCACCCAGCAGCTTCTCACTTCCCTGGGATTCCTGCTGAATTTACCAAAGTCGGTTCTAGAACCAGTTCAGGTACTAACTTTCATAGGTGCGGAATTGGACACAAAGTTGGCCAGGGCATTTCTCCCCTCGGAAAGGGTAGAGAAGCTGATTGCCCTGGCATCCTCTTTCACCCTGCGGGTCTCTCGACCAGCAAGGCACTTTCTGCAACTTCTAGGGACATGGCTGCCTCCACAGCTGTAGTGCAAGGAGCAAGATTCCAGATGAGACATTCAGTTTCATTTGAGGGCCTATTGGTCCCAAAGGAGGGACCCCCTTACCAAATTGGTTCCAGTGACCCCAACTCTGATTCTAGCTCTTCAGTGGTGGCAGGATCAGAGCAATCTAAGACAAGGGGTCCCCTTCATTCCCATTCTCATTCCCTCACCCTCACCACGGATGCCTCCTTGCTGGGGTGGGGGCGCGCATGGGCGACCTTTCCACTCAGGGAGTGTGGTCCCCCCAGGAATCTCTGCTCCATCAACCTATTGGAACTCAGAGCTGTCTTTGTAGCTCTTCAGGTTTCTCAGCATCTGTCCAGAACAAAGTAGTTCAGGTCAGGACAGACAATACCACAACAATGTGGTACATCAACAAGCAGGGGCACTCGGTCATTAGCCTTGTGCACCAAGCAATGAAGTTGTGGTCTCTGGCTTACTCCTGAACACCTCCTAGTAGCAGTTCACCTTCCAGGGAAGGACAATGCTCCTAGCGGATGCCCTCAGCAGGATTTCTCAGGGTCATCACAGAATGGTCTTTGAATCCCTAGTGCTGGGGTCAGTCTTGCCAGATGGGGCACTCCTCAGATAGATCTTTTCGCAGCCCCAGACAACCACCAACTTCCTCTGTTCTGTTGCAGGCCTCCAGTAATGGGCTCAGTCCCCTGGACGCCTTTCTGTTGGATTGGGAAGGGAAGTTCCTGTATGCCTTTCCCCTTCCCCCTTCTCTTCAGGGTGTTAGTAAAAATCAGATCCCAGCCCTGCAAAGTGATTCTGATTGCACCAGACTGGGCCAGGCAACCCTGGTACCCACTGCTTCTGTCCCTGACGGTCCACCCTCCCCTGGACCTTCCCAGGGTCCACAACCTGCTGACTTGTGCCCAGGGGAGTGTTTGGTATCCGGACCTCAAATCCCTCCACCTCAAGGCTTGGCTCTTGAGGAGTTAGAATTTGCTGATTTACACCTTTCTCAAGGTGTCCTTGATATTTTAAAGGCCTCTAGGAAGCCTTCCACTAGGGCCACTTATAATTCCAAATGGAAGAGGTTCTCCATCTGGTGTTCTGGGAAGCAAATTGTCCCAGAATCTGCTGATTGCCCATTTTGCTGGACTACTTGGTCCATCTTAATTCCTTAGGCCTCAGGCCAGCTACCTAAAGTTCATCTGGCAGCTGTCTCTGCTTTTATATCAGCAGGAAAGCCTGCCTCCCTTTCTTCTCACCCTGTGTTTTCCAAGTTTTTTAAGGGGTTACTTCACACTAACCCTCCTTTTCGGGACCCAGCCCCTGCCTGGGACCTTAATGTTTGCATTGCTCAGTTAATGCAACCCCCCTTTGAACCTCTGTCTTCAGCAGACCTTAAGTTCCTAACTTGGAAAACTGTTTTCCTAGTGGCCATCACTTCTGCCAGACGCATAAGTGAGTTACAAGCCCTGTCAGTGGAAAAGGATTTTATTTCTTTTCACAGAGATAAGGTAGTCCTCAGGACTAACAGAAAGTTTTTACCTAAAGTGGTTTCAGATTTCCATCTTAACCAATCCATCTCCCTTCCAGTATTTTTCACTGAGCATTCTTCCTCAGATGAGAGGAGATTGCACAGTTTGGACGTCAAAAGAGCTTTAAGCTGCTATTTGGAACACACCAAGGGTCACAGGTTCGAATCCCTCCAGCTCTTCCTTACCTATGGCGAGGTTGGCAAAGGGAAACCTGCCACTAAGAGGACAATTGCCAGGTGGATTGTCTCTTGTATCCAATTTTGCTACCAAAAACTAGGTAGAGAACCCCCCTCAGGACTGAGGCCCATTCCACCAGGGGTACAGCTGCATCTCTAGCGGCTGCTAGAGATATTCCCATTCTGGAAATCTGTCAGCTGCTACCTGGAAAACAGTTCACACCTTTACCAAGCATTACTCCCTGGATGTCCAGTCCAGGAGAGATGCTTCGGTTTAGCACAACCGTGCTTCAGAGCCTATTTCTAAGTAGGTTCTGGCCTCCTCCATGGAGGTACTGCTGTGTAATCTGCTAATTGTCATAATATAGCAAGACTTCATGGTGTTTGAAGAAAAAATACTCACCTTAGTAATTGCTTTTCTTCTCATGGAGTCTTGCTATATTAAACCACTAACCTGCCCCTCTCAGAACTTCTACTTGGGTAAGGGGTTGGCAAATTAGTGCAAGCACTGTCATGCCGTTATAGCTCTTTTTCCCTTTTCCCCTTTTCTTTAGGATTAGGAAAACTAGGTATTTCTGTTTTTGGTTGTATGTTTGGCCCCCCTCCTGGACTTCTGTCTTTTGGGGAGGGGGGGCCTAATAGTGCTTGTTAGGGGTGATGTTGTTGTTTCTGTTATTGTTATTCTACTAGTAGGTAGCCATTTGGCTAGTGTAGGGTTTTTTCCACACAGACTTTTGCTTAGTGTTGGCTCCGTAAAGATCTGACAGTTTCAGTTTGAAACTAGCCAGATAGAGCTTTCAGCAAAGCGCTCGCGCTTGGAACTCCAGTCAGCCTGGAGTTAACTCCTTCCTCTCCGGGGCAGTTCAAGTGCTGTGGCTAACTGCTAATTGTCATAATATAGCAAGACTCCATGAGAAGAAAAGCAATTACTAAGGTGAGTAATTTTTTCTTTTTGTCTACATTCTGAAACTTGCCATATTGGTATTGTAGAATTTGTATTGTGAACCTTGCCTGTTTTTCTCCCACCTGTTCACTGTATAACTTGTGAAATGTCAACGTGTTCCTGCAGTGTACTGTCAAGGATTGTTTGTACCTGTGATTAATCCTGTGTCACCCCTGTAAAAGGGACTGTCAAGGTCCCAGTGGGTTTACCCAGTCAAGAAAATTAATCAGTTTCACCGTTTTCATATTGACTCCCCAACCAGCAACATGTATCCTTGTTCTCTTGCCTTGGGCAAGTGCAAGTCTGGCTTAAGAGGTGTATGGCCTGTAGATTTAAAGAGCTAGTGTACTGCCTAAAACTAATATTACATTTAAAAATCAGCCAGACATTTCCTTTTATATCTGAGGTACTTTTTCCTTTCCCCTTTTTTTTTTTTGAAATCGTACTTTATGCTCCCCGCTGGCCTTCGCCTCTCTTTTGAGACACTATGGCATCTGTCCTTGCTTACCTACCTGGAGCCATCGGTGATAGTCCCCCACGGAGCCTTGGTTGTCTCCTCCCCCCCGCGGGACCGTGGTGGGGCGGCACCCCGAACTTCTGGATTTTCGTTGGGACACCAGCCCGGGACAGGTAGGGGCATTGGGGATCTGTGCCAGGTGCTCAGTCTACCAGAATGCAATGAGCCATTTTCTGGTGTTCTTAGGGCGTGATGTGCGCCCTGACATCAAGGCGAAAGCGCTGACATCAATCGCACCCCCCGCTGAGTACGGTTGGAAGTTTGCTGTATCCCAGGCCTCCGCCTGAGGTCGGTCAGGCACCAACCACAGCCCCTCCCTCCCGGAGAAGGCGAGCAGTCCTGGGACACTCAAGCCCTCTCCCCCCAGCTGGCCTCCAACTTCCAGGGCTTGCTTCCGAACCCGGGTTCTCTGCATTGCAAGCCGGTAGCACTGTATAGCTGCCAAGGGCCGCCCTTATCCCATTTGTTTTATTAGAAGATTGTTTACATGATGTCAGTAGGTGTGATGTGTGGCACACCAGTCTCCTGGCCACTGACATATCTCTCTGTTGCCCCCACTACATCAGCTCTGTGACATCACTGCTGCTTAGGAATAGCCACTCCGTGGCTGCCAGGGCCTGTGATCTCACTGTCAGTGAGATGCCAATGTTGATAATGTAATGGGGGGGATAGCGATAAATGTCAGCTGTCAGGATAAGGGTTGTTCCACACATCCAGCACAATATCACATAGAAGATTTTCTAATGGGCAAAAGGAAAGAGAAATAGTTCAGAAATAGTTACAACTGACTACTTAACATTTGTATTCTCCTGTCTGCCTGTTTTGGCTTCACTAGCTCTTTAAATCTGAATAGAAAAACTGCAACATTACCAATAAATACTTGCTTACCCCCTGTTCATTCTGTACCTCTCTGTTTTGTTTTTGGTCTCCTGAGAATTTCAAGGAAAACTACACCCTCGTATATCTTGTAAGTTTTGTTTCCATGTCAACAGACAACTCTTTTCCTGTAGCTGTTAGAGATATACATACTGGTTTCAGTTTGTTTTCACTGTTCATGCTGGCCCCTGCAACTGCCGGGGCCGCATTTTATGGTTACTGAAATCTCATTGTGAATCATGAGAGCTGCATTAGCATATGAGAATGTCAGATCACCCATTTATACCATGCATCTCTATGGTGAAAGAACAAATATTCTGCGAAAACTGGAAACACATTGAATGCAATTTAAAGGGGAAAACCCTACATTACAACTCGGTTTGCAAAGCTGACTGAAGGTAAATGTAGTATTTCACACAGTGCTGCAACTTGTTTCTTTGAAGTCTAATTAAGCAGACAGGCATATTGTGGAGTCTGAAGTGTGCTTGATGCATCATGTTCTCATATGCTAATGCAGCTGTTGGGGACAATGAGATTTCAATAACCAGAAAATGAAGACCCCCAGGATAGTTACACTGACTAATATGAACAGTGAAAATAAATGTGTTTATTTTAAAAGTTTCACCGGGAAAGACGTACAGAGCTGATGACTTGTTTCTAGATGCATCCTGGGAAGGAGTAGGGGAGTACAGATAAATTAGAACTGAATACATAGCAGGTAAAAACATACTAACCATCACATACGTAACAAGTACTATTAAGGCATAGAAACAAATTATTTATATTGGCATAGATATCTATAGTAGAATGTATAATGAAGCTAAAATGAGGTTGCAGTTAAGTTCACAGAGCGGAAATGCAGACATATAGAAGCTAAGCTAATCCATAGATAGTCTGGAGCTGGGGAAAAAGGGAGTAGGCAGCAGGATATATGGTGTGGAGTTAAACTAGAGGGTAAAAGACAACGACTGAGAGGAAGTAGTTGAAAGGGGAGAAGGATACACGGGGTCAGGGGCAGTTGCAGGGGTGAGAACAGAACTTGAGGGGGGGGAAGAGGTAGTGCGAATGGAGAGGGGGTTGAAATTCCATAGTTTTGGGGAAGCGGTAGGAGAATGCAGCCTGGCCAGCTGAGGATGACTTAGGGAGTACAGGGGAGTGGAAACCAGAGTTTTATAAAGGTTATCGTGGGAAGGGGGGGGGAGGAACAGTGTGAGATGCTTTGCTTCAAGGAAGGGAGAGGTAGGTATAAAGTGAGCAAAGGTGAGTGCAGATTGGGCTGTCCAAAGCAGCAGAAGGTGTGGAAGAGAGACTAATTCTAGACAGGGTGGACTTAGAAGCAATGCTGTAGACAGTGTATCCAGAGTCAAAAATGGGGAGAATCATTTGCTGGATAATGGCTCTGAGCCGGCAGGGGGATGCAACCACAGTTCCTGTATAATGCACCTAGTTACGGGTGCAGTTTTTTGTGGATGGCATCCACATGTCCAGAAGAGTCTAGGTGGTGATCGAGCCAGACCCTGAGGCACTTAAAGGTGGGAACATCATTATTCATGGTCCCATCTAGGGTATGGAAGGAGGAGAGGTCAGTAAGCCTTCAGAGCTTTTGCTTAGTGCCGAAGGTCATGGAGACTCTTTTTTTTTTTGGCATTGAGAGACAGCTGATTTGAACGGAACCAGTGCTGGACATTGACGAAGTCCCGCTGAAGCTTAACCATCAGTGGTGGAAGAACCAGCGTTGTAAAGAACTGTATCATCTGCAAACATACGGATGGATGCAGAGATGCATGCAGCTGGGGGGGAGGGGGTGTTCAGGAAAACTGAGTATTGGGCCAAGGACAGAGCCTTGGGGGAACACCAGTGGTGATATGAGTGGAGGTTATAAGGAATCGAACCGATTGAGTTCTACCACCAAGTTAGGAACAGAACCAGTTAGTAGCCCCTCTGCTGTAAGTTTGTCTAGGAGAAGATGGTGGGCTACAGTGCCGCAGGCTTTGGCTAAGTCGACAAAAATGGCAGAGGTGATAAGGCCCTGATCCATGCCTGTGAGAATGGAGTTGGTAAGCTGTAGGGGGGAGGAGGAAGTGGAGTGGGATTTACGAAAACCATACTGAAAAAGGGTGAAGACAGACGAATCAAGGAAAGGGAGAGTTGAGAAAGAATTAAATGCTCTTGAAGTTTAGCAAGGGTGGGGTGCTGGGAGATCATGATAATTGCCAAGACAGGATAGGTAGCCACCTTTAGGAAGGGGTACGACAGTAACATTTTCCATACATCAGGGACAGAGGCAAGGGAGGAGGAGAGGTTAAAAAGGGTGGAGTGTGGTAGAGAAATAGCGGGGGCAGAGAGATGGAAGAGTTTAGGGGTTAAGGCTGTCAGAACTCTTGCCCTTGAGAGGGTTTAGGGTTAGGAGGGACTTGAGAGTGACAGCAGTAAATATAAGAAAAGGAATCAGGGAGGGAAGGCGGGGGGTAGGGTGGAGATGGGATGAGGTGAGGGAGAAATTGAGAGAGGGGAGGAGGCACAGGTGGTGAAAAAAGTATTGCACTCAGAGGCAACAGAGGGGGGGCTCAGAAATGGTGACATCACATATTGACATGGGCGGAGAACTGGGTAGGGGGGAAGAAGAGGGCATGGTTGACCTTCCAGAACTTTAAGGGGTAGTTAATGTTGGTCTGGAAAGTGGAGGTAAAGTACTCAGCCTTGGCAAGCCCTAGTGGCTTTGGTACAGGCGTTAAGAAGGGCATGCTACTGGAATAAATCAGTTGGAGAGCCAGAGGACCTGTGGACCTTCCAGGCAAGATCTGGAGCATGGTGGCAGGCCAGTAATTCTGCAGAGATCCAGAAGAGGTGAGAACCACTGACCCTGGCTTTTCGGAGAGGAGCGTGCTGGTCCCAGATAGACTGGAATTTGTACATAAAATAACGGAGGGCAGAATCAATGGAGTTGGCAGAGAATAAGCTATAGCAATCACATATATCTCAGACAGCCACATGAAGAGTGGTTTGTTGACATGGAAATAAAGTTTACAAGATACGACGGTGCAGTCTTCCTTTAAAGAGCACCTTTCCTGCCTTTTTTTTTTTTTCCATCTGCCCCAGACCTACATATGGACCCTTACCTGGCCTCAAGTCCACTGCTGAATACCCTATAATATTATGATGCTGCTTTTTGGGGAGGAAAGGGATCTTATTTTGGTACCTTAATGCTGAGCCACCCATCCCTTTCACTTCATGGTCCTGAGCACTGCTTCCTCGGGGGGCGCTCCACAGGCCACTATAAAGACTTGTTTTAAAGTCATTGTTTTAATACGTTAAAGCTCCTATTTGAAAAAATCAAGGCCACCACTCAACTAGCAAGGCCCTTGTTAGTTGAGCAGTGGGCTTGATCTATCAGAATCGGAACCTTGAAGTATTAAAAACTTTAAAACCAGTCCTTGTATAGTAGTCTGTGGAGCGCTGGGGGTGGCACTCAGGACTGGGAGCCAAAATACGATCCCTTTCCTCTCCAAAGAGTGGTATCATAAAATTGTAAAGTATTCAACAGTGAACTTCTCCAGGTAATGGTCCATGGGGGGGGTTGCCTGAAGGAAAAGGTGCTCTTTAGTGAGGTTATTACACTACCAGACCTGCACTGATGCCGGCGGTGCAGATGAGTTGCACTGGTGCAGGTTTGGCAGTTTACAGAGCTGCCGGAGCATTACAAGCTGCTCCGTTGCCGCACAAAGCGTTCCCTGGTTTGTTGGGAACATGCAGCGGAGTGCACTGGTACAGGCGTTTTTTTGAAAGCATGTAAAAACGCTGTTTCACCTACACTGGTGCCACTGCCACTCCCATTCACTAACCCCTCTGCCGGAAATGCCCCTAAGACATGGGAAGGCCATCGGGAATCCTGCGCAGCTGCAGCGTGTAAGAGGGCTGTGGTGGGATCAGAGTAGAGGAAGACTATTCAGGTGGCAACGCTCCAGGTAAATTGTAGCATAAAAGCATCTTAAAACAAGCTCTGTATGCAGGCGCCCCTCGCATTGCACCATTATAAATGCTCTAACCAGCCACTTCATATGGTTAGCATCCATCTGTCGCTCCTCTGCTCATACTACTACTCGCATGGGTTGCTACTTTGAGACCTCCGACTGAGCACATTGAGGAGGTACTCTAATTAATGTAGCATCCCATGCCAATAGTGGTATCGGTGTCAGAAGCCACTGACTGATTCCAAGAGATGAAGTCACTAGTTGGAGCAGTCATAATGGTGCAGTAGGGGCCACATACAGAGCTGATTTTTAAATACGGGGGGGTGACTTAACACACAAGAGCTGCACAGAGGGAGAACAGGGGTAAGTGCATATTAACTGGGAATATTACAGTGTCTGTCTCCTTTAAAGTGCCCATCACCAGTGGATGTGACTGTGCCTGTTGCCTGGGCGTGGACCCCAGCAAGACAACCTGCAATTGGTCTCTGTGATTGCGTCCCAGATCGCTCCAGGATTGTCTTGAGTGCACTAGAAAAAGCAGATCTGCCTTTTTGTTCACCTCAGACTATAGAGGCTATGGGATCAGAGGACCAGATGACCATGAGATTCTTCGAGACTGGAGGGGTGGATGAGGAGGTCCAGTCACCCTTAAAGGGTACAAGCTCAATTTACAGGTTGAGAAATTCACTCTGTTTGAGGTAGACGAGATGTTTAAGGATCATCTTGGTAGGGCTTTCCCATGAGTTCGTCATGCAGGTCAAGAGTCGTCCTCTCCATCGCTCAAAGTACTCTATCTTAGGGGCATTGTCCGGATTAATCATGGGTTCTGGGGGCGTGGATGTGGTTCACTTAACCACACTCTAGCAGTTCTACTGGAAGTGTTATCGGTCAGACGTGTTAGGCTAAGCTTCCCCACCACCCAGGTGGTATATCCCCTGACTCCGCCCTGTGATGTCAGATCTTTTTTCCGTTGGAAGAACAGATCACGTACTTAGCAGCTCTCACTTAGGTTATCTGCACCGTAGATGAACGTTACTAAATTCAAAATTTTCAGTATTTCTAAGTACTTGTTTTGTGGCTTCCTTGACTCCATCTGTGGACCAGGGATGGACCAATGGAAACCAGCCTTCAAATTCTGCGTTAGCTACTAGTTGAAGATATCAGTCACCGATCTGCACAACATGGTTGTTTACTTCCTGGGCGGTCAACACAATGTAGGCCGTGCGGCCTGTGCGGAAGTATGCTTCCTGAGTCCCTCAAGGACAGGGAGTTGTGGGGTCTCACGGGGCCAGCCTTCGGGACGGGATCAGGACTGTCCTACAGGCCATAGGAAGGCCTCTGCTGCAGTTGGATTGGCCGATAAGCTCGTGGCCCTTTAGGAGGAAGCTGCTGCATCCACAGTGGGCACCTCCGTCATCTCGGCACTGTTCCTGCAGCCAGCATTGCAGGTTCTGTCACTGGAGAATTCCATGAAATGTGTTTGGCCCTCTAGACCTTGGAGGAGAGCCCTGCCCCTGGCACCATTCGTTGGACCTGACCTGGAGCAGTCGAGGTCCTCCCAGTCTGTCAACTCCCCCTTGGCCAGGGGGCAGTTCAAGGGCTGTTTGAGTCAACCGTTGAGCCAGTCAGCTTAAACTCCAGTGGAGCAGGCTGCCAAGATTTTTCTCAAGCCTGTCGACTACTTGTCAGATGAGATGAAGGATTCAGTCTCACAGATCGCGGTGCTTCAAACATGAAGTCTTGCTGTATTCAGACATAATGCAGTTAGCCCCAGCACTTGAACTGCCCTGGAGAGGAATGAGTTAACTCTATGTAGAAGCATAGAACGTTGAGCTCGAGCTCGGTTTTCAGACCTCTGTCTGTGGTAATTCCCAGTGTAACCGTCCGATTCTTTACTCCGCCTAACAGTGAAGTCACTCCGGAGATTTCCTCTGCTCGGTTTGGTAAAAGTAAAGCATTCGGTTTAAACCGTATATTTTTTTGTTTTTGGATTTCCAGCCTCTGTCTACGGTACAGGTAGTGTGTAGATAGGTAGCGACTGTGTTTTATTTTGGTGAAAAAGTGGAAATTGTCTTTCTTCGGTTTCTTCCTGGTCGGTGCGGTTTGGAACAGACTTTGTTAAATTTAATTTAATTTTTTTCTGGGATTAGTATGGTGTTCCGGTACCGATCGGTTTAAAAAGAACTGGACTTTTTGCTGGTTCTTTTAAAAAGCCCGTGACACTGTTTGTAACCGATCAGTTGTTATATTACCTGGCTTGAAAGCTGCAATAGGGTAATTTGTTAGGTTGGCCATGTCAGAGAAACCCAAGAAGAAAACCGGTCCCACTGGGTTTCAACACTGTACTGAGTGTGGGGAGGCCTTTGCTAAGGCCGACCCCCACCTCATCTGTATTTGTTGTCTGGAGTTTGACCACCTCAAGTCAGACCGCCAAATCTGTAAAAACTTTCCTAAATCCACTCTAGATAATAGACTGAGTAGGCTGAAGGAAAGGGAGGCTGAGAAATCCGTAAATCCGGATGGCCAGCCCAGTTCGGTTGTGGCCGAACCTGAGGAGGTGCCTACTGACCTAGGTGATACCTCCTCGGGCAAAAGGTGAGCCAACCCCGAGGGGTCGGTTCCGTCAAAGAAAAAGCGCAAGTCTGCTGGTTCGGATCCTGTATCTCACACTCCAATTGAGGACGAAATAGCCAAAGCGATTAGTATTGTCCAGTCGCTTAGACCGGTTCCGTCCGAACTGGTCCCGCCGGTTTGGTCGGATCCGTCTCCTCCGGATTATGACCCAGATGCTTATTATGAGGAATGGGAGGGAGACTAAGACTATACTGGTGATGATGACGGTGAGGGGGGTCTGGATGTGCCCATTGAACCGGACATCTCCCCAGACAGGCCATCGGGTGTCTCTCCTCCCAGGCTCTGAGTCCCCTTCACACTTTTTGTTCTACAGAAAGGTGGCAGAAACCCTACAGCTTCCCTTGGTTGAAGCCGCAGAGGAGGATGAAGAGCCTGATTTTGTGGAAATGATGGACATCCCAGAGTCCAAAAAGCTGTCCATCCCTCTTCATGAATCCTTGGGGAAATGGACACACAAAATTTTACAGACTCCTAATTCAGTACCTCCTGTGGATAAGAGAATGGACAGGAGGTATTCGTTATCAGGCTCAGCTGTGGAGTTCCTTTATAGTCATTGCAACCATGTTGGGGTAGTGCAGGCTGCAGCCTGTGACAGGGCTAACATTCCTTTGGCTTCACACACCCCCAGATAAGGACTCCAGGAAAGTGGATGCCATGGCCTAAACAGTATTTGGTATCCTCTTTGGGACTCAGGCAGGCTACTTATATGGCCTACACAGCCAGGTACCAGAAATCCAGATGGGATACGGTTCTGAAACTAGCTAAACAGGCCTCTCCCCAGCTAGCCAAGGAGCTGGAGGTGGTGGCTGCTGATGGAACTGAGGCATCCAAAATGCAATTTCATGCTGCTGTGGACTCCAATGATGTGGCATCTAGAGTCATGGCTACAGCTGTGTCTCTCAGAAGACTCGCTGGGCTCAGATGTACTAGTCTTTCACAGGATACCCAGACTAAGGCCATGGATTTTCCTGTAGTAGGTAACTCTGTTTGAGGAGCAGACAGAGGCTTACATGAAGAAAATGGATGAATACAGGACCACGTACAGGAGTGCACAGACCAAGGAAGGGCAGGCCATTCCACACAAGCAGCAGTCTAGGAGCAGGGGCAGGCCCTTTCAAAGGCCTTTTTGCCAACCTCAGGCCTACTCTCCCTTCCCACAGAGGGGGTTCTTCAGAGGGAGAGGTAGGAGGGGGATGAGCATGGCTGCTCCCTCCTCCTCTGTCTAAGGCTCCTGCCAAGCAGACACCCTGATGTGTCAGCCCGGGTCGACTCCCTATTTCCAGTAGGAGGCAGGCTGGCTTACTACTTCCAGGCCTGGAAGTCTGTGGCCTCAGGCAAGTGGGTCCTGGAAGTAGTAAGCCAGGGACTGGCCCCTAGCTTCAAAAATTTTCCAAAAAAGAGGGCCAAGTCTTTTCCACATGCATCAGTCTCAGAAACCCTTGCCCTAGAGGCAGAGGTTTCCTCTCTCCTAGCTCTGAGCTATAGAGAAAGTTCCTGCTCAGCACAAGGGAAAAGAACTGTGTTCCAGGTACTTCCTTACCCCAAAGAAAACGGGGGAGTGGCGACCCATTCTAGACCCAAGGTATTTGAACAAACACATTTCAAAGCCCAAATTCAAAATGGTAACTCCGGGAATAATCCTTCTCTCTCTAAGGCCAGGGGATTGGCTAGCATCTCTGAACCTAAAGGATGCCTGCTTTCATATTCCTATCAGGTGCTCCCACAGAAAATACCTTAGGTTCGAGTCACCTTCAGGCCATTACCAATTCAGGACCATGCCATTCAGCCTAACGTCAGCTCCAAGGGTGTTCACAAAGTGCCTTGCAGCAGTGGTGGCTTGCCTCAGAAGACAGGGTATCACCATCTTTCCGTATCTGGACGACTGGCTTTTAGTGGGTCAGTCACCTTTACAGGTCAGCTCTTCAAACTACCCAGGACCTACTCAGCTCCTTGGGGTTTCTTCTCAATCTTCCAAAGTCTGTACTCGAACCAGTTCAGCTTCTCACCTTTATAGGCATAGAGGTGGACACTGTACAAGTAAAAGCCTTCCTTCCCCTGGCAAGAGTGAAGGCCCTAGTGGATCTCGCTTCCTCCTTTCGACCTCAAGTCTCCCGCCCAGCAAGACAGTTCTTCCAGCTCCTGGGCTACATGGCAGCTTCCACGGCAGTGGTGCAGGGAGCAAGGTTCCAGATGAGGGAAATTCAGTTTCATCTGAGGTCTTTTTGGTCTGAAAAGAAGGATTCACGTAGCAAACTGATTCCAGTGACTCAGACTCTGGTCCAAGCTCTCCAGTGGTGGCTGGACCAGGACAACCTCAGACAAGGGGTTCCATTTCTCCCTCAAGTCCCATCAGTAGTTCTAACTACGGATGCTTCTCTTCTAGGGTGGGGAGCCCACTGGGGAGCCCTGACAGCTCAAGGGCTGTGGTCTCCACCGGAGTCTCTCCTTCATATCAATCTCCTGGAACTCAGGGCAGTTTTCCTAGCCCTGCAGAGCTTCTCAGATTCAGTCAAGGGCAAGGTGGTCCAAGTCAGAATGGACAACACCACCACAATTGTGGTACATCAACAAGCAGGGAGGCAGTCGGTCCTCAACCTTGTGCACAGAAGCCATGAAGCTGTGGTCTCTGGCCTATTCTCTTCAGACTTCTCTGGTAGCAGTTCACCTTTCAGGGAAGGACAACGTACTAGCAGATGCTCTGAGCAGAATTTCACAAGGAAACGAGTGGTCCCTGGCTCCTCACATCCTGAAGGTCATCTTCTCCAGGTGGGGCACTCCAGAGAGAGATCTGTTTGCAGCACTGGACAATCATCAACTTTCTCTGTTTTGTTGCAGACCTCCAGTCCTGGGGACAGTTCCCCAGGATGCTCTCTTTTTGGACTAGAAGGGCAGGTTTCTCGATGCCTTGCCTCCCTTCCCTCTGCTGTTCAGAGTTCTGATCAAGATCAGGACCCAACCCTGCACAGTGATACTGGTGGTTCCAGATTGGGCCAGACAGCCTTGGTATCCTCTACTGCTGTCCTTGTCAATGTCACGTCCCCTGTCTCTGCCCAGGACTCCTGTCCTCCTCCCGGGGTGGATCTGGTACCCCAATCTCCAGTCTCTCAATCTCAAGGCCTGGCTCTTGAAGAGTTAGAATATGCATCTCTGTATCTTTCTGAGGGAGTTCTGGATATTCTGAAGGTCTCCAGGAAACCTTCCATTAGAAAAACTTACAACTCCAAATGGAAACGGTTCAGTATTTGGTGCTCTCAGAAAGGCATCCTGCCTGATTCTGCAGACATTTCCACAACCTTAGACTGTCTAGTTCATCTCAATGGTTTAGGCCTTAGGCCTGCCACTCTGAAGGTTTATCTAGCAGCTGTCTCTGCATTTCTCTCAGCAGGGAAGGGCTCTTCCCAGGCATCTCATCCTGTTTTCAGAAAGTTTTTCAAAGGTCTGGTTCACTTTAACCCTCCCTTTAGGGAGCCCAGTCCGCCTTGGGATCTTAATGTCTGCATAGCTCAGCTAATGCAGCCACCCTTTTAACCTCTGGCTTCGGCCGAATTGAAGTACTTGACCTGGAAAACTGTGTTCCTGGTAGCTGTTATTTCTGCCAGGTGGCTTAGTGAGTTACAGGCTGTCAGTGGAACCTGATTTCATCTCCTTCCATAGAGACAAAGTGGTCCTAAGAACCAGTAGGAGGTTCTTGCCCAAAGTGGTATCAAATTTTCATCTGAACCAGTCTATATCTCTCCGTGTTTTTCACTGACCGTTCTTCTTCAGGTGAAAGAAGGTTACACAGGCTGGATGTTGAGGGCCCTTGGCTACTATATTGAGCATACTAAGGCACATAAAAATGACTGTCTTCAATTGTTTCTCACTTATGGTGAAGTGGGGAAAGGTAAGCCTGCCACTAAGAGAACTATTGCCAGGTGGATTGTTTCTTGTATACAGTTTTGTTATGACAAGTTGGGTAGGACGCCCCCTTCAGGCCTGAGGGCTCAATCGACTAGGGGTACAGCTGCTTCTCTAGCTGTGGCCAGAGATATACCTTTGTTAGAGATCTGTAAAGCAGCCACCTGGAAAACAGTACATACTTTCACCAAGCATTACTCCGTGGACATCCAGGCTAGGAGTGATGCTAGATTTGGTACAGCAGTACTGCAGAGCCTCTTCCCAAAGTAGATTCTGCATTCCCTCCTCCATAGGGAACTGCTTGGTAGTCTGCATTATGTCTGAATACAGCAAGACTTCATGTTTGAAGAAACAATTACTCACCATAGTAATGTTGTTTCTTCTAATGGAGTCTTGCTGTATTCAGACCCCCCTCCCCCGCCTCCCCTCTCAAAACCTGGTTTTGGGAAGTGGGCTGGCAGGTACAGTGTTGCACCTCAGGGGTGTACCTTGTACCCTCCCTCTTGGGTGGGGTAAATGTTATTTTTCTGCTGTTTTACTTAAATATTGTCACTACCTTTCCTTCTTGGGTTGTCGACTTGAATCTTTTGGGGCCCAAAAAGAAATCTTTTGCCCTTTGGCTATATTTTGAACAGTTTCCATACTACAGTATATTAGTTTGCTCGTAAGAATCCGACGGTTACACTGGGAAGTACCACAGACAGAGGTTTGAAAACCGAGCTCGAGCTCAACGTTCTATGCTTCTACATAGAGTTAACTCTTTCCTTTCCGGGGCAGTTCAAGTGGTGGGGCTAACTGCATTATGTCTGAATACAGCAAGACTCCATTATAAGAAACATTACTATGGTGAGTAATTTTTTTCTTCCGGTCCTCTCCAAGTAGGATTTGGTCCAGTCGGTGTCCCTCTACAGTCCATGGCAGGATTAGATTCCACCTGGGGTCAGAGCTTCAGCACAAGTGTTGCTTATCATGGGGAGGCACGTGGTCTGCAGCAGTCGGCTGGAAGATTCCTCTTGCCGGTCAAGGCCTTGGTAGAGGTGCACTTGCTCTCGACTGGCAGGGGGGTCACTGTTAACGTTCTTTGATCTCCTTATCCTTGGGTGAGGAGACAACACCGCCGCAAAATGCACCAGTGCTGCAGCGAACTCCTCTGGTAATAGTGGGATATTGCTGCAGAGGATAGTGCTCTGCCTTCCGGACGTTTGGTTCCCTGGCTGCTACCAATGACACCCCCTGCCGGTCTGCATCACACAGCTGCTTCTTCACCTCTTCTGGTAGTTGCCACCACTGAAATGTAAGGTGGACACTCTGACCAAGGAGGCCAGCCACTTGGCCACTGGCTTGCCAGGCCAGTTGTCAGTGAGGCTCATTCCGAGAGGTCCATAGTGAGAAGTGCAGCCGAGAGCCGTTTTCAAGAAGCCATCGGATGACTCTGATCATGAGTCCATGGTCTCCTATGGCTCCGTTCTTTGACTGCAACTTGGTTGAGGATCGCTTCTCTGACCTATTTTGGAATTCCATGTAGGTCCCACTTGAGGCAGTCCAGAAGAAGGGTAAGTGTCCTCTCATGGACGTTCTGGACTGGGACGAATCCTTGGAGTTTGCCTTCCCTGTGGCTGAAGCCATATTGGGACTGAACCTGGAGCTTTGGCAGCACTCTACTCTGCACCTTCTACCAGTATGGTCCGTAAGTATGCGATCCTCACAGGCTCCCTTCAGAGGTTTTCGGACCACCCCCTTTATGGAGAGAGTGGTCACTGATTTGGTGTCCCATAAATCTGGACAACAGGGGGACGTTGAAAGGAGTGTTGTAAGAATGACCACACAGTTAAAAAGGTGTATGCTGCGGCATCTCTAGGTCTCTGGCAGCTGGCTGTGCTGTGATGGCTAATTTTGGTTACTCCCTGAAGGGAGACTTTGACCTCCTCCATCACCTGCCTGTCGAGCAACAGTTAGCATTGTAGCTCAGACCAGGGTCCGTTGCTGGCTAAACACCAGCTCCAGAGAGCCTTGGACATGGATGACTTTTGCGCTTATGCTGTGGCAGTGGCTGTCTAGATGCGTCGCAGGGCCTGGCTCCATTTGTCCACCATCATGACAGACACTCAGCACAAGCAGTTGATGTCCCTTGTCTGGGCACTGACCTGTTTGTCCCTCGAGTAGAAGGACATTACACCCAAACCAAAGTCAAGTCCCACCTTGGATTCTGTGATTTCATCTCCGAAGGTCCAGAAAAGAGAAGCCTAAGAAACTAGCTTTCCAGTACTGGTCCTTTTAGTGACAGCAGCTCCAGCAGGGGCAGTTCCAGGCCTGGCGCCCCAAGCAGAATTCTGGGGCCCAAGGTCCAAAGGGAGGGAAAGGGTAATGGTGCCCCTCAAGCAGCAGCCGGCAGTGCTGGTAAAAAAATGTCCAGTGATTGGGTTGGCGGTGGAGGGGGGGCACCTCATCCCTCCATCTGTCCTGTCTCTGATTTCTGTTCCTTTTAGAGGCTGACTGTCACTTCTTACCACGCTGGTCCACTGTCACAGTGGACAAGTGGGTATTGGACATGGTAGGCAGAGGATTGTCACTGGATTGAGGCTCTCCCACCCTACCATCTCCATGTGTCTCGAGAATCCGGGTGTCACAGAACACACTGTCCACCCTAAGGGTGGATATTGCTCAGCTCCTTGCAAAAAAAGCGATAGCCTGTGCCCGGACGCCCTGGCTAGTCAGGGTTACATGCCCAGGTGCTTCCTGGTCCCAAAATGGATGCGGGGGTTGCTGGTGTCCCATACTGGATTTGCACAAACTCAACCAGTTTATGTGGAAACACAAAGTCAGGATGGTCATTTTGAGCCAGATAATACCACCTTTGGAGTAGAACATGTTGTTCTGGTCCCTGGACCTCCAGGATGTGTTTCCATGTTCCCGTCCAATCCCACCACTGATAATTCCACCACTGGTACTTCTGGTTCCGTGTAGAAGGGGTCCTGTACCAGTTCCAGGTCATGCCCTTTGGTCTCTTCTCAGCACCTAGGATCTTCACCAAATGCATGGCAGTGGTGGCGGCCCACTTGAGGCACCTTGGGGTCAGAGTGTACCCCTGCCTGGATGACTGGCTGTTGGCTGGTCCTTCCAGAGAGGTCTTGGAAAGTTCCACAGATCTAGCTCTCCAGACTTACTTAGACCCCGGGCCCTACTGGTCAACTCACACAAGTCCAAACTGGTACTGAAGCAGGTGACCAAGTTCGGCGGGGTGGAACTAGATTCCCTGCAGGCCAGGGCCCGCCTCCCTCTGGAATGGGTACTGGATCTTTCCTCCTTTGCCTGATCATTTCAGGTTGGGCTCTCATACCCTGCCCAGGATTTTATGAGGATGCTGCTTTGGTACATGGCATCCTGTACCAGCATGGTCCTTTGGGGCCTGCAGGTTGATGTGCAAGCTTTAGTGGGTGATGGGCCATCAGTGGTCCCAGGGCCTAGGACACCTGTGCCAGCTGGCCATAGTGACCCAGCCAGTGTGGGATGCTGTCTAGTAGTAGCCAGTCTCGGAACAGCTGGAGGAGGGAATCCCATTTGTTTGCCCAGAATGGGTTGTCGCGTTCTCGACGGATGCATCTCTAGGATGGGGAGAGCACCTGGAAGACCATACAGCCCACAGGTTCTGGTCACCCAGGGAGGTCTCATCAATATATAAACCTGCTTTTTGGGGGTGGATAAGGATATGATAGAAGGCATACTTAGGATGGCAGAGAAAGGGGAGATACTGTTGATGGGGGACCTGAATATACCAGATGTTAACTGGAGCACCTTTGCTGCAGCCACATCCAAGAGCAGGGCCATTCTCTGCCCTACAGGAGGCATGCCTCACAGTTAGTTTTGGAACCCACTCGTGAGGGAGCAATCTTAGACCTCGTAGCGTCAAATGGGGACAGTGAGAGGATCTCAAATATAGAAGTGGGTAGCCATCTGGGAACAAGTTACCACCAAACAGTGTGGTTCACGATAAACTCAGCTACAGAGTCAAGCCATACAAAAGTGAGGGTACTGGACTTCAGAGGGCTGACTTTGGAAAAATTGGAGAGTGTCTTAGAAAAGCACTAGCAAACCGGCAAGAAGGAGGGGTGAAGCAACAATGGGGAAACGTCAAAATGCCATCACAGAGGCAACAAGCCTGTATGTGAAGCAAATAAACAAATCAAAACGAAAGAAAAAGCCACTATGGTTCTCAAGAGGTGGTGGGGAAGGTTAGGGAGAAAAAGATAGCATTTAGGAAGTATAAGGAAACACAGAAGGAGCAGGACAGAACTGTACCAGTTAAGGCAGAAGGAAGCAGGGAGGGAAGTCAGAATAGCAAAGGCCCAAACTGAGGAAGATATCCAACTCTATTAAGAAGAGGGATAAAACCTTTTATAGGTACATCAGGGAGTGTAGAAAGACAAAGGGAGTGAATAATGAGGCTGAATAGAATGGACGGTGGGTGGGCAGAAAGGGACAGTGAAAAAGCAGGGTTACTGAACGAATACTTCTGCTCAGTATTCACTAAAGAGGAGGAGGGGGAGGTACCTAATCCAGTTAACAGAAGCACTCTGGATAGGGGGGTCAATCCCAGACCTTTCACAGAAGAAAGGGTTCTGAAAGAACCCTTAAAACTGAAGGTGGACAAAGCAGTGGGGCCTGATGGGATTCACCCCAGAATTCTAAAAGAATTAAGTGGAGAACTAGTGACACCACTGACTACCCATTTTAACAAATCATGGGGGGATGGTGTGGTGCCTGAGGACTGGAGGAAGGCGGATGTGATTCTCCTTCACAAAAGTGGGAGCAAGACAGAGGCAGTAAATTACAGACCTGTCAGTTTGACCTCTCTGGTAGGGAAAGTGATGGAATCGCGTCTGAAGGAAAGAATTGAGTACCTAGAGGCCAGTGGGGCATAGGACCCAAGGCAGCATGGGTTCACAGCAGGAAGGTCATGTCAGACTAATCTAATCGATTTCTTTGACTGGGTGACCAAAGTAGTAGACCAAGGAGGAGCTGTGGACATGGCCTACCTAGACTTTAGCAAGGTATTTGACCCAGTCCCACACAAAAGATTAATAAACAAATTAACCAGCCTGGGAGTGGGTCCCAGGGTAAAACATTGGCTGGACAACAGAACACAGAAGGTAATTGTAAACGGAGTCCACTCTGAAGAAAGGGGGGTTACTAGTGGGGTATTGCAGGGTTCAGTGCTGGGTCCAGTCCTTTGTAATGTCTTTGAGTGACATTGCAGAGGGACTGGAAGGAAAAGTATGCCTCTTTGCAGGTAACACACAGATCTGCAACAGGGTTGATACACAAGGAGGTGTGGAAAGGATGAGAAGGGACTTGGCAAGGTTGGAGGAGTGGTCAGAAGTATGGCAGCTTGGATTCAATGCAAGTGCAAAATAATGCATCTGGGAAATAAAAACCCAGGGGAAGAGTACAAAAGGGGAGGGGGGAGGTAGTAACAACAACAAAACTGGAAAGGGACCTGGGGCTAAACATCGGATGACCTTAAGGTTGGCAAGCAGTATGAGAAGGCAGTAGGGAGGGCTGGGGGGATACTGTGATGTATAGAGGGAGGCATCACCAACAGAAAACAGGAAGTTGTTATCCCTCTGTATAGACAGTTGGTGAGACCCCATCTGAAGTACTGCGTCCAGTTCTGGAGATCCCATCTCCGCAAGGACATAGACAGGATGGAGGCAGTCCAGAGGAGGGCAGCTAAAATGGTGCAGGGTCTGCATGAGAAGCCATACGAGGAGAGACTAAAGGAGCTTAATATGTATACCCTTGAGGAAAGGAGGGAGAGGGGGGACATGATAGAAACTTAAGTACCTCAGTGGAATCAGCAAAATCCAAGAGGGTAGTATATTTTGGAAAAAGATGTGCAAGAACAAGGGGGGACAGTTTGAAGACAGAGGGGGTGGCTCAGGGGCAGTGTGAGGAAGTATTTTTTCACAGAGGGTGGTGGATGCATGGAACAGCCTTCCTGAGGAGGTTGTGGAGTCTAAAGCTGTGGGAGAATTCATGAATGCATGGGACAGACATAAGGCAGTTCTGGTGGGGGGGTAGGAAGAAATAGGCTGTTGGTTAACTAGGATATGCAGCTTATCCAGTAGGTAGGGAAATGGGCAGACTAGGTGGGCCAAGCAGTCCTTATCTGCCGTCAGTCTGTTTCTATGCTGCAGCTCCATGCAGTGCATTAAGCTCTGACGGAATTCACTCCACTAGTCAGGGGTCCGGTCATTCAGGTTCAAACGGACAACACCACGTCCATTTTCTACCCGAACAGGCAGGGTGGAACTTGTTGCCTTCCCCCATGTTGGGAGGCACTCTGCACCTGGTCACTTTCGTGCAGCTTGGATGGCGATCCATGTCATGTGAGAACTGTCAGCTGGCAGACACTCTCAGCCAGGTATGAGACGTCGCACGAGTGGTTCCTGAATCAGGAGGTGGTGAACCACCTGTTCTTCCTGTGGGGCACACCCTTGGTGGACCGGTTTGCTTCCTAGAACGCCAAACAGGCTGATCTTATCTGTGTCAAGTATTCACCATTCATCACTATTGGGTTAGCTCACTGGAGCTAGGACCCCACAGGAGTCTTTTTTTTTTTTTTTTTTAAATAGGAAGAGTCTACGTCAGGCTGGCACCACCCTCGAGACCAGCGTTCTTCGTGGCACTTGAGGGTTGACAATTAGTCGTCGACTCCGCTCCAGCCCCAATTCTTTCTCTCACGCCCGTCGGTGAGGATCCTGCATGTGAGACAAGAGAAAATTTGCGGCCTAAGTCCTTCACATGTATTGCCTCGGCTCTGACTGTCTGTGATGTTGCTTCTTGACTCAGTGAATCTTTCCTTTTTTTTGTTAGCGTGGGATGGTGCTGTCTTGTTTAATTTTTGTCGGTCATGTCTGCGTCTAGGGAAGAGGCGTTGAAAGGCGGAGGTGGTCCCCATCGTCTGTGCCCTGTGGCGCCTTTACTCGTTCACGGACCAGCATGACTGTTGCCTCTCCTGCCTCGGCCCCGGACACGATATGGATAACTGCGATATCTGCTTCTCCATGGACCGGCGTGTCCTTGAAATTCACGCGTAGAAAGTCTGACGTCCGCTGCAGACTTTTGAAGGGCGGATTCACAGTCAAGCCAAGGCCAGGACTCTTGACCCTTCCTCTGGGTCCCCTCCCGGTTCTGTACGGCCCACGGAGGAGGGAACCCCTGCCTCATCTAGTCTTGCCACGGCAGGGTTTCTTCCACAGTGCAGGAGGCCCAGGCTGGCCCTCTTGAGGTCAGTCGGAGGCACCGTCCTGGCAGTTGCTACTTGGTGGTGACTCCTCTGTCATGTTCTGGGGATGGCCTTGTCCCCGGTGTAGTTCAGTCCTGATGCCGTTGTGACGCCGTCTGCTGGAGAGCCTTGCCATCAGCGCCGGCCTGTCTCGTGTCATCATAGTCCTGATTCTGCTCACAGTGTCTGGACTTCTGGCATCGCTACGGGTTGGTGGTTCGAGCTCTCTGGGCCTGGTTCTAGTCTTGGCGATGCTGAGGCGGGGCAGCTGTCTCTGCCAGTGGCGCGGTGGTGGAATGGCAGCGAGGCGATGTCTAGCCTAGTTTAGGCGCCACTTGCGGCGCTGTTGCTAAGGCGCTGGTCTGCTCTTGGTGTCGCCGCGCCGGGTGGTTGTTGGCGCCGGGGCCGTGCCGCTTCAGTTCGGCTCTCAGAGCCATGGAGACCAGTGTGGGCCGGGCTCAGGGTGCGCCTGACTCCAGCTGGATTCATGGCCGCCGGTGATGCTGTACTGTCCTCTGCTGCTTTTGGGGTTTAGTCTCAGGGTGCCCGACCTCGGGGCCTGGGAACCGGAGGGGCCCATGGGGTGGTCTGGCATGGGACCTTTGAGTCTACTTCCTCAGAGGCGGATTCTGGGTCTGATCCGGACTGGCTTCCGGATTCCTCAGGGTCTTCGGATCCTTTTGTCTCCAGCACCTCGGCCTGCACTCTCCCCCCCTCCTGCAGTTCAGCTTTCACCAGTAGATCTCAGGGTCTGGGGGTCTGACCAGCCAGCGGTGGTCCCGGTGGCCACCGCTGGGCAGCCTGAGATCTCTGGAGAGGCTGCTACTTCAGTTGGGGTTCCCCCCTCCTTTACGTGTTTGGACAGTCCAAGTTTGGGGCAGCCCGGGGCACGTCAGGAGGGGGAGGGTACGGTTCCCTGGGTGGTCTCCTCGGAGCCTGCTCGGGGATGCCAGCTGCCTCGGTTGGTGGTGAAGAGGACGAGATCCCTCTGACTCTGAAGGGTTGAGAGGTAGTGGAGTAGCGCAGCGAGCTCTTTCTGGGTTCAGGCCGGGTCCTGGAAGGAGCCATAGTGCAGGCCCTCTCCTTTCCCTTACAGAGTCTGGGAGGGGGACTTCTACTTCTGAGGTCAGGGGCCGTCCTTCTGGACTAACACGGTCCCGGTCACCTCATGGGGGGATTTCTTCCTTGGGTGCAGCTCTGACTGTCTGATCTGGTTGAACGGCTGTTAGCTGCACGCTAAGGGTCTCCTCCTCTCAAGGGTTTCCTGTTGGCCTCCCTGCCCCAACAGAGACCATTCTCCTGTTGCCAGGGGCCTGCCCTCCGAGCCTCTGTCTCCACCCCCGGTTGTCCCAGGTATTCCGGTCCCTTGGGGTCCTCTTACTTGGGAGCAATTCAGAGGATAGGCTGCATTCTTTCCCACCTACCTCCATGCCCTGGACCAGCAGGTGTTCCATCATGCCCCCGTGCAGCCGACCCCTGAACTGGGGAGCTCGTCTTCTTCCTCTTCTTCCCCTGCGTCTGATCTGTCATCTTATCGGCGCTTCCTGGTGAGGATGTCGGACGAGCTTCACCTGACTCCTGTACCTATAAGCAAGCCCGAGCATGTGACGTGCGCCTTTTTGGGAGAGTTCACTGTGGCCCACTTGGTGGCTCCAGCCTAGCCGATTCCTTTTCGGGAAGCGTCGCATCAACTCTGGCTTTGTCCCTTCTCCACTGTTCCAGCCCAAGGACTTAAGCCAGTGGTATTGCACTCCCCCGGGGTCTCCAGTTTCTCTGCCTCACCCCCCTTCGGGGTTGACCTCCCTGGATACTCCTTCATGGCCTCGCGCCCCCTACTGTGACCGCCCTCCGGATTCGGACTCTGCAGACTTCAATTTCTAGGGGAGACTAGTATTTTACTCGGCACGGGTCTCCCTTTCAGTTGCTGCACATCAGGCCCACTTTGCAGCCTATGACAGGTTCTTGTGGTCCAGGCTAGGACAGCTCCTAGCTTCA
Organism: Neoceratodus forsteri; assembly: GCA_016271365.2. Lineage (NCBI taxonomy): Eukaryota > Metazoa > Chordata > Ceratodontiformes > Ceratodontidae > Neoceratodus > Neoceratodus forsteri. The sequence goes on from CM057451.1 coordinate 1,156,266,289, forward strand.
ATGCCTGATTCGGAGGAAACCAGGCAAGCCATCGCCCTCTCTGCGCGGGGCCTGGAGCTAGCAGGGCACCAAGCAAGAGCATCTTATGATGCCAGTGAGGTAGCTTCCAGGGTGGTAGGGACAGTGATCTGCCTTCGGCGGACGGCATGGCTTTGCCTATCCCGGATGTCACCCTGGCCCGGCGTAGGGTGATTTACTCTGCCTACCGGAGAACCCATCTCTTCTCCTGCCAAGTGAGATGGCGACTTTTGGGATGCCTTCCTTCTCCCATGGGGGGATCCCCATCTCACTCGGGCCTCCCCAGGCCTGTAAGGGTTCTCCCCTTCAGTGTTTCACCCACTGGAGGCTAAGGAACCTGGTCCCTTAGGGTGTGGTGGGTACCCCCACCTTTTTCGGGGCACGTCAGTATTCCTCATTATGATGAATGGTGAAGATTGACACAGATAAGATACGAAAATTACGTACCTACCGTAATTATTGATCTTTCTGTGTATCTTCACCATTCATCACTAAATCCCACCCTCCTTCCCCCAGGGCCTCAGTCTCTGGACTCCTCCCCTCTCCCCCGTGTGTCTCTTCCCTCCATCTTCTCTCCTGATATGTAGAGGGGAGGCGGTTGTGGGGACACATGAGGGTAATTCTCTGTTTTTCTGAGTTTGAAAAGAACCTTCCATTCTTTTTCCTTCCAGAGGGGTTGTGGACTGTGAAGATGGTCATTCTCTCTTCCCTCCCCCCTTATATTACGAGTTTTTCTTTAGTGACCTCTCTTTGAGGCCACCCTGTACTTATTTTCTTTTTTGAAACCTCTAGTTTGTTTAAAAAAAAAAAAAAAAAATTTAATTTGGTGAGAGAGGGAGAAAGGGTTGGGACACAGCCTCAGCCTGCTCTTCTCCAGTCCTCGCTGCAGGTTTTTCTCTTGCAGCAGACTTTTTTCCAGGTCGAGATCTTGTGCCTAAAACGGAGGCAGTATAACGCAGTGGTTAAGTCTCTGAGCTGCAGATCTGGTGACTTCCAGCAGACCAGACCTGGGTTTGAATCTTACAGCTTCCACTTTTATACTGTGTGACCCTGAGCAAGTCACTTAACCCCCTGTGCTCCAGGTTGTGCCTGTATTAAAAAAAATAAAAAAAAAAAAAAAAAGTGTGTGTGTGTGTGTATATGTGTGTGTATATGTATATATATATACACACACTGTGTGTGTATATGTGTGTGTGTGTGTGTGTGTGTATGTATATATGCTGTATGTGCGTGTGTGTGTGTGTGTGTGTGTGTGTGTGTGTGTGTATATACACACATATATGAGATGTGTGTGTGTGTGTGTGTATATGTATGTATGTGTGTGTGTGTATGTATATATATATATGTGTGTGTGTGTGTGTGTGTGTATATATATGTATGTGTGTGTGTATGTATATATATATATGTGTGTGTGTGTGTGTGTATGTATATATATATATATATATATATATATATCTCTATGTATGTATATATCTCTATGTATGTATATGTGTGTATATACACACACAGCGTGCATAGTGGGGCACCTCCGTTCTGAGGTTGTTACTCATCCTTCCCCCTTTCTCCCTCACTTCTTTTCCTTTGCTTCTCTTTTCCTCCTCCTCCTTCCAGAGATTGGGGCCCCTCTTCTTCGCCCCGATTTCCTTTCTAAAGTTTCCTCCTCTGTTGTCTGTCGTTTATCTCTCCTTTTAGTTCATTCTTCTTTTTCCTTTTATCTATCCCTTAGGCTCTCTCGCCTCATCCCTCCTTCCCTTCCATACACTCTCCGGCATGTCAGAACTGGGGCTGGGGCGGAGTCGACAACGACTAACTGCCAATCCTCGAGCACCACGTAGAACGCTGGTCTCGAGGGCGGCGCCAGCCCAACGTAGCCTCCTTCTATATTAAAAAAAAAAAAAAAAAGTCTCCTGCGGGGTCCTAGCTCCGGTGAGCTAACCCAATAGTGATGAATGGTGAAGATGCACAGAAAGATCAGAAATTACAGTAGGTACGTCATTTTCATTTTTGTGCCCACCCCCACACAGTCCGGGACGCTTTGGGGATGCCTTCACAAGCCCCTGGACCCTAGGTCTTGTGTGTGCTTTTTTTTTCTCCCTTTCCCTTGATCCACAAGGTGGTGGTCGAGGCCTGGAAAGATGAGGCATGTATGATCATAATAGTTCCAGACTAGCAACGGCAGTTCTGGCACCTGGATCTCCCCAGCCTCAGCAGCAGGCCTCTGCAGTGACTGCCTCTCTGCCCAGACCTGCTGAACAAAAACTACAGGTGATGGTCCTGCAGCCAGACCTTCAGTCCATGCATTTCACAGCCTGGTTCCTGAGCGGCTAGAGTTCCAGACCTTTGGTCTCTCGAAGGATGTCCTCCACATTTGGGAGGCCTCCAGGAAAGAGCGGACTTGCAGATGCTATGCCGTCAGATGGTTGAGATTCTCTATTTGGTGTCAGAGCAAGGGGCTGGATCCCCTTGCTTGTCCTGAGGCTAACATCCAGGACTACTTTTGGTCCTTTTCCCAGCTGGGACAGCAGGCAGCAACCCTTAAGGTGCACCTGGCAGCCATCTCTGCACCTGAAAATAGGCACTTGACTGTCTAGTTGTGCTTACCTGGTTAACAAAACTAAATAAAATGCGGCTGTGAGTTTGTAAGCAGAGGTGGCCCAGGAGAAGGTGGTCAGGCATTTATGCAGGGCATGGACCACTTGTCCCTCTGGTGTATGTACCACCTCCCTCCATGAAACATGACTGTTTTTTGCATTGCTCGTGGGTAAGCCTTCCAGCCATTGCACAGGTGTGAAATGTCACACCTGTGGTGGAGGACTGCCTCCTGGTGGCCATTATGTCAGCCGGAAGGATTGGGGAGCTCCCTCCAGGCACTCTTGGTGGAGTTTCTTACCTGGTTATCCACAGGACAAGGTTGTCCTTCACCCCACCTTGAAGTTCCATCCAAGGTAGCATGGAAGTTTCACTTACCCAGGTGAGTAACTTGCAGCTTATTTCACCAGCCCATCTTCTGAGTCAGACTGCAGGCTCTGCACTCCGGACATGCAGAAGGTACTCTTGTATTATATGGAGCGCATGTCTGGAATTCAGACAGCAGTGTGTGTGTGTGTGTGTGTGTGTGTGTGTGTGTGTGTGTGTGTGTCAAGACCCAAAACAGCATGGGTTCACGACAGGTAGGTCTTGCCAAACTAACCTTGTCGACTTCAAATGGGTTACAAGGATAGTAGATGAGGGAGCAGCTGTAGATGTTTATCTGGACTTTAGCACAGCCTCAACTCTGTTCCACACAGAAGGCTGGTAAGGAAGCTGAACTACATAGGGTTGGCAGAGAGGTGGTTGAGTAGCTGGCTGAGAGGAAGAACACAGAGGGTTCAGGTAAACTGGGCATTTTCAGCGGAGAGGGAGGTGACCAGCGGGGTATCACAGGATTCTGTACTGGGTCCCTTACTCTTGTTCATAGCAGACATTGCAAATAGGCTGGAAGGTAAACTGCATCTATTTGCTGACAACTCCCAAGATTTACAACAGAGTGGACTCCTGAGGGAGAGAAGTATGATTTCAGACTTGAAGAAACTGGAAGAGTGGTCAGAAACATGGCAGCCAAAATTTAATGCCAAAAGTGCAAAGTCATACACTTAGGCAGAAACGATCCCAAAGAGGGATTACTACCTGGGAGGAGAGAAGCTAGCCTCTACCAGCCAGAGAGGGACCTAAGGGTTATTATATCAGAAGACTTGAAAGTGGGTAAACCATGCGAAAAGGTGGCACTAAAGGCAAGTGTGCATGCTGGGCTGCATTGGGAGGGGAATTGTGAGTCGAGGAGGAGGTGGTGTTACCTATTCTGGGCGCCTTACTTGCAGTACTTCATACAGTACTGAGACCGCACTTCAAAAGGGACAGACAGAATCGAGATGGTGCAGAGGAGGGCCATGAAAATGATTCAGGGACGGCACCATATGGCATACCAGGACAGGCTGAGGGAACTCTACGTGTACTCCCTGGAACAGAGGAGGGAGAGGGGAGACATGATAGAGATTTATAAATATATGAGGGGTATAAATAAGCTTAATGTTCAGGAGCTTTTCCAGTTGAAAGAGCTAGAGAACAAGAGGGCATGACATGAGACTGAAGGTAGGGAGGTTCAGGAGTAATACAAGGAAGTTCTTCTTTACAGAGAGGGTGGAGGACCCATGGAATAGCCTACAGAAGGAGGTAATGGGTTGGGGGCAAAACTGTAAGCGAGTTCAAGAACGCATGGGATAGATATAAAGGTAGCATATGGAAAGGCAAAAGAGGGGAGGGGAATAGCACCAGGTAGGTTCTTGGGTAGACTAGATGGACCTTGTGGCGCCCTTCTGCTGTCACTTTCTGTGTTTCTGCAGGCTCACTGGCTGTTTGTTGCTTATACTGAAGCTGCACCTGGCAGGCCAGCAGCAACTTGGATTATTGCAAGGTTGCATTGACCTCTGCTGTAGGTTTGCTGTTAGTGAGCCTTCTGTAGGGCTTGGGGCTTAGGGCTCATTCCACTAGACATACTGCTGCTTCGATGGCTGCTTCCAGGGATGTCCTCATACAGTAGAGCTGTAGGTTTGCTGCCTGGAAGTCAGCACACACCTTTGTTTCCCAGTATTGAATCAGCCTGGAGTCATACTGGGATGTAGATTTTGGGACCTTGGTTCTCCCAATTTTTGTTCGCCAATTAAGTGTGCTTGCCTTGCCCCCTGTTCCTGGAGAACTGCTAGGAGTCTGCCAGAGTATCGGTGAACCATATCCACACCCTTAGAAGAATAGGTTACTCCGCTGTAACCATAGGTGTTACTTCGAGCGCCCTTGCAGTAGGCAGTAACCATTAGGACTAGACGTCGGGCACTAGGATCACATGGAAAAGTTTAGCTAGCAGTGTCTGGCGGGGGACCACCCAGACGTCAGCGTGACACTGTATAGTGGGCGATCCCAACGCCCGCCCTCCATTTCTTTCCCGCTGTCAACCTGCGCACATCTGACCTCGCGGAGAATGCTGCTTCAGTCGACCGCCATTTTCGGATGAGTATTTAATCACTTTTATTCTTTCTGTGAATCTTTGAAAGTATTACTTTTTTCGTGCATGTCTTCTCCAATGCCTTCTGAGTCACTGTAAGAACAAGTGCAATTTCTGCGTGCCCATCTCTCATAAGGATGGCCATTCCTCTGCCTCTCTTGCCTGAGAGTAGAGCGCAAGAGAGGACTGGAGGCCTGCCAGAATTTCAATCAGGCCACACGGAAACGCCACTAACAGGCCCTGGAAGCCCACGCCTAAACTAAGATTGGCTTCCATGGAGAAGGAGCTGCGGGATCGCCGCCTCCCCAAGGGTCTTCGGATTCCCATAAGAATAAGGAGAAGCATTGGGACCGTGGTCAGTCTCCTTCCCACCTACCTCTTCCGCTGTTCTGACTAAGCCTGCCCCTCCTTGCAGGGAGTAGCCCTTGGTCCTCCTGCCTGAGCTGGTCACAGTTCAGATAGGTGCCTCTGTTCAATAGAGAGCTCCGCCACCCTTAGACTCCTCAATACCTCAGGGCCCAAGTCTGGTGGTGCGGCTGATAAGTCTGTCATCAGCACCTCTGATGAACGCCCGGCCTCTGCTGAAAAGTTGCACACCAACTCCTCTGGTGTCTGTCCAGCCATTGCGCTTCCATCAGGCCCCGATCCTCTGGACACATGCACGCTGCCGCTCCATCTGCAGCCCTTCCCAGAGGGTTCTCCCTCTAGGGATCCTCCTTAGCCACTTCCTCTGGTGGTGATTCCTGGCACTCCTGCACACTCTTGAGCCAGAGTCTGAGGAGCATCCGCCCGACACAACTCTGGTGCCGGAACCGGGATGCCTGACCTCCCTCTGGAGCCAGTGTCTCCTGCACTGCAGACTCCCCTGTCTGGGCCAGTCCCCGCCCCAGACTTCAGTGGGACTGTCTGCCCCCTTGGGGCCGACGCCAGAACCTCCGGCCATTACGGCATCTGACCTGACATGACCAGGCCTTTCAAATCCTTCCATCTACCCACCGTCAGGACCCCCGATAGGACCATTGACTCCTCCATCGGGTCAGATGCCTGGTTACCTGCCGTTAAGGCTCCACATTCGGCCCTTGCCGGGCCTTCTGATGCCAGGCTACCCTGCGTCTCACTACCCTTCGCCATGGTGGGTCAGAAGTTGTTCAACTGGGTGGCAAACTGGTTGATGGGCAGAAAAAAGTGGTGGTAAATGGTATGCAGTCAAAAGAGATGCAAGTCACAAGTGGGGTACCGCAGGGATCAGTCCTGGGGCCAGTCCTCTTCAGTATCTTCATCAGTGACATTGCAGATGGACTGGAGGGTAAGGTTTGTCTGTTTGCAGATGACATCAAGATCTGCAACAGAGTAGATGATCCAGATGGGGTGGGCAGAATGAGACTAGATCTCATAAACTGGCAAAATGGTCAGAAGAGTGGCAACTGGGGTTTAACGCAAAGAAGTGCAAGATCATGCACATAGGGAAGAGAAACCCTGAAGCTACCTATAGGCTGGGAGGGGAGTTGCTGGCATTCATAAGGGAAGAAAGAGACTTGGGCGTCATCACAGATGACCTGAAATCATCCAAGCAGACCACTAAAGCAGTAGGTAAGGCTAGGGGGATGTTGGGATGTACTAATAGGGAGGGAGGTAATAATCCCTCTTTACAAGACACTGGTTAGGCCCCATCTGGAGTACTGCATGCAGTACTGGAGGCCACACTTTCACAAGGACATTAGTCAAATTGAGGCAGTCCAGAGAAGGGCAACCAAAATGGTGCAAGGACTGACTGCATCAGAAAACATGAGGACAGATAAATGGAGCTCAATGTGTATACCCTAGAGCAAAGGAGGGAGAGAGGCGATATGATCTAAACATTCAAGCACCTTAAGGGCATTAACTAGGTGAGAGGAAAAAAAAAAAAGTCTGATATGTTTCAGTATAAGAAAAATAGCGGGAGAAGAGGACACAGCATGAGATTAGAGGGAGGCCAATTAAGGGGTAACGTGAGGAATTTTTTTCACAGAAAGGGTGGTAGATGCATGGAACGGCATACCTCAGGAAGTGCTGGATATGAATACAGTGCAGAGCTTCAAACAAGCAATGGATAGGCATAAGGGAGCAATACAGATGAGTATGAATAGATAGGCCATTGACAGCAAAGGCCAATGGCACATTCATAAGGTAGAAAAAGAAATGGGCAGACTGTATGGGCCTTGCGGTCCTTATTTGCTGTGAACTTCTATGTTTCTCCCTCCAAGGAGGCCAGCAGATGCTCTCAGCCAGATAGGAAAGACGTCGCATGAGTTGTCTCCACATTAGGAGGTGGTGAACCACCTGTTTCCCCTTGGTAGATCTGTTTGCCTCTGGGGAGAATGCCAAACAAGCTGTTTTGTAGGCCCCCCCCGGCCAGGACAGTGATGGGGATGCCTTCATGAGGCCCTGGATCCTGGGCCTATGATTTTCCTCCCTTCTCCTTGATCCACAGGATTCTGGTCAAGGTTAGGAAGGACAGCGCACAGGTGATCCTGGTCACTCCAGACTGGCCATCACAGTTCTGGTACCCAGATTGCCTCAGCAGCAGGCCCCCGTGGCAGTTACCTGTTCACCCAGACCTGCTGGCTAGACACCGGAGTATAATCCTGCACCTGGACCTTGGATCTGTCCGATGGGGTCTTCCATGTTGTGGAGGCCTCCTGGAAATAGTCGACTCAGAGGTGCTATGTCTTTAAATGGAAGAGATTGTAATTCTGGTGCCAGGGCAGTGAGTTTGATCCCGTTGCCTCCCCAGTAGCTAGCATCTTGGACTATCTCTGCTCCCTCTCCCAGGTGGGACCGTGAGTGAGGACTGCTAGGGATGGCCCTTAAGGAGCACCTGGCAGCTGTCTCTGCTTACTGGGTGCAGGCCATTGTTCAGCTAGTGGCCCAGAAAAATGTGGTTGGGGGCTTTTTCAATGGCCTTAACCACTTGTCCCCTCTGGTGTGAAACCCTTCCCAACCATGGGATGTTCTGCTCTTCCTGGCTGTGCTCATGGTCAAAGTATTTGAGCGGATGCACAGGTGTGGGATGTCACACCTATCATTGGAGGTGGCCTTCTAGGTGGCCATTACATTTGCCAGAAGGATTGGTGAGCTGCAGGCACTCTCAATGGGCTCTCCTTACTTAAGTCTTCCACAGGGACAGGATTGTTGTTTGCCCCAACCCGAAGTTACTCCTGAAGCTGGTTTCTGAGTTTCACCTTAACTAGGTGATTAACTTGCCGGTATACTTTACCAGTCCTTCTTCAAATGCCATCCAAAAGGCTCCATACCCTGAACCAGTGGAGGGGGCTCTCTTATTATGTGGAGCTGTACAGCTGAAGTTCAGGGTAAGGCTTGTCAACTGTCTGCACCTACCCTGAAGCTGAACCTGGTAAACAGGCAGCAAAGCAGATTGCAAGGTGGATCACATCTTGTATCGACCTCTGCTATAGGTTGGCTGGTTGGTGGCATCCTGTAGGGATCGGGGCTCATTCCACCAGACCTACCACTGCCTTGGTGGCTGCTTCCCTAGATTTGCCCATACAGGAGATCTGTAGGGCTGCTACCTGGAACTCTGCTCATACCTTAATTTCCTGCTACTGCATTGACCTAGTCATGCTGGGATGCGCATTTTGGGACTGCAGTTCTCCAGTCTCAGTTCACCAGTTAGATCTCTATGTCTTGTCCCCTCCTTCCAGAGAACTGTTTGGAGTCTGCCAGAGTGTGGATAGTGTACCATATCCACGCCCCTGGAAGAATAGGTTACTCACCTGTAACCGTAGTTCTAGAAGTGGTATATGAACGGTACACATCCACACAACCCACCTGGCCTCCCTGGCAAGTGATAGATTCTGTTTCTCAGCTTGCAAGATCTGATGTCACGGGGCAGAGTCGGGGAATATATCCACCCGGATGGAGGGAGTAGCTTAGCTTAGACGCCCAGCCAATCGTCACCTTCCAGTAGAACTGCCAGGTGTGGATGTGTACCATATGCCACTCCTAGAACTACAGTTACAGGTGAGTAACCTATTCTTGTGTTCCCTTTAAAATTCATGCTATAAAATGGAGACTCTAAAACTTCATTGTATCAGGTTATTTATAATGAGTTTATTGTAAAGGGCAGTATAGATTTGTTTCTAAATGCAAGTAACTGTTATTTAATTTTTAATACTGTGGACTTCTTGAAATAGGTGCAATGGCAACAAAATTCAAGACATGATACACTTAATCCATCCTTATCAAAGGATTGTGACTGCAGACAGAGGTCGGTGTACTAATCCTTCCTTTCTGTTTCTAACTTTTTTCTGTGTCTTCTTGATAGAAATAGTATCAGGTGGCAGATGAGCGCCAGAGTAGACTGCTCTCCCTCATCAGAGGAGGAGAGGGTCCTCTGACGCTCGATTCTCCCCCGCCAGCCAGCCAGCGCCCAAAGACTCTGGCTTGCTTCCGAACTTGGGTCGCCTGCACTGTGCTGAGTGGCGGCCAGTGGGGGCATACATACTTTACTTTTAACAGTACTGCATGTCATATATTTACCTAAAGACTGTAACCCTTGACCTCAAATTATGCCAGAGAGACACATTTTTGCTAACCAAACGTGATGTTTTGTGACAACTAACAAATAACTGCTACTTTAACATCCCTGTTTTCTTTTAATTCAGGGTCGCTATGTTGGCATGACTAGTATTATCAAGCAATTACAAACTTAATTACTGCATACATTAATTGCATGTTAAGTAAAATCTAATTTGTAAATGCATACCTAAATTTGACACAGTATTATTAAAATCTAATTTGTAAATCTATATCAAATCTGATATTGAATAACCCCAGAATACTGTCGGGGCAAGTTGTTCACTCAGTACGATATTGTGACATTTTTGTTAGATACTGTACAGCTAATTACTGTTTCCGTAGTTTCACCCAGAATATTACACATCCTGGCCTCCTCATTCAATAAGTTACTTGTAGTACCTCATTGGGAGAACTTGATAAAATAGTGGTCCCTGGTATCAGTCTGTTTGGCACAGTTCTAAAGAAAATGCATCTCTTTTTTCAACTTGACCCCCATAGCACTGGCTACATCGCCTGTTTTTTTTTTTTTAGACTTTAAATGTCTGTTACTGTCTGCCTGTTTTGATTTAAAGCTTATGATCATGGACTATTTTTTGAGTTCATGATCTGGAAATAGTTAATATTTTAATTGCATGTTTTAAAAAAAAAAAAAAATGTTGCCACAAGGTGGTTTACTGTTTTGCAGTTTTCATGTTGTTGACTGTTCATGGCCTGAAGTTGATAGGAGTTTGTCACTCTGGTTCAAATGTAACCAAAATTTCACAGCCCCTTTCCCTGTTGCTAGGAGTAATGGGTATTGCTGTAGCGCTGCTGTACTGGCATAATTTGATGTAATTCGATGAACTTTTAACAAATGCATAATTTCTGTTGGCATTGTGTCCCATTTACTGTAGTCTATCCTCAAAGCTGGACCCCAGATTACACATCCACATAGAAGAATTGGTTGACTAACAGTCAAATAACTTCATCCAAAGCTTAACAGGTAGATAGATTCATGTTATAGAATTTCTTGTTGCATAAAATACATAAAGTGCCTATACTTGAAAGGCTTCTCTTGCCTCTTTAAAGTGTCCTGAGGCACTAAGTATTATGCCCAGGTAATTCTAACTTCTTGTGTGTTCCAGAGCCTTACCACTGAAACTGAAGTTACACATCTTACTATTATTTCTAACTTTTTTTTTCTGGAAGGACTTTGTCAGTCTTGCTTACGTTTAATTTCAGTGATTATGTATTGCAGTAATTTTCTAGTACCCTTAGGCTCTCTTGTAGACCCTGCCTGTTGGTGGTAGACATCCCACGCCAACAGCATAAAGGAGTAATTCACCTCAGCATCTACTAGCAGCACCTTTGAACCAGAGTACTGGCAGTGCACTTATAAAAGGACCAGCCATTATTTCTGTCTCCCAGGAGGCAATTTTCTTTTCTCTTAACTCAAGATTGATGGCCTGTTTGAGCCAAATACTTCCATGTAACCTTGGGCAAGTCACTTACCTCTCGGTGCTCCAGTCCACCCTTCATGAAATGGGTAGAAGCAGGATCCCACTGAAACGAGAGACTGCATCTCAGCTGGGCTACCTGGGTAAATAAAAATACAATCAACATCATTAGGTACTAGTTAAATTACATGGGAGTCATGTTGCAGGCTTCAGATATAGAAGAGGCTGGGGAGGACACGGTTTATATTTTGTGTACTGAAGAGCATTGGGTTTCAGCAGAAGCATGTTTGATCTGGTGTGCTTCAGCAGGACAAGGGACACGCCTGAAGCTCATTGTAAATTTAGGAGTACCTTCAAGGCACTCCTTTTCCACAGCGGTGGTGGTGAAGCTATGGAACAGTCTACTGGAGCACGAACAGTCCTGTTTAGTTTTTTGTAAACTTGAAGAGCCCACATGACATGCAGCTGCTCATTTACAATGAAGTCTTGCTTTATCCAGTTTTATAAGTGGGTGGTCTGAAGCCAGGGGACATCAGTGGGCCTGCTGCTGATCACACAGTGAAGAGTGGTCATGGTGGAATTCACACTGGGATCTCTTCACAGTTCTGTGCTTGAACCACACTGGACCATGCTATGTTTCTTGAATTTGAGGATCTCCAGTTACCAAATCTGAAATCAGTTCATTAAAGCAGACTGAACCCAATCCGTGAAGAGTTTCAGATGCTACAGGCATTTTAGATTCTGAAGGACCCAACAGAATAAAGGGTGTCAGGATTTGGGCATCTTTAGTGAGATCTGTACAATTTCTAATTTCAAGGGAAGCTTCTTGCAGTATCATACATGTCGGTCATTTTTAGAAAAAAGGTAAGTACTGTATACGAAGAGTTTTTTCAGCTAATCCATTGGGATGAGGAAGACTGTCTTTATATCTATCTACACACACACACACACACACACACGACTTAGAACAGTGAGATCACACTACTGCACTAAATGGGGAATGTGAAAATTGACCCAAAGCTCATTTTCCACCTTCTTTAGTGTCTAAAATTGGCATCTGCCAAAAATGTCATCTTCAAGGTTTCAGTGACGGTGGATTTACAGCAACAACTGCCTGCTGCATAACTAGATGAAAACTTCTCTTGCCATATGTAACAGTTTTGTACATTGACTGCATAACGAAAATGCACAGCACTCTTTTTATGTAATGAAACCATGTTTCTTGGAATGAAACCAGAAAACAGCATTTCAGACTGAGAATGTGAAAGACTTGGTCTGTTAAATATTTCCATATTTTTTACACTGAAATGAAATGGATAGTTATTTTATTCATATAGCTAATGTAATTTCCAGAATGTTTCGCCAGTTGCCAGAAGCAAGTTAAGAAATGAAACCTCTTCTCTTTCATTATATTGAGAATGTGCCTCTATCATGACACATCATCCCTGTGTTTATTCTTCCCTACCAGTTGCATTAAGCAGTGTGGAAGTATGTGCACCGATTAGAAAATACATCACCATCCACAGAAAATGCTGAATGCAGCAGTGATCAATGAATGCTTCCTTTACCATGTTATAGGAGCAGGACTGTTTGAGAACAAGCTTAAACTGTATATAAATAAAGCATGACCTCTCGCTTTATTCGCCTGCTGAGTCTGTTAAATAAAATGTTTCTGGCACTGTTGCACTTTTTATTCTTGTTTTGCAAGTGGTTATCCCAGTTGAAACAAAATGAAAATACCAGTCCAAAAAAGTTTCATGAGTCGTTATGTTAAAAGTGCCCATCCATCAAGGTAACTTGGCTTGCTAAATACTATGTTACTAGAACTCTGACCTTCTGTGTAGAATGCTGACAAGTAAGCTTGCAGATATAGAAGCTGTATTTAATGCATCAGTTTACTTTCCACCTACAGTACTCATTGGCCCAGATAAGTCTGCCTGTTAGTCATTAAAATACCACTGAAATAACCTTTATAAAGTTTAAAGGGGAACAGTCAGCACTGTGAGCCTCACAGCCAAGTGTGGAACTGGTCCCAACATGCATTTTGTTTAAAAACATTTTCTTTTACTTACTATTTACCACAGTAGTATCAGACCGTTCTAGGATTGTGGATATGTTCTGTCCACACTGTTTGGCTTGTCCTTTCCCTTTAAGATTCTTGCCAGAAGGTCTAAAAGCTGTCCTCACCCACCCGGGTGATATATACCTAGGCTCCTCCCCTTGACACCAGATCCTTCTTTCTGCTGGAAGATTCGGGTTCCCTCTTTATCACTCCCGCATTTAGTAGGCCCTGGTGAATAAATTTTCAGATTTACCCATAATTAAACTTGTTCAGGTTTCTCCACATTGCTTCGCGACCATGAAGGAGGACAGGCCCTTGCCTGGGTTCTGCCACTGCCCATGTGAGCAGAAGATATCCCGCAATGACACGCATGCATCGTGCATCTACTGCCTGGGTCATGCTAATGACACCCAGGCCTGCGACATCTGTTGCACGTTCCAACCCAGTGTTTTGGACTATAGTCTCGCACGTCTTCAGCTCGACAGACCAGAGAAATTGAACCCGCTGGTCAAATCTAAAGAAGCCCGTTGGGCGGTCTCTGTGGCTGCAGGGTACGCTGCGCAACTAGAGCAGATGACTGTCTTGGAGGAGGCATGCTGGGGCCGCTGATCAGTCCTCTTCCATGTCGTCCTACTCAATTTGGGCGCCACCTTTTCAGGCTCCTTCAAGGAGATGTGCCAGTCTCCCGACCAAAGAGGAGGGCCTTTCGAGCATGCATGTCTCCCGCTCCCGTAACAGGGATAAGGAGTCGAAGGAAGGTTAGTCTCGACAACGACGTTACTGGAATCGAGAGAGAGAGATCTCCATCCTGGGAGTCTGCTGTTTCTACTTTGTTCGAGATTGTGGCCTCGGCCCCTGGCTTCACAGTACCCCCATCAGGCCAGCTGGCTAAGACACAGGACGATGACTCGGTCGTGATTGTTCTTGACCCCATTGTCACCCAATAAGGCTGACTATTCCTTATTCAGGACCCCAGTCCTGACCGAACCCACTGAAGAGGAAAGCTCTCTACGGTTCCTGTCCCTGACCTGGTGGGAGCCGTGGTTCTCCCTGGCTCCTTCCAAGCATCCCTGTCTGTCACCCGTGTGTCTCTCTCTCTCTCCCGACAGTCTCGATCTCGACTCCAACCGAGAGGTCAAGAAATCGTGATAAGAAGTCTAAAAGTGGTGGTGCTATTCATCCTCGTCCTCTGAAGAGGAGAGCCTTAAACACAAACTGCGCCAACACTACGAGGACTTGATGTGGCAACAGTTGATTGTCTGGTCCGAAGTAGACACAGACTTCCACACCAGCCATCACTTGGTTGTCTCCCCTAGGCCGATGTGACTCTCAGGAGCTGGTCAGCCCTCACGGGAGCTGGTGAAGACCTCCGGCTCGGCCAAAACCAGCCTTTCCACAGACTCTTTTGGAGCCGCCACCAAAGCAGCCTCCCTCCGGGCCTCCTACCAAGGAGTTTCTGCCCGTCAAGGGCCTCCCGCACAGGTTGTCTGTCACTCCCGACCATCCCCAGTGGGTCCAAGGTGACATGGGTGGTCGGCCAATCTACCCGGAGGACTTCGATTTGCATTCTCGTCCCCTGGATGAAAAATCCATTGGGAGTCTCTCGATGAAGGTCCCATGTCCTTCATAGGCATCCTCGGTCTCATCTCAGAGTCTACGGGCTGCCGTTAGAGCCCGTTCAGAAACTGGCTGAATATCCCTTCACTGATATTCTCAAGAGGGGATTCTTCGACTTTGGCCTTCCTGTGTCTGAAGTCATTGTTGGCCTGGTCTTGGAGTTCTGGCAGCACCCAGCCTTCTGCCCTGCGCCCTCAGCCTGGATTGCCCGCAAATATGCGGTTTCCCATCGGCTCCCTTTCGGGATTAACAGAACACCCCTCGGCCAAGGGGCTGGTGACAGTCTATGTTCTGGCGCTCTGGTAATTCGGGGGACACCATAGACGTCAGGACAAAGAGTCCAGAAAGCTTTGCTATTCTGTCAGAAAGGACTGTGCTGCCTCAGCGTTTGGCCTTCATCAGGCCAGCTCGGATGTCGTCATGGCACATTTTTCTCATGCCCTCTTGGGCTCTTTGGATGAGGTTCTTCCTCATCTCTCCACAGACCTTCAGACCATGGTCAAGCAGGTCCATGACTAGGGTCAGGCGGTTGCCAGACAGCAACTCCAGATGGCTCTGGATGTCAGGATTCCTGTACCCGCCTGCTGGCGGTTGCCATGCACTGCCGGTCCAGACTGAATGTCACGACTTTACGGCGGACACTTGGCACAAGATGTTCTTTCCTGGTCATGGATCTGTTCGGTCCAGGAGCGGACAGTCACCTCCAGCGCATAGGGAAGTCCAGTGCCCTTGGACCCATTACTTCTGCCCAGAAGGAATCCCCAGGGTTCCAAAAGCAGAAGAGAAAGCCTTTGTCCTTCTGCCCTCATGCGCCAAGCAGTCCCACATTCAGTTGGAACAGCAGCAGGCTCACTTTCGCACCTCAGCCCAAGCAAGGCCTGCAGCCTGTGAGGCCAGAGGAGGGTCCCAATGGTCTCCTCCTCCAGGCCTTCACAGTGACGGGCTGGGGTTACAACCCCATCCCCATCATGCCCACTCTGGGGGTCCTCTTGTGTGGGGCTGACTCCACCACTTCCTTTCCGCTTGGTCCGCTCTTACAGTGGACAAGTGGGTCTTGGAAGTGGTCAGCCAGGGACTGCCTCTGGAATTCGAGCAGTACCTGCCGAGCCTGCACCCCATAGGAAGAAATGGTTTCTGTGAACAGTCAGCTCTCCGAGACGTCATCACTCAACTCCTCCATGAGGGGGTAGTGGTCAGTCGCGGATCCCCTTGTTAACCCAGGATTCGTTTACAGGTACTTCCTGGTCCCCAAACGGATGGGGGCTGGCATCCTGTTTAGATCTGCACCACTCTGAACCAATTTCTCAGGTCTTGCACCTTCAGGATGGTAACTGTCTCAGATCATACCATCTCAACAGCAGCACATGTGGTTTTGTTCACTGAATCTGCAGGACGTTCACGTCCCAGTCCATCCGTCACACCAAAGGTGCCTCCACTTCTGAGCAGAGGGAGCCTCTTCAAGTTCCAAGCCATGCCATTCAACCTGTGATCAGCCCCCATGTCTTCACCAAATGCATTGCAGTGGTGGCGGCACATCTTCAGCATTAGGGATCAGGGTGTACCCTGTCGTGACGATTGGCTCATAGCAGGTCCCTCCAAACAGGAAGTGGAGAGGTCAAGGGATCTGGCCCTCCAGACCTGCATTGAACTTGGTCTCCTCATCGAGACCAAGTCGGAACTCGTGCCTTCGCAGGTGATCTGCTTCATCGAGGCAGAACTCGACTCTTGCTGAGTCAGAGCCAAACTCCTGGCAGACACAGTGGAGATTCGCTCCTCCTTTGCCCAGTCATTTCTGGTTGGGCACTTGCGCCCTGCCTGGGACTTCCTGCGCCTTCTGGGTTACATGGTGGTCTGCACCTTCATGGTCCGTTGGCCTGGTGGCATATGCACCCCCTTGAATGAGAGCTGGGCCGGTCAGTGGACTTGGCGCCAGTCATTTCGACCAGCTGGTCATGGTGACTCGAACGATGTGGAACGCTCTCCAGTGGTGGACCGTCCTAGAATATCTGCAGAAGGGGGTCCCATTTGTCTTCCCCGAGCCGACTGTCATTCTAACGACCACCTCTCTCACGGGCTGGGGTGCCCACATGGGGGACTCTGAGTCCACGGGCTCTGGATACCTGAGGAATCCCAATGTCACATCAACCTGCTGGGGCTCTGAGCAGTTCGGCTAGCGCTGACTGCATTCACTCTGTTGCTTTGGGGTCAAGTGGTGCAGGTCCAGATGGACAGTACCACAACCATGTACTAGCTCAACAAGCAGGGCGGCGCGCACTCACAGCCTCTGTGCAGGGAAGCACACCACATCTGGACCTCGTGGAGCCGACTGGAGGCAGATGTCCTAGCCATCCATGTGACAGGAGCTCAAACCAACTGGAAGACGCCTCAGCCGGTGAGCAAGGCGTCCACGAGTGGTCTCTCCATCCAGAGGTATTACACAGCTTGTTCTCCCAGTGGGCACCCTCAGGTGGATCTGTTTGCCTCAGGAGAACACCAAGCTGAGGCTGTTTCATGCCTGCCCCCCTCAGCAAGGGGATGCCTTTTCGAGGCCATGGACCCCAGGCCTCTTCTATGCCTTCCCTCTGTTACCCTTGCTCTACAAGGTGCTCCTCAAGGTTAGGAGGGACAAGGCACAGGTGATCCTGGTGGCATAGGACTGGCCCTGCCAGTTTTGGTACCCTGATCTCCTCAGCCTCAGCAACAGGCCCCGAGGCATCTTCCAGCATGCCCGGTCCTGATATCAGTCAATCAGAGGAGAGTCCTCCACCTGGACCTTCAGTCCCTGCACCTGACAGCTTTGTTCCTGAGCGACTAGAGTTCCAGGCTTTGGTTTTCAGACGATGTACTCACTGTAGTTGAGGCATCTAGGAAGGAGTTAACCAGGAAGTGCTGTGCCTTCAAATGGAAGAGATTCTCCATTTGGTGTCTGAGCAAGGGCCTGGACCCTTCGTCCTGTCCGGTGGCTAGTATCTTGAGTACCTTTGGTCTCTGCCCAAAGGGGTCTTCCATCTACGACCCTTAAGGTGCACCCGATGCCATCTCTGCTTACTGAGCTCGGGCCGATCAGCAGATGGTGGCACAGGCGAAGGTGGTCTGGCACTTCTTTAAAGGCCTTGTCCACATTTCCAGTCTGGTGCATGAACCACCACCACTGTGGGATCTACTGCTGGTACTGGCAAAGCTCATGGGCAAGCCATTCAAACCAGTGCACAGGTGTGAGATATCACATCTGTTGTGGAAGACCGCCTTCTTGGTGGCTATCACGTCAGTCAGAAGGACTGGGGAGCTGCAGGTGCTCTGTCAAGCCTCCCTACCTGTGCCCCAACCCAAAGTTCCTTCTGAAGGTTGTGTCAGAGTTTCACCTGAACCAGGTGATGACTTTGCCAGTGTACTACCCCAGTTACACCTCTGAGGCAGAGTACAGGTTCCATACTTTGGACCTGAGATGAGCGCTCTTATTACAAGGAGTGTATGGCTGCAGTTCGGTTAGAGGTTCGCCAGCTGTTTGTCACCTACGCTGAAGTTGCACCTGGCAGACCTGCAGCAAAACGGACGATAGGCAGGTGGCTTGCATATTGCATTGATCTCTATCTGTTGGCAGGCAAGGAGCTTCCCTTAGGAATAAGAGATCATTCCACCTGCCATACTGCTGCATCGGTGGCTGCTTCTGGGGACATCCCTAACCAGGATATCTGCACGGCTGCTACCTGGAAGTCAGCAGACACCTTCATTTCCCATTACCACAGTGACATTGAGTCACGCTGGGATGCTAGTTTTGGGGCTTAGTGATCCAGTATCTGTTCCCTAAGTAGGGGATGTGCACCTTACTTACCTCCTCCTCCGGAGAACTGCTAGGAGTCTGCTAAACTGTGTGGATAGAACAACGTATCCACGATCCTAGAAAAACAGATTACTTATCTGTAACAGTAGTTCTAGGAGTGATATATGTTCATCCACACAAACCCACCCGACCAGGTGGGAGGAGCCGCTTTTAGACCTTCCGGCAAGAATCTTAAAGGGAAAGGACATGCCAAACAGTGTGAATGAATAGCATGTACCACTCCTAGAACTACTGTTACAGGTGAATAACCTGTTTATTCTGCTCACTTGCTGACATTTTCTGTAACTACAAATCCCAGACTCTCCGGCACCTGATATCGTGTTATAGCTGCATAAGATTCTGGGATTTGTAGTTACAGAAAATGTCAGCGGAGTCAGTCGGATACAATCTAACGCAGTAAACGGCATGTTTAAACAGTGTTTTTGCACACCAAGTGCAAATTGGGACCAGCCCCATGCTAGACTGCGAGGCCCACAGTGCTTACTATTCCCCTTTTAAGGAGGTAAAACCGAGTTGAGAGCTACAAAGGGATTTGGAAATGAGTAAAAACAGTGTGCTTTTTGGAAGTGTGGCTTAAAAGACTAACATAATCTGCCCCTCCCCTGTGCAAGGATTGTTATAAAAAATGGCAGTTTCTTAATCTGTTTGTCTTAGCCACTTAAATTACTTTTTTATTTTCAAACACCTTTCAGTTTTCACTAGCTGACACTAATCTTCTTTCTATCTTTTCTCCCCCATGATTTTGTTTCTAACTACTCAGCTGCTACTGGCAACTAACCCATGACCTTCTGACCTCTGAACTGTTCACCCAAGGAAGACCTGGCCATGCCTGCCTGCTGATCAGTTTACTGGTAATCGCCTTTGCTTGCCTGTTTCAGACACAGGCGCACTCTCTGTATTGTTACCTAACAATGTTTGATGACAAATGTTCTGGCCTTGGTTTTACTCTGTTAGGGTGAATGTCTATTACCCAAACCTGCACTGAATGTTACTAAAGCAATACGTTCAACTCATCCCCTCACTACCTTCAACCAATGATCATCTCTTAAAAGTTTCTTCTAACAGATGGTAAGAAGCATCTGATTAACAAGACTGACTGGGATTGTACTGTGGCCACCACAGTAGCGAAATATTTTCTGCAGTATAGGAGACACAAGTCTCTTGTGTTTTGACACTATGGATGGACCTATGCATGAGCTTAAAATAACAAAACAGAAGACTAGGTGGCTTTGAAGCGAAGTTCATTTGAAAGTTAGACATATTAAGACCTAATTAATATAATAATTGAGATAGTGCACCTATGCAGAACAAAAGAGAACTGACTCGTGGGGAACAGAAGAGAGGAGATTTGATTGGTGCTGGGCTTTCCTTTGAGCCGCAGTTCCCCTACACTGTGTCTAGAATGCATTTGCTTATTCAACTGGAAATGGGTGTGAAGGTAAGGTTTTGAATTTCTGAATAACACACTAGGTCCAAAGTATTTGAATTTTAAGTAACACTGCCCGCAAGCAGAGTGCCTCAGATGGCCACGCTGCAGTACCTGCAATTAAACCTAGAGGCCTAGTTTCAAGTCCTCAGTTGAAAGCTACTTTCTACAGATTTCACAAAATTGTTTGAACCACTAGGAGAATCCAGCCCCCTGCCCTCCTGGTCAAGACTTCCAACAAACATTTTTGCAAACTATAAAGCCTCAATTTTTTTTTTTTAAACCTAATGCCAAGCATACAGGATCAATATTTTTCATTTTTGTAGGAAAAAGTTTTGCATATGGCTTTAAAATACATCTGTGACTTAACTTTTGAGTATTCTGCTGATGGTGGGATAAGGTTCACTCATAGTGTGTCATTCAGTATTTATGTAGCAGAAAAGGCTTCTCCATTGTATGAGCTCTAATCTGTTTAAGGATGTGAAAGCCATGTTTGCCTATTCTAAATGATTGGTAGGTTTTGTGTGAAATGTAGGTACATATATATTACATTACATTTAAACCACAAAGAAAAACAAGTTACTTTTACAGGGTGCTGGTGAAACAATTCTATTTTTTGATATTTTTAGCTTTTTATAAGTAATAAAATATATAAGAAACAAAGAGAAAACAGGCAGAGTTGAATGAACATGGCTAAGAAACTAGTGACCAAAACGGTGTAACTAGAAATTTTTATGCATTAAATGAGAAAAATATGAGGGAAAATGGAATAAGTGCCTTATGAATGGTCATAGTAAGTGTGAAAACATACTTTATAAATCCCATGTTTGCATAACATTCAGTCATTTGTTTTTTGAGGGGGGTGTCACCGAGAGGACTTAAGTGAAATTCAAAATACTGGGGGATCATTTTAATTAATATATACATGCAGAGACCCTTGCTGTACAAGAACATTGATTATTCTATGCAATGAAAGTTACTTGACTAGCAGATCCTTGTGCCATTGTTTGTCTTCCGAGTTTATTCCACGATCCCGAACGTTTCAACATTTGGATATGTAATCAAGCTGCCAGGTTAAGGTCTGTGAGGCTTTTGGGGGGTGGGGGACAGAAAAGGTTCACAGTCAACCAGAAAATCAGAAACATTTAAGTTGCCTTAAAAAGACAACATGTTGCATCAGCCTCAACATGACCGCATTGTTACAATTCTTGTATAATTACTGTGATACAAAAGGCCTGCCTTTTCTTGTGTATTTTATTTTTAAAAAGTGAGGTTCTGAACTACAGTGGGTCAAGTCCAGCATTTGTTTTCTAATAGCAGTATATAGTTCTTGCAGAGACAGATTCATTCTCTGTTTGAAGGCACTAGAAAACCATTGCTGCTGGTTACAGTTATTAAATTGTGAGTTCTACAGCTATGACCTTAGAGCTGCTGACACCTCTAGGAAAACTTTGGGAAACATCAATATTTCAGCGTTGTTTCAGCTTGTATTTCCCATCATTTTTGTAGATTTCTCCTTACCATCATTTTTTACAAAGGAAATATGCATGGAAACCGGGATTTTTATCTTAGTTTCTGTCCCTGCCGTTATTCCTAACTTGAAGTCATGATCCTGTGTTGTGATGCAACAAACTGTTGCCAAGGGAATACCTGTGATGTCACAAGAAGAGTATCATGACATCCAGGTTGGAAAGATAAAATTTTGTTTTTATACAGGATGCAGATTGTCAGGGTTTACCCCTATTTCCAACAGTATCCTACGTTATAATTACATGTCTCAAAACAGTTCTATACACATACTCATAAAATCACTTAAAACTACAATTGGAGTGCAAATACCTGTTCAGGAGCAGTTTAAATGTGGTATGATTTTTGTATAGACTTTAAATTGTTTGGAAGTTCATTCCAAGATGCAGTAGGAGCTGATGAATTCTAGAGAAACAAAGATCATGTTTTCATGCATATGACATGACTGGGAGAGGAAATGGCTCTAATGTGAAATATACGTTGAAATATGCCCCCCTAGATACTGTTATTAAACGTTCTCCTAGAGGCGTCTGCTGCTTTCACTCACTCTGACAAAGCGGCATCAATTGTCTCGTTGCTTTATGTATATCGCTTTTGTTTAAACCTCCGCTTTGTTATAGGATTCTAATCTAGTTGTGTGATGCCACAGAACAAACTACAGAGAACAATTATACTTAGAATATTTTGTTACCCCTGTTATATATTTTTAAGCATTTTATATAACTTTTCAGTGTTATAATTGTTTTGCAATGTTTGAAAACATTCATGTATTTGACAGTATTACATATTCCCACACAAATGTTACAGAGCATTTATTTGATGGTGGGCAGAACATAAAGTAAGGGTGTGTTCTGTCTCAGTTTTATAGTGTACACAGCTGTCACAGAGGTTTTTAGTCATCTTAGTACGTGGATTAATATTCAAAATAGTTTCCCACTACAGCTAGAACAGTTGCTTTCTTTATGATGTCATGATTCACGCTGCCTTAGCCAGTATCTCTGGATTTAAATTACTTTTTTTTTAAGTTACTTGAGCCAAGATGTTTATGACTCAAAACAGTCGCAAGAAAAATATCCCATAATTGTAAAGAAGCCCCAACATGTATGATTCACTGATGAAATTGCTGGTTACGAAATCAGTGGTCGTCGCCAATCTCATGGTTTATAGCTGTGTCCCTTGAGACCCACATTGTGGGCGAAAAGATTTTCATTTGTAAAACATTTAAATATTCTGGTTATTCAGGGTGTTAACGTGTCTAGTGGCCTCTGACCAGAGCCCCTGCCTCAGTGAGAAAAAAACGTGGTCACAAAGTCGGTGGTGCCAAATGTTTATTTTTACATAATAGCCACCACAAGCCAGTTTGCTACAAGGCTGTTTTTGTGCCAGTCAACCATTGCACAACCTTTACACCTTGTGTATTAAGTGTGTTGCCTACCAGTATGTATGATGATGTAATCACAAACCATTGTTACAAGTTTATACTGTATTTTTCTACGCTCATTTTATAATATGTATATCACATGTATGACTTTTTTCTTCTCTTGCAACTTTAATAGCCAAAACAAATTGCAGAATTGATCTTATTCTGGCATTTTGGAATGTTGCCTTTGTTAGGGTTCCAGTTACTGACTTGTTAACTTGTTGGCTTCTACATTAGTTTCCTTGTTACAAAATATTTTACAAGCTTGCATTTAATTCATGGTGTTGCTGTTTTCTTATTAACCCTGGCATTTATTTTAATAAACGTTCTAGACATTTTACTAACTGCTGTTTTTTCCTTGGGTCCTGGTTTTTAACCCTTTCTATGAATGTATTTGTCTGGTGTACTAGACTAACCTAACCAAATTGGTGTTTGTCACCCACAAACACAAAAAATACACATTTACAGAAAAACATGCACTGAGAATTAATTCTGCTGTCTTGTCTGTCAACTTTTGCACTCTGTAGTGGTAGAGCGACAAGCTGCTTCTGCATTATTAGGTAGAATTCTACCAGAGCAAGCATTGGGAACAAAACTTTTTTAACAAAATACATACTCAGTGTAATTTTGTCTGTTGCTTAAACACTAAAGCACCTGTTTGTGTACTAATGTTAAGTTGCCATTCTGTTTTTCTGACTAATGTATTTATGGTAGCATGGCAATGTTTATTAATTAACACTTTCATTAACCCTTTGAGTATTATAGTAGCTGAAAAATGAGGTAGACAAATATTGTTAAAACAATTTCAGTATTTTTTTTACTTGCCGTTGCTTCAGACTGAACTTGTTTGATAGCTTGTGCAGTCTCAAGTTATTTGTGTTGTGTAGGGAACAAAGGAAAACATTTCAAGTAGTTAATTGAGGAAGTATTAATCAAAGGAATTGGTGTGCCAAACCCAATTTCCTAAAACAGTATTACTGGTGTTAATTGTCAAACCTCTTGGAGGCATTTTGTTTCTGTTGTGTTAGTTCCTTATTTATTTCAAGTTTGAATTATTTTTAATCATTCCTTTTCTTCTGTTCTCCCCTGATCCAACCCACCTCTTGCTGGCCTTACTTGACACTATGGGATTCTGCAAGGGTCTTCCAATTGTCCATCTAGGGATTGTGTTCCCCAGGAGTTTTGCAGGAGCGGGCTCGATCAGTCACACTGCCACCAACCCAATTGTACGGTGGCAAGAGGGCTCTTCTCTGGGTCCACATTGAGTGGAAGTGGACATTGGAGAGAGGGGATACTCCTTCGTAGTTTGTGAGCTTGCTGTTGCTGCTTTTCTGGCATTTTTGGGGCATTGTAATTCCCACCCCCGATGCCATAGTGGAGCAGTGGTGTCTGCATCGCCACACTGTCCCATCTGTGGAACTTTCTCTGGACCGGCTCCGTGTAGATGGGAACAGAACTAAAGGAGGTTCCAGCTCCCGTTATCCCCATGGACCATTGGGGCAGCTCTTCTGCAAGACGTGCAGGAGATTGTCACGTGGATGAGGAGTGCGTCCTTTGCACTGCTGCTCCCATCTCCCTGCCACTGTTGAAGAGGACTGTGTGTTCGAATTGAACCCATGGTCCCCACTTAGGCCATCAGAGCAGGCTAGCAGTATGATTTTAAACTGGCAGAGGTGTGGATTGTATTTACTGAAGTGTTTGTTACAGCTGAAAAGAAACTATGCTCTTAAAGCATACTAAAGTAAAAGATACAGTATGCTTAGACCTGCAATATTGTATAAAACTTCCTAGTTACAGATACCAAAAATACAGCATGTGAAATCATTTACTACTGAAAATAGCTTGCAGAGGTTTACCACTCAAAGGGTTAGTGAAGCATACACTAAACTGAGGAGGTTCAGAAAGTAAATTAGTTTTTTCAGATACAGGTATGTATTATAATGTACTATCACATTTTTCTCATTGCAACTGTGATCTTATAAAAGTAGGAAAGCATTGTTTTGAAAACAAGGGTAAAATACACTAAGGAAGAGTATTTATAAAAACTGAATCGTTTTTGAGTTTCATCACTGGAAGTTCTTTCTGTATAGCAGGAAACCAATTCTGAATTAAAGATATACCTGTAATTATTTGGCATGTGACCACACCAAAGAAGACTATGTATGTGTGCAATAAAATTAATTATGCAATTAAAATGTTTGTGTAGATCACATGGTGAATTCTACAGCTTGATCAAAAATGTATTACAATTTCACACTCCGTATTGCAGTGAAACTACAACCTGCAAGTCATACTAATGAATGGTTTAATCAACCAGGAAATAATACGTATTATCTTTTGGTAGCTCCACAGATTTACAGTGTAACTTGATCTTGCAGCCATAATATGAAAACTACATGGGTGGGTAAGCCCTGATTTTTATTCACTGCTCTCGGTTCAGTTATCCTGTCTCTACACCCCATTGATAATTTAAACATAGTTGAGTGTTTATTTCACCATATTGATGCGAGGGTATGACCAAGCAAGAGGAGGCCAAGCAGTATTTGTCAGCGTGACTGAACCAGAAGATGGAGCAGCGACTTGCATCAGGATCCCCTTTCTGAGTTTAGTGTCTCAGCCTTTGAACCACCCTGCCTCCCCCAATATTAGCCATCAGTTTTGAACAGTCGGCTATTAATAAAATAAACTCACAATGAGTGAAGAAATTATTTCTGTGAATTGGTGTTGCTTCATGGTTATGGATTAAGGTTTTAGCCAAGTCCGAGTCTGCATATTCATTTCACTATGGAAACCGTATCGGCTGTTTTTGTTCACTATCTCAGATTATAAAGAGACTATAGACAATTATTGGAAAACTGCCTCCCAAGAGCAGTAGAAGAATATAGTACGAGGCAGTAATGTGAACACTGGTGATTAAAGAGCAACTTGCCACATTCTGGGCAGGCAACTCATACAGAGGAGTTGCCTGAACGAGGAGCTAGTTTAGCCCATAACAGATTTTTTTTCTAGGCAGCAGTTAAGGAAATATTTACATGCCTGGCTTATAGCTTCAGGCTACATGTCAAGCAGTGCTGTAGCCCTGCCCCTAAAGGTTGCAGTTTGATTACATGAATTGGGGAATGGGGTTGCAGGCGCGCTACACATAGAATAATGAAATGAGGGGGCCCTTTCTAAACATGCCGACAGTTTCTTTGCTTCTAATTACATGTATGGGGCCGTAATGTACATCATTATTTACATACACGTATAACTGTAAGTAAACTATCGGCTTGTTTGAGGCACCCCCCACCGATTATTCTATGTAGCGTGCCTGCAGCCCCATTCCCTACTTCACATCATCAAACTGCAATTTGTGGTGGTGGGGCTGCAGCGCTCGGCTCGTAGTTGGAAGTTACGAGCTGGGCAAATAAATGCAAATATTTTCTTAACTGCTGCTTAGACAAAAATCCTTTCAAACCCCAAGACTCCCTCACTGTGCTTACTAGTGC
The DNA here is from genome assembly GCA_016271365.2 of Neoceratodus forsteri. Taxonomy (NCBI): domain Eukaryota; kingdom Metazoa; phylum Chordata; order Ceratodontiformes; family Ceratodontidae; genus Neoceratodus; species Neoceratodus forsteri. Next base: position 1,156,292,737 of record CM057451.1, read on the forward strand.
AATCGGCGTGAACAGTTGAGCTGCCTTAGTGGGAATGTATGTAAATTATGGAACTTTGAACACATTTTCAAATCCCTGCCTCATGGTGGCACTCAGTTCTGTTCTCCAATGTCTGATTTATTTCTCTGCTTGAGGAATCAAGTCTCCCCAAAGAGTTCCTCTTCAGTTTAACTTCGAGATCTTACTTCGAGGGGAACTCTTGCAGCAGGTAGTACCAATAGGACTAAGCCGCCAGGTGTTAGGACCTCATGGAACACTTCTAGCTAGCAGTCTGTGGCGGGGGACTGCCCCCAACGTTGGTTCTGCCATGCATCAGCTCTGGTATAAAGGGGCAGTCCCCCCCCAGCACCACCTCAGTTCTTGTCCCTCCATCAACTCGCTAACTTCTGCTCTATAGACGCATTTCTTTGCAGTCTACCACCATTTTGCACCTTGCGCAGTTACCATTAGTCAGCTTTTTCCTATCAGATTTTTCTCCAGTTCCAGTGCATGTCTTCTCAGTGGCGGAAGTCTAAGTGCTGCGTGTGGCAAAGCGAGATCCGGCGGGGCGGCCACTCCGTCTGCCTGATCTGCCTAGGCCCAGACCACCAGCCAGACGACTGCCTGCACTGCCAGAAAATCAAAAAGAAGACCCACATACACCGCCTCAAGACACTCGAGGCCTACCTGCTGGAGCAACAAGTGGCCGCCACGCAGAGGACCCATTCGGGACAGAGTTCGTCCTCCTCAGCTAGGGACTCCTCCCCAAAGGAGAAAAGATTGGACCGAAAGCATCACCACAGGAATAGAGAGAGAGATTGGTCTGAATCCTGCCTCAGGTCCCCTCACAGGTCTTCTGCTTCTTCCACCTCTGGCGGGAGGCCGGAATCAGTTTCCCCAGGTCCAACGGCTGTTGCTGGGGCTTCTTCCAAGAAGACTACAGCTTCCTCCCAATCTTCCTGGCCATAAAGCCTCCACCACTCATTCACACTAATGTGACTACATCAAAGGTGCTAGGACTGAGTGGGAGCCAAAAATCTTAAGGAGGGCCGGTGATGCGAGACCCGGCTCACACTCACACTGTATAGGCTACAGCGGCGTCAACCCTCCAACTGCCTGTTCCTCCTCCCCCCACCGCTGGCGCGCTTCAGTGACAACGGCGCTCACCCGGAGTCGGATCTTCATGTCTATACAACCGTAGCTTTAGTCGTTCAGTATTTGATTTTTAGTATTGGTGGTTTGTTTTTTTCAGTTTAAAAAAAAAAAAAAAAAAAAAGTTTTCTTCTGCGAAAGAAGAGAAGTCCTCTTCAGGCCACCTTCGGATTCAACCGTGAATGGGGCCGGTGATGCTAGAAGACTTCGCTTGAAATGTTTCCAGCAGGGCTGGGACTGGTCTGCCACCCTCTATTTTGGGGGTCTGACTACGGGCAGGCCAGTGCTCGGGAGGAAGGTGGTCCTTCTGAAAGCACAAAAAGAAGCTGACCCATTCTCTATTATCGTCGGGAACCTGGCACTGCTCGGCCTCAAGTTCTTCGTCCCACCGGTTGAAGAAGAAACTGTACCGCTAGAGGTTGCATTCTGATATGTCTGCATGTCGATCGTAGGTAACGGGGGACAGGAGCCACACTCAGACTCCTGGGTCACCTGCAGCCTCTGTTCCTGGTAGCCGACATCCTCGACTGCTTAGTCCCTCCCCTCCTCCTGGGGGGGTGCTCCGGTGAGCAGTTATCATTGGGCCACTCCTGTGGAGCAGTGGGGTCGGTGGTTCTCAGCTTCCCACACCTGCGAATTGGCCCTGGGGCCTTTGAACCCGTGATCAGGGTGGTTGAGTCAGCCTTGTTGTAGCGACACCCTCGGTGCTGGTGTGCCGGCTCTTGTGCCCCCCGCCCACATGGCTGTGGCACAGGGGCCAGCACAGGTACCACTTTCTCCTACTCATATTTTCAAATCTTCATCCTTGGGTGCCCCAGAGTTTGGGTTGGGTCTCCGGCGGCGCTTGCACAGTGCCAGTTGTGGTGCTGGTGCAGCCTTTGATTCCGGTGTTGGCGCCCAGGTGCCTGATGCTGTTTTGACCGGTGCCACCTCGGGTGCCAGGATTTTGTACTCAAGGAGCACCTCCTCGTGCTCTTTCCTCCCTTTCCTTTATATACTACCCCAGGAGGGATGGTGTATATAGAGAAATTATTGAGCCTGATCCTGATTTGCGATTAGGAGACGACTTTGATGAAGATTAATCTGTTAGAGTGGGAAGTAAGCCCTCTACTTCAGCGGAGCTTTTGGTTGAGGACCTGTCTTTTAAATCTCTTATGAAGAATACGGATTTCACCGTCTCTCTTCAGACTTAGGAGGTTGATCTGGGGAAGCTGTTGCGCCTTCAATATCTACATGTCCCAGAGATCCCTGCGGAATTGACACCTCCGGTATAACCCTCGTTCGAGACTCTCTCACAGATGATGTGGGACAATCCAGCACTTATAACTTCCTTGGCCAAGTCCATAGACAGGAAGTACATCCCCTAAGGATGGACCAATGCTGGCCTCTCAAGCCTTTGCAAACCAAGTGGTCTTGGCAGAAAACAGTTTTCCCTCAGGAGCCTACAGCTTGTCCAGTAAATAAGGAATCTCAGAAGATTGATACATTTGAGAAGCAAGTCTTCGTTGCTACTCTAGGCATGGTATGTAGCTACCAGGGCTATTTCGTAGTATGAGTTTATACTTTCTGGCATTTGCTAAAAACACTGTGGAGACTCTTTCGAGTCAGATGTTGCCTCAGAGCTTCAAACTATCACTAGAGGTATTGGGTCAATAATCAGCAACTTAAGGCTGTTATGGATGCCTTTGATACTGCTTCTAGAGCAGCAGCAGCTAGAATATGTACCAGACGCCACTTGTGGTTACGAAACTCTGTTTACAAATGATGCCCAGCAAAGTCACAGACTTACCATTTGATGGGGTTCATCTGTTTGGCCCACAGATGGAACAAGCACTAGAGGCAACACAGAAAACTAGGACGACTATCAAAATGGCCAGACCAGCCCCTGCTGCCCCTCAACAGGGCGGAAACCACCGGCAGTTTCATAATCCTTTCATGGTAAAGGCAGAGGGGGCTTCAACAAGAACCAAGCTCCCAGCCACAAACGAAAATGCAGTAGAAGGCCCAGGGCCCAAAAACACACTGCCACCCTCTGAAGTTCCTGCCCAGGTCCCACCTCAGCTGTCTTCCTCGGCAGTAGGGGGCATCTGACTCGTTTTATAATCTTTGGAAGTCAGTCACTTCAGACAAATGGGTTCGGATAATTTGTGAGGGTTATTCTCTGAATTTTTCAGATACCCCTCCGGATCATCCACTCAAATGACAGCCCAGACTGTTGATCACTCAGTCAGACCTCCTCACTTCCAAGATTCAAGGCCTTCTGAACAACAGGGCAGTAGATGTAGTTCCATAGGAGCAACAGAACACAGGTTTCTACTCCCATTACTTCCTAGTTCCAAAGAAGACGGGCGATATGCGTCCTATTCTAGACCTAAGGAAGTTAAACAAATTTCTCTTCAAGGAAAAACTGCAAGATATCATCACTCATTGCACTTCTATCTCTGATTCATCGAAACGATTGGCTGGCCTCCCTGGACATGCAGGATGCCTACCAACATTTTCCCGTGCACTCTGTGGAGGAGTGCCAGCACTGCCAGAAATTCAGTTCGGCTACCCGAAAACTGAGGCAGCAGTCCCTTGAAAGCCCACCTACTCAAGAAGAAAATGGCATCCATGGAGAAGGAACTGAAAAAGCTTAGGCAGGCGTCCACCTCCCCTGAAGGCCACAAAAAGAAAAGGGACAAAGAGAAGGACCGGGACTCGTCGTCCACAGCTGCTGCGACTTCGGCTGGTGTTGCGGCCCTCAAGGTATCTGCCCCTCAGGGGGATCGATCCTCAACGGCCGTCTTGGTGGCTACCAAGGCAGCGTCTCCTATCCTGGCAGGCTCATGCTCAGGCCCGTCTGGAGCCTTCGGGGCAAAGGATGCCTCCACTCCCGCCTAGGCTGCTCCTCCTTCACGGCCTTCCGGTCCGAGTGGGTCCTGTAAGTTGGATGTCGGTCCTTCTGATGTACGCCCAGACAAGGCTGCCAAGTCTGCTGTCGGCACTGCTGACGACTACCCAGCCCGTGATTCTTCCACTAAGGCCGCTTCTCCCTGTTGGCCTTCTGGACAGAGTGAGTCCGCTAAGCCAGATGCCGGCCCAACCGGGCACTGCTGCGAAGCCAGTCATCAGCCCCTCCGACGACCGCCCAGCCAGTGAACCCATGTCAGGCTCTGATATCTTGCCAGATGCCCAGGATTCACTGCAGCGTGTGGTAACGTTACCCTCTGCGATCCCTCCGTCCCCTCAGGCTCCCCTAGGGATTCACTCCTCCTTCCCGGGCCAGGGATACAGGGACACTGCCATCAGGGGTGCCCCCTCCCAACACGGATACTCAGGCGCGGACCCGACACCCGCTGACCCGGCGTTGCCCTCCGGTATACCGTTGCCTGACTGAGGACCCGCTCCACCGTCAGGGCCGTTGGACCCTTCAGGGTCATCCTACTCCGGGACAGATGCCTTCACCCATCCGGTCCACCTGGGGCGAAGCCAGGTCCTTCTGCCCCTGTCAGAGCCCCCTGGCCCAGGCTGAACACTGCAGTACCCGGTATACAATGTCTGCCACAGTATCCAGCGCTGTCTGCTATGGATACTGGAAGGTGGGTGTGGTGACCGCCCGTTTATACTGACATCAGCTGACGTCTATTACCTGACGTCGGGGCAGTCCCCTGCCAAAGACTGCTAGCTAGAAGTTTTTCCATGGGTCCTGATGCCTGGCGGCTTAGTCCTATATGTGAATACCTACTGCAAGAGCCTCTTTTGAAGATCTGCTGTTATGGTAATTTCTTGTTACTGTACTTTCTTGCAGCACGCATCAGAAAACTCTGAATTCAAGTATTCCCATATCTGGACGACTGACTTCTAGCAAGCCCTTCCAGACAAGGCGCACAGGAAGCAGTGACCATGGTTTCCAGGTTCCTCACCTCCATGGGAGTTCTGTTGAATCTAGAAAAATCGCAGCTACTGCCCTCCCAACAGCTTATCTTTATAGGGGCCCTCCTGGACACCTCCTGCACAAGGACTTTCCTCCCGGAGGACAGGAAAAACAATATCCTTCAGATGGCTCGCTTCATCAAAGAGAACGACACTGTCCGAGCTCTCGATGCAGCGGATGCTGGGTCTCATGGCATCAGTGTTCATGGTGCCTTTGGCTGTTCTTCACATGAGGACCCACTCGGTGGATGCTCAGTACTCAGTGGTCCCAGAGCACGCACGCAGTCCTTTCACATCAAGGTGACTGAACCTCAAAGCGGTCCAGTCACCTGGTGGACTCGAGACAACCTACTGCAAGGGTTTCCCTTGCCCCACTGGAGACACACAGATCACCATCACCACAGATGCATCTCTAGTCAGTTGGGGAGCTCACTGTCAGGATCTCCACACCCAGGGTCTGTGGAGTCGGGCAAGTCTCAACTACACATAAATGTCCTGGAAATGAGAGCTGTTCTGTATGCTGTCCGAGCCCTGAAGGACATCCTCTGTTGCAAAGTAATTGTCGGACAAGGCAGTGATGTACTGCATCAACAACCAGGGTGGAGCATACTCTACCCTCTGTGCAGGGAAGCAATTAGAGTGTGGGAATGGTGCCTGGAACATGAAACCCTGATCCAGGCAGTCTACCTGCTTGAGTCAAGAAAGATCCAGTGGATCGCTTCAACAGGACAGAGGCGGCTCCACACAAGTGGTCTCTCAACTCAAAGCACTCTTGAAGAGTGGGGCACACCAGACCTGGACCTTTGCATCCCCACTCAATACAAAACCGCCTCTGTTCTGCTCCAGAAATCCAGAACCTGGTGTTTTCTGTCAGGATGCATTCAGACTGTGGTAGACAAGACACTTTATGTACGCATTTCCTTTTCTTCTCTTAATTCAGAGGGTGCTGCTGGAGGCATGGTGGAAGAATGATCCTCATCGCCCCAGTCTGACCTCGTCAGATTTGGTTTCCGTTGATCAACAGATTATTGGATATTCCACCGAGACAACTACCACTTCAAATGGACCTGTTGACCCAGGGCCCAGTGATCCATCCCAACCTCAGATCCCTTCATCTCCATGCATGGCTCCTGAGGAGATAAAAGTGGGTACATTTGATGTCTCCCATAGAGTCTGACATTCTCTTAGCAGTGCGCAAGCCATCTACTAGGAAAACTTACACGGCGAAGTGGAAGTGATTTTCCGTCTGGAGTGCGAAGTCCTCCCTGGATCCCTTTTCCTGCCCACCAAGTCCTGGAGTGTCTACTAGACCTGTCATACAGGACTATAATACTCAACCAGAAGGTTCATCTCTGCGCGATCTCTGCTTATCACGAGCCTATACACACCATGTCTATGGCTCAGTTAAGAGGTTCTTTAAGGGTATACTCCACACTAGGCCACCAGTCGGGAGATGGTAGCTGTTTGGGATATTAATCTTGTGCTAGACATGCTCACTCGTGAACCATTTGAGCTTCTAGCAACCTGCGACTTGGAAGTTCCTAACCTAGAAGGCCGCCTTCCTTGTAGCCATTAGCTCCGCTTGCAGAGTGTCTGAAATACATGTCCTGGTCACAGACCGTCCTTATACAGTATTTCACAAGGACAGGGTGGTTCTCAGAACTCCTTCTAAATTTCTCCCCAAAGTAGTCACGGAGTTCCATCTGAACCAGCCCTTGATCCTTCCGACCTGCTTTGCGAACTTCCAGAATGAAGGAGAGCGTACTCTACATTCTCTGGATGTTAATTTGGGGGTTCTACATGGACCAGAACTAAAGAGATCCACAAATCGGAGCAACTCTTTCTCGTTCAGCATGGCCCGGCTGGGTCAGCCTGTTGCCATCAGGTGTGTTTTGGCGTGGTTGGTTGCATGTTTCCGCCATTGCTTCTCCATGGCACAGGTTAAGCTGGAAGGCAGGGTTTATGCCCATATTACCAGAGCAGTCTTGGCATCTCTGGCAGAAATACGGAACATGCCCATTGCAGACATCTGCAATGTTGCTACTTGGAGCTCTATGCACACCTTGTGAAGCACTACACTTTGGATGTTCATGCCAGACAGCATCCATCCTTTGGCAGGACAATCCTTAATGGACTTCTGTCCTGAGTGAGCTCCTCTCTCCTGCTGCTCTTCTCCAGGGGTGGGGAGGGGTTATTTTAGCTCAGTACTCTCCCATTAGTGTGAATGAGTGGTGGAGACTTTATGTCCAGGAAGATATGAAAATTACGTACCTACTGTAATTCTTGATCTTCTTGGACGAAGTCTCCACCACTCATTCACACGCCCACCCTCCATCCCCCGAGCGCACTTGTCCTTCACTTTCTCAATGGGTGGGCTGTGAAGACTCTGTGTTGACCCTTCTTTCACGGATCATTCAGACTATCTTATGTCCAGCATAGGTTAGTTTCACTAGGTTAGTTTACACTGCACCTCCTCAGTTAAAAAGGTACCGAGGTGGTTGGCGGGTCGACGCTGAGGTAGCCTATATGGCGCGAGCCAGTCCGGCGGTGCAGCACCCGTGCGTCCCTCCCTCAGTACCAGTCCTCCTGAAGATTTTTGGCTCCCACTCAGTCCTAGCACCTCCGGCGTAGTCCAGTTAGTGTGAACGAGTGGTGGAGACTTCATCCAAGATCAAGAATTACGGTAGGTACTTAATTTTCTTTTCTAAAGGTAAGGAATCTTCTTCTAATGAGCGTTCATCCGCCCAAGTTCCTTTGGTGCATAGGCACCACAAGCTTGTGCATGGGTCGATGCCAGAGGGACAGGCGTCTCTTTCGGGCAAGAAAACGGACACTGCCACTTGAAAGCCTTCAGGATCATCCGACAAGCATAAGAGGTCTGACGTCTCCTCCAGATGCCATGAGGTAGTCTGGTACAGGACTCTTCCTCCACCCGAAGACAGGGTGACTGCCTCAGAGGGTCGACGACTACAGGCTATTCAGACTCCGTGCCGGAAATGGACCAGGCACCGCTGCCAAAAGAGCGTCCATCTGCCTAGAAAGAAGGGGCATCAGATCAGACACCCAGCACCCCAAAAGATAAGACACCTGGGCCTATGGATAACCGCCACCTCTCTGCCTCTCCCAAGGAGGCTTGGCACCGCTGGATAAAACCCCATTGGCCCTGATGCCCAAGGCACCTGTAGGCAGGAACCTCAGGACCAGACATCGACACCCAAGGCACCACAGGGTCCGACGCCAGGTCCTTCAAATGTCCCTATCCCACCGCCTCCACCACCAGTCATCCCGCTGGTGGAAGCAGGGGCTCTGTTTAATGCATGGTGGAACTCTATCAAGGGGGATTTGCTGCCAAAGCCAAGAGAGCCATACCCTGTTCTGGTACTACCCAGGGAGCCATCACTTCAGAGACCCAGGCGACCTCCCCCAATGCCAGATCGTCCGGCGGTCACATCGCCTCAAGCGACAGGGAAGAGGCACCCTTAGTCTGTTCCCTCTTCTGCACTCTTCCTCAGGGAAGATGCAGGGGACTTCTCAGTTTAATCCTCAAAGGACAAGCTTCCCCTACCCTCCAGATCCAAGAGACTCCCCAAAGTCACTCCCAGATGATCTGTCCTTCCTGGACATATTGAGACACATCCAGACCCTTAACCAATGGGATGCGGAGGAACTTGATTCAGAACATCGCCACCTGGCTGAATTCCTCTAGGCAAATGACCTGAAACCCCTGGTCATCCCCGTCACTCGTTGAACCCTTCCAGGACATTACAAAGTTGGCGTGGAAGCATCCAGCTACTATTGTAGCCGTGCCCAGAAAGGTGGATTGGCTCTACAAAACACCCAAGGGAGAACCCAACTTAAGTGAACAGCCGAAGGCAGACTTTCTGGTGCTCATGGCAGAGTGCAGCAGCCAAGGCACAAGCTCCCAGATCCAGAGTCGAAGAAGCTGGACCAAATGGGGCTGCAAGGTCTGTTCTTTAGCCACCTGCATAGTTGGTTTGCTGAATTTCTTAGCACACATGGTCACATAACAAAAATCACTGTGGGACAAGGCTATGGATTTTGTGAAAGCCCAACTTGACTCGGGACAGCAAGGCAGAGCTCATGGCCATTATCCAGTGGGGCATGGATGTGGACAAGCGTGTTGAGTTGCTCAGTGACTCTGCAGACACGGCAACCAGGGCGGCAACAACCGGGTATGCATGAGACATACCTAATTGAGGGTCTCTGGCTTCCGCCAAGACTTGCAGGATGCCATATTGGATGCACCCTTTCAGGAGTCCGTCCTCTTTGGCACAGACGCAGAAAAGCTCATAACGGAGCTGCAGGACTCGGGCAAGGTGATGTCTGATGTTCATCGAATGTACAGTTCAGAACCACCAACAGCTCAGTGCCGTCCTTTTCTCAAGGCTCATGGACAGCCGAGCAGATGCCAACCGCAGAATAAAGGATTTAAGAGACGAGGCCCTCCCCTTTCTCCAGGTATCCAGGGCCCAAAGTGCAGACACGGCTAGACCCCTTGCCCATCCCCTCCACCACGGCATAACTCCCTGCTGACCTCCCCTCCTGTGGAGGAGGTGCAAGGGGGGGCGGTAGGAGTGAGGTTCTCCCTCTACTGATCAGGATGGTTCAGCATCACTCAGACCAGTGGGTCCTCCAGATAGTGGAAAGTGGGTACTTTCTGGAATTCACCCATATTCCAGTGGACAACCCACCCTGCCCTCCCACTGCTCCCTCCCACGTGGCTCTCCTGTGTGCAGAGATGCATGCATTTGTCAGAGAGCTATTCAGAGGTACCCAAGCTCAGAGGCAAGGGTATTACTCCCCCTTCTTTCTAGTCCCAAAGAAGGCAGGGGATCTCTGTCCCATTCTGGATCTGAGCCAGCTAAACACCTTTATCGAATACAAAAGGTTCAGAATGGTGACATTATTGAGCCTACTGCTCATGCTCAATCAAGCAGACTGGCTGTGCTCCCTGGATATGCAGGATGCTTATATGCACATAAAGATCCTGCCGTTTCGCAGGAAGTACCTTTGCTTCACCTTCCAAGGAGAGCACTACCAGTTCAAGATGCTGCCATTCGGCCTTTCATCGGCACCAAGGGTCTTTACCAAGTGCCTAGCACTAGTGGCGGCAGCTCTCGGGAGAGGGGTCATTGTTTACCCCTACCTGGATGATTGGCTTCTCACAACTTCGTCAGAAGACCAATTGCGTCAAATGTTGGAGACTTTGTTTCGAACCTTGGGCATCACTCTCAACCTTTCCAAGTCATGCCCGTGGCCTGCTCAGAGGCTACAGTACATCGGAGCAGTTCTGGACACCATCCAAGGGAAAGCCTTTCTTCTCAAAGACTGAGCAGTCAGGCTAAATGAGGTTGCTCACAGGGTGATGATCTCAGACCGGGTCCCGGCAAGGGTGATTCTGCAGCCATAGCCACAGTTCCTGTCTCGTTTGAACATGAGGGTCCTGCAGTGGAACCTCAAAGTTCAGTGGGACCAAGGTACGGACAGTTTTGATCAGCTGATCAGTCTCCAGTGTGGTCAGTCATTCCCTGGTTTGGTGGGTCACCCCAGCTCATTTAGACAAAGGGGGGTTCACTTCTAATGTCCCAGTCTCCAACAAATTTTGATGAGATTCCTCTGGACTGGGATGGGAACACACCTGGCATCTCACCAGATAAGTGGCTCCTGGATCTCCACGGAAGGGTCTCTCCACATAAACATTCTTGAGGTGAGAACTGTCCTGTATGCCCTACAAACTTTAAAGGGGTACTCTTACCTGGGCCCCTTCTGGTCCAGTCGGACAACACCCCTGTAGTCTTCCATCTCAACAAGCAAAGGGGCATTCATTCTTACCCCTGTGCAGAGAGGCAGTGAGAATATGGATTTGTGCAGTGGAGCAGTCCACGTTCCAGGGATCCACAATGTCCTCGCAGACGGCCTAAGCTGCTGTCGATCTCAGAGCCACGAATGGGAACTACTGCAAAAGGTCATAGACCTCTTCGGAAGGTGGGGTCGGACAGAATTGGACTTCTTTTTATCCCCACACAATGCCAAACTGCCCAATTTCTGCTTGCTAGATCCAGGGCCTGGTGTTTTTGACAGCCACATTGTCCTCTCTTGGACAGGGAGTTTTCCGTATGCCTTGCGCTCTTCAGAGAATGCTGCTCAGGTCACAGGCAGAAGGTGCCCGAATGATCCTGGTCATGCCCTTCTGGCCTTGACAGATGTTCCCACCATTACAGCAGCTGGCATCGGAACTGCATGATCTTACTTCGAGATGCAGCTCTTGCAGCAGGTTACACCATTAGGACTGAAGCCGTCAGGCGTCAGGACCCCACGGAAATTTTCTAGTTAGCAGTCTTCAGTGGGGACCGCCTCGTCGATCCGCCCCAGGCGTCAAGGCGTGGTATAAGGAGGCAGTCCCGCCACAATCCCCAGTTCTTTTCCCGCCATCGACATAGCAGCATCGGCCTTGCGGTCACCTTCTGGCGTGCGACGACTAGGAACTTCTACGTTCTTCTTCTCTTCTGTTACTGGATTCATCTGATGTCCTCTCCAAACACCTCTTTCGAGGGTCATCCATTGAAGTGTGCCTGCGGCAAGCAGATCCCCTTCAAGGATCCTCATTCGGCCTGCGTGCATTGCCTGGGCCCCGACCACAACACCCAGGCCTGCTCCTTCTGCCAGGGCTTCAATAGCCGCACCAGGATCTGCCGCCAGAAGGCCTTTCTTCTCGAAGAAAAACTCAAGGCCATGGATAGAGAACCTTCCTCCAGGGAGGAGTCGTCTGGGAAAACCCATAGGCATCGTGAAAAGCACCAGGAGAAGGAAAGACCCAGATCCCCTTCCAGGGCCTCGGACTCCCGCAGCTCCGGCTCCAGGTCTGACCGCTCTCCCTCCAGGGCTCGCTCTCAGCCTCCCCCGGTTCAGGTTAGATCTTCTAGCGGTTCCTCCTCCCTGCAGCCTATCAAGACCTCCAGGCCCCCACGGCTTCATCTACTCCTTCCAAGGTCTTGTCCAGGTCTGGGGAGCGCCACAAGTCTTCCTCCCGTCGCACGGACTCCGATGTCAGGTCAGTCTCCCAGCCGCCGCCACCCCAGCGCAAGACTAAGGAACTGACTCCTGAACGGACGCCGGACCTGACGCCGGCCAAGCGCCATAGGCACTCCCAGGAACGGCTACCGACAACACCCGCGCGGTCAGGCCCCCCAGGACGCTCGGGCCGGGGACCGCATCGCCATTGTAGAGGGAGGACCGCATCACCGCCACCGACGCCGGTCGTAAAGCATCGTCTGAGGAGGATACTACTCAGCCAGAAGACCAGGCGGGCGATTCCGGAACCATCTAGCTCCCATGGGAACCCTTCCCGGAGTGGGAGACCCCCAGGGACCCGACGCCCGACCCCGGCGACAGACCACCGGTTCCCGGCCCGTCGTCAGGCTTGAATCTGACAGAGGTGAAGGAGCTCTTCACCTTCTGTTGGGAACGCCATCAAGAAGGATGTGGTCACTGCACACCCTCCTCCTACGCCTGCCACCCCTTCAGTGCCTGCACCCCCACCCAGGTGGCCAGTAGGATGGTCATCGGTCCCCAAGGAGCCAACGCCCCCTCCTAGGGGCAGATCTTCGGACAGGAAAAGGCCTCCTTCAAGATCTACTTCAGGGTCCCCGAGCCCTAAGAGACCCAGACGGCGTCAGTATACCTCGTCAGCGGAGGACTCCAGATCTGACACCTCAGGACGCTCCAGATCTCCTTCTCCCATCAGCGTCCCTTCCCCGGACCCACGCGACTTTCCCAGGTCTCCGGACGACCCCTCGTTCGCTGAGATCATGAGGCATATCCAGAAGAATATGGGGTGGGACGCTGAGAAACTAGACCCCGAGAGATAACGCCTTGCCCGCTACCTTCGGCAGAAAGACCCAAAGCCTGTGGTAGTGCCACCCTTGGTGGACACCTTCACGGACATCACCAAGGCTGCGTGGAAGCGTCCGCATTCGACTCCAGCAGTGCCGAAGAAGGCTGACCTCCTGTACAAGGCCCCAAGGGAGGACCAGTACCTGGCGAACCATCCTCTGGCCGATTCCCTGGTCATCACGGCCTCACATGACCAGTCTCAAAGACCTCAGCACTTGAGCACACAGCCACCTGGACCCAGAGTCCAAACAGTTGGATGTCCTGGGTAGGCGCATACGCCGCCTGCACTTGTGCCATCAGGTCATTAAATACTTCACCCACATGGTTCAATTCCAGAACGCATTGTGGGAGCAGGGACAGGACCTGGTTGAAAAAATGTCAGACGGTGGTCAAAAGGAGGAGCTGTTAAACCTCCTCCGTATGGGTTCGGACGTGGGGACCCAGGTGCTCAGAGCCGCATACGACTCTGCAGACTCTTCGGCCAGAGCTGCAGCCTCGGGTGTGTGTCTCCAGAGACACTCCTGGCTCCGTGTCTCCGGTTTTACCCCGGACGTCCAGAAGAATATCATGGACGTCCCTTACCATGGCGAAGTTTTGTTTGGCGAAGCCCTCGAGAAGGTGATCACCAAACTTCAAGATGCCGGGAAGGCAGTTAGAACTGTGCAGGCTATGTACAGGTCTAGACTTAGTTCCTTTTGCAGGAACCAGAGTTGTTTTCATGGCCGGACACAAAGGCAACAACTACGTTCCGGCCAACAACAGAGGGGCTCCTTCACACGAAAAGCCCAGGCTAAGACATCCTCAGGCAGAGGCCAACGAGTTGCAAAGTCGGCCCAACCTACGGGATCCAATGCTGCCACAGCATGACTCCTTCCCGGCCCCTGCCCCTCTTCAGGATCAATGGGAAAGGAAGGTCGGGGGTCACATCGCATGCCACCTGCAAGGATGGCGGTCGATAACCACCGACAGGTGGGTGCTACAGTTGGTCAAAAAAGGCCATTATATAGAATTCGTAGGCAACCCACCCACAAGGCCTCCTCTGCTTTCCGCTACTCGGGTCAGCATGCCCGGCTTATACAGCAGGAGGTGCTCACACTTCTGGAGAAGGAGCTTGGAGCACGTCCCAGAGAATCAGAGAGGTTAGGATACTATTCGCACTTCTTCCTGGTTCCAAGAAAACAGGGACCTCCGTCCAATTTTGGATCTCAGCAACCTCAACCTGTTGGTAGTCTCAAGAACGCTTCCGCATGGTGACCTCCCGGCCTAATCTCCATGCTGAAGGACTCCTTCTTGCGTCTGACATGCAGGCGCCTACCTGCACATCCCTATTGCTCTGGCGCACAGGAGGTTCCCGCGCCAAGTTTCAGAGCTGCCATTACGTTCGAGCGCTTCCGTCGGCTGTCGCCGGCACCTCGTGTATTTGACGGCGCATGGCGGTCGTGGCGGCGTCTCTGAGGAGACAAGGCCACTACGTGTTCCCGTACCTGGACGACTGGCTTCTCATGGCTCCCTCCCAGGAAGCATTGTTGACGGCCATTCGTTGTACCCAGGCTCTCTTTCAATCTCTGGGTATCCTCATCAACTACGAGAAGTTTCTTCTGGTACCGTCCCAGAAACTGCAGTTCATAGGGGCAGTTCTGGACACCGTCAGGGGAAAAGCCTTTCTTCCAGAGGACAGAGCGGAACACATTCGATCCCTCGTAAGGGACCTGTCTGCGAAGAAGACCGTCCCGGCCAGACTGGTCCTTCGCCTGCTCTGACACATGGCTGCGGCCATTCCAACAGTCCCGATGGCAAGACTCCACATGCGGGTAACCCAGTGGATGTTGAGGGTGCAGTGGGACCAAAGGCAAGACCATCTGCAGCAGCCAGTTTGGATCACGAAGGTCGTGATTCTGGACTGGCAATGGTGGCTAGACCCGGGAAACCTCTCCGAGGGGGTTCCCTTCACAGCGTCATCCCCGGCAGTAACACTCTCCACAGACGCCTCGGGGCTGGGGTGGGGAGCGCACTTGAACAGGGTGAGGTCTCAGGGCACATGGACAATCCAGGAATCTCATCTCCGATCAACATATTGGAGATGAGGGTGGTCCTTTACACCCTGCAAGCCTTCCAGTCGGAGATCCCACCGAGTACTCTCCTGTTGCAAACAGACAATACTGTGGTGATGTATTACCTCAACAAACAAGGAGGCACGCACTCCTACCCCCTTTGCAGGAGGCCATGAGGTGTGGAAGTGGTATCTGACATGGCGCAAAACCTTATTGCAGTTCACGTCCCGAGGTGGACAGTACTGTGTCGACAGCCTGAGTCGCTGTCAGGCCAGAGTCCACAAGTGGAACTTCTACAGGAGGTGGCAGAGGATCTGTTTCACAGATGGGGCACTCCAGAATTAGATCTTTCGTGTCCCCATCCAACTAAAACTGCCCAATTTTTGCTCGCTAGATCCAGGGCCTGGTGTTTTCTGGCGAGCGCTGTCCCTCTCCTCTGGGCGGGCAGATTCCTCTATGCCTTCCCTCCTTTCCCGCTGATCCAGAGAGTTCTTCTCAAGCTTCGCAGGGAGCACGCGACGCTTATTTTGGTAGCGCCTTTCTGGCCCAGAGAAATCTGGTTCCCGCTACTACATCAGCTATCCCGGGAACCTCCGCTTCCTTTGCCAATCAGCTCCCATCTGTTGTCTCAGGAGGGGGGTTCACTAGTTCATCTGGACATATGTTCATTGAACCTACATGCCTGGCTCCTAGAGACATAGCCATGATGCGACATGGGGTCTCGCAAGAAGTGGCAGAAGTACTTTCTGCCGCTAGAAAACCGGCAACACACGCAACATACGCCATGAAGTGGTGCAGGTTTTGCTTGTGGGCTCAAACGTGCGGTTTCTCGCCCTTAGACTGTCCTGAGAAGTTGGTTCTGGAATATCTGCTTTCACTTTTCCAATCTGGACTAGCTTACTCCTCGATCAAAGTGCATCTTTGTGCTATTTCGGCTTATCATGCCCCCATAGGCCATCGTATGGTGACTCAATTGGACACTACTCGTGCCTTTTTAAGGGGGGTCCTCTACCTTAGGCCACCTGTTAAGGATCCGGTTCCTCCTTGGGACTTGCCCTTTGTCCTGGAGCAGCTTACGCTGCCACCTTCGAACCAGCTGGATTGCGAGCTACGCTTTCTGTCGTGGAAAACGTTTTTAGTTGCAGTTACTTCGGCGAGAAGAATCTCCGAACTGCATGCCCTTATGTGCAAAGAGCCCTATTTAATTTTCCATCAGGATAGGGTATCCCTGAGGACAAATCCTAAGTTTCTGCCTAAGGTGGTCTCAGCCCTCACCCTTTAATCAGGATATCGACTTACCAGTGTACTTTCCCAGGTACATCAATCGAGGAGAAGCACTGCTTCACACCCTTGATGTTCACAGGTGTCTCAGATATTATCTGACCAGAACCAAACAGTATCGAAAATCAGATCAACTGTTTGTCTCCTTTGCTGAGAGGATGAAAGGAGCTCCTGTTTCTAAACAGTCTCTTTCGCGTTGGCTCATCCAGTGTATCTCTTTCTGTTATGACAAGCGCAGCAAACCCTTGCCAGGGGTCGTCAAGGGTCATTCTACCAGAGGAGTGGCTACCTCCTTTGCAGCGCTGAAGAATGTCTCCACTTCAGCTATTTGTGCTGTGGCTACCTGGAGCTCGTGCATACCTTCATTAGGCATTACAGCCTGGATATCGCCTCAAGGCAGAGGCAGGGTTTCGACTAGCTCGTCCTCCAGGGCTTCTGTCCTGAGCTCGGGCAGGGTTTTAATCTCTTTCCTCCTCCCGATGGCATAAGATTGCCGCTATTGCTTGAAATCAGTCCTAATGGTGTAACCTGCTGCAAGAGCTGTATCTCAAGTAAGATAGTACAGTTCGTGCAAGAACTCTACTGCACAGTAGATCTTCGAGAACAGCTCTTGCAGTAGGTATCTTCCCGCCCACCATCCCCCTTCTTGAGGAGGTAGGTCATAGCCTAACATCCATCTTACGAGATGGGACAATGTTTTTTAGTCTTGGCCATCTGATGGCGAATCCTCTGTCTCCTCTTCTGATGTCATCTAGCGGCCAGGAGTCTCCGGCGGGAGAACTGGGGATTGTGGCGGGACCGCCTCCTTATGTACTACGTCTGACGTTGGGGGCGGGACCGACGTCTGAGGCATTCCCCGCTGAAGACTGCTAGCTAGAAAATTTCTGTGGGGTCCTGACGGCTTCAGTCCTAATTGTGTAACCTGCTGCAAGAGCTGTTTTCGAAGATCTACTGTTACGGCAAGTTCTTACATAACTGTACTTTCCGTTACCCCTGTCCACTCACTTGCTCTCCCAAGAGCAGGGGATGCTGGTTCATCCGGCTCTCCAGTCACTACATCTGCATGCATGGCTCCTGCAGATTTAGCCAGGGACAGGTTCAGTGTGTCCTTTAGAGTGGCAGAGGTTCTTGTGGCAGCGAGAAAGCTCTTTACCAGGGCAACATATGCCATGAAGTGGAGGCATTTCTGCTTGTGGGTATCCCCCCGTTCTCTGGATCCCCTCACCTGTCTGGTGGAACCTCTGCTGGAGTATCTCCTTTCCTGTTGGATTTGGGTCTTAGCTCGTCATCCATTAAGGTGCATCTCTGTGCGCTTTCAGCTTATCATGCATCTGTGAACGGGAAGACTCTGGCACAGTTGCCATGAAGGAGTAGCATTGGAGCAGATGTGTGACCTTTAAATGCCTAGGGTTTTCCTGGACAACTCTATCCTTTGGTGCACATTTTGACCACTTCGTCAAATCTGCCAAAGCTAAACTAGGAGTCCTCTACTGACACCAGAACTCCACGACCCTAGAAGCATTGAAACTGGTCACTAGCTTCTCTGTCCTAGCCACCATAGATTACGGCCTTATCTATAGTGCCAGCACCAACACAGTCCTTAAAATGGTCAAAACTCTTCTTAATAAAGCCTGTTGTCTGGTCCTGGGGGCAGCTCACTGGACTCCCACATGTGCCCTCTACCAGGACACTGGGTTTCTCCTGCTACAAAGCAGAATTGCCTTCCAGTCATGCTTACTAGCGAAGAAGTCTGTTAGGACTCGCCCTTGGCTGTATGTCCAGCCTCTTAGTAGCAACACAACCCCACTTAAGGACCCAGAATGTGGACAGAGGTGGGCTGGTGGTACCATTCAAGAGAACTCCCCAAGTGCAGCCATCCCTCTTTCCATGGCCTGAGTGGTTCAGCAATCTCCTAAGATCCTGACTGACTGTAATAAAATTGGCCAGTTCTAGTCTGGACCACGAGCACACTTGGCCGGGAAAATGTTTGTAACTGCCTTTAATTACCATTATTCTCTCCTGCTCCTACCTCTACTCCTTCCCTGGCCTACTATACGGCCATACTACCCCGCACTCTCACTCACCTGCTGTTCCTGCCTCATTTTCTTCCCTTCCTCACACAGCCCTCCCTCTCTTTAAACCCTCCCTCTCCCTGCACCTGTCTCCCCCACCCTTCTCCCTTGTTCTGCTACTCTCCCCATCCTGGTCTCTTACTAGCCCCCTAACATTGCTCCTCCCATGCCTTAGCTGACAGGCCTGTCTGGCTGCTCCTCCTACACCCAATCTAGTCCTCTACTTGTTACTACCTGTGAACTCTGCTCTTCCCTCTTCTCGCTTTACATTCCTACTCCCTGTTCTCACAACTTGCACTCTCCCTGACTGAATATTTCACCCCTTCTAGTTGCACTTATGTATATACAAAATCAGTGGCATTCTGTATGACTAGTTTCACTGACTGCCATTTGCAACAGTTTGTACCAACAGTAAGTCATTTTGCTACTGCTTTGTATACGCTCCTTACATTGTGTACCAATCTGCAACTATGATTTGCCTGTCTGTCCTTGTACTTGCATTGACTGGAATCTTTATAAACGAGTCCCAGACTCAGAGGTATTAATCTGTCTGAAATAAATAAAAACAAACAGTTGGACCTATGCAAGACTTTTTTAGAGGAATCTTGCATATTAAACCCCCCAGGAGAGATCCCGTTCCACCTTGAAACCTCCTGTTTGTGTTAGAAAAGCTTACCTTGCCCCAATTTTGAACCAGACTGAAGTTGCGAGCTATGCCTTCTATTTTGGAAGGTGTTATTTTTAGTTGCCATTACTTCAGCTCGGAGGATTTCTGATGTGCATCTTATTTTTCACAGAGACAGGGTAGCCCTGCGCACGAATCCTAAGTTTCTTCAGAAGGTAGTGTCTGAGTTCACTTTGAACCAAGACATGAAGCTACCAGTTTATTACCCAGAGTACTCGCTGTGAGGCCTTACTACATACTCTGGATGTACATGGAGTTCTTTGTTGCTGCTGTGCTCGGACCAGTTCCTCCAGAAAGACAGGCCAGTTTCTCATTTGCCCAAAGGACAGTAGGGCACCAGTAACAAAACAGTCATTGACCCAGTGGCTCGTGAACTGCATCACATTCTGTTATCAGAAGCACGATAGCCCTGACTGGGACCAGTCAGGAGCACTCCACCAGAGGGGCTGCAACATCATTTGCATCCCTCAGAAATGTCTCCTCAGCAGACCCTTGTGCAGCCGCTACTTGGAGTTCAGTACACACTCATCAGGCACTACAGACTGGACACTGCTTCCAAAAGGAGAGCAGGTTTCGGCCTCGCGGTCCTTCAGGGACTTCTCTCCTGAGGTGCCTGGGGCTTTGTGTAGACAATCCTCCACCCTTGTGACCTGGTTCTCTCTTTGGGTACTGCTTGGGGCGCAGTCCTATTGGTATTACCTGCTGCAAGAGCTCCCCTCTCAGTAAGATAGTACAGTTTGTATAGCACAGTGGTTTAAGGAACCTGGTGACCTGGGTTTGAACCCATAGGCCCTCTTGCATACTGTGTGACCCTGAGCAAGTCCCTTAACTTTCTTGTGCTCCAAGGTCGTACCTGTAAACAGGCTTTCAGCTTAGTGTGTCTCTCCTGGTTAAAAAAAAAAATAAAAATGTAAGAACTTACCATAACAGTAGATCTTCGAGAGGAGTTTGCAGCAGGTGGCTTTCCCACCCACCTGGCCCTGTGGACTAGTTTTTTTTTCCTCTTTGGGGATGGGAGATCATACTCAGTTCTCCATCTTCATCTCAGTCTGGTCTCCGGCAGGAGAACTGAGGTGGTGCAGCAGACCGCCCCCTTTACCAGAGCTGGCGTCGATGACGGGACTGGCGTGGTGGGTGCCCTACCATAGCCTGTTAGCTAGAAGTTTTCCGTGGGGTCCTAATGCCTGGCAGCATAGTCCTATTGGTATTACCTGCTGCAAGAGCTCCTCTAAGATCTGCTGATCTTGCTTCGAGGTACAGGTCTTGCAGCAGGTTACACCATAAGGACTGAAGCTGGCAGGCAGCAGGACCCCATAGAAAACTTCTAGCTAGCTATACCCAGCGGGGAACTGCCCCAACATCAGCCCCACCCCCGACGTCAGATACATCATACAAGGGGCGGTCCTCCAGCATACCTCGGTTCTTTTCCCATCTACTCGTGTGCATTGGCTCCATGGACGCCTTCAGCAGACGAATGAAGCCAGAAAGAATTTCTTCTGTTTTCTTCGAATTTCACACTAAGGACTATCATGGCACGAAATCTGGTGCCTGCTCGGACCATACTTTGCCTGCTCAGACATGTGGCTGCCATCGCCACGGTCCCCCTCACCTGCCTCCACATGAGTTACTCGGTGGACGTTGAGAGCCCAATGGGACCAGAGGAAGGATCACTTAGACCAGCTAGTCAGAATCACAAGGCCAGTCATTTAGGACTTGCAGTGGTGGCTTGTCCTGGAACATCTTTCTGTGGGAGTCCCCTTCGTGGCGCCCGCCCCATCCCTGACTCTCACCACCGATGCTTCAGGGTCCAGTGGGGAGTCCACCTGGAAGGAATCGGGACCCAGGGAACTTGGTTTCCCCTGGAGAGACTCCTCCATATCAATGTTCTGGAGATGAGGCGGTCCTATCGCCTTACAGGCCTTACAGTCAGAGATGCCACCGGGTCGCGTGTTAGTCCAAACAGACAACACCTCGGTGGTGTATTGCCTCAACAAACAAGGAGGCACTCGCTCCTACCCCCTTTGCGGAGAGGCAAAGCGGGTATGGGACTGGGTACTACAGCACAGTGCCACGTTTACCGCAGTATATGTTCCCGGTGTGCACAACACTGTCACAGATCTCCCGAGCCAGTCAAAGGCCAGAGCTCGCAAATGGGAATTGCAAGAGGTCATCGAGGACCTGTTCCTATGATGGGGGACACCAGACGTAGACTTATTCGCGTCTCCATACAATGCAAAACTGCACAATTTCTGCTCGCTAGATCCAGGGCCTGGTGTTTTCTGTTGAGACATGTTGTCCCTCTCTTGGACGGGCAGGTTCCTCTATGCTTTCCTGCCCTTCCCTTTGATCCAGAAGGTTCTTTTCATGCTCCAATCAGAATGAGCATCAGTGATCTTGGTAGTGCCCTTTTGGCCAAGGCAGATTTGGTTTCTGCTGCTTCACCAGCTGGCTCTGGAGCCTCCCTTACCCTTATTGGTCAGCTCACATTTGCTTTCCCAGGAGGCCGGCTCCCTGATCCATCCGAACCGCAAATCCCTGAACCTGCACGCCTGGCTCCTAAAGATATAGCCATTCTTAGGCATGGAGTCTCACAAGGGGTTGCTGATAACCTCGTGGCAGCTAGGAAACCATCTACTCATGCTACTTATTCTCTGAAATGGTGGAAGCTTGGTCTCTGGGCTGAAGCTCGTGATCTTGATCCACTTCGATGCCCTGAGAAGTCTATTTTGGACTAACTCCTATCCCTTTTCCAGTCGGGATTGGTGTATTACTCTCTGAAAGTACAGCTCTGTGCCATTTTGGCATACCACACACCAGTTGGTCAGCGTTCACTAGCCCAATTAGAGGCCTTCTGTGCTTTTCTGCATGGTGTCTTATATCTGAGACCTCCTATAAAGGACCTAATTCCTCCTTGGGACCTTCTTTTTGTCTTACGCTGCCTCTTTTTGAACCAGACGCGGATTGCGAGCTTCGCCTTCTCCCATGGAAGGCATTATTTTTAGTTGCTGTTACTTCAGCAAGGAGAATTTCCGAACTCCAGGCGCTCATGTGTAAAGAGCCTTATTTGAGTTTCCATAAGGACAGGGTGTCTTTAAGGACCAGTCCTAAGTTTCTTCCCAAGGTGGTTTCAGCATTAACCTTAAACCAGGACATTGACCTTCCGGTGTACTTCCCCAACCATACTAAATTGGGGGGGAGCCTTTTGCACACTCTCGATGTGCATAGGATTTTGAAGTTTTACCTAGCCAGAACCCATTCACACAGACAGTCCAAACAACTGTTATCTTTCGCTCAAAGGATGATGTGTGCACCCATATCGAAACAAACTCTCTAAGTGGCTTGTAAATTGCATTGTTTTCTGTTACCAGAAATGCAACAAACCCTTACCGGGAGTGGTTAAGGGCCATTCTGACTACCTCCTTTGCTGCATTGAAGAGCGTGGTGACATTCACCATTTTGCGCAGCTGCTACTTGGAGTTCAGTGCACACTTTCATTAGACACTATAGTTTGGACATCCCTCTAGGCTTTTGGCCTAGCGGTCCTCCAGGGACTTTTGTCCTGAGAGGTCCTTTTCTTTGATCTCTCCTGTCCTCCTCCCGACTGGGTTAACGAAACACCCTTACTGCTTGGAAATTGGTCCTTATGGTGTAACCTGCTGCAACAGCTGTATCTCGAAGTAAGATAGTACAGTTACATAAGAACTTACCATAACAGTAGATCTTCGAGAACAGCTCTTGTAGCAGGTTACACCATAAGGACCGATTTCCCTCCCACCTTCCCCTCAGGAGGTTTGGTTCTTTGACATTTCAGGCGTAGTCAGATTTAGTCTTCTCTGAAGTTGATCTTCAGTCTCCTTCAGAATCTCATTGTTTTGCCGAGAATCTCCGGTGGGAGAACAGAGGTATGCTGGGGGACCGCCCCTTTTATGATGCATCTGAAGTCAGGGGCGGGGCTGACGTCAGGGGCATTCACCCACTGGGTATAGCTAGCTAGAAGTTTTCCGTGGGGTCTTGCTGCCTGCCGGCTTCAGTCCTTATGGTATAACCTGCTGCAAGAGCTGTTCTCGAAGATCTACTGTTACGGTAAGTTAAGTAACTGCACTTTTCCAACTTTATTTTCCAGATTTCCAAGTGTTTCATCTTATTTTTTCTCATCTCTGCCATGTTTATTTAGCTTGGCGCCGTTTAGCTTTTCTTTAGTTTTTTTTTGTTTGTTTTTTTGTGGCTTTCTCCAGTTTCTCAGCGTTCCTGGAACCAGAGAAAACCCTTGCTCTAAACCCAGAAGTTCTTCGATATTCTTAACTCTTGCAGTCAGTCTCCAGCATTGAACTGCCTGGAGAATGTAACGTATGTAAAGGATGAACACTCATTGGCTTGTGCCACCATTCAAATTGCTGCCCTTATCAACTGCTGCATTCACTTCAGTGCTAGTTATTTGTTTTTACCTCAGTTTGTGGTTCCTTTTCGGTTCCTGGTAACTGGAGAGACTGGGTTTTTACCCTCGTCTCTCTCTCTATTTCTGAAATTATCTGTTGGGTCCTTTAGTTACTTTAATTTCTCATGCAGCTTCTCTCGGTTTGAAAACCAACTGCTTTCTGCCCAGCAGTTGCTTTGAACAGTTTCTGGTTTAAAGTAGCTTTTCCTGTGGTTGTGTTTAACACAAACATATTTGAGGGTTTCTAACTATGTCAGAGAAACCTAAAAGAAAACTGGACCCAATGGTTTTAAAAACTGTCTAGAGTGCGGTGAAGTGTTTGCTAAAGCTGACACACAATTTTTCGTTTAGCCATAGTAAGTTTATTGTTCGACAATTTTAGTCATTACAATAGCATACATTTAGAAAATTACAGTATATAGATATTTTCATGATTAAAAATATAATTACATTCGTAACAATATACAAATAAATACATTTAGTAAAACCCTAGTCTATAAATATTGCACAATTTCAGGGCTGCGTTATACTAACTTATTACCTGGGCGGCCATTTTGTCTGGTAAACCATGGATAGCTTGGACTTCATATGGAGCTATTCGAAGTAATGAGCTAAACTTGGATCTTATTTTGTTTTCTAGTTCTGTCTGTTACAAAGAAGTTTGCCAGAGCTTTTATTGTCGAGTTATCTTCTGTGTAAATGAGAATCTCTGCACCGATAGGTCCCAGGCTAATTGCTCTACCTGGTCTTTCTGAAATATATTTGAATAGATTAGATCTGGGCGCCTTATAGCAACTACAGTGCCGTAATACACATAGGAGCTCTCCTGTACCTCCTGTAGCATAATCACATTGTAAAGACTGATAGTTTTCTCATATCTAACATCAAGAACTTTACTATTGAATAATTCAAACGTATACCTCAGGAAACGTATCCTCATTTTAGAATCAGTAAAATAATCCAAATGCAACGTGAAACTAAGTTATTTTTAGCAAACCAAAGGGAAAATCTTAATTGTTGTATTTTTTTCCTTATCCTGCTGTATCCAGTACTGTAACTTTTTTTTGTATTGAAGGCTTAATGTTAGATTTGACTCATACTTTTTAGAAAAGTTGATTTGTATGTCTGCAGTGCTTTTGTATATCTCCCAGGAGCCATATTGATTTATAGTAGGTCCTTTCAATCCATTTAGATTTCTCCATAAGACATTGCTTAGCAACTGTCATTATTGTTAGTCTTAACCAGTAATTGACTTTTTTTTTGTATCAATCACAGCATTTGTTTGCCAACCCCAACTTAGCCCGGGGGTAGGAATTAGGAAATGAGCCTGTTAAAGTGATTTTCTTAGCAATTTATAGACTGGAACCATTCATTTTTCTGTCTGGGCAGTCCAGATCTCGGCCCCATAGGAAATTTGGGCTAAATACTTGGCTCGAATTGCCTCTAATAATGGATTAATGCTCATTCCTCCGTATAAGTAGTTAAATTTGCTTAAGGCAGTGGTTGTCTTTTTTTTTTTTGGCTGAAGCTAATACTTTTTCTATATATTTATTCCAGGTTTTATTTACTGAATAACACCCCTAAGCTAGGCACTGCAAGGAGGCGAGTGGCTTGTCGATGGCCGAGGGCAGCTGAGGAGGGGGTGGTCAGCAGCATTGAGATTTTCCGGTGTAGGAGACTCCCTGGATTTAAACAGAGCCTAGGGAGATGCCAGACATGTTTGGTCTCCGTACCCAGGGTTTCAGCAGACTGAGTGGGCAGGTAACTAGAGGACCATCCGCATCCTCTGATCCTCTTCGGGCAGTGCTATGCAGTGCCAGGTCGATTAGGAATAAGAGCACTATTTTATGGACTTGATTTCTCTGTCTACCTGACTTGCATTACAGAGACCTGGCTGGGTGACGATGTGGGCCCAGTTTTAGAGGCTGTCATCCCTGCCGGGTATACTGTTGTGCACTGCCCGAGGAAGGATTGCAGGGGTTGGGGAGTGACCGTTGTATTTCGATCCAGCCTGGGTTTCACAGTGCACCCAGTTGGTAATACCCAATCTTTTGAGTGTCACTGTGCATGGGGCGCAGGTTGCAAGACTCTCGTTTACTGCCCTCCTGGGTCGGGAAAATTTCTGCAGGAGGTAGCAGACTTCGTCGTCAACCACGTATTGGAGTTCCCAGGTGTTTAATCTTGGGGATTTCGCGCCTGGATCGACAACTAATCCTCACGTTTCGGTTTGTGACCTCCAGTTGATGTCATTACTGGACCTGTTAGACTGTTGCCTCTGCTACCTACCAGCATGGCCACACACTAGATCTGGTGTTCCAGCTGGGTCTTGAGATTGAAAACCTCAAGATTGATCGGGTCTCTTGGTCTGATCATCGTACCATGGAGTTCACGTTTGGGGGGACCCCACCCCCAAAAGTACCTCCTCTGTAGAGATGGTAGGCGACTGCCATAAGGGGCTTGCACCCAGAGGGACTGTTGGCATTGGCTGACCAATCTAGGGTTGATGTGGCATGTGCGATTGGTGCCAGAGAGGCGGTTGCCACCTATAACAGGGTGGTCTCTGAAGCTCTGGATGCCTTCGCACGAGTTTGTATATGACCCAGATCCTCACTTGAGATCCCCCTTGTTTGATGGGGATCTCAATGCGATGAAGATCAGGGTCAGAGGTTGCAGCGTTGTTGGCGGAAGAACAGTCTGGAGGCTGACGGACTAGCACTGTGTGCCCATTATGTTGAGTACCAGGGGCAATTTCCTGTATGAAGGCAGAATTCCTGTCCAGGAAAGCAGACCTTCTCAGTTTTTTCAGACTGTGGACAGACTTCTTCATCCTGTCTACAGCCAAAGAAAGCTTTTTCATCCACTTTGAATTTGCTCTGTGTATCTCCGACAGGGTGTCAGCTATCCGGTCGGGGATTCAGTCAGTGAGGCAGCTGTCTCACAGTGGCCGGACTGAGGGGTTCAGAGTCACTCCGTCTGTCTGGGAGGAGTTTAGGCCATTGGGGGTGGCAGAAGTGACTTGGGTGATCTTGGAGCTGAAGCATCCATCCTGTGAACTGGACCTGGACCCAACTTGTTTCTTAATGGGATGTGTCAAGGCTGTAGTCCTGATGTTCCCTGGGATTGCCAGGTGCTTGATGGCAGAGGATGTTTTCCTGGTGGCTCTGAAAGAAGCGTTGGTGAGGCCCCTCCTCAAAAAATCCTTCCTCGACCCTGACATCCTGGAAAATTGCCATCAAATCTCCAACCTGCCTTTTTTGAGCAAGGTTCTAGAGACATTGGTACAGCAGCTCAAGGATCGCCTGGTGTCCTCTGACATGAGCCATTTCAGTTGGGTTTTCAGCCAGACATAGCACAGAAACCGCTCTAGAGTACTTAATGATCTCTTCAGGGCTAGAGATAGAGGAGACGGGTCAGTTCTAGTACTCCTCAATCTCTCCATCTTTTGACACCGTGGACCACGTTGTCCTTCTTGATCAGCTCTGAGAATTTTGTGTACTCGCCGGTATTGTCAAGTGGTTGAGTCCCATCTCTTGGCCAGGGTGGTGATGGGGGAATTCCTTCTCCCCAGTGCCTTTGTCCTGTGGAGTACCACAGGGCTCGATCTTGTTGCTGATGCTGTTTGCGGTGTATATGCTGCCCCTTGGTGTGAAGTTTCACTGCTATGCAGATGATATCCAGCTGTATTTGTCTTTTGCCCCTGGAACATCCAGAGCTGTTTATGTGCTTAACAATTGTTTGGCTAAAATTAGTGATTGGATGGCTTCCAGCTGGCAGAGACTAAACCCAGCCAAGATGGAGGTACTGGTGATCGTGCCTGCTTGTGGACGTGATGGATTGCCACCAGAAGTGGACACAGGCCTTGTCCTCGAGGGTGCGAAATCATGTGTGAGCCTGGATAGCAGTTTGACTTTTGAAGATCAAGTGTCATCTGTGGTCAAAAGTGGTTTTTACCACTTACGTAACATTGCCAGGACGAGGATCTGCTGACACTAGTGCATGCCTTTGTTACCTCTAGGCTAGACTACTGCAACTCTCTCTACTTCGGGGTTACAGGAGGGACCCTTCGCAGACTGCAGCTGGTGCAGAATGCAGCAGCCAGGTTACTGATGGGCCTTTCGAGGTCCTGTCATGTAACCTCGGTCCTGCGTGCCCTGCACTTGCTGTTGGTCAGGTGGAGGGTCCTTTTCAAGGTGGGTCTTCTCACCTTTAAGGCCATATCTGGACTGGGTCCTGGATTTACTATCAAAGCTCCTGTGGCCAGCGACCTCTTCTCGCCCCCTCACTCCTCTTCAGGGCCTCTGGATGTTCTCAGGAGTCGGCTTAGGACCTCGGGAGATTTTGCTTTTAGTGGAATCCTCTTCCACCTGCTGCCCGGAGGCCCCTGATCGAGGTGTTGAAGCATAGCTGAAGACCCACCTTTCAGTCTGGCTTTTGTAGACTGCTGAATTCTCAGTCTTTTCCAGTCTATTTATTGGCAAACCGAAGTTTTTAAAGTTGCAGAATTATTATATTCATTTATTTGGATTTTTATTGTATTTTAATGTTTTTCTTTGTATTGAATACTGTTAAGGCGCTCAGAGCCCCCGGGAATGAGCGCCCTACAAATAGAATTGCCTTGTCTAAGTATGTGTAGGAGTTAGTTAACATTATTCTTTCTTTGTCCAGATACCATTTACCCTTTTCTACCCCTTTGCCAAATACTGTAATTTGAGTTTCAGATATATTTACACAAAGTTTTAGTTCCTTGGATAAAGTTTCCAAAAGAGTGATCATTTTTTGTTGTCCAGATTTGGATCGTGAAATTGGACATAGTTTCTCCAATATGTGTCTCTGTTGCTTTCGGTAGAGTGTCTGTATAAATAGAAAAGGGTAGGTGCTAATGCACGCCCCTGTCTTACTCCTTTTATCATTTTATTTGGTGCAGATAGCTGAACATTTTGGACCTACTCGTATTTTTGCCCAGGTTTCCTCATACAGTCTATTAATTATCCTAATGAGTTGCTTATCTATACCCATTTTGCCATCAGGTTCCATAAAATGTTTCTATTCACCGTATCCAATGCGGACTTGAAATCTACATAAAGGACATAACATTTTTGTTTGCAAAGTGTTGTGTATTTTCTATTAAGTGGAGAAAATATAAGAATCGTCAATTGTATTATCATGTCTAAACCCGGCTTGGTAAACACTCCTCCGCATTTATCTATTTCAGCTAATAGTTACACATAGATACATAGGACAGTGTCGGGAGATAAGGGCCTATGGCCCACCCAGTCTGCCCATTTGAGCTTTGTGTTGTTTGTTTTCCTAGAAGTCTGTTGCACCTACCCTGACCTCCAGAATTCTTTATGTCTATCCCATGCATTCTTAAATCCTTGATTGTTTCAGCTCCCACCACTTCCTCTGGCAGGGTGTTCCACTTGTCCACCACCCGCTCTGTGAAGAAATTCTTTTCATGTTTCCTCTGAATCGTCCTCCTCCAACTTCATCCCATGCCCTCTAGTCCTGGAACATCTTTTCGCTTAAAAATAGTGTTTTCCTGCACCCTGTTCCTCCCTGTAAGATACTTGTATGTCTCTATCATATCCCTCTCTCCTCCTCTCCTCCAGGGAGTACATGTTCAGTTCCTTCAACCTGTCTTCATAGGACTTGTGATGCGATGCATGCACCATCTTTGTTGCCTCCTCTGAACCTTCTCTACCCTGTCTATGTCCTTACGTGAGGTATGGCTCTGAACTGTACACTGTACTCCAGGTGGGGCCTCACTAGTGTCTTGTATAGTGGAATTATGACCTCCCTTTTCCTGCTGGTAATGCCCCTGCCTATACATCCCAGCACCCTATTTGCTTTACCTGCTGCCTTGTCACACTGTTTCCCTACCTTGAGGTCATCAGAGATGATAACCCCAAGATCCCTTTACTGCTTGGTGCATGCTATATCCTCACCCCCCAACTGATACATTGTACCAGGGTTTTTGTGCCCCATATGCATTATCTTGCACTTCTTTGCATTGAATTTCAACTGCCAAACCCCTGACCATTCTTCAAGTTTCTGCAGGTCGCTTCATTTTGTCTACACCCTCTGGTGTGTCTACTCTGTTAAGAGCTTTGTGTCATCAGCTGAACAGTGAAATTCTGCCTTCTAGGTTCTCGCCATGTCACTGATGAAGATGTTGAATAGGACCCGTCCCAGCACTGATCCCTGTGGTACCCACTGGTCACTCTTCCCTCTGTGGAGTGACAGCCATTTACCACCACCCTCTGTGTCCTGCCACCCAGCCAGTTACCTACCCACCACACTACTGTCCTGCCCACACCATATTCCGCAGTTTGTGTAATAGTCTTCTATGTGGCACAGTGTCAAAGGCCTTGCTGAAGTCCAGATAGGCCATGTCCACTGCCCTCCCGATCCACCTCCCTAGTCACCCAGTCAAAAATTCAATGAGGTTGGTCTGACATGCCCTCCCCTGGTGAAACCATGCTGCCTTGGGTCCTGTAGTCCATTGACAACCAGATGTTCCACAATCTCTCCTTCAGTAGTGCTTCCATGATCTTCCCCACTACCGAGGTGAGGCTGACTGGTCTGTAGTTCCCTGCTTCCTCTTTGTTCCCACTTTTGTATAAGGGGACTACATCTGCTGTCCTCCAGTCTTTGGGTACCTTCCCTGTTTCCAGTGATCGGCTAAACAGGATAGCCAGAGGTTCAGCCACCACCTCTCTTAGTTCTTTAAGGACCCTGGGTTTATTTATAATTTTGGAAAAAATCTTCAAACTTGCATATAGAAGGCTAATAGGCTTATTATACATTGTGGGATCTCTGACATTTCCTTTCTTGTGAACCAGAATAATAGCTCCTTTCCAAGTGGGGAGAATAAAGCTAGAATAGAGTATCTTGTTAGAAAGAATGGTAAGCAAGTCTGCCCAGAAGGCTGTATTAGCCAGGTATACCTCAGTGGGCATCATATTAGGTCCCGGGACTTTAGTCTTTTTTTTTTTTTTTTTTAAAGACTATAGCAAAATACACCTTTGGTCTAGTTATTATATTAATAACATTATCTATAATGAGATTATCTAGTACTTCCTCTTCCTCATAGAATATTCCTTTATAATCTATCCAGTCCTTTTCCAATATATATGTAGCCATGATTGTTTTGTGATTACTTGTTCCGTTTGTTACTGGTGTCCAAAAATGTTTGAAGTCAGCTTCTCTGATTACTTGTAACATTTCCTACCATTTGTTATATTGAAATTGAGTGTTTTTCCCCTTAAGAAATTGCTTGTAGTTTTTCTTAAGTTTATTGAAAGATTTGAAGTTTTGTATCTCTCTTGAATATCTAGTTTCTCTAACTTAAGCAATTAAATATGCTTTTTGCTTTTGACACTCTGTCAAACCAAGTATCATGGTTTGTCTTATTTCTTTTAACTAAACTCTGCCTATAGAGATTGTTCTTTATTGCTTCAAAAATATTAGTTATGGTGTTCCATAAGACTCTTGGGGAGATCTCCTTAGCTTGATCTAATAGAGTGCAAGATAGCATTTCTTTAGTTTGAACTATTAAATATTCAAGTTCATTGTCCCATTTGAATCTTCTATGGTACCCAAGTACCTGAACAGCTTCATCTAGGAAATCCTCTGAGTCAGTCGATGTTCTCAAATCCCTTGTTGGTATTATTGGTAAATGGTCACTTTCTATTCTTGTAATTATTTTTAGATTTTTCCATCTACTTGGGTTTCCTGACCAAAAAATTAAATCTATAACAGCTTCACCAGATGATTTAATGTAACTATAATTGCCTCCCTGATCTCCCTTTGACCTACCGTTCAGAGGAAAGAGATTGAGTCTCTTAGTTTAATCAGTTTTACTCTTGATCTGTTCAGTTTCATGTCCAAAGTTTTTCTAAAACAGGTTTGATCTACCTCAAGGCATCAAAAATGTATTATCCAGGAGGCCATCATGTGAACCTATTCTTGCATTAAAATCACCTAGCAAAATTACCTTACTAATAGGAAAGCTATCTGCTATGTTCACCAATGCGCGGAGTCTAGTTGGTCCCAAACCTTTTCTTTATAGTATCTAGACACATTAGATGGAATATAGATATTGCATACTATCAGTAAACTGTCAGCAGTTGTTAATTATACAATTATATAATTGCTAGTCAGATGTAAGGTTTATGTTCAATAAGTAATCTAATCTGATTATAGCCAGACCCCCAGACAATTTACTAATTTTGTTTTTCTGAAGCCATGTGATGAACCAAATCAAAACCATTCAAATAAATAATGCTTTTTTCATGTCATGCTTCCTGGCAACACACTGTCTCCCATTTCAGGAAGTTTAAAGCATTCAGCAACAGCAAATTTACAGGCCAAACCAGCAATATTCCATGATATAACACATAGGCCTGAATTTAATTCCATCATAGACCCCGTCTGCTTATACTGGAGGTAGGTAAGCCTTTTGTCCAGCCATGGATTCCAAGATTTTGTTTGCAAGTATCACAGAATACAACTGTTTCTTTGATTATAAAACTAATCTCCTGGACAGTAAAAAGAGAATAATTAGTGCGCTCAGGAAAAATTTCCAAGGTATTAGCTAAATATAAACCCAACCTTTCTAGACTTGGACTTTACTTTTACTTAAATTTCATGGACAGTTCTAATATCTCTTTGTGACAACCAACACCCTGGTATCCTAATTGCACATTTAGAATATTTCTAAATACATTGAATATATAACCTTTGAGTTTCCAGTTATTCTCCTTGTACATAGGTGACATTCCAAAAAGGGTTAAAGATACTGGAGCATCCCTTTGTGTGATAGAAGTTTTGTTAATGTTAGAGGTCTCTAACAAAATTTACAGTCAGGCCTCTCCTGTCCAGTAGTTCCATATTATACCAAATGTGATTAGTCAATTTTGGTGACTCTAGTTAGGCTTCAAAAGTATTTATTTGCCGATCAGTACTTTGTTTGATAAAAATGTCACTTGAGGTTATGTCTAGAACATATACAGTAACATAGAAACATAGAATTTGACAGCAGATAAGGACCGCTTGGCCCACCCAGTCTGCCCATTTCCCTACCTAATGGATAAGCTGCAGATCCTAGTTAACCAGCAGCCTACTTCTTCCTGCCCCCACCCCGTAGAATTGCAGTAGATATGTTTTATTAGATGGAGTTTCAGGTCCACATCAGGTGCCTTAGGCCATTCTCTAGTTAATGTGAGTCTAAGAAATGGTAAGTTTTGGTATTCTTTTTCATACGCTAGCTTTGTATTCAGACCAAGAAAAAGGTCTGCTCCAGCATTTACATTTCGCACAGTTTGCTCATAGTCCTTAAAATTCACGTTCCTGCTTATCTAAATATAGAGCTTCACCAGGCTTAACTTGAACTTTTAACGCATGTATCTCTTTCCAGAGCAGCTAAATAACTGACCCAGATCCTCTGTCAAAGAATTGAAGTTACCATCCACAAGTTGCATTGTTGTGGATGGCTTAGTCTGGTTAGAATTAAAAGCCTTTGGCTCATTAGCAGTACCTTGGCTGCTACCTAAGTTTTCAGTTGTGGATGGCTTCGTCTGGTTAGAATTAGAAGCTTTTGGCTTATATGAGTACCTTGACTGATACCCAAGTTCTCAGTTTTTTGTTTTCTGTTTTTAACATTTCAAAGAGTTACTATTTCTTTTTGGTTTTATGGGATTAAATCTGTCTTGTTAGCTATTTGCTTTGGTTTAGTACTCTCCGGATTTCTTTTTTTGTTGGTTCCTTTATTTTTGGACTGTTATTGGGATTTCAATAACAGAGAAACCAGGCCATAAAGGAACAGGTTCTATTTCACATTCAGGGTCGTTATGCATCACTGAATCTGATAATGGAGTAGGAAAGACTGTTTATAGTTTTATTTCCAGTAGTTACCAATCTTGTGTTAACTGCAGTGTCATGTCAGGCATTATCTAGTTCATTAACACAATCATCTGCTCCTTAAGAATTAAATTTGCTGTATATTGATGGCCCAATAATGTCACTAGTTCTTAAAGCAGAATCTATTGTTTTTGTGTTTGGGGGGGAGGGGTCAATGGATCAATTTGGTAAGTCATCTTTAGGTTTTATTGAATCAGTACTGTCCCCTATAATTACTGATTTATCTTTACTAAAATCAGTTTTCTCAAATCTAGAGACCAGCTCTTCATACCACATATATTATTTTTTTTGAAATTCCCGATTGACCTGCCTAAAGTTCAGGTCCTGGTATAATCCGATCTTTATGAGTAGTACTGTCTCTGTTCTTGGTATTAGATAAGGAGTGATCAGTTGTTTAGCCTAATATATTGGCTTTGTTGAATTAGTTCCTTTGTGGTTTTTGTCATTTTTAGAATTAGTAGAACTGTGCTCAGAACCGGTAGTGAAGTCTCCCTGATTTAGATAATTAAGTAATGCTTTCTGTCCCATATATTATATCTGCCTCAGAGACCACATTCAGAGACCTAGTTCCTGACAAATTATCACTACTAAAGGATAATTTGGGGGAGTGCTCTAGTGTGTAGTTATCCGAGACATACATTGATAATATGGGTATAGAACAACTACCTCCTGGTTTGGGAGTTTTTTCAGTTTCTTCCATATTATAGGTTTCAAGTGGTCAGTTATTTTAGTTTAAAGGTAGTAATTTTTGTTGTTCTAAGGCCACTTGTTGTTTCTCCTTGGCTATATTACGTCCCTGTAACTGGAGAGCACAGGTCATTACCTTTTCTTTGAAGTTTGGTGCTAACCATAGTAAGAATTAAGAATTTAGCACTAGGAATAAAATAGCATATAGAACGTAGAAGACAAAGCCTTGTATTAGTCTCAAAATCTCACAAGTCAAGCGCCCTCTTGCTAGTCTAGAATTATGTGCAGTGGCTAAAGTATTGACCTAGGGTTTAACACGATATATAATGAATAAAAAGATACACAAGGTGAATTCTAAATTATCCTAAAAGGTCACATCAAGACCAAAGCTCCAAATATAATAGAAATTCCAAGATGTACTTCAGGTAAAGTTTGACCCTGGAGATACTTGTATCCTTCCTCTAGTTGTATATCCTCATGCTTCTCCTTTAGTTTCTATTGCATTCCACAGTCCCATATACTCTCATAGTCACACAATCAGTCTTAGCATTCCCATAAATCACAAGAGCTTAACACTCGGTAAGTCTTTGTTATGAATTAAAACCCAACTTGCTGGGAAAAAGTTCCAATTTGAGGCAAGAAGTTCTTGGACAAATACCAGTGCTGAGCCCAATTCCCTGGAAACCCAAGGATTTTAAGACCTTTGAAACAGGTTGATTCTGAGACGCCAAGACCAGGGTTCGAGGTAGTAATATCAAGTTGGGCACTGGGAAATGAAAAACCTCAGTATACCTTCTGTAGTATAAGTTAGTGTGTTAAGAAAGAATATAGTTTTCCCTTTACTTTGGATCTAGATTTAAACAAAATCTTTAACAGGTCCATCTTGGAAAATGGGTCTTGACCCAACAATGTAATCCTTTTCTACCTGTATAAAAATAAACCTTTTACCCTTTTACCTAACGTGCCACAAAGACGGGTTATATGTTAATCCACACCAGTAAAGTCTTTAACAAAGATATTTTGGCTAGGTAATGTATTTGTAAAAATGTAATGCTTTACTAGTGTCTAACTTCAGTTGCTCTCTATCCCACATGCCTTCTTTTCAGTCTAATTGAAATGAATTTAAATCTTGTGTCTCTACCAAAGAGAGCCAAAAATTGCAGGACACCCAGTGGTGCAGGAAGATTTGTCGCAGAGAGGGAGTTATTGTGAGCCAGTGCACCCAATATCATTCTGCACAGTTGAATCTTAGCAACCTTAGTTTTACCGAAAAATTATCACTCACGTCCCACTTTTGGTAACAAAACTTGGCAAAAGCTAAATAAATCTGCAGTACTAGTTTGCTTATCGGCAAGAACCACGTGAAAGGATACCACAGTTTGGAGCAAAAATAAAGGTGCGTGGCTCTTGGAAGATGGCTACTGAAGCAACCTGAACGCTGGAGCCTAACATGCACACACTATAAAGAGGCAAACCATGTGATGAATACCTTTACTTTGGCACGAATATTTAGATCTAAAAAGATACCTATTTAACTTTAAAAAATTTTCTTTTGGTATCCAATCGTAGTATTATAGTCGTCATGTATAATCAGGGAAAATCAGTAAGAGCATCACAGTGAAACACACATCATACAGCTTAAAAACATAAAAGAAGTTGTTTGTAACCAAACAGTATGTGCAGTCGCTCAGAAAAAGTAAAATAATCTCCATGTTTGCACAGCTCCCCTTGGTAGGCTTCCAGGTGTTGAATACACTTTTTCTCTGGGCCAGTCAGTTTTATCGTAAAAGCTTCAGCCCAGTTGTATCCATTCGACCAGTCTCACTTGCAAGTACAGCGCCATCCATTGCGAGCACCTCCTCTTGGCTCTCCTCTTGTGTAGTGAGAACTGCAAAATACTGACCAAGCCAGATGGAGTAAGCAATAAGATAGACTGAAAAGACTGCAAACTCTTAGGCAGTAGGTGTTATACCTTTTCTAAAATAAAACAAGTAATGCAGTCCTACATCCAATGCCTTCTCCGGGAGCGAGTAGCAAGACTCCAATCCTCCCAGTAACACCCGCCTCTGCTAGGTGCAATAAACACGATTTGTGTTTTTGTTTAGGCGAATCCCACTTTACTGCAGAATGGAAAATCTGCAAAACCTTTCCTGAAATAACTAAAGAAAAAAGGGTAGAAAGATTTAAAAAGAAGTCTCCCCCGTTGAGTCCGGCGAGGTCTGAACAACCCAGAACTTTGATTATCTCTAAAAGATAAAAATACGGATATGGAACTGATCGCTAAGAAAGGGGACCCTTGTAAGATGAAAAGAGCTGGGGATACAGCTGCTGTACTGGCTCCAGCCCCAAAAAATAACACACTGAATCTCATGATAAGCCTGAGGAGCTCCAGGTGGTGAAGCCGGTAATGCCTTCCGCCGAGGCCATGGCACAGGCCTTGCAAGTCTTACAGGCACTTTAGGCTGCAAATCCTCAATTTTTGACACCAATTCCAATGGTTACAGCTTCGGTTCCACAGTTTGTACCTCCGTCGAAACAGGATTCTGTTCTGCTTTCCCAGGACCCATGTTTTTAACAATATGAGGAGGATGAGGAAGAGAGTGGAGAGCCTTTTGAGCCAGAGGTCTCTCTTGATCCCGCGGTGATTCCCCTCCAAGGTCAACCAAGGATTACTCCTCTCATTATACATTTGTTAGATGCCCTAGATCTGGCTACAAATGAGTCTGTGGAAGATGAGGAAGTAGATTTTTTAGAAATGATGGGCCTAGCACCTACAAAACGGCTGCTACTACCAATCCAGTCTCTGAAAAAACAGGTCTTGAATGTTCTTCAGACCCACATGGCAAGGGCTGAGTTGTTTTCTCACCCTGACCACGAAGGGGTGGTACAGACTGCATGCAGCCTGTGATGAGGCCAAAGTGCCCCTGGCTTCACATCTTCCAGACAGGGAGTCTAGGAAACTAGATAGCATGGGGGAAAAAAGGCTGTCTAGCAGTCTGAGATTGCTGTCCAGGAGCTATGGGGGTAGGGGGTTGTGGAGTCCATGCTGGGACACCCCCCCCCCGCAGTAGTGACTTAAGCATCAGCAGAATTTTGAGATCGTTGGCAGCCACCAGAGCAGTATTGTGGGCCAAAATAAACTGCAGGTGCATAAGCAAAGAGGAGTGCCAGTCGTTTGCGAGAGGAGGAGTAGTAGCCAAAGTGTAAATTTGAAGAGTGAGCACTACTGGCCAATTGCTGTCCGGGAGCTGTGGCGACAGGGGTAGGGGTTGTGGAGTCCATGCTGGGACCACCTCTTCCCCACAGTAGAGGGACAAGCATCAGCAGAATTTTTGCCCCATTATTAGTCGCTGGGTGCCACCCAGCATTCTGACTGGGGAGGAGGAAAAGCTGAACTCTGGAAGGAGGACTTCTGAGACATTCTAGCACAACAGGAACTGAAACTCTTCAAGGCAGATAAATCATCTTGATAAGGTGCTGAATAAGGGCAATGTGTTTAAATTGATGTAGTATTTTACTCCATTGACTGTTAGGTGTTGAGGAGATGCTTAACCTATTAGCTGTTAGCTACTTATGTTTCCCTAGTTTAGACTGCTAGATCTGTTAGCTGATAACTTGATACCTAGATTAGGAGTTGGTTTATAGGCGGTGGTGAAGCTGCTGGGCGGATTACCTAGTTAAACTGTTAGAAATGTTAAAGCTACAGTCTTTACCTAGATTAGGAGCTGGTTCTAGGGCTGGGTTTATCTGCTGGAATGATTAGGGCTGTAGGACTTAAATCTTATACTCCCCAGTATGGCCACTTGAGAAGGGTGAGAAGTAGCACCTCGGGAGGAGACTAGGTAAGGGGATGGTCCCATCAAAGGTAGAGAGGGACAGGTAGGGTGGCCTTTAGCTACCACAGTAGGTATCTTTGGTAGGCTTGTGGGTTGCATGGGCTGTGGGGTGGCAGTCGTGCTAAATTGGACCAGAAGGAGGCTGCCCACTCTGCAGACAGTTATTGCAGATCGGAGAGGTAAACTGGCTAAGGAGACAGTTGGAGCTGGGGGACGATAAAGAGATATGGGAGGCAGGTGGGAGGGAGAGGTGAGGCCAGAGCATGGATCAGAAACTGGGGGAGACATGCTTCAAAACCAGGAGGGGAGATCTTGGGGACCGAGGACCCTTGGCAAGGGAAGCTGATGCCAGAGTGATCGCTTCTGGGGTAAGTGGTCCAGCTCAAAGGAGGGGATAGGTCAGGGAGACCAATATGGGGCAGCCTAGAAGAGCAGACAGAGGAAAAGTTGACCAAAAGGAGGACAGGCTAGGAGGGGTGGATAAGGGGCATTCTAGAGGGGAGGAGTCGGGGGGGAATCGGGTCAGGAGAGGGAGGTTGGCATAGAATGTTACAATAAATTTGAGCTACTACGCAACCTAGAAAGTGAGGAAGGAGAATGTGGAAACGAGGGGAAAGAAATTGAGGGAGGAAATTGGAAACCCGGGGGGTGGTTAGGGACCGGAAATTAGGATAGAAATGGCTCCAGTGGGAGAAGTGGGAACTTAACTGTTAAGCAAAAGGGGGGAGGCAACATATAGAGGACGTGGAGGTTGAGGGCATGAGGGACGGGAAACTGGAAGACAAGGAGGAGCGGGAGGGGAGCCCCTCTGGGAAGATGGACCTTACCAGAGAAGGGGCCCTAGATAAAGGGGACCAATAGGGGGCCATTGGGGGTAGAAGCATAATTATGAGGGGGGAGGACGAAGGACTGGGAGCAGGGAAAATAAAGTCCAGGGGACGGGGACAGATGAGAGGGATAAAGGGATACCCAGTCGGGGGGATCTGAGACAAGTGGGTATACAAAGGGCAGCAGGAAAGGGAGTGACAAAGGGGGTCTCATGAGGAGGGACTTCCTCCAGTGGAAGGAGGTAGTGGGTCAAGGGGAGGGGGAGGAGGCAGGGCCAGGAGCACAAAACTGAGGACATCTAAAGTTTGAATGGGTCATAAAGGTTCTACTGCTGGGGGATTCCATGCTTAGGGGGATACATTGGGAGGGATGGAGGGGGTCATCCCAGCCAGGTTAAGGTAGTAAGTATCTCTGGGATGACGGTGCACAGGGCAAAGTTCCTGGTGTACGAGCTGGCTAGGGATTGTGGAGGGAAACCTGATTTCCTGGTGCATTTGGGGATGAATGATATAGAGCAGGAGTTCTCAAAATGTGAGGCGCGCCTCCCCAGGGAGGCGCGTACCTCTTTCAGGGGAGGCGCGGGATGTTTTGGGAAAAAAGTGTAGCTGCACCACGCGCCTTCCATTCCTTTCCTGACTAGCCACATCACTAACACACCTCCCCTACCGCGCTCCACTCGCTGCATGTGTACAATTACCATCCTCCCCCACGATCTCCTGCTTGCAAGAGGCTGTACTGCAATGCCCAGCTCTGTACACTCCCTGCCTCAAACTGTTTAAACCTAGTGGGGCTAGGAAGGGATCCACAGCCGCCAAACAAAATGCAGAAAAGGTCTGTATCAGACCAATAGGAGTAGGTCTGTATCAGACCAATAGGGAGCAAGATTGGTTTGGCCAATCAGTAGGCAAACTTAGCTAGCCAATCATCGGCTGGCTTCCGCGGGCTTTCTCGGCCAATCAAAGGCCATCTCAGGACAGTGTCGTCATCGCTTCCGGCAGTAAAGCATGGCGCAAAGTCGGGGAGTTTCAACTTTTGCAGAGATTGCAATCGCCTGCCCAAAGCCGCTAACTTGGACCGCCTGCCTAAAGCTGCTGATTTGATCCACCGCCAGCTGCCGTCTCAGACCTTCACGCTTTGCCGCTGCCACCTGGGATCCACACTTGACTGCCGCCTAGGACCTGCATTTCCGCCCACTTTAGCTGTTGCCTGGAAGCTCTCCTCATTGTGGCTTCCACCTCCCGCCTGTAGCTGCTGCCTCGGACCTCCTGAGTTTCAAACCGAGCCATCTTCTGCCTTCCAGACTTCTCCGACCCACTCTGTAAAGGGCTGGTAAGGACTTGTTCTGTACTGCATAAATGTTTTGTATGCCCAAAGGGGGTTTAAAATGGTGGCAGTTGGGGGGGAAGAAGGGTTGAAATGGCACACTGTTTTTGGTTGGGGGGGGTCATATATGGTGTCTCTGTCCTGAAACAGAGAGTTGGCTCACTGTTTGTTTTGGATGGCTGGTGTGGGTCATATATGGGTTCATTGCTCTGAAAGAAAGCTGAAATGGCACACTGATTTTGGTGGCTCATATATGGTGTCTCTGTACTAAAAGAGAGAGTTGAAACTGCTCACTGTTTGTTTTTGATAGCTGGGGGGGTCATATATGATGTCTCTGTGCTGAGAGAGTTGAAATGACACACTATTTTTGATGGCTGAAGGGTAGGGGTCTTTGCAGATCTTTAGGAGGGACCCTGCCTGTGCTGGCTTCATATGTGATGGTTTCTATAGAATGCGTTTTGGGCAAAAGGGCCTTCTGGTGTGGCTTGAGGGGGTAGGTGTGTTCTGCAGGTCTCAAGCCCAGGAGCACTCCCCACCCCGGCACTTCACTTCAAAAGCAGAAAAACCTGCCTGTTGGATTCAAATGAATAGAAGTTTACAAAGTGCCAATGTGTTATTCATTATTACAGGTAGCTGGCAAGTGCACAGTGGTAACCATGCAAAAGTTGACCAGAAATCTTATTCAGTGCATATACGTGCGGTGCACTAATGGGCAGTTCTTACACAATTACCGCAGTATGGAAATATGTATGTAAATGAGGTCACGACACATGGGGAGGCCTGGCATTTTTTCAGGCCCAGTAGGGGAGGCTCACCATGGCAAGGTCTGAGAACCCTTGATATAGAGGGAAATGGCGTACTGGAAGTCCAAGCTGGATTCCAAGAACTAGACAGAGTATGTCGAGATAATGATGCAATATTTCCTTCTCAGAAATATTGCCAGTACCAAGGGCCTCTGTGGAGGACAATATGAAGATGGAGGGATGATTGGCTTAGGAAGTGAGGTAAGAAAGGGGTCGGGGTATTGAGGACTGGGGGACTTTGGGAGGACAAGGGACTGTATGCAAGGAATAGAGCTTCACCTTAACCTGATAGGGAAGGAGGTCCTTAAGCAGGGGTTGGCGGACTGTATTCAAACTAAGGGGGTTTAAACTTGGGGGGTTAAGGGAGGGTAGACTGGAAGTCCTGACCTCTCGAGAAGGGTCTAGCCTTCAGCCCCAAGGGAGGGGCAGGCAACAGACCAGGGAGCGCGATTCACTGGGGGCGTAAAGGCGATCAGACGATATGGTATCCGAGGGAGCAGGGACAAGGATTGGGGTGGTGCTAGTAAATGCCAGGAGCTTGGGTGTCGGAGTTCCAGGCCATGTTTGAGGGAGGAGAGATGTGCAGCAGTAATGGAAACTTGGGCCA
The DNA here is from genome assembly GCA_016271365.2 of Neoceratodus forsteri. NCBI lineage: Eukaryota > Metazoa > Chordata > Ceratodontiformes > Ceratodontidae > Neoceratodus > Neoceratodus forsteri. The sequence goes on from CM057451.1 coordinate 1,156,334,226, forward strand.
ACACAAACCACGACTGGGACTTAAATGTAAGGGACACTTTGCTTAGGAAGGATAGAAAGGAGGGCAGAGAGGGAGAAGTAGCTATGTTCATCAGATAGCATAGAAATTTCCAAGGTAGAAGAGGCAGAGGGAAATGTGGAGGCCTTATGGGTCACCTTGCATACCTCAGTAGGAGGAAAGGTCAAATTGGGAGTGGTATAGGCACCCAGGATGGGGATGTTCTGGAGGACTGTCTGCTTGATAACATTATAGCCCAGTGTGGGCCTAAGGGGGAAGGAGTGGTGGTGGTGATGGGGACCTTAATATGCCAGCTACAAACTGGAAACCATGACTTCTAATGTGGCCAAGGAGCAGAGACTGCTGGATGGCTTTCAGGATGTGTTCTTCACTCAACATGTGTTGGAGCCTACAAGGGAGGGGCATGTCCTGGACGTGGTCCTAGCGGAAAGGGAACTAGTGAGGATCTGATATTAGGGTTCCCTGGCTGGGAGTGACCATGACACTCTAGTTTGAATAAATCTTGGTGGGGGAGGGATAGTTCTGGGACTTTGGCTGTGGATTTCGGGGGTGGATTTTGTGGTATGGGAAAAATAGTCTAGGACCATTTGAAAATTAAAACTAGGACGGATGTTGAGAGGAGATGGAGGTCATCAAACAGGGACTGCAGGAGGCAGTTAGGAACTGCAGAAATGAAGCATAAGGGGACGAGGTCACACAAACCATTCTGGTGGTCTAGGGAGGTTCAGGATGTGGTCAGGGAAAAGGCTGCATACAGTGATTACAAAAATGAGGGGAAAAGGAAGCAGCCAGACAGGTCACCGGATGCAAGGGGGCTAAGTCCAGTAGAGCAGCGGCTGCACAGGGGATACAGGGAGGGGAAAAGGGGTTCTTTAGGTATATCAGGGAGAGGAGAAAGACCAAGGACCAGATTGGCAGATTGAAAACAGAAGGGGGGTGGAGGTCCTAAATGAGTATTTTGCCTCAGTGGTTCACTAGGGAGGGGGTTGGGAAATGTACAGAACGGGATCGGTTGGAGTTAGAAGGGACCGGATAGAAATGGCAGAGCAAAAGACAAGGATAAGCTGGGAGGGATGGGTACCCCAAGGGTTCCACATTGGGATAGATCTGCAAGTGGGGGAGGGACTGATGATGAAATCCCACTGAATGGGTGTAGAATACCCTATGGCCCTAAACAAGGAAAATCTCCAGGGCCGGGTGGCATACATCAGAGAGTTCTATGGGAATTGGCGGATATACTAGCTGAACCCCTGGCAGAGCTCTACAGTAGGTCACTTGAGACAGGGATAGTGCCTAGGGATTGGAGAGAGGCACATGTGCCAATCCATAAAGGGGGGTCGAGGGAAGTGACGAGTAACTATAGACCTGTCGGTCTGACATCGGTGGTGGGTAAAATATTGGTGGGAATACTGAAGGAACATTTTGGGAGGTTCTTGTAGGAGACAGGATGCCATGATAGTTGCCAACATGGGTTTGTGCCTGGTAGATCGTGTCAAACTAACCTTGTGGAGTTCTACGAATAGGTGTCATCGGAACTGGACAGGGGAAAACCTGTGGATGTGCTATTCTTGGACTTCAGCAAGGCGTTTGACTCGGTCCCACACAAAGGCCTACTGGAGAAACTGTGGGGAATGGGAGTGGGTCCATTGATGGTCAGATGGATAGGTAACTGGCTGGCTGAGCACACCCAGAGTGTAGTGGTCGAGGAGAGCTTATCCCCTAGAGGGGTCATAAGTGGGGTGCCACAAGGCTCGATCCTGGGGCTGATCTTGTTTAATGCATACATCTCCGAAATCAGGGATGGTATAGGCTGTGAAATGTGTCTCTGCTGACTACAAGCTGGGGGCAGTGGTTGGGGGGGGGTGGCCCTGCAAGGGGACCTTGGATAGGTGGGCTCACATCTGGAAATTAAATTTTAATCCCTCCAAGTGCAAGGTGTTATATCTTGAGAGAGGGAACCCCAAACATGAGTGCACCCTGGATGGGGAGGTGTTGGAGGCCACGGCAGGGGGAAAAAGATCTAGGGGTTCTAGTGGATCCAAGTATGAATAACTCCAAGCAATGCAGGAGGGCAGCAGTCAAGGCAAATAGGATGTTGGGATGCATCGCAGGGGATCACCTCAAGGAGTAGGTAAGTGATTCTACCACTGTACTGTTCTGGTTAGACCACACCTTGAGTACTGTGCGCGGTTCTGGAGACCGCACTAAGGGATATATACAGCTCCTGGAAAGGGTCCAGAGGAGGGCAACTAAGATGATACGGGTCTAAGGGATTTGACGATGAGAAGAGACTGGAGGAGCTCTGCCTGTTCTCATTGGAGGAGAGGAGGGACTGGGGACATGATTGAGGTCTTCAAGTACCTCAAGGGAATTAATAGGAGTGAGCAGAGGATCTTTAGATTAAGGGAGGGTATCACCAGGGGGCATGGTTTGAAATTGGAAGGAGGAGGGGAGAAAGTGGAAGTATTTCACTGAGGGTGGTGGAACCTTGGAATGTGCTGCCTGGTGAGCTGATTCTGGCTTCTACAGTGGAGGGGTTCAGGAGTGGGTGGGACAGGTACAGAATGGGAAGGCAGCAGGGGTGGGCCTGGGATGGATGGTAGGAGAAACAGGAAAGCAGTGGGGGAAGAGACCTCGGCACCCACATGGGGTCCTGAGGCATGAGCAGACTCGACAGACCGAAAGGCCTATTCTGCTGGCAATTAATATGTTAGTCTGGGCATAAGGCAAGCCAACTATATGGCTTATGCTGCCTGGTATCAGACATCCTTCTGGCAGTCATTCATGTCCATGGTGGATAAGGCACAACCAGGGCTTGCAGCTGACTTGGCAGAGATGGCTGTGTGGACTGGAGGCTGCTAAGTACCAGTTCCACATGACAGTAGATTCCAATGATCTCGCCGATCGACGGATGGCACTTACTGTGGCCCTCAGGCGATTTGCATGGTTCAGGGCCACAAATTTGTCAAGACACCCAGAATAAGACCATGGACTTCCCCTGCGCAAACAGTGTATTTGGGGACAAGACCGAGGCATACATGACAAAAGTGGATGAATACAAAAGCAATTCAGCAAGGAAAGGCCTCTACCTCTTACACAGAGGAAGGGAGGTATGGGAGAGCGACATATGGCAGGTTCTTTCTGCCATGCCCCAGTACCAGCAACACACTCGCTACTTTAGGGGCAGAAAGGGTTTCAGGCATGAGTGACAAGCTACTCAAGCTTCACCACAGCAAAAACAAAATCCCTGATGTGATTACCAGGGTTGCCTCCCCAGTTCTAGTACGGGCAGGCTAACTCATTACCTCCAGGTTTGGAAAACATCACCACAGACAAGTGGGTCCTGGAGGTAGTGAATCGGCCTAGTCCTCAACTTCAAATCATTTCCTAAGTTAAGGTTCAGGGTTTTCAGACCAGCTACCACCTCAGAAAGGAAACTTCTGGAGGTAGAGGTAACAACTTCTGTCAGAGCAAAGCAGTAGAACCAGTTCCACCATCACAAAGAGGAAAGGGCTCTACCCAGGTACTTCCTAACTTTGAAGAAAATGGGAGTGCGACCATTTAGGCTTAATTATGAACAAGCATCGCAAAAAGTCAATGTTCCAAATAGTTACTTCGGCAATGATGCTTCCAACTCTACAAAAGGGAGATTGGCTGGCTTTGCTAGATCTAAAGGATGCTTACTTCCACATCCCCATAAGGGAGTCTGGTAGAAAGCACCTTAGGTTCAGACTACCATCAGGACACTACCAGTTCTCAGTCATGCCATTCAGCCCAACCTCAGCACCCAGGGCTTTCACAGAGTGCCTGGCAGTGGTGGTGGCATACTCAGCAGGCAGGGCATTACAGTATTCCCTGCACTGGATGACTGGCTAGTTGTAGGAAAGTCACCTCAACAGATGAGGGTGACCTTACAGGGAACCCAGGATCTCCTGGAATCACTGGGATTATTGATAAATGTCAAAAAGTCTGTCCTGGAACCAGTTCAGGTACTGAATTTCATGGGTACAGAGTTGGACACCTTAAAAGGAAGAGCCTTCCTTCCCCAGGAAAGGGCAGACAACATAGTACAGCTGGCTGTAACCAATGTTCCCTCTAATTTTCAGTCTCTGTGGGTGGGCGACTGATATGTGTGTGCGGCACTTTGTGCAAAAAAATTGATTCATGTGCGCAAATTGGGTGGCCCAAACAAGTGATATATTTTATTGTCAATAAACAGTAGAAAACATAACCAAACACTCAAATACTCACTGCAAAGTATTAATATACATTCTGACATAGATTGAAGCTTGGATGTGCATTATGCACCATAACAGTATGGATTGGAAACGTGTAAACTATGTACATTTTAAAGAGTCTTGCATGCATCTAAAAGGAGGGCTGTTGATGATGCATTGCTAAGAAATCAACATTTACTCTTTTTCTCTCCTGTCTTTCCCATTCTTACAGTGGATGTATATTTTATTAAGATCCATTTTTCCACCAGATGCTAAAAACAATTTTGTTTGCATCAGCATATCTAAATGGTTTTCTTTCAAGCGGTTTCTTTGTTTGCACTTAATGCAGTTCATGAGGCTAAAGCCTCTTTCACAGTCAGCTCTAGAAGCTTGGAATGTAGTAGTAGTAGTAGTACAATTTATTGTTCAGCATAAAGCAGTTACAATACACTAAAATCAGGACAAAATATAGTAAATATAAATAGACAATAAATAAATCAACAAGGAACTTAAGTATCTTTACAGTGCAATTCAATCTAGCAGTGTCCCTTGAGTACTTTTTCACACAAAAAACCTCCACAGGACTTCAAGTCCTCCTAATAAACTTTACAAATAAGCTGAAATTAAAAATCTTGCAAAGATCTCTACCATGTTTTTCTCTTTCATAGTAAACAAATTTTCCAAAAGATCCTCCAGGGGGAGACTGAGATCAACTAACAGTCCACCCAGCATTTTTTTCTAGTTCATTCGTACCTAGGACGCAAGAGTACCACATGTTTGAGATCATCTATCATCTTCACTCCACATTTACAATATGGAGAAAGTACCCCCTCTCTTCTTTGTCTGAAATGAATGCATTGAGCATTACAATTTTCAGTTCTGAATCTTGTATAGAGTCTTCTCGTTTAGGACAGGTTAAAAAGAGAGATATGGCTCATATCCCCATGAAATCTTTACTTTTTATAACATCATATAGCTTAAGCTTGGAGAGTTGAACATGACAAGAATTTTCTCTAAGTCAATAAGCCTTAATTTGACATCCTGCCTAATCTCCTGAAATGGTCTCGTTTAAATTATATATAGAGGTGGCCCAATCTGGCTGGCATTATTGTTTCCTTAATAAGTTGAATAAAGGGATGTACATATCCCATGCTGGCCAATTTGATGGCTTTTTACACATTCCTGGATATCTTTGTTGGGCAAAAGAAAGTTTCAACAGAAAGAGAATCTGTCAGTCACAGATGAGAGAAGTCAAGGAACATTGTCCTAACTCCAAGGCAAGAATACAGCTTGGAGTTCCATTTGGCAACATTAAGATGCATCTATAGAGTTTATTCAGAATTATTTCTAATTCTCTAACCTTAGTATGACCCCAGATTTCAGAGGTGTATGTCATGCTCATTCTTATTTTGGCATTAACAACTCTTAATACCGCTCTGACCAATGACTTCCCCATCTTGCTGTTAAATATTTTTAGGGCATTTACCGAAGATCCCATTTTAAATTGAATTGCCTCTAAATATTTGGTCCAAGATAGACTATAGGCAAAATGGACACCTAAATAGTCATAACACTTAACAGTGTCTATATGGTTACTGTTTAGCCTAAAGCCTACCGTATTCTTGGTTTGAGAGCAAAAAACTACAGTGCTGGTCTTGCCAGATTAACTTTTAGTTTCCTTTGAGAACAAAGAGATTCAAAGTGAGCCAATTTTCTTTTAAGACCTAGTACTGAAGTAGAGAGCAAGACTAAATCTTCTGCATATGCTAAACATTCAATCCTGTGATCATTAATTTTGGAACATGAAAATCTGGGTTACCAAACTGATCCAAGACTGTATCAATACAGATGTTAAAGAGTGGAGGGCCAAAATAAACCCGTGTCTGACCCCCACGTTTGTCTCAAATCTATCAGTTAGATGACCATACTGATTATACTGGACCCTTGCCCACATATTTTCATATAGTCTAATAATGACATCAAGAAGTTAGGCCTCCAACTTCAGATCCTTAATGTAGCCCAAAGGATTTTTCTACTAATGCTGTCGAAGGCCAAGGAGAAGTCTACAAAGCACAATGTAATCTGGTTTTTCTCACTTTAGTATACTTCCAGATCAGGTGCCGAAGCACGTAACAGTGTTGTACTGTAGAACAGTCGTTCCAGAAACCGTTCTGTGCCTCATTCAATACTGCGTTCTCCTCGACCGACGACAGCAATCTGCCGAACATTATCCTAGAGAAAATCTTCTGTGAAACATCTATCAAACTAATAGGCCCGATACATTCTTGGGTCATTCGGATCCTCTTTTTTAAAAATTGGGAAGATAACACTACCTGCCCAACTGGCAGGGCAAGAGTACCCCTGAACCTGGCCACTAAACAGCAAAAGAAGAAAAAGAATCCACCAGTTGGGATAAACCTTATAGAGATCACCCAGGACCCCATCCGGCCCTGGCGCTTTTTTTTTGCCTTAAGCCCAGTCAGTGCCATCCGGATTTCGTCCTCTGTGATCAAGATAGATCTTGGAAAATTTCACCCTCCTGTATTTTGAAAAGCATCAGGTGTCTCCTGCTCTTCATGAGAATAATAGAGCTTGGAGAAATGAGATGCCCAAACTTCAGGTGTAATATAGGCTTCAATCCTACTGGCATATCTATTATAGCCCTGGGCAACAATATTCCAAAATCGCCTTCCATCCCTACCCAAAACAGCCTGTCTCAGTTTTTCCCAAAGTCCCTGAGTATGTTTATGTCTCTCCCATTCGAGAATTTTCCTACATTTTTATCCCTCAGTCTTTAGCAATTTAAAATCTGCTGCAGACTTATTTCTTTTCTTCTTATGCTGTCTTAGTTTTCCTCCAAACTCTTTCTTTGCCTGTAGGCATACCAAGTTAAACCAAGACTTTTTATAAAGGGACCTAGGACGGTATGTTGTTTTACATCTAGGTCCAAGTAAAGAATGAATTGTTTCTCAATTCTCCAAAATATTAAAGGCCTTACTTTTGTCAGGACCAACTCGTGAATATCACCTAAGACTCCTGTACTAAGAACTTCATTGAAACTAGCTTGATGAATCGGACCCCATCTAATCCTTCTCTTGTTTATGACTTCCAGACTCTCTTCCTGTTGTGCCTCACTCCTTAAAGTCCCAAAAGGGCATTTTTTTTATACTTTTTATTTATATCTTTTATCAATGTTATTCACATTACATATCACTGTTGTAGTACATACAAATTTAAAATTATACACCATTGAGGACGCCACCCCTCTTGATACACACATAGAAATTTAAATAATAATTCCTTACTACATCTTTAAGATACATCATCGGGAGGTATGCAAAATTTAACCCTACTTATCGAGTATATTTCCTTAAAATCAATGTGGCATAAAGCCCATGAGCTGCATGTATAATTATATCAAAGAATAGTTCCCTAGCCTATGGCTAGAGTTTCAAATAAAACTCTGCTTCTTTATATAAAGAAAGTGAGTAAACATGCTTTGCCATTTTCTTGAGTACCTCAAGGTACTAAATACTGTAAGGACTGTGCTCTGTCTGATTCAACTTAAGGCATGCAAATTGACTAGTTTTCTCACAAATATGTAGCCTACACCCCAACTGTAGCCCAGAATGAAATTTTTTGAACCAAATAATAGAACAGAAATACAACCGCAGGCACCTAAAGCCCACTTGGTAAAAACAGTCCGTGAACTACAGTCCATTATCAGGAGCTCCCAACACTTTGCAGCCCAACAAGCTAGTAGTTCATTTATTTATACAAACACTGTTCTTACTAGGAGTAGACAGCCATCAGATTTCAACAATATCTTCTTCATCCTCCCTAAGGAGGACGAGATGCATGCTCTGGCGACTATCAGGTACATGTCTCCGGGTCCACTTCAGCGCTTCTTGAGGGTCAGTAAAATGTAAATCTTCCCCTGGTGTGTAATTCGAGGCGAGCTGGAAAGATCATGCTGTGCGTAGATTCTGCCCTCGTAATATCGAGCAAACCCCATCAAAGCGCTTTTTCTTTTGTCTGGTCGCATAACTGAGATCCAGATAGATACTGACCTTCTCTCCTTCACAGAGTAAAGTCCTCTTCTGCCTGGCCAGTCAAAGGAGGAAGTCCCTGGCCCCATTCCCATCCAGGACTAGCACAATTGCTCTAGGAACTTCAGATTTGCTTGTCAACCCCTTGTCGTAACTCTGTAGGCCTTCTGAATGGGGATCTTATGGCCTGCTAATTGCTGCCCAAACTGTGATTCTAACCATTCTTGCATGAATAAAGGCAAATGGTCTCCTTCTACTTGCTCAGGAATTCGAGCACTCTCAGGTTGTTTGCTCTTGCCTGGTTCTCCAACATTTCTAATCTTGCTCAGAGATGAGTATTCTCTGTCACCAACTTTGCAGACACTCCGAGGGCTGATTCCGACCCCTTCCCAGGTTTCTCCATCTCTATTTTAATAGATGAGACATCTGCTTCCAACACTATTACTCTGCTGGTCAGGGAGTCAAATCAGGATGCCAGACCCTCTACCGAAGAGATCAAATGGTTAATTTTTGGCCCGAGACTCTGCAGCATTTCTTCATGAGGTGTCTCAGGTTCCGAAGCAGTTGGGCCTTGACCAGACCTCATGGTGAACAGGGGAGCGTTTTGTTTGCTCTTTGCTCCCTCTTGACCCGACCTATCTTTCTTTGGGTTACCCATGTCGGTGCTGCCAATCTTCCGATTAATATTCCAGCCGTTTTCTTAATTTTAGCTGCCTTGTGAAGCACCAGATTTTAAGTTTTATTTCTCAGAAAGACAGAGCTGCAAATCCTTGTGACCGTCTTGCTCGGGCTCCACAGCGCCCCCAAAAGGGCATTTGATGTTAATTACAATAGCACAGTGTGCTGATTCCAGTCTGTCTATGACCTCTAACTTTTGGATCAGCTTTACTGCTTCCAAATTGGTCCAAACCTGATCAGGGGTTGAGGAACCAGCAGGTCCTCGATACATTAAGGATCCAACTAAATCTCCCTGAATTCTCCCATTTAAAATACAGACATTTCTACTGGCCAAGCCCGCTAGCAATCCCCTACCTCTGAGGTTAGATTTTAGATCCTGAGCAGTCCTTGTATATGAGATATTTGGATAATTGTAGATATTGTATGGATCATATCTAAATATACATCCTCCAAGAAACGAGGAGGAATTCTGGCATTAAAGTCTCCTGAAGTAGCTATAGGACAAGATATACCTCATCTAGCAATTAGGTCAATTGCCATTTCAGATCCTGTATGAAAAGGTCAGTGGGATCAGTAGCTGTATTGTGAGGGGGAAAGTATATATTGCAGAGAATGATCTTCTCTTGTCCCTTGCTAATCATTAGAGCCAAAATACCCTCTGACTTAGTAGAAATGTTAGTGATCTCAAAATGTAGCAAAGTTTTGATAAAAAAGGAAATACCCCCTTTAAACCTTCCAAACTTTTTTATCTTTAGTTGCTGGCAGAGTAGAGACAGAATATCCAGCCAATTTGGGAGTTACATTTTCTGTACACCATGTTTCTTGCAGTCCAATAATATCAAAATTATCCAGAAATCTCACTACTTCAAGGTCAATTATTTTAAGATAGATGCCCTCAATATTCCATGAAAGTATAGAACGGGCATCCACATCTAGATCCCCAGTTCCCTTATCCAAATCTAGTTGGCATTCAGAGTTTCATTTGTTTGATATTATCTACAGGCTGCATTTGTCAGGCTGAATCAATAACTGTTAGCAGTAGTAGGTATTAGAGTCAATTAGGTCTCCAAAGTCAATCAGGGGTTATCTGCCTCAAGATTGATTCAGGGCAATCCTTTGTATGTATCAACCCAGAAAAGACTTCACCCAAGTCTAAAGTGTTAACTAAATGTATTTCCAAACAGTCCAGCTTGCTGGCCAGAGAAAACAAGGGTATGAGGATTTTTAAATGTAATATCAATCTGTGTTGTGGGCTCAGGATCTCCATATAACTTTATGGACTCCACCATGTTTCTGAAGATATAAAATCCTAATGTTCTTTCCAAGAGCAGCAACAAATCTTCCCTAACTTTCCTATGGGAATCCTTGAGTGAAACCTTCCACTCAAAGATAGTTATGGTCCTACTCAATCATACTTCTCTCTGCTTCAGTACATGATCCTCTATCACTCCCAAGATTTTTCTCTGTGCTATTGTATCCTTCTCACTCTGCACCTCCCTATGGCGAATCTCTTCTGGGAAGGATGAGACTCTGTAGGAACCTTTGTACATAATAGCTTCATGTTTAGCTTGGAGTGTAGCATACATCAATAAATTTAGCTACCATGCTGTACTGCATGTTAGTCAAAGCAAAGTGGATCATGTCAGTAAATGATTTTAATGATCCTCTCTTTATTTTTTCAGCAACTATAAATCTGAAGTCATTGTACTGGCTAACAATTTCTGCCTGGTCCACTGATGAAAATAAATAGTCCTGATATTTGCTGTACAGTCTCTCAGTATTTGATAAGCCAGACTCAAAGCTGCAATGTGGCACTGCTGCAAAATCAAAGGCAGATCAGTCAGAAAGTTCACCTGCAGGAAATCAGCTGTCCAGATTGTCACATAACAGGCCAATGAATTGCAAAATTGCTGTTGTGCTTACTTCAGCTGTGCAATTAGCCAAAAGCAGTTTTACTGGTTGGCTCCAGTAGACAGTTTCACCCAGGTACTGGCTTCTGATCTTTTTTATTTTTGCTATAGCAATCTGTGTAGCTTCAACTGTTGTTAGACCATTTTTCTGAAACATCTTAGGCCCCGTTCGCACTAAGGCATTTGAAACGGTTCTGAGTGCTTGAACCATTTCAAATGCGTGCTGGCTCGGATCGTGTTCGCACATAACTCGGTTGTAGCTCGCAATTTTGGAAGCGTGCTCAAACCCTGATGAGACCAGGGCTTGAGCACGCTTCCAGAAATCCGTTTCAAAAGTGAAGTGAGCTACTCACAATGTGAACAGACAGGGTCAGATCCATTCGTGCTTGTTTATCCTCCCACCTCTCGATCGTGTGCAAAGCATCATGGCAAGCAGCTGTGCAAGTGCTGCTGAATCAGAATAGAAGGGAAATGGATTAATAGTGAGAACACTCTAGCATGCATCAGCTGAAATGGGTCAATGAAGTGGACTGCAGTGTGAACCCTGCAACATGGTAAGCTGTAATTCGTTTTCAAAAACAGATTGCTGAAACATGCTGTAGTGTGAACAGGGCCTTGCACAACTCTGCCAACTCCAAAAGTACATCATTTAATACTGTTATGGTAATGTGGTATTCAGGGTTGGACAGCTTCTTAAAGCAGTACTTAGCAATGGGATATTTGATGGATGCATGCATAATTGTATGTGATGTCATTTACCCTAGGTATGGTTTACAACAACTATGCTGGGTATTGTCAAGCTCAGTTGGGGGTTTAAAATGTATTTTTGCAATGTAGTGAGTGAGTCAGTGTGATATGTGAGAGAGGAGATGCATTTAGGAGACCGTATTTCTCTTCTGTTCCGGATCCATACTAAGCATAGTCTGAATTTATGAAATTATATGAAGAGGAAATTTTTGCACTGCCATTTCTTGCTGTCCACTTTTGAATTACTATCCCCATGTAGCCAACATGGGGAACCTTTACAAGCACTGATTCATTGAATCTCAAATGTATATAATGGAGACCCCATTTTAAAGAGAAGCGCAATCTCATCTCTCTAGACATATGTACAGTTAGTGTCTCATCCTGCTAATTGAGAAGGTTATACCCATCCCAGCCCCAACAAATACATAAAAAAATGACACAGAAACAGACAGGTTGCTTTGATGCTTTTTTGTAAACAAAAACTATAGTTTTCCCGTTTTCTTGTACAAAAAAAAATGAACACTCTTTCAACGGTGAAGCTTTAAATCCATTATAAACACATTTTATATGTGAGACACTGCTTGGGGAGGAGGCAGATTACACTGAAGTTGTGCAACTTTAAAACTGAAATAATATAATACACACCCTATGTCAGATAATATCTGCATTGCTTTGCTGGGGGGCATCTACCAAACAAATAAAACATGCCATTGCTGTGAACAGCAGGGGAATACTGTTCATTATCAAGTACTGTCTTACTGAAAAGAGGTGTCAAGCTGAAAACATTGATGTAACTGCAAAGCCGATTGGTTGGAATTTTGCCTTTGCTCTATAAGTGGAGCGAGATCGAGATGTCTGGCTTGTTAACTGCTGGCTTGTTAAAGTTAATGGGTTGTGGCCTTGGGGGTGAGCATACAATGTTTCTTTCCCATTCACTTTCATGTCCTGTAATCTGAGTCTTAAATCTGAGTGATGACTGTAGTCACTACTTCATGAACATGAGGATCTCTGTCAGCTGCTTTGTGCGCTACTACTGAAGCTGTGTGCGGGTTACTTCTGACTGCTGTGCGGACGCACATGCGCACACCTTATGGGGAACATAGGCTGTAACCCCCCCCAACACACACACACACACACACACACACACACACACACAGACCAAAACCACCATGAGTGGTTTCTAAACAGGCAAGTGTTAGAGATAGTGTTTCACAGGTGGGGCACTCGAGATGGACCAGTTCACCTCACAGGACAACCAAAATGTTGCTGCAGGCCTCCAGAAAGAGGACAGTTCCTCTGGATGCTCTAGTGCTGGATTGGTAATGGAGGAAGCTATATGCATTTCCCTTTCCTCTAATTCTCAGGGTCCTGATCAAGCTCGGGTCCCAGCCAGCTACAATGATCCTAATGGCTCCAGATTGGGCGGACAACCATGGTACCCACTACTGCTGTCAGTCTCCCTCCCATATACCTCCCTCAGACACGACCTCCTCCCAGGGAGGATCCTGTACCCAAACCTCGGTCACTGAGACTCTAGACCTGGCTCTTGAAGACTTGGAGTATGCTGGTCTCACAGCTTTGAGAGCATCGCAGTGTCTTGAGGGATCTAGAAAACCTTCAGCCAAGAAAACTTGTGCTCCAAATGGAAGAGGTTTTCTGTGGTGTAACGATCACAGCATAACACCTGCCCAGGCAGGATTGCCAGTCCTCTGGACTATCTCACACATTTATATTCATTGGGCTTGCAGCCCACTACGCTTAAAGTCCATTTAGCTTCAGTTTGTCTGTCTCTCTCTGCTGGCAAGGGTGTCTCTATGGCATCAAATCTTATTTTCAAAATGATTTAAGGGACTGGCACATTTACACCCTCACGTGAGGAACCAGTGCCAACATGGGATCTTAATGTTTTGCATTGCCAAGCTTATAGAGCCTCCATTTGAGCATGTGGCTCATCTGAAAATGTGACTTGGAAAACTGTCCTTCTGGTGATCATGACTTCAGCCAGACACATTAGTGAGCTCCAGGCTTTATGTACAGAGCTAAACTATGTCTAGTTCCGCAGGGATAAAGTGTTGAGGTCAGATCGGAAGTTTTTGCCAAAAGTGGTCTCTGACTTTCATCTGAACCAGTCAATCACTTTACCAGTTTTCTTCACTGATGAGCGCAGGCTTCATAGCCTGGACGTAAAAAGGGCATTGCGTTACCACATTACTCGTACCAAGCCCCACAGGCAGGACAGACAGCAGCTGTTACTCACTTATGGGGATGTGGGAAAAGGAAAGCCAGGGACTAAAGGGACTCTCTCATGCTGGAGAGTGCAGTGTATTCCATGTTGTTGCAGTAAAGCTAACAAGGAGCCCCCATTAATACTGCGGGCACACTTCACAAGGGGTACAATTGCAACAATTGCAGCTTCAAGAGACATTTCCCCTACTGGAAATACGTATGTAAAGCAGCTACCTGGAGAACAGTGCACACTTTTTTACAAAGCTCTATTGCCTGGATACTCAGTCCAAGAGTTATGCCAGGTTTGGCTCAGCAGTTCTGCAGAGCCTATTCCCAAAATAGGTTCTGTGCCCACCTCCAAAGATATTGCTTCATAGTCTGCAAGAGTTAAGAATATTGAAGAATTCCTGGGCTTAGACGAAAAAATTACTCACCTTAGCAATCTTGTTTTTTCCAAGGTATTCTTAAATATTAACTCGCCCTCCCTGCTTCCCCATCCAGAACCACTGGCCTCTACATAACAGTTGGGTGTCTGAGTTAATAGGTTCAGAACATGTGTTATAAAGGGTTTTGAACACAGATAGGTTTTGTTTCCTCTTTAGTCCTATATGACTGTTGGGGACTTTTTGGTTAACTTTTTATATACTCATATTAGCTAGGGGTTCTACCCCATAGACTGTTCATGAAATCTGAGCATGTAGAACACATCATTTGGTAAGGGCAGCAGTTTGAATGGTGGCACGAGCCAAGGAGTGTTCCATCATTTACATACATTCCATTCTCCAGGCAGTTCAGCGCTGGAGGCTGACTGAAAGAGTCAATAATATTGAAGAATACCTTGGCAGAAACAAGATTACTGAAGTGAGTCATTTTTTCTTTTGCATAGCAGTTTTCTTTTTAACCACATTTTATTTTCCCTCTTACTTCTTTTTACTTGAGTATAACTGTTAGTGCTTCAGTTCCCAGTGTTAAGGAACCAAGCTGCTTTTCTTATTTGCAGTTTTTCTTTAAAAAAAAAAAAAAAGTTGAAGGTATTTTTTGGTTAGCGGTTCATTCATTTTAGGGAACCAGACCACAAATTGTAGTTTTCCTATTTGGGAACTTTTTTTTTTTTTTTAAGAGGGTCTTTCTATATTGGTATGTCACAGACCCAAAAAAGAAAAACTGACCTAAAGGCTTCAAAAATTGTGCAGAGTGCTACAACATCTTGGCAAAAGCCCACAAGTTGTGTTTTAAGGTGTCTAGGCCCTGATGATTCACAAACTGATTATGAGCTTTGCACTAGATTTTGCCCCAAAACTGTGAAGGAAAGGGCCAAAAGTTTAAAAATCATTATGGCTTCACAGTCTGCCTCTGTCACCAAAGCACACTGATGAGGGCCCTTTCTCCCAAGGAAAGGTCTGTTAGACATGTCTGATTCCAGGGTTCTTGAAAAAGGGAATTCAGAGGTAGCCACACATAAGAGATTCTCTGTGCAGGTTCCAGAGTTGGTTCCTGGTACAAAAAAACAGAGAAATATGTTGCTGCCCCTCCTCCTAAAGAAGGAAAGGACCATCAGTAGACAGAGCAAAAATGCCCTCTGTGGAGGCCATGACTTAGGCTCTGCAGTTTTTTTTCAGGTTTTCCAAGCCGTGGGCTTATTAATGGGTAGACTGGTTCCTCCTCCATGTCCTGTCTCCTCCTCGGTTCCTGAGGACCAGGAAGCTAAATTTTATTATGAGGAAGAAGGGTTCCCCTGAGCAGGAGTTCAGTTAGTCTCCCCAGGGTCAGGAGGATTTTTCCTCTCACTCTGCTTTCGTTGGGCAAATTGTAAATACCCTCAACCTATCCACCGAGGAAACTGTGGAAGATGAGGTTGAGGTGGAATTTTTGGATATGACGAGGATAACCCCAAGAGGTTGCGTCTGCATTTTCACAGACCCGTTGAAAGCAACCTGCAAGTTGTTGCAGACCATTGCTTCCACTCTGGGGATCAGCAAGAATATTGAGAAGTACCAGCTGGACAGGTGTGATGGTGAGTATGTCTGCTCACACCCAGATCATGAAGGGGTGGTACAAGTGGCTGCTTGTGACAAAGCTAAGGCTCTCCTTTCTACTGAGCTTCTAGACAAGGATTCCAAGAAACTAGACAGTATGGGGAAGAAGGTTTATACCCCTTTGCTGTTGAGGCAGGCTGTCTACATGGCCTATGCTGCAGAGTACCAGAAGACCCTCTGGAACTCTGTACTGGCCATGTGTGCTAAAGCTTCGGGAGACCTGGAACAAGATTTGGCAAATGCCGCCAAAACTGCCCTTCATGCTACCAAATCCTAGTTCCATATGGTAGTGGATACCAATGCCATATCTTTAAGGAGGCTTGCTTGGCTCAGAACCATTAAAGTGTCCCAGGACACCCATGCAAAAGCCAAGCATTTCCCATGTGAGAACAGTTCTTTATTTGGTGACAAGACTGAGGCATGCATGAAAAAGGTGGAAGAGTACAGTCACCTATTAAAAAAAAAAAAAAAAAAAAAAAAGGCCTCGTGGAAGTGGAGGTAGTGGTTATTTCCTTTCTGCCTGTGGTTTCTCCGAGATGAGGTGTTTTGAAGGACAGAAGCAAAAGAAGCTCCAGACAGGCTGATCCAGCTCCAGCACCAAAGGCTCCGCCCAAACAGAACCCCTGATAAGTCTGTCCAGGTTGCCCATCCATTGCCAGTGGGAGGAAGGCTGGCTCACTTCTTCCAGGAATGGAAAACCTCACCACAGACAAATGGGTCCTTCAGACCTCCCACTCCAACAGAAAGGATTTTGCTGGAGTTGTAGGTCAAAAGGTTGCAGACAAGTGCAGCAGATAGTTGTACATCTCAGTGGGGAAAGGGCCTTACTCAAGGTACTTTCTCAACTGCAAGAAAATGTGTAGTGGTGACCTATTTTGGACCGCTGATTCCTGAATAAACACCTGAAAAAGGACAAGTTCAAAATGATAACCCAGGTTTCAATGATATCCCTGCGCAGGGAGACTGGAAGGCATCCTTGGGCCTGAACGATGCGTATCTTCACATTCCAGGTAGGCCCAGTCACAGGAAATACTTGGACCAGATACCTTCCTAAACCTTATCAGTTCACAGCCCTCCCCTTCGGTCTCATCTGCTCCCAGGGTATTCACAAAGTACTTGGCCGTGGTGGCAGCACATCTCAGAAGATGGGGTGCTGGTTTTCCTTACCTGGATGACTGGCTGGTCACAGGAAAGTCACACCAGCAAGCCAAGGCCTCTTTCCTACTGACACAGCACCTTGAGAGCCTGGGATTTCACATAAATGTTCAGAAGTCCCAAACAGAACAAGTCCAGGTCCTGGAGTTCAGAGGAGCAGAACTGGATGCCTCCAGGGGAGAGCATTCCTGCCTTAGGACAGGATGGTAAGCCTGGAAAGTTCTTTGTCCTGGGCCAGACCAGCCAGGCACTTCCTTCAGCTCTTGGGCCATATGGCCTTTACCACAGCTTTGGTGGCAGGGGCTAGATTTCATATGAGGGACATCCAGTACCATATAAGGGCCAATTGGTCCCAAAAGTGAGACCCTCTTTCAGGATTTGTGCCTGTGACAAAACCCTTCTTGAAAGCTTTGGACTGGTGGAAGAAAAAAAAAAGACAACCTCAAGGAGGGAATGCCTTTTGAAAAGCAGTTCCCACAGTCATCTTCACAACAGATGCCTCCCTTCTAGGCTGGGGAGCTTACCTGGGCTACCAGACAGAGGAGTATGGTCCCCTTGAGAATATGGAGAACACATAAACCTCCTGGAACTAATGGTAGTCTTCTAGCCCTTCTGTCATTCGTCTCCCAGATAGTCAGTTAGTCCAAATCAGGACAGGCAACACTGCCACCATGTATTGTATCAATACATGGAGGCAGTATAGCGCAGTGGTCTAAGGCTCTGAGCTGCAAATCTGGTGACATCCAGCAGACCAGATCTGGGTTTGAATCCCACAGCTTCCACTTGCATACTGTGTGACCCTGTGCAAGTCACTTAACCTCCTTGTGCTCCCAGGTCGCTCCTGTAAAAAAGCTTTCAGCTTAGTGTGCTATACCTGGTTAAACAACTAAATTGAAAAAAAAATAAAAAATTAAAACAAGAAGGCAAAAGATCCTGAAAGCTGTGCACAGAAGCAGTGAAGAGCTGGAACCTGGCTTACTCCATGGAAATGAAATTGTCAGCAGTCCTCCTTCCAGGGAAGTGCAATGTCCTGGCGACTTCCATTAGCAGGATCAGTCAAGGGCATCAAGAATGGTCTTTGAACAGACTGGTACTTTCACAAATTCATGTGATGGGGCACACCAGAAATAGACAAGTTAGCTTCTAGAGAGAATCACCAACTCCTTTATTGCAGCCCTCCTGCAATGGGCTTGGTCCCTGTGAATGCTCGAATCCTTGGACTGGTAGGAGGTTCCTGTATGCCTCCCTTCATTCCATCCTCTCCTTTGAGTACTGCGGAAGTTAAGGAGTCAGCCTGCAATCATGATGTTGTTGGCCCCAGACTGGGCCTGGCAGGCCTGGTACACACACTCTTCTTGGCCCTCTCCATTAAATAACCCATTTATCTCCAACAAATACACAACCTACTGACCAAGTCTCAGGATAGAACAACCTTTCTGCACCTCGCATTACTGCATCTTAAGGCCTGGTTCTTGAGGCGTTAGAGTACTCCAGTTTCCACTTTTCAGAGGAGGTCCTCAGTTTCCAGAAAGCCTGCTACTAGGAAGATTTTCTCTCTGATGTGCTTCTGAGTATCTCAGTTCTTTACAGGCAGACCTGCCCATACTTTTGGACTACTTGATTCACCTGCAGCTTTGTACCTCAGTTCTTCAACCCTTAAAGTGCAGCTGGCTGCTATTTCTGCTTGTGTTTCAGCCGTTAATGAGAACAGTGGCCTCACATCCCATTTTTAAGTAATTCTTTAAGGGTTTAAGGGATTCCTACACCTGCTCCCTCTGTTAGAGAACCAGTCCCTCCCTGGGATTTGAACCTGTGTAAAGCAAGCTCATGGAACCTCCTTTTGAGCCTGTGCCTACTGCAGACTTGAAATATGTCACCTGGAAGTCTGTATTCTTGGCAACCATAACTTCTGCTAGGATGGTGTACAAGCTGCAGGCCCTCTGCATAGACCCAAACTACATTATTTTCCACAGGGACACAGTGGTCCTTTGAACTGACAGAAAATACCTCCTCAGGGTAGTGTCAGAGTTTCATTTGAACCAGTCCATCACTCTTCTAGTGTTTTTTTTTTTTTTTTTTAACAGGAAATGGTAGCTCTGGGGAGCAGAAGTTGCACAGTCTGGACGTTAAGAGGGCACTTGGCTACTATCTGGACTGCACTAAGGACCTCTGATCTTCCCACTCGCAGCTGTTCCTTACATATGGTGAAGTGGGCAAGGGCAGGCTGGCCTCCAAAAGAACCATTGCTTGCTAGTCTCCTGCATCCAGTTTTGCTATAGTAAAGCTGGCAAGCTGCCACCACAAGGCCTCAGGTACACTCTACATATGGCACTGCTGCCTTTGTGGCAGCTGCAAGACACTCTCTTCCTAGGAATTTGTAAAGCAGCTACCTAGAAAACTGTACGCACCTTTACAAAGCACTGTTGTCTGGATGTGTAGTTCAGAAGGGATGCCAGGTTTGGCACCACTGTCTTGCAGAACATTTTCCTTAAATAGGTTATGCACCCATCCTCCCAAGGTACTGCTTTGTAGTCTGCGCCAGTAAGCACAGTTAGGGATTCTTGGGGTTTGAAGAACAAATTACTTACCATAGTAATATTTCTTCCAAGGGATCCCTCACAATACTTAAATCTCCCATTCTACCTCCCTTCTAAAACCTGGAAAAGGTTCTCCAACAATCTGTGGTGGTTTGGTGTTTACTTGTTTTGAGTATTACCTGTTTGGTCTACAATCTGTAAGTTCAGTATAGCTTGGCCTGTGAGGCCAATCTTTAAATTTTAGGGTTTTTGGTAATTTTTCATTTAGGTTCTGTTAGGCTAGATTAGCGAGGTTTGTGGTCAGTGTACTTCTGTCTCTTGAAATAAATCTGACGGGGAGCAGAATAGAGTGCCACTCATAGAGAGAGATTTGAAAATGTGTCAATTTACATAGTTTACACACACCTGGCAGCTCAACACTTCAGACTGATTGCACTAGTGAGCATAGTGAAGGATCCCTTGAAAGGAACAATATTATCATGGTTAAGTAATTTTTTCTTATGGGCTAAAATAGCTCATCTGGCAGGTAGCTTCTTAGTATAGGTTGCCTACCTGTGGCTTAAAATCATAACAGCTGCTCTTTAAGATGTAACCCCCAGTAAGTACTTTTAGCTTTTCCCTTTTGGTCCCACTTCCTTGCGTCCCTGATGTGACGCACATGTAGAGGCACGTGTATGCATGCCTTATGGAATGCCCCCACCCTGCTGGTCACACAGTTGCCACCTCCGCCTATCACCGACTCCATCCGTGATGAGACTATGGTGGGCGATTCCTTTCCGGGAGAGAGAGCCATAGCTCATCCTGCCCCACCTCCCCATGCCAGCACCCCGCGACGCGGGCCAGGTCACCAGCGCAAGGTAAGGTGTCCAGCACTCAGTGCCACCAGGCCAGCAAGATGCAACATTTTCTACTGCTGTTTGTCAACTTGAATTGTAAATTTGTAATTTCGATCATCATGGTATATTAACAGTTTGAAAAGATGTTTACGTAATGGTGTACTCCTCCATACATTTCAAAGTAACGAATCAAAACTTTTTTCCTGGTGCTCAAGAAAAGCAAATTTTACTTGAGAAACCTTTCAGAAGTCAAGAATGTTTCCCTTTATTATAATCTAAAATGGTACCGAATGCTAGTAGTCTTATTAGAACTGGAAGGAACCAGCAAATCTACCCGTAGCTCTTACATGGCCTGTAGGTTATGTGTACTAACAGCACTGTGTATTACTGATTTTAATCAAGACATATTTCATGGAAGCAAGGCAAGTATTGGGTGAGGTACCAGCTGGTCATTGACAGACTAGCAGTTGAGAAAGGAGTGCTGTTAATTCAACAGCTGCATTAGTGTTTTGCCCTAACATTAGGAATTGTGGGCCAGATTCTTGGATGCAATTGGGGGCAGCACAGAATGGTTAGCTTGAACCTGCACTACAACTTGAATCTGCCATTGTCAATGGGTGGCACATGACTGGAGGGCCTGCTGGTTCAGATGTAGACTGTCCGCCAACATCCTGGTGTGCATCTCTGAAAATGGCACAGCATGGCATTGCAACAAATGCCTGTCATATGTCTTGATGTCCAAAGGTTCTGCACCAGGCACACGTCTGTCCAGGGGCATCTGACATTTTGATCTGGCAGGTATCTTGCTCCGACTGCACTTCCATGTGTGTTTCAACTTTGGATTCATTAAATGTGAACACTGCACAGTTGTGTGTGCCCTTGTAGTTTATGCTTGAGAATTGTACTTTTTAATGGAGTACAGCTACATCAGTTTCCAGTTTTGCATAGCACTTGGGGCCCGGCAAGCCGTGTAGCTACACCTGTCCATGCACTACAAGGTGCATTCTCTGCCTCTGCTACACTGCTGTCCATCCAGGAGAGAAAGCAAAACATTTTGCAGAAAAGAACACGCTTCATTGAGGATATCTCTTGCAACAAGCTATACCTTTGCAAATATTGCCATCATGTGTTAAGATCACACAAAGGTTTTCTAGTTACCAGTCTACTGGGGCAGCCCATGACATCAGACGTCGCTCTTCCTTCAGTTCGTTTCCCGCTGTCAACCATCATGCATCGGACTCCACGGAGACATTGCTATGTGTCGGTCGACTGCCAGATTTTCATTTACTTTTTTAATTTTCCTAACACACCTCCATGGCCTGCTGCACCAGGGAAACTAGGTATGCTCCCTCAACATGCAGGATGCATACCTGCATATCACAGTGTGTGCTCTCCACCTCGGGTTCCAGTTCCAGGGGGAGCACTGCCTGTTCCGAGCATTGCCCTTTGACTTGTACCTCTCCGCAGTGGGTCTTTACCAAATGCTTCGTGGTGGTAGCAGTGGCTCCCAGAGAGGCACGCAGTAAGTCTTCCCTTACCTGGATTACTGGTTATGCAAAACAGTCCGGGGAGCAACAGCTGCAGACCCTAGAGTGTTTCAGGCGTTGTTCCATGCCCTGGGAATTGAGGTAAATCTGCCCAAGCCGGTCTTGGCTGCTTGCCACTGCCTCCAGTACATTGGGCAGCACTGGCCACAGCTCTGGGCTTGGCATTCTTACCACAGGACATGGTGGACTGCCTGATGGCTTGGACCCAGTTGCTTTACAACAGTAAATATGTCTCGCCAGATCTTTCTTGAGGTTCCTGGGTCCACTGGCTGCGGCCCTTGACACTGTACCCTTTGCCGGGTGCATATGTGGATTCCCAGTGGACATTGAGGGTCCAATGACCTGGAACAACAGGATCTTCCTTGTCAATCTTCACCATTCATTACTTCCTGGGTGTAAGCGGGCGGCGCACCGATCGCGAGCTTTTTTTTTAAAGTTGCCCTGCGGCCCTCGGAAGCGGCGTCATGCGGGGCGGCCGTTAATGCGACCGACTCCTCCTCCAACTCAGTTCTGTTTCTCCCGCCGTCGAGGCAGCACCTGTTTTCGGGCGTCCATTCTCCACTGCGTCAGCGACTCCTCTTTCCACACTCTCGGCGCCGTCGGTAAGACCGTTCTTTTTCTTTTAAGCGGCGCGGTGTGTTTTTCCTACTGTTTTTCTTGTGATTTCGCTATGTCCGGTCCCGAGCTAAACGTGTTTTCAAGACGGGCCGCGCCTTGGCGCGCCGGGTGTTACTGTGGCCGGCATTTCTCCGTCTCGGACCGGCATGACGTTTGTCTTCGTTGCCTGGGACCCAACCATGACATGGATTCGTGCGACGCCTGTTTCTCCATGGACCGCCGTGTCCTCGAAGTCCGCGCATTCAAGCTCGGCAAAGCCCCGCCGACTGGGACGACTGCCGCTCAAGGGACTTCTTGTGGTAAGGTCTCTAGGCCCTTCCCCGGTCCCTCCCGGCCTATACGGCTGAGGAGGGGGTCTCCGCCTTTTCTTGCCGAGAGGAGGCCCTTCTGGTGTCGGGGAGCTGCTGTGTCCTTCCGGGTCATGGGCGCCGACACCGCCTCGGCAGTCACCTCTTCGAGGTGCAGGCTCCTCGTGGCGAGGCCCCGGCTTTTGGGCTTAGCTCGGTGGACTCGACGCCGCCGCGCCGTTGATCCTGGCACCGCTCGCTGTGCCGGTGATCGAGACGGGCGCCCGCTTCCGCGCTGCTTGAGCCCCGCCACCGCTCGCGCGCCGTGTGATCAGAGCGGGCGTGGCCGGTGGCGCTGCTGATCCCGGCGCCGCTGCGGGGCGGCGGGGACAGGGGCGCGCTGCCGGCGCCGCGCTTCCGACGCGCCCGCGCCAGGCCTGGTCCTTCCTCCAGGCGGTGCTGGCCTCGCCGGGCGCCTGCTGGGGGGTGTGGAGCTAGGCCTGGCTGCTACCGGGCGTGAGGGAGGCGAAGGCGCCCTTGGTACCGGGCCTGCTCATGCTCTCAGAGCCTGGGACCCCTGGGGTGGCCAGCATTGAGGTCCTGCTGGTCTCGCCCTCCTCGGAGGGCGATGATTCAGACGTGGACCCATCCTGGCACCCCCACTCTTCGGAGTCTGGGTCCCCGGTGGCTAGAGGTGCCAGGCGGCGCAGCGGGCCCCTTCCTCTGTCCCCCTTTCGTCGCCTCCTGAGGGTTTCCCGCTGGGTGGCGGGAGCCCTGGGGCAGGCGCTGGGTGACGAGGGGAGGCCCTCTGAGGCCGTGACAGCTACTCACGGGTGCTGTCACCTCTCTAGGGACAGGGAACGCTGTGGTCGAGGAGGAGGGCCCTCTGAGTCAGAGGGGTCGAGGGCGGGGGCTGCTGCTCGGTCTCCTTGGCCACCTCAGGGGGTGGCCAGGAGCCGGGTGCAGAGCCTCGCCTCCCTCCAGGGTTCTAGGGTGTCCTTCAGGCGAGCAGCGGACTGCCCTTCTGGATCCATGCAGTCCCGCGCCACAGGGAGGTTCTCCCCAGGGCTCTTCCAGGCTCCGCTCCCAGAGTTCCGTTCTGCGGCCTGGTCTGATTTCGGGATCCCCTCTCAGGGCTCCTTTCCCGGATTCCAGAGCCCTCGCAGCAGTTGCCTCAGCGGAGGTGCCCCTCTCCCATCTCTCTGCCTCCACCACCCCACTCCCAGGCTGTCGTGCCCCACGGGTCCGTTATCCTGGGAGCAGTTCAGGGTTCTGCGCGCCTTCCCCTCATATGCTAGGTACATACATGAGCGGGTCTTCGCTCTCCCCACCGCCGCAGGAATCCTCTGGGCATTCCAGTTCCCCATCATCCTCGCTCCTCCTCCGAGGGAGAGGAACCCCTGCTCATCTGTCCTCCGATGCTGATTTCACAGAATATCAGCGTTTCCTCTCGAGGATGGTGAGGATCTCCGATTTCTCGTCAAGAGACAATACCGAACGGAGACGCGTGAATTCCTTGGTGAGTTCAGTGCCCAGCATCTGGTGGTACCTTCCTGGCCATCCCCTTCCAGGAGGCGCCTATTCGGTCATGGCAGTCCCCTGCCGCTTTTCCCAGCCCGGCGGACTGCCAGCGTGTATTGTGCCCCTCTGAGTCTCTAGGTTCCCTTCCCAACCCGTCCTCAGGTTTGGTATACCTGGATACTCCTTCTGGGCTGCCGTTGCTGCATGCATCTTCCACCGGATTCGGACTCTCTCCAGTTCGACCGCTAGCTAAGAGTGTTCTCTTCTGCTCGTGCAGTGCTTGTATTGCATCACATCAGGCTCACCACGCTGCCTACAACCGGCATCTGTGGTCGATGATGTCCCAGCTGCTGGCATCTATGCCTGATACGGAGCAAACCAGACAAGCCGCTGCCCTCTCCGGGTGTAGGCCTGGAGCTGGCAAGACACCAAGCAAGGGCATCTTACGACGCCAATGAGGTGGCTTCCAGGCTTATGGGACAGCGATCTGCATCAGGCGGACGGCATGGCTTCGCTCTTCCAGGTTGTCACCCTGGCCCGGGAGGGTGATTCGCCTCCGCCTCCTGGGACCCTGCTTTTTCTTCCAGAGCTAGAGACTTTACAGGCTCCTCCGTCTCCTCGCCCTCGGGAGGCACCTCCAGCTCTCCCTCTTAGGCTTTCTGAATAAGCCAGGGTCTTCCTTCTGTTTCTCACCAGCAGAAGGCTGGGGGTCTTGTTCCCTCAGGGTATGGCCTCTTCCCTCCAGGGGAAGAGGAGCTTGGTATCACTCAGGAAGTAATGAATGGTGAAGATTGACAAGGAAGATAGGAAAATTACGCACTCACTGTAATTTGATCTTCTTTGTATCTTCACCATTCATTACTTACACCCGCCCACCATCCCCTCAGTGCCTCTTCCTGTGGCTTCTCCACCTCCCGCCTCCTTCTCTCTCTGCATTTATATGAAATATAGGAAAATTTCCTTAAATTTTCCAAAAAAAAAAAAAAGACAAAAAAAAAAAATATCTTTTTGAGGGGGTTCTAAAATCCAGAAAATTACTTACTTAAGATTCATGGGCCATCTCGTGGATTGCATTGGCATCAGACTGCACAACTATCTTGCTATTCTTATGGCAAGATACCTCTGGGGTTTTTGGCCTGGCTCAGGCTATTCAGTTTTGATCCTGCAATCCCGTGTTCAGATAGTTGCCCTGAAATCTGTTTCCCTCTATTCTTATCTTGCAGAGCAGAGGAACGAGTACGCCTGTTCCTTTCTCTTTAAAAAAAAAAAAAAATGCTGAGGGAACTCTCCGACTGCTGTAGGCATCTTGGTATCTGGGTCATGCATCTACTAAAAAAAAATGGAGAAATCAAACAAGAAAGCAAATGAGAAGGTAGGCTATCCCTCTCGCTGTTTTGCTAGTGGTTTCTCCCTTTAAGTGTCCTCCTGGACAATTTTACAGTAGAGCTCTGCTGACCATATCCAATTTTAGCTAGCCTAAGCCTTGCCCGCCTTAGCCAGTCAGTCTGAGTCCCATTTCTATCTTGAAACGCCTGAAAGGCTTACATTTTCTATTTCTAAACCCCTGAGCAGCGCCTCATGCTGCTGGGGTTTATTCTTCCCACCCCGGCTGTCCTCCACTTAAAGGCCCTCCGCTGCCAGGAGCCGAGGTGTGTCAAGAACAATGGCATGTTGAAGATGAGGACTATGCCTCCTGAGTTCTGTCTAGCGGGTTCGTGAACCTTCTCTTCCAGCTCTATCTCCGGGATTCTTGCTTCCCCTTTAGTCGAGCCTTCAGCTACAAGCTAACTATGCTCGTTGGGCCTTCTGGTCCCTTCAACATCCCATCTCTCTTCTCTTTCTTCTTCTTCTTCTATTTCTCATTTCCTTACTCATCTCTCCTCCTAGAGTCGCCCAGGTAAGGAGGCCCTGCACCCCTAGGCTAGGGATGTTCTTATCTCCTCTGTCCTTCCTCCATCGGCTTATTCCTTTTTCAGTTCATTCTTCCTTGCTTTGCTATCCCTCGGCTATCTTGCCTCGCTATCTATATTTTCTGCTTTCACTTTGCCTCTCCGGCTCACAGAACTGAGTTGGAGGAGGAGTCGGTCGCTACTAACGGCCGCCCCTCGCGCATGACGCATGACGTCGCTCTCGAGGGAGGGCCATAGCAACTTTTAAAAAAAAAAAAAAAAAAGTCTTTGACGGTGCGCGCCTCCGGCTTACACCCAGGAAGTAATGAATGGTGAAGATACAAGAGAAGATCAAGAATTACGGTAGGTACGTAATTTTCCTTTCTAGTATCCTCTGTAGTCAAGAAGGTGCTCCTATGCTGGCCCGGTCTTGCTGAGGGTTGAGGTGCTTGATGCCATACCTTGGGCCACGCCAGCAATTTGGGTTGGCAGGGGAAGGATGGGATTGAGCATCTGGAGGACTGGTCTCTCCTCCCAGTGAGGGATCTGGACCTTGCACCTCTCCTTAGCAGCTCCTGGTGGAGACCAGGAGCAGCATCAGGAATATGTCGTACCACGATGAGGGGGAGGAGTAGCAGTGGACGTTGGGTGGACACCATTGTATGTGCGCATTCCTGGAGGCAACAATTATGAGGAAAACTCTTGCTGAATCAGGAAGGCAACGAGGGCTCCAAGGACCTCACCCACATCCCCAGTGCTGGGCCATCTCTCTACGGCCCCCCCCGGCTCTCCACTGGACTGACTCTTAATTGCCGCAAGGCCACCAGGTAGGTGGGGCCGGCCATCCCTCGGGGGGTGATCTGGGGGGCTGTAAGGTCCTGGTGGAGGGTCCCGGGGAGAGAGGTCTCAGGGAATAGAGGTGATGGTCAAGCGGGCACCTCCAAAGATGTCCTGCCTGTGAGCACAAAACAGAATCTACAAAAAAAGGTGCTCATATGGTGGATGGAACACAGCAGCCTTTTGAGAGGGTTCTCTTCCTCATTCCTTCCTCTTCAGATTCCTCGGGTTAGGCTGGTGCTTATCTCAGGTCCCATCAGACTCGAAGGATATGGTCTGCAGCTGAGGCCACCTTCCACATCAACGCTCCTTGAGATGAGGGCTGTTGTATGCTCTCCAAACTTTTCAGACCCATCTGTCCCCAGGTTATCTGCTGGTGCAGACAGCCATCCAGTGTGGTCCACTACATCCAGCAAGCAATGAGGGACCCACTCATTCTGTGTCGGGAAACAATGAGGATCTGGTACTGGGCTCTCTAACATGGCCTAAAACTATCTTCCATCCATGTACCAGGCATCCAAAATGTCCTGGCAAACAGGCTCAGCCACTCCCAGTCTTGGATGGATGCATGGGAGCTTCTGACCTCTATCATAGAAGACCTGTTTGACAGGTGGGGTCATCCAGAGTTGGACTTCTTTGCATCCCCACTCAATGCAAAACTACTACATTTCTGCTTGCTCGCTCACTCCAGGGCCTGGAGTCTTCTGGCTAGACACGTTGTCCTTTCCTTGAAAGGAAGGTTTGTCTATGCCTTCCATCCCTTTCCTCTGATTCAGAGGGTTCCAATCAAGCCTCAGATGGAAGGAGCCACTTTGATGCTCTTGGCTTCCTTCTGACATGGTCCGATCTGGTTCCCCTTGCTGCAGCAGCTGGCAGTGGAACCCCCTGTGTTTCTGCCCTGTGCCCCAGCTTGCTATCACAGGAGCCAGGGCACTGTAGTCCATTCATACTTCAGGTCTGTTTGCCTTCGTGCATGGTTCCTGAAGACGTAGCTCTTGCAAGGTTTAGCATTTCTCAGAAGGTGGCTGATGTTCTGGTGGCTGGTAGAAAACCCTCGACGAAGGCCACTTATACCATGAAGTGGAAGTGCATTGCTCTGTGGGTTGCCTCTCATCATCTGGAGTACCTGGCTCCCTCTTGATGCTGGGTTGCAGTACTCTGCCATTTCCTTTTCATGTGCTTGTTGATGGCTGTATGTTGGCACAGCTAGATGTGCCTCACACATTCTTGAGGGCATCCTTCATTTGAAGCTGCCCATTCGCAATCCAGCCCCACTTGGGATCTGAGTTTTGTGTTAGAAAAGCTTATTTTGGCTCAGTTTGAGCCCACTGCATCTTGCAAGCCATGCTTTTTTTGTAGTGGAAAGCATTTTTTTTTTAGTTTCCATTACTTCTGCTTGGAGGATTTGTGAGCTTCAGGCTCTTGGGTGTGAGCCTCCTTTTCTGAATTTTTACAAAGACAGGGTGTCTTTTCGTACCAGTTATATGTGCCTACCTAAGGGCCTGTTTATTTTTTAGGGCATGCCAATCCAAAGGAAGCAGTGTTCAATACTTTAGAAGTACATGGAATTCTGTCCACTGTAGGAAGGATGTTAGGAAGTCCTCACAGCTGTTTCTTTTGCCTGAGGAAAAAGGGTGTCCAGTTTCAAAACAGTGCTTGTCCAAATCGTTGGCCAACTGCATTTTACTTTTTGTTACATAGAAACATAGAATTTGACGGCAGATAAGGACTGCTTGGCCCACCCAGTCTGCCCATTTCCCTACCTGATGGATAAGCTGCAGATCCTAGTTAACCAGCAGCCTACTCCTTCCTACCCCCACCCGAGAATTGCCTTATGACTGTCCCATGCATGCTTGAATTCCACCACTGTTTGTGACTCCACAACCTCCTCTGAAGGGTCCACACATCCACCACCCTCTCTGTGAAAAATACTTCCTTAAATTACCTGTGAGCTGCCCCCTTCTATCTTCAAATTATGCCCCTTGTTCTTGCACACTTCTTTTTTGAAAGATGCTACCATCTTGGACTTTGTTGATTCCCTTGAGGTACTTGAAAGTTTCTATCATGTCCCCCTCCCTCCTTTCCTCGAGGCTATACATATTAAGCTCCTTGAGTCTCTCTTCATATGTCTTCGGTGCAGACCCTGCACCATTTAGTGCCCTCCTCTGGACAGCTTCCATCCTGTGTTGTAGGAAGTATGGTAATGAACTCCCTGGGCTGTGCATGGCCACTCAACTTGAGGTGTGGCCACTTCTGCCAGTTTCAGGAATGTTTAGAAACATAGAAGTTGACAGCAGATAAGGACCGCAAGGCCCATACAGTCTACCCAGTTTTTTTCTACCTTATGAATGTGCCATAGGCCTGTACTATTGTCAGTGGCATATCTACTCATACTCCTCTGTATTACTCCCTTATGCCAATCTCATGCCTGTTAGAAGCCCTGCACTGCATTCATATTCACCACTTCCTGAGGTTGGCCGTTCCATGCATCCACCACTCTTTCTGTGAAAAAGAACTTCCTCATATTACCCCTTAATTGGTCTCCCTCTAATCTCATGCTGTTTTCTTGTCCTGCTATTTTTCTCATATTGTAACGTTAGACATTCACCTTGTTAATGCCCTTAAGATGTTTGAATGTTTCAATCATATCACCTCTCTCCCTCCTTTGTTCTAGGGTATACATATTGAGCTCTGTTAATCTGTCCTGTTTTCTGATGCAGTCCTGGCACCATTTTGGTTGCCCTTCTCTGGACTGCTTTCATTTTCATTAATATCCTTGTGCAGGTCGGCCTCCAGTACTCCAGATGGGACCTAACCAGTGTCTTGAAAAGAGGTTATTACCTCCTCTTACAACTTGTGATACCTCTACTAATACACCCCAACATCCCTCTAGTGGTCTGCTTGGATGATTTCAGGTCATCTGTGATGATGCCCAAGTGTCTCTCTCTCTTCCCTTGTGATTGCCAGCATCTCCCCTCCCAACCTATAATTAGCTTCAGGGTTTTTCTTCCCTATGTGCATCATCTTACACTTCTTTGTGTTAAACTCCAGTTGCCACTTTTCTGACCATTTTGCCAGTTTTTCCAGATCATTCTGCCCTCCCCATCTGGATCATCTACTCTGTTGCAGATCTTGGTATCATCTACAAACTGGCAAACCTTACCCTCCAGTCCATCTGTAATGTCACTGAAGATATTGAAGAGGACTGGCCCCAAGACTGATCGCTGAGGTACCCCACTTGTGACTTTCATCTCTTCTAACTGTATACCACCACTCTGTTTTCTGCCCGCCAACCAGTTTGCCACCCAGTTGACCAACCTCTGACCCACCCCGAGCCTACCTAGCTTATTAGTTGATCTTTTATGTGGAACAGTATTGAAAGCTTTGCTGAAGTCAAGGTAGGCGACATCAACTGCACGCCCTTGGTCCACCACTCTGGTTACCCAGTCAAAAAAATCTGAGATTAGTTTGACAGGACCTTCCTGTTGTAAACCATGTTGTCTTGGATCCTGTGCTCCTATGGATTCCAGGTGTTGCAGTATCCTTTTCTTAAGGAGTGCCTCCATAATCTTGACCTATGAGGTAAGACTGATTGGTCTGTAGTTCCCTGCCACCACTGTTGTGGAGCAGGATCACATGACCTCTTCTTCAGTCTTCTGGGACCTGTCCTGTGCTTAGAGACTCACTAAATAGTTCTGATAATTCCACCCTTGGCTCCTTTTAGTACCCTGGGATGTATGCCATCAGCTCCTATTGCCTTGTCCACCCTGAGCTTAGTGAGCTCTTGTAGGACCCTTTCTTTTGTGAAGGGACATGTGCACACTTCCCTTCCCCCTGTGTCCATGGTGCTGTGGGCCCTACCTTCTCCTCAGTAAATACTGAGCAGAAGTATCTATTTAGGATAGATGCTTTTCTTTGGTCCTCCTCCACATACTCACACTTATCCCCTGTGATCTTAGCAGTATCCTCTCTGGATGTTCGCCTTTCACTAATCTATCTATAGAAAGTCTTGTCCCCTTCTTTTATTGTCTGTGCTAGTGTTTCCTCAGTTTGGGCCTTTGCCTGCCTTACTGCCTTTAGCTGCTACCTGGAGTACAGTCCACACTTTCACTAGACACTACAGTCTGGACATTGCCTCCAGAAGAAGGGCAGGTTTTCAGTCAGTTTTATTTGCATACTGGAAAGTATGTGAGCAAAAATGCCCATTTTCACAAATGTCCAGTGTAGGAATACAACCAGAAAGAGATAAAATAAGAATGCAGCAGGTACCAAAAATACATGGCTATATAATACAACACAAAATGGTGAAACAGTTTAGCTGATGATCACAGGATGGACAGAATAAAGCAAAACAGAGTACAGCAGATACAAAAATCAGTTCCCAGTAGTAGCAATATTATACATGGCAAATGGGTAAAACAGTTTAAATGATGGTCACAGCATGGGGAGGGAGAAATGAACTGTGGTAGTTAAAAGGTAGGAAAAGGTATAGGAAAAGAAAGAAGTGCAGAAATGTGGCGATAGTGCAAGTCTATCTGAGTATGTAGCTTTACAGAAGTCTTAAGTGGACTTAGCAGCCAGACTGGGATTCAGCAAATGGTCCTGGTGGGGCAATTGCAGATGGATGTATTGAGGTGGTAGGCTTTGAGGAAGGAATTGAAGGAGTCGAGGTCCTGCAGGCCTGGATTTCATGGGGCAACTTGTACAATTTTGTCCCAGTGTAGGAAATAGAGTTCTGAGCCTGCTTGGTCTGGTAGAATGGGGTGTTGAAGACCATGATGGAAGAAGCTGCGGTGGACCGCCATGTTTTTGGTCTAGGTTTTGGCCTAGCTGTGCTCCAAGGTCTTCTTTCTTGAGCCTGTTGCTTTCATCCACCCAGACTGTTCAGATGTCAGAACTGCTTGGGACTCGTTCCAAAGGTGTGGCTTGCTGCAAGAGATCCTCTATGGAGATAGTACAGTTATGTAAAAACTTACCATAACAATAGATCTTCAAGAGACTCATGCAGCAAACGATGCCGTCCCTCCCTCCTTTAATCCTTATTGCTTTCTCTGTTTGTCTCCTCCAGAATGATTAACCACCTGTTTTGCATTCTACAGTGGCTGGAACTTCAGCCCTCTCTGTTCTCTCAGTGGAGATCCTCTGTAGATGATCTCCAGCAGGGAAACTGAGGAGGGCATGGGGCTGCCCATGTAGATATAGGAGTGATGTGGGCTGACATTGTGGGTGGCCCCAGTAGACTGCTAGCTAGAAAAGTTTCTGTGGTCCTAGCGTCTGACTGTTATAGTTCTATAGGTGTGAATTGCTGCAAGAGATTCTCTCTCAGATCTAACGTTACGGTCAGTTCTTGCATAACTGTACTTTTGTAATTAGTATTCTCAATACCTTACACACAACACATGGGGAAGAGTACAGCATAGTGTTGCCTGAAAGTTCTCAAATGAATTTCAAGGTACTGAACCTTCAGACCTGTATGTCACCCCATGCCATCTGATAGCAGCTTTAGAATGTTGTCTTGCACAAAATAAATATTTCTCCCCCCGGGCTAGCTGGAGGGTTTAAATAAGGATAACTCAATACCAATAGCCTCAAATGGGCAATAGCAAGGCATTTGACACAGTCCCGCACAAAAGATTAATAATCAAGTTAGCCAGCCTGGGAGTGGGTCCCAGGGTGGTAGCCTGGGTTGCAAACTGGCTGCACAACAGGACACAGATGGTAATAGTGAGTGAACACATCTCAAGAAGGGGGTCACTAGTGAGTACTCAGGGCTCAGTACTTGGTCCAGTCCTCTTTAATGTCTTTATAGGTGACATTGCAGAGGGTCTGCAAGGAAAGGCATGCCTCTTTGCAGATGACACAAAGATCTGTAACAGAGTTGATGCACAAGGGGGTAGAAAGGATGAGAAGGGACTTGGCAAGGTTGGAGGAATGGTCAGACATATGGCAACTTAGATTCAATGCAAAGAAGTGCAAAGTAATGCACCTGGGAAACAAAAACCCATGAGAAGAGTACACAATAGCAGGGGAGGTACTATCAACAACAAAAATGGAATGGGTCTTGGGGGTAGTCATATCAGATGATCTAAAGGTTGGTAAGCAATTTGAGAAGTCAGTAAGGAGAGCCAGGAGGATACTGGGATGCATAGGAAGGGGCATCACAAGTAGAAAAAGGGAAGTGGTTATCCCTCTGTACAGACAGTTGGTGAGACCCCATCTGGAGTACTGTGTGCAGTTTTGGAGACCTCACCTACGCAAGGTCATAGACAGGATAGCAGCAGTCCATAGGAGGGCAACTAAAATGGTGCAGGATCTGCAGCAGAAACCATATGAAGAGAGACTGAAAGAGCTTAATATGTATATTCTTGATGAAAGGAGGGACAGGGGGACATGATAGAAACATTCAAGTACCTCAAGGGAATCAAAGTCGAGGAGGGTAGCATCTTTCAGAAAAAGAGATGTGTAAGAACAAGGGGACACAATTTAAAGATGGAGGGGGGATGGCTCAGGGGTAATGTGAGGAAATTTTTTTCACGGAGAGTGGTGGATGCGGAACTGCCTTCCTGAGGAGGTTACGGGGCTAAAACAGTGGGGAATTCAAACATACATGGGACACACAAGGCAATTGTAGTGGGGGGTGGTGGAAGTAGACTGTTGGTTAACTATAATCTGCAGCTTATCCAGTAGGTAGGGAAATGGGCAGACTGGGTGGGCCAAGTGGTCCTTCAAACAACATGAAGTCTTGCTATATTATGACATATGCAGTGAGTCCCAACCTTCAAACTGCTCCGGAGGTGAAAGAGTTAACTTTCCATGCCAGACATGGAACTTTGAGCTCGAGCTCGGTTGAAAACTCTATCTGTTGTTCTTCAAACTCAAAACTGTCAGATTCTTTCCTCCGCCTCACTGAACAGTCGTTCCGGAGATATCTCCTTCTGCTTGGTTCATTTTGTCGATTAAAGTATTAAGTTTACGTTTTTTTAACCGAATTTAAACTGCAACCGGTCAGTTCAAGCTCTATCTGTGGTATTTGTAAGTACTAGATAGGTTTTAAATTTACTTTCTGTGTGGAACTTGTAAACGGTTTCATCGGTTCGGTTTGAACCGATCAGGTTGTTTCTGATACATTATCTATCTTTAGAAGTGCGGTTCCCGGTTCTTATCTGTTCTAAAAAAAATGGATTTCATTACGTTTTTTTCCACGACCCGTGACACGGTTGGGAACCGATAAGGGAGTCTTGCTTGGCGGATTGCCATAAGTGGGCAAGTTTTTGGTTAGGCTGGCACTGTCTGAGAAACCCAAAAGAAAAACCGGGCCCACTGGGTTTCAACACTGTAGTGTCTGTGGGGGAGCCTTTGCCAAGGCTGACCCCATACACCACCTGTGTTTATTGTCTGGGGTTTGACCACCTCAATGCAGACTGCCAGATTTGTAAAAGTTTTCCTGCAGCTACCCTGGATAAAAGAGTTGGTAGGCTCAGGGAAAGGGAGGCCAAAAAGTCCGCTGAACCGGATGGCCAGCCCGGTTCGGTTGAAACCGAACCGGAGGGAGTGCCCTCTGACCAGGGTGATACTTCCTCAGGCTAAAGGAGAGCCGACTCTGAGGAGTCGGTTCCAGCAAAGAGAACTAGAAAATCAGCTGGTGTGGAGCCAAAACTTCCCTCTCCAGCCGCTGAAGAAATAGCTAAAGCAATTAAAATTGTTCAGTCACTCTCCCCGGTTCCGACCGAACCGGCACCATCAGGTAAGCGTACGGTTCAGTCGGTTCCACCGGTTCAAGAGTATGATTTAGAGGAATTTTATGAACCAGAGGAGGGGGAAGAGGAGTATGAGGAGAGTGAATGTGGATTTGAAAGTCTGGATGTGCCCATTGAACCGGACATCTTTCCAGACAGACCTTCAGGAGTTTTCTTCAGGCTTACTGAGTCCCCTCTCATTTTATGTTTTATAAAGTGGTTGAAACCCTCCAGCCCCTATGGAGGAAGCTGTGGATGATCAAGAAGAGCCTGATTATGTAGAAATGATGGATATCCCAGAGTCTAGGAGTCTGTCTATTCCTCTGCATAAATCTTTTTGGAAACAGACAGTAAAAATTCTAAAAGCTCCTCACACTATACCTCCTGTTGATAAAAGAATGGACAAAAGGTATACATTATCAGGCTCTGATACGGAGTTCCTTACACAACAATGCAGCCATGTGGGGGTAGTGCAGGCTGCAGTCTGTGACAAGGCAAATATTCCCTTGGCCTCACACCCCCCTGACAAGGACTCCAGAAGGGTTGATGCCATGGCAAAGAAACAGTACATGGCAGCATCCTTGGGACTCAGACAGGCAAATTATATGGCTTATGTTGCTAGATACCAGAAATCCAGATGGGCTACTATTTTTGGCTCTAGCAAAGCAGATCCCTGGCCAGCTTGCCAAGGAGCTGGAGCAGGTGGCCGCTGATGGTATTGAGGCATCTGAAGTGCAATTCCATGCTGCAGTGGACTCTAATGATGTATCATCTAGAGTCATGGCTACATCGGTGGCTCTCCGTAGAATGGCTTGGCTCAGATGTACTAGCCTGTCACAGGATACCCAGACTAAGGCCATGGATTTTCCTGTTGTGGGCATCTCTCTGTTTGGGGAGCAAACAGAGAATTACATGAAGAAAATGGATGAATATAGGACCACCTATAGGGGTGCACAAGCCAAGGAAAGGCAGGCCACTCCTCAAAGGCAGCCTCCCAGGGGCAGGGACAGGCCTTTTCATAGGCCTTTTACCAAGCCCAGGCCCTCTTCAGCTTATGCCCAGAGGGGTTCTTAGAGGAGAGGCAGACGGGTGCAAGCAGACCTGCCTCCACCCCTCAGTCTAAAGCCCTGCTAAGCAGGCACCCTGATGGGGTGCCCAGGGCCGATTCTCCACTACCTGTAGGGGGCAGGCTGGCTTACTTTGTCCAGGACTGGGAGTCTCTAACATCAGACAAGTGGGTCTTGGAAGTAGTAAGCCAGGGACTGGTTCTCAGCTTCAAAAAATTTCCAAAGATGAGAACCAGATCCTTTCCACCTGCAAATCCTTCAGAGGCTCTTGCCGTAGAAACAGAAGTCTCTACCCTCCTGGCTCTCAGAGATATGGAAAGGGTTCCACCCTACACCAGGGCAAAGGATTGTACCAAGGTATCCTTACCCCAAAAGACAGGAGAATGGCGACCCATCCTAGGTCTCGGTACCTAAACAAGCACCTTTAAAACCAAAATTCAAAATGGTGACTCTGGGAATTATTTTACCCTCTTTAAGGCCAGGGGACTGGCTAGTGTCCCTGGACCTCCAGGATGCCTATTTTCATGTTCTTATGAGAAGCTCCCATCAAAAGTACCTCAGATTCGAACTGCCCTCAGGCCATTACCGGTTCAGAGCAATGCCCTTCGGCCTCACATCTGCCCCAAGGGTATTCACAAAATGCCTGGCAGTAGCAGTTGCACACTTAAGTCAAAAAATTGCAATCTTTCCTTACCTGATGACTGGCTCATAGTAGGCCAGTCTCCAGACCAAGTCAGGTTACGTCTTCAGGTAACTCAGCAACTGCTAACTTCTCTAGGTTTCCTTCTCAGTCTTCCAAAGTCAGTCTTAGAACCTGTCCAGCTTCTCACCTTCATAGGTGCAGAACTGAACACAAAAGAATCCAGAGCCTTCCTTCCTCTGGACAGAGCAAGGACCCTGATTGCTCTGGCTTCCTCCTTCACCCTGCAGGTCTCTCGACCAGCAAGGCATTTTCTCCAGCTCCTGGGGCACATGGCTACTTCGACAGCAGTAGTGCAGGGAGCCAGGTTTCAGATGAGGGACATCCAGTTCCACTTGAGAGCCTTTTGGTCTCAAAGGAGGACCCTCTAACCAAATTAATCCCAGTGACTCAACCCTGATCCAAGCCCTTCAGTGGTGGCAGGACAAGCAATTTGAGACAGGGGCCCCTTCACCCCTCAATCTCACTCCTTAATCCTTACTACAGATCGTCCCTCTTGGGGTGGGGAGCTCACATGGGCGACCTCACCACCCAGGGATTGTGGTCCCTCAGGAATCTCTGCTCCACATCAATCTGTTGGAACTCAGAGCAGTTTTTCTAGCACTTCAAGTTTTTTCCAAATCTGTTCAGAACAAAGTTATTCAGGTCAGAACAGACAATACCACCACAATGTGGTACATCAACCAACAAGGGGCACTTCGGTTTCGGCCTTGTGCAATCAAGCAATGAAGTTGTGGTCTCTGGCTTACTCTCTGAACACCTCCCTTGTAGCAGTTCACCTTCCAGGCAAGGACAATGTCCTGGAAGATGCTCTCAGTAGGATTTCCCAGGGCCATCACGAATGGGCTCTGGATCCCCTAGTACTGGAGGTGGTATTTGCCAGATGGGGCACACCCCAGATAGATATTTTTGCAGCCCCAGACAATCACCAACTTCCCCTTTTTTGTTGCAGGCCCCCAATGTTGGGCTCAGTCCCCCTGGATGACTTCCTTCTCAGTTGGGAAGGGAAGTTTCTCTATGCCTTTCCCCCCTTCCCTCTCCTGTTCAAAGTGCTAGTCAAAATCAGATCTTAACCCTGCAAGATGATCCTGATTGCTCCAGACTGGGCCAGACAGCCCTGGTACCCACTCCTTATGTCCTTAGCAGTCCATCTTCCCCTGTGTCTTCTCAGGAATCACAATCTGTTAGTCTGTGCTCGGGGGAGAGTTTGGTACCCAAACCTCAAATCTCAATCTCAAGGCCTGGCTCTTGAAGAGTTAGTTTGCTGACCTACACCTCTCCCAAGGTGTATTAGATATCCTGAAGGCTTCTACGAAGCCTTCCACCAGGGCTACTTATAATTCCAAATGGAAGAGATTTTCTATGTGATGCTCTGCAAAGCATATTCCCCCAGAATCTGCTGGTTTACCCACAGTCCTGGACTATATGGTCCATCTAAATACTTTGGGGCTGAGACCAGCTGCCCTAAAAGTGCACCTGGCAGCCGTGTCTGCTTTCTTATCAGCAGGTAAACCCTCTTCTCTTTCAGCCCATCCTGTTTTCTCCAAGTTTTTCAAAGGGTTGCTTCACACCAACCCCCCATTCAGGGATCCTGCCCCTGTCTGGGATCTTAACATTTGCATTGCCCAGCTAATGCAGCCCCCTTTTGAGCCCTTGTCTTCAGCAGAGCTTAAGTACTTGACTTGGAAAACTGTGTTTTTGGTAGCCATCACTTCTGCCAGACGCATAAGTGAGTTACAAGCATTGTCAGCGGAGCCTGATTTTATCTCCTTTCGCAGAGATAAGGTAGTCCTCAGGACTAACAGAAAATTCTTGCCTAAGGTGGTTTCAGATTTCCACCTTAATCAATCTGTCTCTCCCTGTGTACTTCACTGACCATTCCTCCTCTGGCAGAGGAGGTTGCACAGTTTAGATGTCAAAAGATCCCTTAGCTACTACATAGATCGTCACTAAGGGTCACAGGTTTGACTCCTCCAACTGTTCCTCACTTATGGTGAGGTTGGCAAAGGAAACCTGCCACCAAAAGATTCATTGCCAGGTGGATTGTCTCTGTATCCAATTCTGCTATGAAAAACTGGTAAGGTTCCTCCCTCAGGCCTGAGGGCTCACTCTACCAGAGGTACAGCTGCGTCTCTGGCTGCTGCCAGGGACATCCCTATCCTGTAGATATGTCAAGCAGCTACCTGGAAAATGGTTCGCACTTTTACCAAGCATTACTCCCTGGACATCCAGGCTAGGAGTGATGCTCGGTTTGGCACAGCTGTGCTTCAGAGCCTATTTCCTAAGTAGGTTCTGTCCCTCCTCCATGGAGGTACTGCTGTATAGTCTGCATATGTCATAATATAGCAAGACTTCATGTTGTTTGAAGAAAAAATTACTCACCTTAGTAATGTTGTTTCTTCTAATGGAGTCTTGCTATATTATGACCTCCCCCCCGCCTGCCCCTCTCAGAACCTTTACTTTTGGGATGTGGGTGGGCAGGGCAGTGTTGGCACTTAGATGCCCACCTTGTTTTTCACCCCTTTTTGGGCGACCTGTGTTGTGTTTATCATTTTTGGGTCTCCTGACTTGAGTCTTGTTTTGGCACCAAAATGTGTTTATATAATTAGTAGCCAGTTGGCTAGTGTAGGTTTACAGGTTCCACACAGAGTCTTGGTGAGTTTTGCTCAGAAGATCTGACAGTTTAAGTTTGAATAACAGATAGTTTTCAACTGAGCTCGAGCTCAAAGTTCCATGCCTGGTATGGAAAGTTAACTCTTCACCGAGCAGTTCAAGGTTGGGACTCACTGCATATGTCATAATATAGCAAGACTCCATTAGAAGAAACATTACTAAGGTGAGTAATTTTTTCTTATCTGCCGTCAGTCTGTTTCTAACTCCTCCATTGGGCCACACCTTTGAAGTGTAAGCCATCGGCATCATGACTGTTTGGAAACTTTGGTTAGTCAGCAGCTGCTCATGATGACGTGCCAATACCTATATAATTTTGGGCAACCCTGTTAACTGCTCATCAAACCTGCAGAGAAAAAAATGTCATTGTTTTCTTTAATTTCTAAAATGTAATTTATCTAATGCCACAGCCGAATGAACCTTTATTTTGGTATTGTATCTGCGTTAAGAGCTACAAGAACAGCACTCACACAGTTTGTGTTTGCTGTTTGGGCCTATCCCACCACATCTGAGCCTCAGGATCTGCCAGACCACAAGGAGACACTGAAAGAGGCTTTAGAAATCTCCATCACCATAAAGGCTATGGAAGCTCAAGCTAAGGCTGGGATTGCAAGCCAGCTTCTCCCTTCAATAGCCACCTCTGAGAAGGACACTCCTCAAAGTTAAGTGACCTGGTCACTAACTCTGTCAAGAACAAGGGACACAGATAAGGTAAGTTTTGAAGTCCTTCCAGCCATTGCAACAAGCATAAAGAGAAAGCTCATGCTTCACTAGTGAAGTAGAGGTCTCTATTACAGGCATCCACTCTGGTGGTGAAGAATACAGCCACTGGCCTATCAAGATGACAAGGCTGGGCTGTTGCCCTGCTGTACTTACTATGGACGGTATGCTGCCATCAGGTTACACCTCTTTTGATGTCTGTAATCCAGGACCCCTTACAGGGTGCCCTTGACTGCCAGGTTGTACTGGTGGTGTTCTGTGATCTGTTTTGTTGTTACCATTGCTGCAAGTTGATGACAATGGCCATCTTAGAAACACAGAAATTGTCAGCAGATAATGACTGCTAGGCCCATCCAGTCTGCCTGTATACCCTATGTGATCAATGGATTTTCATCACTCCCTCCCCTCTCGAGCTTTCCTTGTGCCTGTCCTAGGCATGCTTAAACCCGTCCACTGTGCTTGCCCCCATTACCTTCTGTGGCAGACTATTCCAAGTGTTGACTACCCTTTCTGTGTAGAAAAACTTTCTCACATTGCCTCTTAATCTGCCCCTTCCAATTTTATATTGTGGCCCCTCATTCTGGTACTTTTTCTACACTGGAAAAAGGTCCCCTACCTGCACATTGTGTACACTCTTGAAGTACTTGAATGTTTCAGTTACGTCCCCCTGCTGTTTCCTTTCCTCCAGTGCATACATATTGAGGTCCCTTAGTCTCTCCTTGTATGTTTTGTGGTGTAAGCCCTGCACCATCTCTGTTGCCCTTCTCTGGATAGTCACTACCTTATCTATGTCCTTGTGCAGGTGTGGCCTCCAGAACTACACACAGTACTCCAGGTGAAGCCTTGCCAATGTTTTATACAATGTTATCAACATCTCCTGAGGGATACCAGCCTATACTGGCAGGATGGTCTGCATCTGCCCAGGAAGGGAACAAGTCTTCTGGGCGATTGGTTTAAATGCTTCATTGGCAAGCTTTTAAACTAGTCAAGGGGGGAGGCACTGATGAGCAGCATGGAATTCCCAGCCTCCCCCTACAAAACACGGTACTAAATCAGGAAAAGTCCAAGGCAGAAAGGTCAGTAGGGAGCAGGACAGGGGTAAACAGAGAAAGCAAAGTCAATGAGGACAGGGATGGTGCTACAAGAGGTAAAGTCATCAAAAAATAGAGAGCAATGAGTACCAATGCCCGTAGTCTGGGTAACACGCTTCCTGAATTAGTGGCCTTGATGGAAGAGGAACATCTGGATATTGTGGCAGTCACAGAAGCATGGTACACACAGAACCATGACTGGGAAGTAAACATACCAGGATACACTATCTACAGGAGGGACCGGGAGGGTAAAAGAGGAGGAGTAGTAGCTTTCTACACAAGGGAAGGAATCAAAGCAACAGAACAAAAGGGTGAACAGGGAGGAGAGGAAGCACTGTGGGAGACTGGCAATGGCACCATAATCCGCATAGGGATTGTATACAGACCCTCCTCTTGGGGGAGGAAATGGACAAGGAAATGATGGAAAGTATCCTTAAAATGGCAGAAAAAGGGGAGATATTGCTGATGGGTGATCTGAATATGCCAGATGTTAACTGGAGTGCAGTTGCAGCAACCACTTCTAAGAGTGGGGTTATTCTAGATGCCCTACAGGGGGCATGCCTTAGACAACTAGTATTGGAGCCCACTCGAGAGGGAGCAGTCTTAGACCTGGTACTCTCAAATGGAGATGAAGGATCCTGGATGTAAAGTGGTAGCCATCTGGGAACTAGCGACCATCGAACAGTATGGTTCACAATAAACACAGCAATAGAGTCAAGCCATACAAAGGCAAAAGTACTGGACTTTAGGAGGCTGACTTTGCCAAAAGGGTGAGTGCCTCACGGAATGCACTAGCTAATGGGCAGGAAGGAGGTGGAAGAACAATGGGAAAAATAAAAACTGCCATCACAGAGGCAACAAGCCTCTGTGTGAAGCAAGTAAAATGATGTAAGAAACCCCTATGGTTGTCAAAGGAGGTGGCAGGGAAGGTTTCAGAGAAAAAGAAAGCATTTAGGAAGTACAAGGAATCACAGAAGGAACAGGACAGAGAATTGTGTCAGTTAAAGCAAAGGGAAGCTTGGAAGACAGAACAGCAAAGGTCCAAACCGAGGAAAAGATCACCAACTCAGTTAAGATGGGAGATGAAACCTTTTATAGGCTCATCAAGGAGCAAAGGAAGACTAAGTGAGGGACAGCGAGGCTTAATAAAGGGGAGCAGAGTGGGTAGAGGGTGACTGTGAAAAGGTAGATATACTGAACAAATATTTTTGCTCAGTATTCACAAATGAAGAGGGGGAGGTACCTAAACCAAACAATAGAAACACTCTGGATACAGAAGTTGATAACAGCCCATTCACAGAAGAAGGGGTTCTGAAAGAACTCTTAAAACTGAAGGTGGGCAAAGCAGTGGGGGCCTGATGGGATTCATCCCAGAATTCTAAAATAACTATGGATAGAACTAGTGACACCACTGACTACCCTCTTTAACAAATCATGGGAGGATGGGGTGGTACCTGAGGACTGGAGGAGGGAAGATGTTATTCCACTTCACAAAAGTGGGAGCAGGGCAGAAGCAGGAATCTACAGAACTGTTAGTTTAACATCAGTGATGGGAACAATGATGGAATCACTTCTGAAGGAAAGAACTGAGTACCTAGAGACCAGAGGG
The DNA here is from genome assembly GCA_016271365.2 of Neoceratodus forsteri. Lineage (NCBI taxonomy): Eukaryota > Metazoa > Chordata > Ceratodontiformes > Ceratodontidae > Neoceratodus > Neoceratodus forsteri. The sequence continues at coordinate 1,156,376,927 of CM057451.1, forward strand.
GCACAGGACCCAAGGCAGCATGGATTCACAGCAGGAACGTCATGCCAGACAAATCTAATAGATTTCTTTGACTGGATGACCAAAGTAGTAGATCAGGGAGGGGCTGTGGACGTGGCCTACCTAGACTTTAGCAAGGCATTTGACACTGTCCCACACAAAAGATTAATATACAAGTTTACCAGCCTGGGAGTAGGTCCCAAGATGGTATCCTGGGTAAAGAATTGGCTGGAAAACAGGACACAGAGGGTAATAGTAAACGGAGTCCACTCTGAAGAAAAGGGGGTTACTAGTAGGGTAAAGCAGGATTCAGTACTAGGACCAGTTCTCTTCAATTTCTTTATAAGCCACATTGCAGAGGGACTGGAAGGAAAAGTATGCCTCTTTGCAGACTACAGAAAGGTCTGCAACAGAGTTGATGCACAAGGTGGGGTGGAAAGGATGAGAAGGGACTTGGCAAGGTTTGAGGAATGGTCTAATGTATGGCAGCTTAGATTCAATGCTAAGAAGTGCAAGGTAATGCACCTGGGAAACAAAAACCCAGGGGAAGAGTACACGATGAGGGGTGAGATACTGACAACAAAAATGGAAAGGGACCTGTGGTAGTCATATCAGATGACCTAAAGGTGGGCAAGCAATGCGAGAGGGCAGTAAGGAGGGCTGGGGGGATACTGGGCTGCACAGGGAGAGGCATCACCAGTAGAAAACAGGAAGAAGTTATCCCTCTGTACAGACAGCTGATGAGACCCCATCTGGAGTACTGCGTGCAGTTCTGGAGACCCAGTCTCCGCAAAGACATAAACAGGATGGAGGCAGTCCATAGGAGGGCAACTAAAATGGTGCAGGGTCTGCACCAGAAGACATAATGAAGAGAGTATTAAGGAGCTTTATATGTATAGCCTTGAGGGAGAGGGGTGGCATGTAGAAACTTCCAAGTACCTCGAGGGAATCAACAAAGTCCAAAAGAATAGCATCTTTCAGAAAAAGAGGTGTGCAAGAACAAGGGGGTACAATTTGAAGATGGGGGAGCAGCTCAGAGGTAATGTAAGGAAGTATTTTTTCACAGAGAGGGCTGTGGATGCATGGAATGGCCTTTTGGAGGAGGTTGTGGAGTCAAAAACAGTGGTGGAATTCAAGAATGCTTGGGACAGTCATAAGGCAGTTCTAGGGGGTGGGGTAGGAAGAAGCTGTTTAACTGGGATCTGTAGCTTATTCATTAGGTAGGGAAATTGGCAGACTGGGTGGGCCAAGTGGTTCTTAACTGCCGTCAAATTATATGTTTTCTGCTAGGGATACCCCTGCCTATGTACCCCAGCATGCCACTGGCCCTCCCTGCTGCCTTTGTGCATTGCTTTAATACCTTAAGTTCATCAGAGATGATAACCCCTAGGTCTGTTTCCTCTTTGGTAACAGTCAGGTGCCCCCCCAACCTGTAGCTCTCCCCAGGTGCACTATTTTGCATTGAACCTCAGTTGCCACATCTCTGACCACCTTTCAAGCTTCTCAAGGTCCCTCTTAATTTTATGCACCCTTTCTGGAGTATCCACCCTGTTGCAGATCTTGGTGGCATCTGCCAACAGGCAGACCTTTCCTTCCAGCCCCTCTGCAATGTCACTAAGGAAGACATTAAACAGGACTGGTCCTAGTACTGATCCTTGTGGTACCCCACTGGTCACCCCTCTCCCCAGATTGTACCCCATTTACCACCCCGTCTTCCTGTCTGTTAACCAGTTCCTAACCCAGTTCACCACCTTGTCTCCCATGCCCAGGCTACCCATCTTGTTAATCAGCCTTCTATGTGGAATGGTGTTGAAGGCTTTGCTGAAATCTACGTAGGTGATGTCTACCACCCCTCCCTGATTTATTTCACTAGTCACCCAATCAAAAAAAAAAAAATTAGATTCGTTTGACATGACCTTCCTGCTGTGAATTCAAAATTGCCTGAAATCCTGAGCACCTCTGGATTCCATATGTGCCACTATTCTTTCTTTCAGCAGTATCTCCATGATCTTTCCCACCACTGAGGTGAGGCTGACTGGCCTGTAGTTCCCCACCTCCTCCCCACTGTCACTTTTGTGCAGTGGGACTACACGTGCCCTCCTCCAGTCCTCTGGAATGACACCCATGTTGAGTGACTCTGAACTGGGCCACCAGAGGTGCTGCTAGTTCCCTTCGCAGCTCTTTTAATATCCTTGGGTGTACACTGTCAGCCCACATGGCCTTATCCACCTTCAGCTTTGTGAGTTATTCCAAAACTCTATCCACTGTGAATAGACTGTCAACTTCTTAACCCCCCACCACCACCAATTGCCTCTGCAACCCAACTGTGGTCCTTGACCGTACTCCTCCTTAGTGAATACTGAGGAGAAGTATTTGTTCAGTATTTCTGCCTTGTTCATATCCCTCCTCCTTACACTCGCCCTGCTCCCTTTGAGCCTCACAACCCCCGGTTTCTTTCACTGATGTACCTATAAAATGCCTTATTCCCTTAGTTTACAGACCGTGGTAAACCCTCTTCTATCTGCACCTTAGCCCTCCTAACAGCCTTCCCGTAGACATTCAAGGTACACCTCCCTGTCCTCCTCCCTTTGGCTCCCTTGTATTTCCTGAAACTCAGCCTTTTAGCCCTGAGTTGGTCCCCCACCTCTTTGGAGAATCATAGTGGTTTCCTTCTTTGCCACTATCCAAATGGCATTGGTTTGTTTTCTTCACTATGGTTCCTTTCAGTTTCTCCCATTGTTCTTCCACCCCCCTCTATTACCCCTCCCTTCCCCAGGACTGCTTGTATACATCTACCCATTTCTGTGAAATCTGCCCTCCTGAATTCTAATACTCTTGCCCTTGTGTGGCTTAACTGAGTGCCTGTCTCTATGCTGACCCACACCATGTGATAGTCACTGAACCCCAGCTACCTTTCCACCTGTATTTCTTTGACTCTGTTCCCGTTGGTTCATACCAGGTCCAGAATTGACTTGCCCCTGGTTGACTCATGCACCAGCTGCCTGATTCCAACCCCTTGCAGGGATTCTAGGATGGCTGTTGACGGCCTCACCCCCATCCACACCATCCTTGGTAGTGGGATCTAGAAGCACACATCTGTTATTCCTCCATTACAGCCTCTCTGACTTTTGCTCTCATTGTTATTCCAGATGACAGGAGTATAAACCTTTATTTATTTATGTTTTTGGTAACCAGGTAAGTAAGCTGATCCAAAGGACCATTTTCAGTTTTGACCCAGGCCATACAATGGCTTACAATACAAGGGTTAAGATAATAGGCACAGGATCGCAATACAGTAGGTGCACATAATACACTGAGTAAAAATGGAAATCAACACCAATGGTGCATGCACAACAAATCTAGGATAGAAAAAAAAGCAAGTTTCATAACAGATACAAGAGTGCATGGCTGGTCAGAGATCCTCGGTCACTCACACTTAAGCGGTCACTTCATCTAATCAGTCAGGGTATGTAACAGTGCAAGGTGGAGTACATTACAATGGTAAAATGTTTACCCAGAGAGAACCAGGCAGTGCCAAGTAGTGTGTGTATAGTGGTCAGCATCCTGGAGGTTAGTTGAGATACAGTTTAGCCTGATCTCCTGAATAGGAAGGAGGATTTGGAGAATGAAAAAAGGGAACCTGTTCCTTATTGGGTGGGGGGAGGAGTGTTGCTCTTCAGCTCTGCCCTCTCATGCAATGAGGACTCTGGTGTATACTACCAGGTCTCTTTCTGAAGATGCTGCTTTTCATGCTTTGCTCCCAACAAATCCAGCATGTCAGGATTTGAAGATGAGGAAGAGTTTGCTAAAAGAAATTTGATTGAGCTGCTGGAGGTTCCTACTGCACCCTCCATTGGGATTCATCCTGTGTATCCTTGCTTTTCAGGATACTGTATTTGTTGTTTAGCATAGGTCAAACACCTTGTCTGCAGTGTCTAGGAAGGCTGATAATAGTGCCCTGCTCTGCCTTCTAAGCCTAATTTTGCTTCCTGGCCTGAAACCGATTCTGTGGTATTCATGGTTGTGCAGGATTGCTGATAATATTTATAGCTCATTTTTAATTCAGATGTATAATTTTGGCTTGTGACTGTGGTAAAGGTGGTCTTGCAGTCCTTGGGGGTGTTTTTTTTTAAATCTTTTCCTCCAGTCACAGCCTTCGGGGCCTCTCAGGCATCCTGGCCTGATCCTGCACGCCTGATGTCTCCTCGATTTTCCATTGGCCAAATTTCATTGTGTGTGTTGTTGGGCAAGGTCTGGCGTTTCCTCTGTGTGTCGTATGAGGAGCAGGACCTTTTTCCTTACCCGGTGATGCAAATGAACTACAAGCATGCTGAACTCCTGTTTGACCACTAGCTGAGGGAGAAGGGGTGTTCTTCCCATTTGACGTATGGGATGCTGCACCCCCTCCCCATTTGCTAGTTTGAATATTCTGCAAAGATGTCAAACTTCTGCCCCAATGCACTGACTCCCTCCTTAGTCTGCTGCAGTCCATCAAATTTAAAGAACTTTCACTCCCAAAACATTTGCCAGTTCCCTACAAATTTATGGCCTTTTTCCTGGCACCAGCCCTTGAGCCATGTGTTTAGCTCTCCTATCTCCCCTTCTTTGACCTTCCGTCCATCTGCCCCCTCTCCCAGACTGGCAGGATCTCAGAGAAGGAGATGCCGGATGAAATGGATGATGGTTTGTCACTCAGCCTGGTCAGGTATTCTTTGGTTTCTACAACTGACTGGCTGGCGATCGTTAGTTCTTATGTGTACCAGGACATCAGTGTTTTCTCCTGCTTCCTGAACAATTTTAGCAATGCAGTCAGTGTCTCTCCACGCTGATGTACCTGGGAGACATTTGACCAATAGTCCTGGCTGGAGATAGGTATCAACTCCCTGAATCATGGAGTCTCCTATGATCAGAAGTTTTTGGGATTTCCTTTTTGCTTTTTTGTTTTGGTTCTTGTTTTGGGTGAATTTTGTTGCGCTTAGCTCCTGTGCTGCAGTGTCCTGCTTTGCAGTGTCCTCTACCCTTAGTTTGATTTCGGAGATAGAGGCAGATACCTGTTTGTAGTTTTTTTTTTTTTTTTTAATTCTATTTTTCCAAGCCATTCCATCTGGAACACCTATGAAGCCTGCCCTGCAAGCACCTACCTGCACCCTCCGGCCCCTCCATCAAGCCATGGAAACTCCCCGGGTGAGGTCGGGGTCAGGCAACCCCCAAATCTTGTAATCTTGTCAGGGTCCTGGGTTGCCGGCAGGCGCTGGCACATCAGGACCCGGCTTGGTGCTCTGTCATCCTGGCTCTGGGGGTTTTTCCCATGTTCCTCATGGGACGTTATGTGTCTGAGCATCAAGGCATCTGCTGGCATCCGCAATATCCCCCCCCTTCCGTGAAGCAGCAGCCTCCGAGGCTGATTGTCTATTGACCTACGCCTGCAACCAGTCTTACCCCTGAGACTCCAGCTTGCTTTCACTTCCCCCAGGGGTTGCCACTTGCCGGTATGGAAGTCCTCCCTTCCCCTGGAGAAGGCAAACTGTCCCCAGACGCTCCAGCCTGTCTCCTCCCCCCCCAGCCAACCCCCGACGTTCGGAACTCGCTCCTGAACCCAGGTCGCCAGTGTGGTGTGAGGTGTGGCATCCAGCGCCTCAACCCTCAGCACCACCGGGCCGGCTCTGTTTGTAGTTTTTAACATCTCATCTTTTGGATGAGACATTAAACTGAGGTCCCATCTGCCTGGATTAGTGGTAGTTCAGGTGGATGTTAAAGATCCCATGGCACTTATCGAAAAGAGTAGGGGAATTTCCCCGGTGTCCTGGCCAAAATTCCCTCACTCACTAAAAATACCACCAACTGCTTAATCTGGTTCAAGGTCAGTTGGCATTCATTTGTATCCCCCTCCCTCGGGTTGTGCCTGAAAATAGGCAGGATTGGTCTAGTGCACTTACCTGGTAAACAAAAATTAAATAAAATAAAGAAATATGGTTTGTGGAGGTGATATGTTGGAGAGCATCGAGTGATGGGGCACCTGATTTGCCCATCCTAACGACCTGCCAACCTCCCGAACCAACTACCCACTGCAGTCAAGGTGCTTCTGTTGGATGTTGGGGAAATGGCGGGCAGTTCCTATAATATATTTCCTTTTGAATATGCAATTTGAGGCGTGCAATCTGCCCATGCTGCCTAGAGCTGAGTGCTTAGATCACCAGTGGCCCAGCATGTAGGACAGTGTCCTAAGTCCTGTAAAACTGCCCTTCTAAAAAGTGTCCTGCAGTACCTGCAGTTAATTATATCCATGCCAGATAATTTACTGGGTTTATAACCTGGTCAGATTATTTAGAAAGAAGAAAATGAAAGCAAAAGTTTGATTTTGTGTTTTGTTTGATTTTGTATAACTTGTTATAACAAGTTAAATTACTAGTGCCCCTGTAAATTAGGTCACTGTGTGGATACCCCTCTGATCCGCCCCTTCCTGCTTTGCTACAGGAAATGTCATGACTGTGCTATCCTATAAAAGGAGTGTAGTGTGGTGGGTGGCTGGGCCCTTCCCTGCCGAAAAAGAACCACGGATGAAAACAAATGAGGTAAGAGCAGAAACAATCAGCCAGCAACAAATGCAGTTGCCTGAAAGCTTATCCTAATGATACCCTGTAAGAAGCACCTTCTCACTCTAAAGAAAAACCCAAGGATGCCAGCCCGGTGGCGCAGAGAATTGAGGTGCTGGACGCCACACCTCCCGCCATGCTGGGAACGAGCCAGGGTCGGCGGGGGGGGAGGATGTGAGCCAGGCTGGCAGCTGTCCACCTCAGGAGGCAGTTCTCAGCTTTCTTGGAGCCTGGCTACCCCCCTGGTGGAGGCTGGAGAGATGGTGCTGCTCCGAGAAGTGCCAGTGCTATGCTGAAAGGGGTGGGCGGAAGAGACCTGGCACTGGAGCTGTGGTGCGCACGTGTACCTCCACACACATGCTTCATTGCTTCTGGGGGTCTCAGAAACAGGTCACACATTCAGGGAGAAAACAGAGGAAAATACAGGGGCCGCCTGTGGATGAAGACTTCGGGCTGGGCTCTGGGGATCTGCTGGGGCGTGCATGGTGCTATAAGACCCCAAAAGAACCAGAGCTCTGGTAAGGTGGCAGACAGTTGGGACAGCCTGCCATCACAGGATACAAATAGTTGAGAAAAAAAAGAAAAACCCAAGGAACCAAACAGCCCTCTCATAAGGGTGAAGGTTCCCTGGGAAGAAGATGAACTGCAGAGACTGCCACTGAACCGACTAACATCTGCTAAAAAGAAGGAAAAGCACTCTGGGAACGAACCACAACTGACAAATCTGCTGGTTCCTACAGCTGAGTAGATTGCTAATGCCATCAGGATAATCCAGTCGCTGCAAACTGGTACCTTGGTTCAAACAACATGAAGTCTTGCTATATTATGACATATGCAGTCAGTCCCCATCTTCGAACTGCTCCGGAGGTGAAAGAGTTAACTTTCCATGCCAGGCATGGAACTTTGAGCTCGAGCTCGGTTGAAAGCTCTATCTGTTGTTCTTCAAACTCAAACTGTCAGATTCTTTACTCCGCCTCACTGAACAGTCGCTCCGGAGATTTCTCCTTCTGCTCGGTTCATTTTGTCGGTTAAAGTATTAATTTTTCGGTTTTTAACCGAATTTAAACCACAACTGGTCGGTTCAAGCTCTGTCTGTGGTATTTGTAAGTACTAGATAGGTTTTACATTTACTTTCTGTGTGGAACTTGTAAACGCATTATCGGTTCGGTTTGAACCGATCAGGTTGTTTTTAAAAAATATTTCTAGTCCTTTTAGAGTGCGGTTCTCAGTTCTTATCGGTTCTAAAAAAAAAAACGGATTTCATTACTTTTTTTCCACGACCCGTGACATGGTTGGGAACCGAGAAGAGAGTCTTGCTTAGCGGATTGCTATAAAAGGGCAAGTTTGGTTAGGCTGACACCATGTCTGAGAAACCCAAAAGATAAACCGGGCCCACTGGGTTTCAACACTGTAGTGGCTGTGGGGAAGCCTTTGCTAAGGCTGACCCCCACACCACCTGTGTTTATTGTCTGGGGTTTGACCACCTCAATGCAGACTGCCAGATTTGTAAGAATTTCCCTGCTGCCACCATAGAGAAGAGAGTTGGTAGGCTCAGGGAAATGGAGGCCAAAAAGTCCGTTGAACTGGATGGCCATCCCAGTTCAGTTCCAATCAAACCGGAGGGAGTGCCCTCTGACCAGGGCGAGACTTCCTCGAGCAAACGTAGAGCCGGCTCTGAGGAGCTGGTTCCAGCAAAAAGGACTAGAAAGTCAGCTAGTTTGGAGCCAAAAGTCCTCTCTCCAACTGCTGAGGAAATAGCTAAAACAATTCAAATTGTACAGTCTCTGTCCCTGGTTCCGACCGAACCAGCACCATCAGGGAGACGCTCGGTTCGGCCGGTTCCACCGGTTCAAGATTATGATTTTGAGGATTTTTATGAACCGGAGGAGGGGGAAGAGGAATATGAGGAGAGTGAGTGTGGCTTTGAAAGTCTGGATGTGCCCATTGAACCGGACATCTCTCCAGACAGACCTTTAGGGGTTTCTCCTCCCAGGCTCTCTGAGTCCCTTTCTTATTTCATGTTTTATAAAACAGTTGCTGAAACTCTCCAGCTCCATGTTGAGGAAGCTGTTGATGACCAAGAGGAGCCTGATTATGTAGAAATTATGGATATTCCAGAGTCTAGGAGATTGTCTATTCCTTTGCATAAATCTTTTCGGAAGAAGACAGTAAAGGTTTTAAAAACTCCTAATACTGTACCTCCTGTGGATAAAAGGATAGACAAGAGGTATACTTTATCAGGCTCTGAGACGGAGTTCCTCTCACAACAATGCAGCTATGTGGGGGTAGTGCAGACTGCAGCCTGTGACAAGGCAAATATTCCCCTAGCTTCACACCCCCCTGAAAAGGACTCCAGGAGGATTGATGTCCTGGCAAAGAAACCGTACATGGTAGCATCCTTGGGACTCAGACAGGCAAATTATATGTCTTATGCTGCTAGGTACCAGAAATCCAGATGGGATACTGTGCTGGCCCTAGCAAAACAAGTCCCTGACCAGCTTGCCAGGGAGCTGGAACAGGTGGCTATGGATGGTATTGAGGCATCCAAGGTGCAATTTCATGCTGCAGTAGACTCTAATGATGTTTCATCAAGAGTCATGGCTACATCTGTGGCACTTCGCAGAATGGCTTGGTTCAGATGTACTAGCCTGTCACAGGATACCCAGTCTAAGGCCATGGATTTTCCTGTTGTGGGCAATTCTCTGTTTGGGGAGCAAACAGAGAATTACATGAAGAAAATGGATGAATATAGGACCACCTATTGGAGTGCACAGGCTAAGGAAAAGCAGGCCACTCCTCAAAAGCAGCTACCCAAGGGCAGGGGCAGGCCTTTTCATAGGCCTTTTTACCAAGCCCAGGCCTCCTCTTCTGCCTATGCTCAGAGGGGGTTCTTTAGAGGGAGAGGCAGACGGGGTTCAAGCAGGCCTGCTTCCACCCCTCAGCCCAAAGCCCCTGCCAAGCAGGCACCCTGATGGGGTAGCCAGGGCCGTTTCTCCTCTACCAGTAGGGGGCAGGCTGGCTTACTTTGTCCAGGACTGGAAGTCTCTAACGTCAGACAAGTGGGTCCTGGAAGTAGTAAGCCAGGGACTGGTTCTCAGCTTCAAAAAATTTCCAAAGATGAGAGCCAGATCTTTTCCACCTGCAACTCCATCAGAGGCACTAGCCCTAGAGGCAGAGGTCTCTACCCTCCTGGCTCTCAGAGCCATGGAAAGGGTTCCACCCCTACATCAGGGAAAAGGGTTGTACTCCAGGTACTTCCTTACCCCAAAAAAGTCAGGAGAATGGCGGCCCATCCTGGATCTCAGATACTTAAACAAGCACCTTTTAAAACCAAAATTCAAAATGGTGACTCTGGGAATTATTTTACCTCTCTAAGGCCAGGGGACTGGCTAGTGTCCCTGGACCTCAAGGATGCCTACTTTCATGTTCTCATCAGGAGCGCCCATCAAAAGTACCTCAGATTCGAACTGCCCTCAGACCATTACCAGTTCAGAGCAATGCCCTTCGGCCTCACCTCTGCCCCAAGGGTATTCACAAAATGCCTGGCAGTAGCAGTTGCCCACTTAAGAAGGCAAAACATTGCTATTTTCCCTTACCTGGACGATTGGCTCATAGTAGGCCAGTCTCCAGACCAAGTCAGGTTACATCTTCAGTTAACCCAGCAACTGCTTACTTCTCTGGTTTTCCTTCTCAATCTTCCAAAGTCAGTCCTGGAGCCTGTCCAGCTTCTCACCTTTATAGGTGCAGAACTGAACACAAAAGAGGCCAGAGCCTTCCTTCCTCCCTCTGGAAAGAGCAAGGACCCTCATCTCCCTGGCCTCCTCCTTCACCCTGCAGGTCTCTCGACCAGCAAGGCATTTTCTCCAGCTCCTGAGACACATGGCTGCTTCCACAGCAGTAGTGCAGGGAGCCAGATTTCAGATGAGGGACATCCAGTTCCTTTTGAGAGCCTTTTGGTCTCAAAGGACCGACCCTTTAACCAAATTAATCCCAGTGACTCGAACCCTGATCCAAGCCCTTCAGTGGTGGCAGGACCAGGGCAATCTGAGATAAGGGGTCCCCTTCACCCCTCAGTCTCACTCCTTAATCCTTACTACAGATGCATCCCTCTTGGGGTGGGGAGCTCACACGGGCGACCTCACTGCCCAGGGATTGTGGTCCCCTCAGGAATCTCTGCTCCACATCAATCTGTTGGAACTCAGAGCAGTTTTTCTAGCACTTCAAGTTTTCTCCAAATCTGTTCAGAACAAAGTTATTCAGGTCAGAACAGACAATACCACCACAACATGGTACATCAACAAGCAAGGGAGCACTCGGTCTACGGCCTTGTGCACCGAAGCAATGAAGTTGTGGTCTCTGGCTTACTCTCTGAGCACCTCCCTTATGGCAGTTCACCTCCCAGGCAAGAACAATGTCCTAGCAGATGCTCTCAGCAGGGTTTCCCAGGGCCATCATGAATGGTCACTGGATCCCCTAGTACTGGAGGTGGTATTTGCCAGATGGGGCACACCAGATAGATCTTTTGCAGCCCCAGACAATCATCAACTTCCCTTTTTTGCTGCAGGCCCCAGTGTTGGGCTCAGTCCCTCTGGATGCCTTCCTTCTCAGTTGGGAAGGGAAGTTTCTCTATGCTTTCCCCTTTCCTCTCCTGTTCAGAGTGCTAGTCAAAATCAGATCTCAACCCTGCAAGATGATCCTGATTGCTCCAGACTGGGCCAGGCAGCCCTGGTACCCACTCCTTATGTCCTTAGCAGTCCACCTTCCCCTGTGTCTTCCCAGGAATCACAACCTGTTAACCTGTGCTCAGGGGAGAGTTTGGTACCTGAACCTCAAGTCTCTCAATCTCAAGGCCTGGCTCTTGAAGAATTAGTTTGCTGACCTACGCCTCTCCCAGGTGTGTTGGATATCCTGAAGGCTTCTAGGAAGCCTTCTACCAGGGCTACTTATAATTCCAAATGGAGGAGATTTTCCATATGGTGCTCTGCAAAGCATATTTCCCCAGAGTCTGCTGATTTACCCACAGTCCTGGACTATATGGTCCATCTAAATACTTTGGGGCTGAGACCAGCTACCCTAAAAGTGCACCTGGCAGCTGTGTCTGCTTTCTTACCAGCAGGTAAACCCTCTTCTCTTTCAGCCCATCCTGTATTCTCCAAGTTTTTCAAGGGGTTGCTTCACACCAACCCTCCATTCAGGGATTCTGCCCCTGCCTGGAATCTTAATATTTGCATTGCCCAGCTTATGCAACCTCCTTTTGAGCCCTTGTCCTCGGCAGAGCTTAAGTACTTGACTTGGAAAACTGTGTTTTTGGTAGCCATCACTTCTGCCAGACGCATAAGTGAGTTGCAAGCATTGTCAGTGGACCCTGATTTTATCTCCTTTCACAGAGATAAGGTGGTCCTCATGACTAACAGAAAGTTCTTGCCTAAGGTGGTTTCAGATTTCCACCTTAATCAATCTGTCTCTCCTTGTGTACTTCACTGGCCATTCCTCCTCCTCTGGCGAGAGGAGATTGCACAGTTTAGATATTAAAAGATCCCTTAGCTACTACATAGATCGTACCAAGGGTCACAGGTTTGACTCCCTCCAACTGTTTCTCACTTATGGTGAGGTTGGCAGAGGGAAACCTGCCACTAAAAGATCCTTTGCCAGGTGGATTGTCTCTTGTATCCAATTCTGCTATGAAAAACTGGGTAAGGTTCTTCCCTCAGGCCTGAGGGCTCACTATACCAGAGGTACAGCTGCATCTCTGGCTGCTGCCAGGACATCCCTATCCTAGAGATATGTCGAGCAGCTACCTGGAAACAGTTCACACTTTTACCAAGCATTACTCCCTGGACATCCAGGCTAGGAGCGATGCTCGGTTTAGCACAGCTGTGCTTCAGAGCCTATTTCCTAAGTAGGTTCTGTCCCTCCTCCATGGAGGTAGTGCTGTGTAGTCTGCATATATGTCATAATATAGCAAGACTTCATGATGTTTGAAGAAAAAAAATCACTCACCTTAGTAATGTTGTTTTTCTAATGGAGTCTTGCTATATTATGACCTCCCCCCTTGCCTGCCCCTCTCAGAACCTTTACTTTTGGGATGTGGGTGGGCAGGGTAGTGTTGGCACCTAGTAGATGCCCACCTTGTATTTCACCCCTCCTTTTTGGGGTGGCTGGTGTTGTGTTTGTCATTTTTTGGGTCTCCTGACTTGAGTCTTTGTTTTGGCACCAAAAAATGTGTTCATATATTTAGTAGCCAGTTGGCTAGTGTAGGTTTACAGCTTCCACACAGAGTCTTAGTGAGTTTTGCTCATAAAGATCTGACAGTTTGAGTTTGAAGAACAACAGATAGAGCTTTCAACCGAGCTCGAGCTCAAAGTTCCATGCCTGGCATGGAAAGTTAACTCTTTCACCTCCGGAGCAGTTCGAAGATGGGGACTCGCTGCATATGTCATAATATAGCAAGACTCCATTAGAAGAAACAACATTACTTAGGTGACTAATTTTTCTTCTGGTTCCGTGAGCCGGTTCACATCATCCATTGGTTCAAACTTCGGGTCCCTCCTTGGTTCCCAGTTCCTTTGATCATTACCCTGATATTTGAGATGAGGTGGATTTGGGGGAGCCCCCTGAGATGGATATTTCCTCTGATCCTCATTTCCCTGACTCCCCTGATAAGGGACCTGAGGATTTTACCTCACATTTTGCTTTCATGAAGCAGGTGGCACAGATTCTGCACCTCTCCACTCCAGAATCTACAGAGGAGAAGGAGGAGCCAGATTACATGGAAATGATGTACCAGCAACTAAGAGGTTATTACCCATCCATAAATCCCTTAAGAGACAAGCTACTAGAATTTTGCAAACCCCCACTTCCATTACCCCAGTGGACAAGAAGATGGAAAGGAAATACTGCGTGGCCAAGGCTGGAGCAGAGTTCCTTTGTATTTATTTATCTTTTGTTAACCAGGTAAGCACACTAGACAAGAAATGCCTATTTTCAGGAGTGACCTGGGAGATTACAAGATAATTTTTTTAGCAGAAGATGCACACTAAGCTGAAAGCTTGTTTAGAGGTGCGACCTGGGAGCACAAGGAAGTTAAGTGACTTGCTCAGGTTCGCACAGTATGCAAGTGGGGGTTGTGAGATTCAAACCCAGGTTTGCAGTTCAGAGCCTTAAACCACTGCACTATACTGTCTCCTTACACACCGGATAACTGCATTGGGCATCCCAGTCATGAAGGGGTGGTGCTGGTTGCTGCATGTGATAAGGCAGACATTCCGGTGGCATCACTCCTACCTGATAAAGATTATAGGAAAATTCTGTGGCCAGGTAGTCTTATGAACATATGAAGACGCCAGCAGATACAGGCCTCACTATCGGTCTGCTTGATTGGGCAGCTAGCCCTTACCTTGCAGTTGCCCCACCACCCTCCCTCCTCATAATTACCCCCCATCACTGTCCCATCCCTCTTAATACCTTCTACCATGCTACAGGCTACTACCTCCTCAGAGTATTCCACTTGTCCACCACCCTCTCTGTGAAATACTGTCTCCTGACTTCCCTCCGGAATCTTCCCCCTCCAGTCTTAGCTGGTGCCCCCTCATGACTCTTCCCCCTTCTGATTTGGAAAATCCCTTCTGTACTAGTCTTGTTTATCTCATTTAGGTATTTAAAAGTTTCGATCGTGTCCCCCCATCCCTCCTGTCCACCTGGGAATACATGTTCAGCTCTCCCAGCCTCTCCTTATAGTATGAGAAGTATCCCTCTAATCCCTGTATCATCTTTGTCACCCTATGCTGTACACCCTCTGACAATCTGATGTCCTTCAGGAATGGGCACCAGAACTGCATGAAGTATTCCAGGTGCAACCAAATCAGCGACCTGTAGAGCAGCAGGATTAATTCCCTATTTCTAGAGGAGATTCCCCTTGCTATGCACCCCAGCATCCTGTTGGCTTTTGCTGCTGCCTTCCTGCACTGAGCCAAGTTGTTCATACTACCCGATATGAGCACCCCTAGATCCTTCTCCGCCTCAGTGCAGTCCAACTGTACCCCCCCCAGCTGATAGCTCCTCCCCGGTTCTTAGCCATGAAGTGCAATACCTTGCACTTTTTGGCATTAAACCCCAACTGTCATGCCTCTGACCACTCCTGTCATTTGGTCAGGTCCTCCTGCAGACCCCTCCACCCTTCGATGTCATTTACCACAGCTCCCATCTATATGTCGTCCACAAAGAGACTGATCTTACTCCAGATCCCGTGGGAGATATCAACAATGAAAATCCCAAACAACACCGGTCCCAACACTGATTCCTGTGGCACCCTACTTGTCACATCCCTCGTTGATGAGTCCCCCTCACCACCACCACCCTTTGCTGCCTACACTTCTTACTTGGGTTTTTCTTTAGCCATTAGGTAGGTCACTTACATTGCTTATGTTTCCAGATACCAGAAAAGTCTCTGGAACACTGTTTTGGAGATTGCTAAAGCTTGCCCTGCTCCCATGGCATCTGACCTAGCTGAGGCTGTGAAAAGGGGCATAAAGGCTTCCAAGTACCAATTTCGGATGGTAGTGGATGCCAATGACATTGCAGCCAGACTGATGGCAACTTCAGTGTCCCTATGGAGATTTGCTCAGCTAAGGGCCACTAGCCTATCCCAGAACACCCAGGTGAAGGCCTTGAGTTTTTCTTGCAAGTCCACATCCCTCTTTGGTGAGCAAACAGAGGCCTGCAT
Organism: Neoceratodus forsteri; assembly: GCA_016271365.2. Lineage (NCBI taxonomy): Eukaryota > Metazoa > Chordata > Ceratodontiformes > Ceratodontidae > Neoceratodus > Neoceratodus forsteri. The sequence goes on from CM057451.1 coordinate 1,156,392,239, forward strand.
GAAAAATATGGATGAATACAAGGTGGCTGCTGCTAAAGAAAGGACAGCAACACCTCAGAAGTACTAGAGTAAAGGGGGTAGGGGTAGAACCCATTACAAACCTTTCTTCCAAACTCAGGCTGTCCCAGCCTATTAACCACAGAATGGATACTTCAGAGGCAGGGGCAGCCTGGGCAGTAATTGAGGTGGCCCCTGTTCCCAGCCAAGTGCACAACCAAAGCAGACCACCTGAGGGGTCTGCTAGGGTCACTTCCCCCATTCCCAGTGGGAAGTATGTTGGCTCACTGCCTCCAGGCTTGGAAATCTATCACTGCAGACAAGTGGGTCCTGGAGGTAGTGAGCCATGGTCTTGCTCTTAGCTTCAAGGTCTTACCCAGCATAAGGGCAAGAGTTTTCAGACCTGCCACCCCATCAGAAGCAGTTCTATTGGAGGCAGAAGTAGCAAAACTCTTTCAGGATGAGGCAGTGGAGCCTGTTCCCTTGGCCCAATAGGAAAAAAGGACTCCACTCAAGATACTTCCTCACTCTAAAGAAAACAGGGGAGTGGCAACCCATACTGGATCTCAGACCTTTAAACAGGCATTTGACAAAGCCAAAGTTCAAAATGGTCACTCTGGCTACCATTCTTCCTACACTCAAGGAGATTGGCTGGCATCCCTGGACTTAAAGGATGCTCACTTCCACATTCCTGTCAGGCAGTCCCACAGAAAGTACCTCGGGTTCAGATTGCTATCAGGCCGTTACCAGTTCAAAGCCATGCCTTTTGGCCTGACTTCTGCTCCAAGAGTATTTGCAAAGTGTCTAGTAGTAGTGGTAGCACACTTAAAGAAGCAGGGAGTTAGTCTTCCCATACTTGGATGACTGGCTAGTTGTAGTAGACCAGTCTTCCCAGCAGGTCAAAGATGCACTGACCACCACTCAGGATACCCTGCAGTCCTTAGGCTTCCTGATAAACCAAAAGAAGTCAGTGCTGAGAATAGTTCAGCTCCTGGAATTTATAGGAGCAGAACTGGACACTCTAAGAGGAAAGACTTTCCTCCCTCAGGGGATGGTGGACAGCTTTGTACAATTAGCCAGCTCATTCCAGCTACATATTCCCAGACCAGCAAAGCATTTTCTCCAGCTGTTGGGACAAGGGCTGTGTCAACAGCAACAGTGCCAGGTTCCAGATGAGGGACGTCCAGTTCCATCTCACATCTCACTGGCTGCAGAGAAAGGGATTCCCTGTCAAAGGTGATGCCAGTCACAGGAACTCTTCTTTTATTTATTTTTCAGTCTTGGATTACAATACCTTTGAGCAGGAGACCGCTCTTTTACAAAGGTTCCACGTCGTAAAGGGTGGGTATACATACATCGTGGGTTTAGGAGTATCTAGCTAGCTGAATAAAACGTAGACAAAATACATTGTAATTGGTAACAGAGATGATTTTAGCACAAGGATAATTCAGGAAAAAGTAGCAGCCTGGATGGCATTGTCAAGTAAAAGATGGTAATAAGGCATCCACAGGGTGTATAGGGTGCACTGAGTGGGGTGGGGGCATGATGACTAGTCAGGGGGAGATGGGAGAGGAGAGAGGACAGTGCAGGGTATTGCAAGGCCGCGGGGAAACTTGGGGTAGAAGGACAAAGTAGGAGTAGTGAGGAGAGGGTAATAACCCGAGGGTGAATAAGACCAGGGTCAGGAGACAGGGTGGTGGGGAGCAATTAGAAAGTGCAATCACAGGAGCTTTTCTTCAGTAGGTGTTGTCTTAGCGTGGTCTTGAAGGGCCCCAATCTCTGCATGGCGTCATGATCAGTGCTGAGGTTATTGAGCCAAAGTGGTGCTCGGTAGGCATATGACCTCTGCCCTTGGGAGGTTCTGCAGCATGGGACGGTGAGAACTTGATGGTCAGAGTTCCTGGTGCAGTGTGGGCCTGTGAATAAGCCTAGTAGGTTTGTGGCTGCAGGAGGTTCTAGTCCGAGTAGTGTTTTTTTTTTAGCCAATAGGCAGGTTTGGTATTGTATCCTGTTTTCAAGTTGCAGCCACCCAGCTTGCTCGTAAAGGTCGCAAGTGTGCATTAGTTGGGGGGGAACTGGTGAGCAATCTGCAGGCTCTGTTGAGGACTACTGCTATCCTACATCATGAGGTGGGAGTGACTGTGCTGTAAATGACCAATCCATAGTCGATAATGGAGACAAATGAGCTATGGATTGCGGTTTGAAGGGCTTCGGGTGTCAGGCATTTCTTGTGCTTGTGCCGGAGCTTCAGTGCTGGATTTTCCTACAGACCCAGGCTTCGTGTCCAGGTACTTCCTCGTGCCCAAGCGGATGGGGGGTTGGTGCCCCATCCGAGATCTCCATTACCTGAATCAATATATCCTGTCCCGCACCTTCCAGATTGTAACTCTGAACTCGATCATACCACCCCTGGAGTGAAACATGCGGTTCTGTTCACTGGATCTACAGGACGCATTCTTTCACATCCCAATCTGTCCATCCCATCAGCGGTTCCTCCACTTCAGGGTTGAGGGAACTCTGTACGAGTTCCGAGCCATGTTGTTCAGCCTGTCATTGGCCCCATGGGTCTTCACCAAGTGCATTGCAGTGGTGGCAGCCCACCTTCGGCATTGAGGAGTCCGAATATATCCTTATCTTGACTGACTCTTGGCAGGTTCCTCCCTTCAGAAGGTGGAGAGGTTCAGGGATCTGGCTCTCCGAACCTGCTCCCAACTCAGCCTCCTGATCAATGAGACCAAGTTCGAACTCATGCTCTCTCAGGTGATGGGCTTCATCAGGGCAGAGCTTGACTCTTGTCAAGCCAGAGCTTGGCTCCCGGCGGACAGGGCAGAGGTTCTCTCCTCCTCCTTTGCTCAATCATTTCTGGTTGGGCACTTGCGCCCTGCCCGGGACTTTCTGTGCCTTCTGCGTTACATGGCGGTGTGCACCTCAGTGGTCTGTTGGGCCCACTGGCACATGTGCCCCCCTCCAATGGGAGCTGGCCACCCAGTGGACTCAGCACCATGGTCATTTCGACCAGCTGATTACTGTAACCCTGAAGATGTGGGATGCTCTCCAAAGGTGGACCACCCCAGACTGGTTGCAGGAAGGGATCCTGTTTGTCCGCCCCAAGCCGGCGGTGATCCTTATGACCAGTGGCTCTCTCATGGGCTGGAGAGCCCACATCGGGGACAACAGGGCCCATGGGCTCTGGACCCCCGATGCCACATCAATCTGTTGGAGCTCAGAGCAGTCAGACTGGCACTGTCAGCTTTCGCTCCTCAGCTCCGGGGTCAAGTGGTTTAAGTCCAGACAGACAATACCATGACCATGTACTACCTCAACAAGCAGGGTGGCACACACTCCCGTCTGCTGTGCAAGGAGGTGCTCTGCATCTGGACCCTCATAGTCTGGTTGGAGGTGGATCTCCTAGCCATCCATGGTGGATGCTCTCAGCCACATAGGCCAGACATCCCATGAGTGGTCTCTCTATCCAGAGGTAGTTTATAGTCTGTTCTCCCATTTGGGCAAACCATTGGTGGACCTGTTAGCCTCCAGTGAAAACACCAAGCTGAGGCAGTTCCATGCCAGTCCCCCACAGCAGGGCTAACTGCAGGGGGGATTCCTTCTCGAGGCCATGGACCCCAGGCCTCCTCTACACCCTCCCTCCATTTCAATAAATAAGAGGGAAGGGGGTCAAAAGCATATCCCCAACTGGTCCTGCTTAGTAACTCCTACACTGTATTTGGAGGAACAGGAAAGCCCCACTCATGAACCCAAGGCTGGGACCAGGGAGGATGGGAAGGTCCTCCAGGATGGAGCCCCAGGGAAGGGAGGCAGGGGATCCTGAAGGAGGGGCAAGCTTCTCCTAGTGGGGGACTCTGTTGTCTGGGGAGTGGAGTTAGGGACACCTAGCAGGGGAGAGAGGGAGGTCAAGTGCCTCCCAGGAAGCACTGCATGGAGGGAACGGAAGCTGATTCATAGGATTACTATGGCAGTAGCTAGGAGGGAGCAGCTGGATGTCATTGTCCACCTGGGGACAAATGACCTGGCCAGGACAAGGGTGGAATTGGCTAGAGTCCAGGAGGATTTCAGGAAGCTGGGGGAAACCTGAAACAGATAGCATGCTCCATTTCATTCTCGGAGGTGCACTGCCTGTGGGGCACAGGGAAAGCTAGGGCACTCCGTCCATATACCTTCAACTCCTGGTTGAAGGATTGTGTGGAAGGGAGGGTTTTGGCTTCATAGGGACTGAGCCTGACCTGGGCAGATGCAAGCTTATATAAGGAGGACATGTCTGCATCTGTTTGAGAAAGGGACCTTGGTCCTTTGTGAGAAGTTTAAATACTTCAGCTGTAAGCATTTAAACTGGCCAAGGGGGGAGAGCCAGGAGGATCAGGAGGTTTAGGAACACCCCCCATGGGAACATGCAGAAACATAAGTTGACTACAGGAACAGCTAAAGCAGGCAGAAAAGGCCAGGCAGGCGAAGAATGTATAATGAGTGATATGGGGGGGTGAGAGCACATAGGAAAGGAAACCAAGGTGAGGGGAAGATACTGGAGAGGGAGAACAAGAGCAGAGGCAGAGCAGACTGTAAAACATGGAAGGTCATGCTAACGAATGGCCATAGACTAGGAAATAAGGTTCCAGACCTGGAGGCCTTGTTGGCAGATGCAGACCTTGGCATAGCTGCAATAACAGAGGTGTGGTACTCTGCTAATCATGGCTGGGAAGTCAGTGTACCAGGCTATACACTGTTCAGGAGGGACAGGGAAAGTAAAAAGGGTGGGGGGAGTGGCCCTGTACAGCAGAGATGGTATAAAGGCTACAGAGGTTCAGGGAAGACGGGGAGGCTGATGAATGTGGGTCACCCTGGAGCCAGGGAATGGAACAGCAGTATGCACATAGGTGATCTACAGACCCCCAGCACAGAGGGAGGAAGTAGACAGGGAACTAGTGGAGAACATACATGACATGGCAGCTAAAGGCGAAATACTACTACTGGGGGATTTCAATATGCTGGACGTAGATTGGACCACCCAGGTGGCTGCTTCAGACAGAAGTACAGCCATCCTAGAATCCCTGCAGGGGGTTGGACTCAGGCAGCTGGTACATGAGCCAACCAAGGACAAGTCAATTCTGGACCAGGTATGGACCTATGGAAACAGAGTCAAAGAAATACAGGTGGAAGGACAGCAAGGTTCCAGTGACCACCACATGGTGTGATTCAGCATGGAGATATGGACTGAAATAACCCACACAAGGGCAAGAGTATTAGATTTTAGGAGGATGGATTTCACTGAAATGGGTAGATGTATACAAGCAGTCCTGAGGAAGGGAGGGCTAATAGGGGGGGTGGAAGAACAATGGGAGAAACTGAAAGGAGCCATAGTGGAGATAAACCAGTGCATTATGATACTGGCCAAAGGGGAAAAAAAAAGAAGGAAACCACTATGGTTCTCCAAAGAGGTGAGGGACAAAATCAGGGCTAAAAAGCTGAGTTTCAGGAAATAAAAGGGAGTCAAAGGAGGAAGACAGGGAGGTGTACCCTGTACCTTGAATGTCTAAGGGAAGCAGGAAAGGCTGTTAAGAGGCCGAAGACACAGACAGAAGAGGGATTAGCACAGTCTTTATAAAAAAAAAAAAGGGATAAGGCATTTTATAGGTACATCAGTGAAAGAAGAAAAATGGGGGTTGTGAGACTCAAAGTAGAGAGTGTAAGTAGGGGATTTGGACAAGGCAGAAATACTGAACAAATAATTCTGTTCAGTATTCACTAAGAAGGGTGGGTCAAGGACCACAGTTGGGTTGCAGAGGCAGTTGGGGGGGGGGAGTGGACACCTGTCCATTCACAGTGGAGAGAGTTCTGGAAGAACTCACAAAGCTGAAGTGGAAGAGGGCACATGTAATCCCACTGCACAAAAGTGGCAGTAGGAAGGAGGAGGTGGGCAACTACAGGCCAGTTAGCCTCACCTCAGTGGTTGTAAAGATCATGGAGACACTGCTGAAGGAAAGGATAGTGGCATTTTTGGAATCCAGAGGTTCTCGGGATCTGAGGCAACATAGATTCACAGGAGGAAGGTCATGTTAAACGAATCTAATAGATTTTTTTATTGGGTGACTAGAGAAATAAATCAGGGAGGCGCGGTAGATGTCACCTACATAGATTTCAGCAAAGCCTTCGACACCGTCCCTCATAGAAGGCTGATTAACACGATGGGTAGTCTGGGCATGGGAGACAAGGTGACGAACTGGATTAGGAAATGGTTAACAGACAGGAGACAGAGGGTGGTGGTAAATGGGGTACAATCTGGGGAGAGGGGGTGACCAGTGGGGTACCACAGAGATCAGTACTAGGACTAATCCTGTTCAATGTCTTCGTTAGTGACATTGCAGAGGGGTTGGAAGGAAAGGTCTACCTGTTTGCAGATGACACCAAGATCTGCAACAGGGTGGATACTCCTGAAGGGGTGCAGAAAATGAAGATGGACCTGGAGAAGCTAGAAAGATGGCTGGAGATGTGGCAACTGAGATTCAATGCAAATAAGTGCAAAATAATGCACTTGGGTAGAGGGAACCCTGGGGAGAGCTACAGGTTGGGGTGGGGACTGACGGTTACGAAAGAGGAAAGGGATCTAGGGGTTATCTCTCATGACCTTAAGGTATCAAAGCAGTACACAAAGGCAGCAGGGAGTGCCAGTGGCATGCTGGGGTGTATAGGCAGGACTATCCCTAGCGGGAGGTGGTGATGCCACTGTATAAAACATTGGCAAGGCCTCACCTGGAGTACTGCATGCAGTTCTGGAGGCCACACCTGCTCAAGGACATAGATAAGGTGGAGACCATCCAGAGAAGGGCAACAAAGATGGTGCAGGGCCTGCACCACAAAATGTATGAGGGCAGTCTAAGGGACCTCAATATGTACTCACTGGAGGGGAGGAGACAGCAGGAGACATGATTGAAACTTTCAAGTACCTCAAGGACATAAACAAGGTGCAGGTGGGGACCTTTTCCAGTGTAGAAAAAGTACTAGAACAAGGGAACACAATATGAAATTAGAAGAGGTAATGTGAGGAAGTTTTTCTACACAGAAAGGGTAGTCAACCCTTGGAATAGTCTGCCACAGGAGGTAGTGGGGGCGAGCACAGTGGAGGGGTTTAAGCATGCCTGGGACAGACACAAGGGAAGCCTGAGAGGGGAGGGAGTGATGAAAAGCCATTGATCACATAGGGTCAGTGGCCACATACAATGTATAGGGCCTACATGCAGACTGGATGGGCCTAGTGGTCCTTATCTGCCGACAATTTCTATGTTTCTTTAGCTTGTCCACTGTGCCATGAATCTTTACCAAAAACTTAGCAGCAATAGCAGCAGCTGTCAGATGGGAGGGACTGTAAATTTTCCCTTATCTGGGATAAGAGAAAGTAAGCTGCAGATCATTTAGGATCTGGAACTTATGTAGGTAGGGAAATGAGCAGACTAGGTGGGCCAGGCAGTCCTTATCTGCTGTCAAGTTCTGTTTCTGTGGACGATTGGCTCCTAAAGACCCCATCCAGGGAACAGCTTTCGGTAACTGGAGTGAACTCTCTAGTTTTTCCACCTCCTGGGCATCACCGTCAGCCTACCCAAGTCAGTTCTGGTATTGTCCCAAAGACTACAATACATAGGGGTGGTTCTGGATTTGGCCCAATGGAAGACCTTTCTGCCCCAAAACAGGCAGAGTGCCTTATCGCCCAAGCTCGAAGAAGTTGCTACATTCCTGTCAGGGTGTATCTGAGACTGATGGGCCTGATGGTGGCAGACATATCCACTGTTCCATTGGCCAGACTTCATATGCGGGTTCTTCAGTGGACCCTCTGAGTGCAGTGGCAGCAGCACATAGATGAGTTGGACTGTCCAGTTCTGGTTTCTTCCTCAGTCCGTAAGGTACTGCAGTGGTGGATGGACCCCCCGAATCTACTTCATGGTGTTCCATTCCAGATCTCCTCCCCGCAGCAGATCCTCACCATGGATGCCTCCAGTCTGGGCTGGGGAGCTCACCTGGGCCCCTTTCAGACCCAGGACTCTTGGTCCCAATTGGAGACCTTCCTGCGTATCAATGTCCTGGAAATGAGAGAGGTGCTCTGTGTTATGCAGGCTTTCAGAACACCTTGCTCCAGCGCCGCTGCTAGTGCAGTCACACAATCTGAGTGTAGTATACTCAGGGCCCCGGATGCCGCAAACCGCGGAAATATCCACGGAATTTGCCATCACCCGTGGAATTCTGCCGCCTGCGGAACAAACGTCCGCTTCATTTGCCGACGGGGGTGCCCAATCCCCCGTCGGCTGAACGCCCCCCCCAAAGTCGTTGTGCCACGCTGGGAGCCCACCACAGCGTGGCAAACATGCCAATTGTTTTTTTTTTTTGCCGACAGGTGCCTAATCCTCACCGGGCTGAACGCCTCTCCAGGTGTTAAAGCACGCTGAGCTTCCACCCCAGCGCGGGCAAGCGTCCCGCCGACGCCTTTTTTTCCCTGTAAACAAACTGTCCCACGGGCGCCGCCTCCCGAGCCCCCCTCCCACATCCCGCACTCCACCCACTGCGCACCCAGCCTCCCACACCTCCCCACCCCATACTTACCTCCGGACTCGGGCACGCATCGTTCTTGGTGGACCGGAACACGTCTGCACTCTTCAAAGGCGTACAACTGAGGAAATGCGGTAAGCTGTATAATGGGCTAGATAGGAGGGTTCAACTTTGTTGCATATCTCAGGCATTTTTGGAATTTTACTCTAGATCAACATAAGTTTTGGATTCTGATGTCATTGTCATGGTAATCAAGGGTGACTGCCGCAGGACTGCAAATCACCCTTCAGGACCGGACACCACCATGACAGTGACATCATTCATGAGAAGGGGCCCAAAACCCCATGTTGAAAATTTGGTGCCAAAATTCCAAAAAATCACTGTTTAACTAAGTCATGCTTGCAGTTCCTACGAGGCTCGGAAGTTCGTAATTTCAATATTTCACTCCAGAGTTTCAACATTGCCATTTCACCACACTGTCTTATGAGTAGTATAGCTGTCATTTTTCATATCTCACCCAAAATGTGTTTCCACCATTGTAGCGCAGAATGGCGCAGTCTGTGTGCGAAATCAATGTACGGGACAAATTAAGAAAATCACAGTGACACTGTTCATGAGCAGAGGTCTTGAAATGGCTATGTTGAAAATTTGGTGACAAACACCCATAAAATGACTGTGTTACGAGCATGCATTGTGTCAGATATGGCAAAAAAAACAAAAAAAGGAAAAAAATTAAGGGTAAAAATGTGCCGCAGAAATTGGTGTTGAGTGCCACAGAAGTTCTGCGGCAAATGAGAACCCTGCCACAGAACTTTGCTCCGATGTGCCGCAGAAAAATCGGGGCCCTGAGTGTACTACATCAACAAGCGGGTGGGGGGGAGAACTCATTCGTATCCCCTATGCAGGAAAGCCATGAGAATGTGGTTCTGGGCACTGGATCGTGGCCTAACCTTCTTTCATTGGAGGTGGGCCATGTGCCAGGCATGCTAAACACTCTGTCAAAAAGCCTCAGCCGGCCTCAGTCCAGCATGCATGAGCGGGAGCTCTTTTCATCCATCGCAGAAGACTTGTTCGACAGATGGGGTCATCCAGAGTTGGACCTTTTTGCGTCCACACTCAATGCAAAACTGCCCAATTTCTACTCGCTAGTTCCAAGACCTGGAGTTTTTTGGTGAGACCCGTTGTCCCTCTCTTGGAGCGGGAGGTTCATTTATGCCTTTTCTCTCATTTCCTCTAATTCAGAGGGTGCTCATCAAATTGCAGATGGAGGGGGCCACCAAGATTCTGGTAGCTTCATTCTGGCCTGGGCAGATATGGTTCCCCCTTCTTCAGCAACTGGCGCAGAAGCTTCCGGTCCCTCTTCCCCTCTGTAGGAACCTGCTGATCCTGGCTCAGGGGACCCTGCCCCATCTCAACCTCAGGTCCCTCCACCTCCGTGCTTGGCTCCTGAAGACATAGCCATCGCAAGGTTCAGGGTCTCTAACAGTGTGACGGATGTCCTTGTGGCTGCCTGGAAGCCTTCCACTTGAGCCACATATGCCATAAAGTGGAAGCGGTTTGCCACCTGGGCTGACAAACATAGTTTGTACCCTTTCACCTGCCTAGTGACCACATTCTGGACTATCTGATCTTTGTCTGACTCGGGTCTCCAGTACTCCTCCCTCAAGGTGCACCTTTCAGCCATTTCTGCTTTTCATGAGCCCGTGAGTAACCACATGATTGCTCAGCTGGATGTCTCTCGTACCTTTCTCAGGGGCATCCTGCATCGGAAACCCCCCATCTGGTTTCCTGTCCTGGCTTGGGATTTGAATTTTATTTTGGAGAAGTTGACCCTGTCTACTTTTGAGCCTATCGCAACTTGTGATCTGCATTTTCTCTTTTGGAAGTATTATTTCTAGCTGCCATTACTTCCGCTTGAAGAATTTCAGAGCTTCAGGCCCTCTGGTGTAAGGGGCCTTATTTGATTTTTCACAAAGACGGGCCTGATTCTCAAACTGGGCTTTGGTTGGCGCAAGCTGTGGCAGACAGCAGCTTGCGCCGGAGTTCAGTGCACCAGGGACCCGGCACCAGATTCTGGTACAGGACAGGTCCCAGCTGCAAAGTACCCACATTTGTGGCAACCTCACCCATGTGGCAAACACATGGCATATGGGAGGGTTTGCTGCAAGCCCCTTGCGACAAGGGCAAGTGGTTCCCAATCCCTGATGTTGGCACTGCAGTCATTAACATGGCCCGAGGTCCCAGATTCCCCTATGTGCCTGGTATAGATATAAATTAACTCACCCCCAGACCCTGGTAGTCAAGTGCCCCCCTTCCCTAATGCACCTAGTATTGATATAAATGAACATACCCCCATTCCCTGTTAGTCTAGTGCTAGCCCACCACCCCATTCCCCGATGCACCCAGTGTGGATGTACATAAAAGTACACAGCCTTCCCATTCCCAAAATAGATCCAGGACCAGCACAGCCCTCCACACACCTCCGTGGCTGGCTGTGACTGAACTGTCACTTCACTGAGCATATACTGTAAAGTGTACACAATCAGATTAGGTGGTGCACTTTACAGTATACTTCGGTGAAGTGACAGTTCAGTCAGGAGCCATGCATGGAGGTATGTGGAAGGCACATGCTAATCCGTCTTGCAGGATGGGGGCTTGGTGGCAGGCACTACCTGCTGGGGTGGGTGGTGGGGGGTCACTAGACCACCTGAGAATTGGGGTAATTTTATGTACATCTATACCGGGTGCATCAGGGAATCGGGGTGACTAGACTACCAGGGAATGGGGGGGTGTTAATTTATATCAATACCAGGTGCATTGTGGAAGGGTGAGGGGTGCCACGAGACTACCAATGGGGGGGCATTTTAATTCTCCCTAGTACGGGCAACGTCTGGATCAGGGAAGGAGTCTGCTAGATCACCAGGTTAATCTGTCCCATGTGGGGCATTTTGGTGGTGTGTGTGTGTGTGGGGGGGGGTGGCACATAACAGCACATATACCCACAGCGGAAAATTTCTAAATACCCTTAGACTAACACTGGCTGATCTAAGGGTACCTAGAAATTTGTCCTCTGGGTATTTTTCCTGAATCCTGTTTTAGGGGATATGGCAGTTGCCCCCTTGCACCACACTGCAGCCACTTTTGTGGTGCACGGTCAGTGCAAGCCCAGTTTGGGGCAGGCAGCCTGCGGTTGATGCAGGCTGCCTTTGAGTATCACTCCCGGTGCATCACTTGGCACAAGGGGCACTTTGTGCCATTCTTTTTGACTCAAGTCCCTTGCACCCTGGCGGGAGCTTTGCGAATCGGGTCAAGGTGTCTTTGCGCACAAATCCTAGGTTTCTCCCTAAGGTTGTCTGAGTTTACACTCAACCAGTCTGCCCACCTTCCTGTTCACTTTCTGAGTATGCCAATCCTGGGGAAGCTCTGTTCCATATATTAGATGTGAGCAGAACCTTGAAATACTACTTGCTTCGGACCAAGAAGAGTCGAAAGTCGAAGTAGTTGTTTGTTTCTTTCATTCCAGGTAGAACGGGTGCTTCAGTTTCTAAGCAATGTTTATCCAAATGGTTGGCAAATTGCATTGTTTTTTTGCTATATGTTCGGCAAAGACTTGCCTGGTGCTGTCAAAGCTCATTCCACCAGCGGAATGGCTACCGTTGTGACTTTTTTCCGAGGGGTCTCAGCTGCTGATATTTGTGCGGCTACCACCTGGAGTACTGTCCATACTTTCAACAAGCACTACAGTCTGAACATTGCCTCAAGAGCCCATGCAGATTTCGGCAGGGCTGTGCTGCAGGGCCTCCTGTCTTGAGTTTATGGAGAGCCCTCCTCCCAGACTGTCTGTCTGTACCTGTAACTGATTGGGACTCATTCCTATGGTGTTACCTGATGACTGGAGATCCCCTCGAAGATCTACTGTTATGGTAAGATCTTCCGTAACTGTTCTGTACAGGTGAACACAAGTAGCAACAAACAAAACAAGATTTGGCTACAGACAATAACGGCTGCCTCAGAATTGTTTTGAGTTGTAAGGTTTTATTTTGTTGTATTGTGATGCAAGTGCCATATTCTATAGAGAACTGAGAGGTAATATGAGGGTCATAACCAGCAGTAATGCTATCTTGCACATTTCTACAGGATACATAGAAACACAGAAACATAGACTTTGACGGCAGATAAGGATCGCTTGGCCCACCTAGTCTGCCCATTTCCCTACCTAGAGGATAAGCTGCATATCCTATTTAACCAACCGCTTATTTCTTCCTACCTCCCACAAACATTGCCTTATGTCTGTCCCATGCATTCTTGAATTTTCCCACAGTTTTAGATCCCACAACCTCCTCGGGAAGGCTGTTCCATGCATCTACAACCCTCTCTGTGAAAAAATACTTCCTCACATTGCCCCTGAGCTGTTCCCCCTCTATCTTCAAATTGTGTCCCCTTGTTCTTGCACATCTCTTTTTCTGAAAGATGCTACCCTCTTGGACTTTGTTGATTCCACTGAGGTACTTAAACGTTTCTATCATGTCCCCCCTCTCCCTCCTTTCCTCAAGGGTATACATATTAAGCTCCTTTAGTCTCTTCTCATATGGCTTTTCTTGCAGATCCTGCACCACTTTAGTTGCCCTCCTCTGAACTGCCTCCATCCTGTCTATGTCCTTGCAGAGATGGGGTCTCCAGAACTGGACGCAGTACTCCAGATGGGGTCTCACCAACTGTCTGTACAGGGGGATAACAACTTCCTGTTTTCTGCTGGTGATACCGCTCCCTATACATCCCAGTATCCCCCCAGCCCTCCCTACCACCTTCTTCTCACATTACTTGCCAACCTTAAGGTCATCTGATATGATTACCCCCAGGTCCCTTTCCATCTTTGTTGTTCTTACTACATTGTGTAATCTTCACCTGGGTTTTTGCTTCCCAGGTGCATTACTTTGCACTTGTTTGCATTGAATCCAAGCAGCCATACTTCTGACCATTCCTCCAACCTTGCGAAGTCCCTTCTTATCCTTTCCACGCCTCCTTGTGTATCAACCCTGTTGCAGATCTTTGTGTCATCTGCAAAGAGGCATACTTTTCCTTCCAGTCCCTCTGCAATGTCACTTATAAAGACATTAAAAAGGACTGGACCCAGCACTGAACCCTGCGGTACCCCACTAGTAACCCCTCTTTCTTCAGAGTGGACTCCATTTACAATTACCTTCTGTGTCCTGTTGTTCAGCCAATGTTTTACCCATGCTACCACCCTGGAACCCACTCCCAGGCTGGTTAATTTGACTACTAATCTTTTGTGTGGGACTGTGTCAAATGCCTTGCTAAAGTCTAAGTAGGCCATGTCCACAGCCCCTCCCTGGTCTACAACTTTGGTCACCCAGTCAAAGAAATCAATTAGATTCGTCTGACATGACCTTCCCACTGTGAATCCATGCTGCCTTGGGTCCTGTGCCCCACTGGCCTCTAGGTACTCAACAATTCTTTCCTTCAGAAGTGATTCCATCATTTTTCCCTACCACTGAGATCAAACTAACATCTATAGTTTCCTGCCTCTATCTTGTTCCCACTTTTGTGAAGGGGAATCACATCTACCCTCCTCCAGTCCTCAGGTACCACACCATCCTCCCATGATTTGTTAAAAAGGGTAGTCAGTGGTGTCACTAGTTCTCTGCTTAATTCTTTTAGAATTCTGGGGTGAATTCCATCTGGCCCCATTGCTTTGTTCACCTTCAGTTTTAGGAGTTCTTTCAGAACCCTTTCTTCTGTGAAAGGACTGGGATCGACCCCCCTCCAGAGTGCTTCTGTTAATTGGATTAGGCACCTCCCCCACTTCCTGTTTTGTGAATACTGAACAGAAGTATTCATTCAGTATCCCTGCTTTTTCACTGTCACACTCTGCCCACCCACCATCCATTCTATTCAGCATCACTATCCCTCCCTGTGTCTTTCTACGCTTCCTGATATACCTATAAAAGGTTTTATCCTCCTTCTTAACCGAATTAACTATCTTTTTCTCAGTTTGTGCCTTTGCTATTCTGACTACCCTCCCTGCTTCCTTCTACCTTAACTGGTAGTTCTCTGTCCTGCTCGTTCTGTGTTTCGTTATACTTCCTAAATGCTATCTTTTTCTCCCTAACCTTCACAGCCACCTCTTTTGAGAAATATAGTGTTTTTTTCTTTCGTTTTGATTTGTTTATTTGCTTCACACAAAGGCTTGTTGCCTCTGTGATGGCAGTTTTGATATTTCCCCATTGTTGCTCCACCCCACCTCCTAGCCTGTGGAGAGCATTTCTACGTGGCCTAAGGGTGGTTTGATTAAACTGTTGGCAGAGCTCACAGTATCCCTCCCTCACTTGTATCACAGTAGTACAACAAATAAAATATTGCAGATTAAGATCTTCTTAGAGGGTATCTCATTCATCAGGTTACACTATAGCAACTTCACCGTCAGTGAATAGGGAATCCACGCAGAAGATTTTCAGCAGTACAGCTGGGCCCACCTACGCCGTCTGTCAGCTCCTAGTAAGTAAAACTTAAGGGACTCCATGGCCCACTTTGCTGCAAGACATTCCTTTTCGATGGTGGAGTACCTTTTCTCTCTGTCGTGCAACTTCCTGCTTATGTATAGAATAGGATGTTCTTTCCCATCTACATGCTGACTCAAGACTGCACATAGGCCTACCTCTGATGCATCAGTCTGTAACAGAAATTGTTTTTCAAAGTCTGGGCTTCTTAAAACAGGGGCTGAACATAACGCAGCCTTAATGGCCCTAAAATCTTCATCACACTCTGGGGACCATTTCACATTATTCAGGTACCATTTTTTTGTCAGTTCAGTGATGAGAGTAGCTTACTCTGCAAAGTTGGGAACAAATCTCCGATAATAACCAGCCAGCCCTAAAAATGACCTGACATGTTTCTTGGTGTTGGGGACAGTGCTATTAGCTACACCTTCTATCTTGGAAACCTCTGGTTTGACTTCTCCATTTCCCAAAACACAGCCCAAATATCTGGATTCCTGCATGCCCAATGCACACTTGGTAGGATTAATTGTCAGACCTGCCTTTTTGATCGATTGGATAACTGCTCGTAGGTGTTCCAGGTGACTTTTCCAGTCTGGACTATACACCATGACATCATCCAGGTGTGCAGCACAATAACCAGTGTGAGGGGATAAAATTACATCCATGTACCACTGGAATGTACCGGGTGCACCATGCAAACCAAACAGCATGGTGGTGAACTGATAGAATCCTATAGGAGTGGCAAAAGCAGTTTTGTCTCTGGATTCTTTAGCTAGGGGAATTTGCCAGTAACCCTTGGTGAGATCGAGGGTACTGATAAACTTAACACTTCCTAGTCTGTCCACCAAATCACCTATTCTGGGCATAGGATAACTGTCAAATTCTGACACTTGATTAAGTTTCCTAAAATCAAGACATATTCTTACACTTCCTTCTTTTTTGTTTACAATCACCACTGGTGATGACCAAGCACTTCTCGACTCTTCTATGATACCCAATTCTTTCATTTTTTGTATTTCCTTAACCACATCTGCTCTTAACTGCTCTGGTAATCTATATGTTCTTTGTCTAATAGGGCGAGCATTCCTTGTCACTATTACGTGCTGTACCCCTTTTGCTTGGCCTCGTACTGTGGTAAAAGTGCTGTTAAATCTCTTTAGCAAGTTGCAAATTTCCATGGTTTGTTCAGAGGTTAAGGAAACATTCACCTTTACAGCATCAGCAGTAACAATTTGTTCCAGTCTATCGTAAGATACATCAATAATATCTTCTTCATCAGTTTCTGGTAAAACTAGCAAAACAGCATTTGGCGTTTTTTCAATCCACTTCTTGTGTGGAGGTTAGCATGGTATATATTAATAGGATTTTTCCTATCAGGGGTCTCAATTTCATAGTTAACTGTGCCAGTACGTCTGAGCACTTTGTAAGGCCCTTGCCACTTTAACAGTTTATTTTCAGTAGTGGGTAACAGTAGCAAGACCTTTTCACCTGGCTCAAAAAGTTTTTCCTGTACCCCATGGTCATGATAAGTCTTCTGCTGGTTTTGGGCCACTTCCTGCTTACTATGGGCGATTTCAACATACACGTAGTTTGCCAACTTCTTTCTCAGGGCACACATAAGATATGATACTGTAATTTGTTTCTGAGTGGGGCTATCTTCCCATGTTTCTTTTATTACATCTAGTGGCCCTCTAGGTTGTCTACCATACAGCATTTCAAATGGTGAAAAACCTGTAGATGCCTGTGGCACTTCTCTGTAAGCAAAAAGCAGGTAAGGTAAGGATTGGTCCCAGTTTTTCCCTTCCCCTTTTACAAACCTTTTTAACATGTGTTTTAGGGTTTGATTAAAATGCTCCAAAAGACCATCTGTCTGAGGGTGCTAAGGGGAGGTTATTATGGCGGTGATACCTAATAGTTATACATAAATACATAGACAGTGTCGGCAGATAAGGGCCTATGGCCCACCCAGTCTGCCCATTTGAGTCTGTAAGTTCAGTTTGTTTTCCTAGAAGTCTGTTGCACCTTACCCCTGACCTCCAGAATTCCTTTATGTCTATCCCATGCATTCTTAAATCCCATGATTGTTTCAGCCCCCACCACTTCCTCTGGCAGGGTGTTCCACTTGTCCACCACCCGTTCTGTGAAGAAATTCTTTCTCATGTGTCCTCTGAATCGTCCTCCCTCCAACTTCATCCCATGCCCTCTAGTCCTGGAACATCTTTTTCGCTTAAAAATAGTGTTTTCCTGCACCCTGTTCCTCCCTGTAAGATACTTGTATGTCTCTATCATATCCCTCTCTCCTCCTCTCCTCCAGGAGTACATGTTCATTTCCTTCAACCTGTCTTCATAGGACTTGTGATGCAATCCATGCACCATCTTTGTTGCCCTCCTCTGAACCTTCTCTACCCTGTCTATGTCCTTACATGGGTATGGTCTCCAGAACTGTACACACTGTACTCCAGGTGGGGCCTCACTGGTGTCTTGTATAAGCGGAATTATGACCTCCCTTTTCCTGCTGGTAATGCCCTGCCTATACATCCCAGCATCCATTTGCTTTACTTGCTGCCTTGTCACACTGTTTCCCTACCTTGAGGTCATCAGAGATGATAACCCCAAGATCCTTTCCTGCTTGGTGCATGCTATTCCTCACCCCCAACTGATATATTGTGCCAGAGTTTTGTGCCCCATATGCATTATCTTGCACTTCTTGCATTGAATTTCAACTGCCAAACCCCTGACCATTCTTCAAGTTTCTGCAGGTCGCTTCTCATTCTGTCTACACCCTCTGGTGTGTCTACTCTGTTACAGAGCTTTGTGTCATCAGCGAACAGTGAAATTCTGCCTTCTAGGTCCTGTGCCATGTCACTGATGAAGATGTTGAGTAGAACCGGTCCCAGCACTGATCCCTGTGGTACCCCACTGGCCACTCTTCCCTCTGTGGAGTGACAGCCATTTACCACCACCCTCTGTGTCCTGCCACCCAGCCAGTTACCTACCCACCACACTACTGTCCTGCCCACACCCATATTCCCCAGTTTGTGTAATAGTCTTCTGTGTGGCACAGTGTCAAAGGCCTTGCTGAAGTCCAGATAGGCCAAGTCCACTGCCCTCCCCTGATCCACCTCCCTAGTCACCCAGTCAAAAAATTCAATGAGGTTGGTCTGACATGACCTCCCCCTGGTGAAACCATGCTGCCTTGGGTCTTGTAGTCCATTGACTACCAGATGTTCCACCCAATCTCTCCTTCAGTAGTGCTTCCATGATCTTCCCCACTACCGAGGTGAGGCTGACTGGTCTGTAGTTCCCCGCTTCCTCTTTGTTCCCACTTTTGTATAAGGGGACTACATCTGCTGTCCTCCAGTCTTTGGGTACCTCCCCCTGTTTCCAGTGATCGGCTAAACAGGATAGCCAGAGGTTCAGCCACCACCTCTCTTAGTTCTTTAAGGACCCTGGGGTGCACCCCATCTGGCCCCATTGCTTTATCAACTCTTATTACTTCCAGTTCCTTCAGGACCCTTTCTCGTGTAAAGGGACTTGTGTCCATTTCTGTACCATTCTCACCCCTTGTACTCCCTTCAGACCCATTACCCTCCTCTTCCTCTAGTTGGTAGAGCTTCTTCAGTAATGCAGCACCAAAATTACTACCCTGATCAGTAATAATCTCTTTTGGTATGCCAACCCTGCTGAAAATGTTGGCAAGTTCTGCTACAACTTTTGGGGTTATGACAGTACGCACTGGAACTGCCTCTGGGTATCAAGTAGCATAGTCACATAATATCAAAATTAACGGATTTCCCTTTTAACTTTTGTCTAAGGGGCCAACCACATCCATTGCAATTCTTTCAAAAGGCACATCTATCAAGGGAAGGGGCACTTCGTCTTTTTTTTAATCACTGGGGCTACTTTCTGACACTCAGCACAAGAACTGAAATAGGTAGCAACATCTTCATGAATTCCAGGCCAATAAAATCTGTATAACAATCTGGCAAGGGTCCTATCCCTCCCTGAATGACCAGCCACAGGACTATCATGTGCTGTCTGTAACAACTCAGATCTATACTTTTGTGGTACAATCAATTGTTCTATCTGGTTCTGTGCCTGAGGTTTAACCCAAACGCTGTACAGTAACCCATTACATTTTTAAACATTGGTTCACCCTGTTTTGGTTTCACCCCCAGATGCTTAAAATAACCCTGGAGAGAAACATCATTAGCTTGTTTTGAAAGAAAATCACAATCAGTGATCAGTTTAGTTTCAGCATTTTCATATGTTAACCCCTTATGTCCATCAGTCTTTTGTTGCCACTGTTTCTTCAGGCGACATCTTTCTTTTCTGGACTTCTCAATCTTGGAACTGTGCTCAAATAAGTCCAAATCAAAATCAGCAAAAGGAAAAAAGTCCCCACCATATGAGATTTTCTTTGCTTGAGCTCATCACCACAGTTGCTGAAACATCAGGATTTACACCCTCTTCAACTCAGTAAGTCCTGGAAAGTCATTTCCAATAATCACAGGTACAGGTAATTTAGGTACTACCCCAACTTTCATTTGGTGTGACACCCCATTAATAGTCAGTCACTCGACTGGTGGGATAGTATTGAGTGTCCCTGTGGATGCAGATGACACCAGTACTTGGTCCCTTTGTACAGTGTTTTCCTAGCACTTCAATATGTACTAGGTCTGTCTGCTTCCCGAATTTATAAGTTCCTTCACAGTCTTATCCCCCACCTTCACATCTGGTAAGTACTTGCTCCAATTTGCTAAGGACAAATCTGCTTCAGTGTCACTCTTCTTACTACGGCAATTTCATGCAATATGACCTGGCTTATTACAGTTATAGCAAATAAAGTCTGTGGGCACAGATTTGTTACCCCCACCAAAGTTTGTATCAGACTTGAAGTTTAAATGGGAAAAAGAATCTCTTACTGGTGCTTGGCTGTTACTTCTCTGCTGTGGTAACTGGTTATTTGGTAGTCTTCGGGCAAAGAAACAGCCTTTTCGCCACTTTCTGGTCTGTGTTCTTTTACCCAAAGCTGCACATCTGTAGGCAGGATGTTGATGAATTGCTCCATTGCAAATGTGTTGATGGTCTGTGGGATTGTTTTGTCCTTTGGTTGCAGTCATTTTATCAGGAGTTCTCTGAGTCTGGTGAAGGCTTCTTGAGGATTGTCGACTGAGTTGTACTTCAGAGATCAGAATTTCTGCCTGTAGGTCTCTCCTGAGATGTCATACCTTTTCAGGATTTTACAAACATACAAAGGTGCCAGCAGAACAGACCTACTGGTCTATCAAAGTCTGCTCCATTGTGCAGCTGTCTCCCTACCAGGCAGCTGACCCTTGCCCTCCCTTAGTTGACCTCCTCACCCACCCCACCCATCCACCCTTGTAATCTGTCCCATGAGTTCTTAAAGCCAACCACATTTTGCATGATATCACCCCTTCTGGCAGCGCGTTCCACTTCACAGCTGCTCTCTCTGTGAAGTAATGCCTCCACATTTCCCTCTCCCTCCCTCTATTCTTAGCCCATGCCCCTTAGTTTCCCTCCCACTCCTTAGTTACAACACCCCCTCCGCTCCTTAGCCTGACTGCCTTTGCCTTTTGCTTTTCACCAGGTCATAGTGTTCTGACTGTGCAGTGTCCATATTGCTGCAGGCAAGTTGGGCTTTCCCTGTCAGGTAAGGTACCAGTCTGATTGCCCATTGCTGCTTTGGCCACTGGCATGCTGTGGCAACCCTTTCAAAAGTTGTGAGGTATGCTTCGATATCATCGGAGGGACACACCTTTGTAAGTTTAATATATTTCAAGTTGCCTTTGTCTTGCTGCTTGTCTGGATCTGTGCCAGATCTTCTGCCTCTGATAGCCTGCAAGGTATCCAGCCACAACTGCTCCTGTCGCTACATCTCTTCTCTCCTCTGTTTCTCCATCTCTTTTTGTTGTATAGCCCACCATTTGAAAAAGGCAGTCAGGCTTTCAGGTTCTGTCACTGCCTGTTCTTTTTCTATAACTGGTGCTAGCTGTACAGTCTCAGTGGACCACTCCTGGGTTTGCTGCTGCAGAATTCATAACTTTCTTCTATGCTTCCCTGGTACCAGGTCTAGTACCCACACACAAAACTTCTGACTTAGAATATGCATGGCATAAATCCCATTTAAGCTGACACCATCTGTCATCAAGGAGCATAGAAAAACCAGGAGCTGTTATAAAATTTGCAACAAGAGTTTTATTATTAAGAGTAAAATAAAAAAATAAAATTGTTCAGAATAACTATTTACAATGGCAGTAGAAACATAGAAAAACAGTCATCCTGAGTTAATATTCTTCAAGTGAAACTACCTCTGGCTGGAAGCTGCAATACTGAACACAGGATTTGCAAGAAAGCGAGTTGTGCTCACAACAGAGGGAGGTGAACCTTACAGTTGTCTTTGGTTTGTAGCAGGAACTTAGAATTATCAGGAAAAGACAGTCTTTCAAGCAACAGAGGGAGGTGGATCTAGCTTTACCTTTGTTCCAATTCTTAAGATTTTCAGTGCAGGAAGAGTTTAAACCCTGGGCTAAGAATTTGTCATAAGTCTGGAAATAAGTGCAGGTACAGGTTGTGTATTTGAGCCAGACAGTGCCCTAGGGGGTGGAAACTGTTTTTTGTGTGTATCTGTGTGTGCCTTAAAAGGCCAGACCAGACTTTGTCAGGAAGTGCTTACATCATAGCTACTTATCAGCCAATAGTTTTGGTAACAGACCTGAGAACAATCATATTATAAGCAAGTGTTTTATAGCAAACTCATCAGAACAGCTAATATTCTTCAAGTGAAACTACATCTGGCTGGAAGCTGCAATACTGAACATAGGATTTGCAAGAAAGCGAGTTGTGCTAGCAACAGAGAGAGGTGAACCTTACAATTGTCTTTGGTTTGTAGCAGATATTCTGCAGGTGGAGACCACTTCTAACTGAAAGGTGAAATAAGGAACTTAGAATTATCAGGAAAAAACAGTCTTTCAAGCAACAGAGGGAGGTGGATCTAGCTTTACGTTTGTTACAATTCTTAAGATTTTCAGTGCAGGAGGAGTTTGAAGCACAGCTGACTTATTTTGGGGCTGACTGCTTTCAGAGCACAAACCACCAGGCTGTTTTGGGGCTGGGGAGGTTTACCTGTATCTGTTTGATTAGCAGGGTATTTTCTCTGTCAAATTGTTGTGTAGGGCATCTTGCTGACAGGAAGGCACTCATTGCAGCGGTGGGTCAGAGCTTTTAGCTGATTGTTTTGTGAGGGGCACAGTTTAGGCCCAACCCTTCCCACCTCACTCCCACCCACCCCTGGAAATAGTTCCTTTATACCTGGGGTTCTGACATCATTTCTCAAGGGTGCAAAGTGCATATCATTGTCATATCCTCTCTAGCACACTGCACTGACAATATGAGCATATGCATTGTATAATACATATATTTCTATATAACAAACCAATCACACATACACACACACACACAAAGTAGATAAACATGTGGGGAGTAGTGTAATGTAATGGCTGTGGGGCAGCAGTCTTCCGGGAGTCTTTCTGGAGGCTGAGATGCTGCCCTATTTGCAGACAACTCTCTGCCCTGTGAGAGGAAGTTGCCTGTCTTCAGGCCACATTGGACAGTAGTAAGGTAACCTTCCCCCAGGCCACACTGGATGGTAGAAAGGGAATATCCCCCATCCAGGGAGCACCAGAGCCACCACCACTACCTCAGAGGTTGCGAAGAAAGCACAGCAGTTGGACCACAGTGGGGTCAGGGAGGGGGAGGGTGAGGATGGTGGAACAGAGGCACACCCAGTCAGTTGTTCCACTCCACAATCCATACACCATTCTGGGGGAACATAGCTCCCCTATGGATGCACCTGCAGAGGAGAGTAAGGAGGCTGAGGACAACTGTCACAAGGGAGGCCCACAGGAAGGAGGAAGAGGACACCACAAGGAAAGGAAGCAGCTCCTGCAATGGGGACTCAATTATTAGGGGATAGAACTGGGGGGAGCAAGGAAAACTGAAATAAGGTGCCTGCCTGGTGCCATGGCTTGGAAGGACAGGAAGCACATCCTCAGGATCACGAGAACAGCTGCACGGGACTCTGAGCTGGATGTCATTGTCCACCTAGGGACAAATGACTTGGCTCATCATGAGATTACAGCAGTGCAGAAGGACTTTGTAGAATTGGAGAGGGGCCTAAGACAAGTAGCACATACAGTATCCTTCTCAGAGGTGCTGCCTGTCAATGGCATGAGTGAGGTGAGGGTACTTTGCACCATGCAGTTTAATGAATGGTTGAAAAAATGGTGTGGAGCACAGGAGCTTGGCTTCATTGGGGACTGGGGTTCCACCTGGAGGGACCCCAGCCTATACTGGCAGGATGGTCTGCATCTGTCCAGGAAGGGAACAAGTCTTTTGAGCAATTGGTTTAAATGCTTCATTGGCAAGCTTTTAAACTAGTCAAGGGGGGAGGCACTGATAAGCAGCAGGAAAATCCCAGCCTCTCCCTACAAAACAGGGTACTAAATGAGAAAAAGACTGAGGTAGAAAGGTCAGTGGGGGATGCTGCAACAGAAGGTAAAGCCATCAAAAAATGGAGAGCAATGAGTACCAATTCCCGTAGTCTGAGTAACAAGCTTCCTGAATTAGTGGCCTTGATGGAGGAGGAACATCTGGATATTGTGGCAGTCACGGAAACATGGTACACACACAACCATGACTGGGACATAAACATACAAGGATACTCTATCTACAGGAGGGACAGGGAGGGTAAAAGAGGAGGAGTAGCTCTTTACATAAGGGAAGGAATCAAAGCAACAGAACAAAAGGGTAAACAGGGAGGAGAAGAAGCACTGTGGGTAAATTTGCAGACCAGCAGTGGCACCACAATCTGCACAGGGGTTGTATACAGACCCCCTTCTCAGGAGGAGGAAATGGACAGGGAAATGATAGAAAGTATACTTAGATTGGCAGAAAAAGGGGAGATATTGCTGATGGGTGATCTGAATATGCCAGATGTTAACTGGAGTGCAGTTGCAGCAGCCACTTCGAAGAGTGGGGTTATTCTAGATCAAGGGTTCTCAGACCTTGCCATGGTGAGCCTCCCCTACTGGGCCTGAAAAAATGTCAGACCTCCCCATGTGTCGTGACCTCATTTACATACATATTTCCATACTGCGGTAATTGTGTAAGAACTGCCCATTAGCGCACCACACGTATATGCACTAAATAAGATTTCTGGTCAACTTTTGCATGGTTACCACTGTGCACTTGCCAGCTACCTGCAATAATGAATAACACATTGGCACTTTGTAAACTTCCATTCATTTGAATCCAACAGGCAGGTTTTGCTGCTTTTGAAGTGAAGTGCCAGGGGGGGGGTGGGGGGTGCTCCTTGGCTTGAGACCTGCAGAATACACCTACCCCCTCAAGCCACACCAGAAGGCCCTTTGCCCAAATGCACCTATAGAAACCATCACATATGAAGCCAGCACAGGCAAGGTCCTCCTAAAGATCTGCAAAAGACCCCTACCCTTCAGCCATCAAAAATAGTGTGTCATTTCAACTCTCTCAGCACAAACAGAGATATCATATATGACCCCCCAGCTATCAAAAACAGTGAGCAGTTTCAACTCTCTCTTTTAGTACAAACAAACAGACACCATATATGAGCCCCCCCAGCCACCAAAATCAGTGTGCCATTTCAGCTTTCTTTCAGAGCAATGAACCCATATATGACCCACACCAGCCATCCAAAACAAACAGTGATCCAACTCTCTGTTTCAGGACAGAGACACCATATGACCCCCACCAAAACAGTGTGCCATTTCAACCCTTCTTCCCCCCCAACTGCCACCATTTTAAACCCCCCTTGGGCATACAAACAAAACATTTATGCAGTACAGAACAAGTCCTTACCAGCCCTTTACAGAGTGGGTCCGGGAGAAGTCTGGAAGGCAGAAGATGGCTCGGTTTGAAACTCAGGAGGTCCGAGGCAGCAGCTACAGGCGGGAGGTGGAAGCCACAATGAGGGAGAGCTTCCAGGCAACAGCTAAAGCGGGCGGAAATGCAGGTCCTAGGCGGCAGTCAAGCGTGGATCCCAGGTGGCAGCGGCAAAGCGTGAAGGTCTGAGACGGCAGCTGGCGGTGGATCAAATCAGCAGCTTTAGGCAGGTGGTCCAAGTTAGCGGCTTTGGGCAGATGATTGCAATCTCTGCAAAAGTTGAAACTCCCCGACTTTGTGCCATGTTTTACTGCCGGAAGCGATGATGACACTGTCCTGAGATGGCCTTTGATTGGCTAAGAAAGCCCGCGGAAGCCAGCCGATGATTGGCTAGCTAAGTTTGCCTACTGATTGGCCAAACCAATCTTGCTCCCTATTGGTCTGATACAGACCTACTCCCTATTGGTCTGATACCGACCTTTTCTGCATTTTGTTTGGCCGGCTGTGGATCCCTTCCTAGCCCCACTAGGTTTAAACAGTTTGAGGCGGGGGAGTGTACAGAGCTGGGCATTGCAGCACAGCCTCTTGCAAGCAGGAGATCGTGGGGGGAGGATGGTAATTGCACACATGCGGCGAGTGGAGCGCGGTTGGGGAGGTGTGTTAGTGATGTGGCCAGTCAGGAAAGGGAATCGGAAGGCGCACATAGTGCAGCTACACTTTTTTTTCCAAAACATCCCGTGCCTCCCCTGAAAGAGGTACGCGCCTCCCTGGGGAGGCACGCCTCACCATATGAGAACTCCTGTTCTAGATGCCCTACAGGGGGCATGCCTTAGACAACTAGTATTGGAGCCCACTCGAGAGGGAGCAATCATAGACCTGGTTCTCTCAAATGGAGATGAAGAGAGGATCACAGATGTAGAAGTGGGTAGCCATCTGGGAACTAGCGACCATCGAACAGTATGGTTCACAATAAACACAGCAATAGAGTCAAGCCATACAAAGGCAAAAGTACTGGACTTAAGGAGGGCTGACTTTGCCAAAATGGGTGCGTGCCTAAGGATTGCACTAGCAAATGGGCAGGAAGGAGGGGTGGAAGAACAATGGGGAATCGTAAAAACTGCCATCACAGAGGTAACAAGCCTTTGTGCGAAGCAAATAAAACAAAATGATGTAAGAAACCACTATGGTTCTCAAAGGAAGTGGCAGTGAAGGTTCAAGAGAAAAAGAAAGCATTCAGGAAGTACAAGGAATCACAGGAGGAGCAGGACAGAGAACTGTATCGGTTAAAGCAAAAGGAAGCTGGGAAGGTGGTCAGAACAGCAAAGGCCCAAACCGAGGAAAAGATAGCCAACTCAGTTAAGAAGGGGGATAAAACCTTTTATAGGTACATCAGGGAGCTAAGGAAGACCAAGGGAGGGATAGTGAGGCTTAATAAGGGAGGGAGGGTGGGCAGATGGTGACTGTGAAAAGGCAGAGATACAAAACAAATATTTTGCTCAGTATTTACAAAGGAAGAGGGGAGGTATTAAACAAACAGTAGAAACACTCTGGATACAGAAGTTGATACCAGCCCATTTACAGAAGAAAGGGTTCTGAAAGAACTCTTAAAACTGAAGGTGGACAAAGCAATGGGGCCTGATGGGATTCATCCCAGAATTCTAAAAGAACTAAGGGTAGAACTAGTGACACCACTGACTACCCTCTTTAACAAATCATGGGAGAATGGGGTGGTACCCGAGGAATAGAGGACTGGTATCGGGCCTACCGATACATTGCTTGGATCCAGGTGACCTAGTACTTGCCTATAATAAGGCGGTGACAGGGGCCCTGGATTCTATTGCACCTGTTTGTGTTCATCCTCTCACTCTTCGCCCCAGGTCTCCATGGTTTGATGAGACTGTGAGGGAGTTGAGGAGGGTTGGACGAAGGCTGGAGAGGCATTGGCGGAAGTCTGGTCTGGATGATGACAAACTTAGTTTGATGGACCATTATATGGCCTATCAATCCGCAGTCTCTCATAAGAAGGCAGAATTCCTGTCCAGAGAGATAGCGGCTGCACAGAATAGACCAGCTCAGCTCTTTCAGACTGTGGACAGACTGTGCAATCCAGTCTGTCTTCAGCCCAGAAGAGCCTTTTCTCCAGAATGGTGTGAGGAGTTTGCTCTCCTCTTTGCAGATAAGGTTGCCAAAATCAGATCAGACGTCTGTTCTTCCCTCTCCACTGGGAGCGGTGATGGTCAGCAGGAGATGTCGAACACTCAGTTTGCATGGTCTGACTTCGGCCTCCCCACAATTGATGATATTGTGATGGTCATCCGAGCATTGCGACCAACAAACTGTGATTTGGACCCTGGCCCCACATGCCTCTTAGTGGATTGTGTGGATAAAATCGGCCTAGTCCTGGCTTTGATAGTCTGGAAGTCTTTGGAGAGGGGGATCTTTCCAGATCCCCTTAAAGAGGCTATAGTTAAGTCTCTTTTAAAGAAGTCCTCCTTAGACCCAGACTGTCTAGCAAATTACAGACCAGTCTCTAACTTACCCTTTGTGGGTAAAGTTATTGAGAAGGTGGTCGCAGTGCAGTTGGATGATCATCTGACCAACAACAATATCTACGACTCTCTCCAGTCCAGATTTAGGAAAAGGCATAGTACCGAGACAGCACTTTTTCAGGTACTAAATGACCTAATAGCGAGAGATCGTAGGACCTGTTCTATCTTGGTACTTCTCGATCTCTCTGCAGCATTTGACACTGTTGACCATGGTGTGCTGTTGGAGCGTCTGCGGTCCATCTGTGGATTATCTGATATGGTCCTCAGGTGGTTTCGATCTTACCTCGAGGGTAGGACTCAGAGGGTGGTGTCGGGAATTTCTTCCTCAGCATCAGTCTCCCTATCCTGCGGGGTACCGCAGGGTTCTATTCTAGCACCTATGTTGTTTGCGGTGTATATGCTGCCATTGGGAGTGATTATAAGACTATACGGTCTGGGTTTTCATTGCTATGCTGATGATACCCAGCTGTATATGTCTTTTGTGCCCGGCCAGGATGCTGCCTTGTCGGTATTTAATAACTGCCTTGCCGAAATCCAGGACTAGATGAATGGGAGTTGGTTGAGGTTAAACCCTGAGGAAACTGAGGTGTTGGTCGTGGACAAGGGTCGCTGAGAGGCAGGTTTGCCGGATGGGTCGCCCTCAGGCTTATGGCTTGGGGGTGTTCAGCTGACTACCTCAGATCAGGTGTGGAATCTTGGCATAATAATTGATGACCACTTGACGCTTAAATCTCAGGTGTCAACAGTGGTCAAAACTTCCTTTTTCCATCTGAGGAACATCGCAAGGGTGAAGCACCTGGTTCTTCCAGAGGATCTTCCAACGTTGATCCACGCTTTCGTTACCTCCTGCCTTGACTATTGCAACTCCCTGTACCTAGGGCTATCGGGGGTTGAACTTCGCCGTCTGCAGCTAGTGCAGAATGCGCGGGTTAGTTACGACTGGATCTTCCAGATCCAGCCATAATGCCTGTGCTCCGCTGGACTGAACTGGCTGCCAGTGTTTTGGCGAATCACCTTCAAGGTTGGTTTGCTGACCTATAAAGCCCTACACCACCATGGACCTACTTACCTGAAAGAGCTCCTTTGCCCCTACTCTCCTTCCCGCCCCCTTCGATCCACTGACGAGGGATTGCTAGAGATTCCCAGGGTTCGTTTGAAAACTTCAGGGGCTAGAACATTTAGTTTTATGGCCCCGACCCTGTGGAATTCTCTACCTCGTCAGGTGCGAAATAGCCCTACTGTCCTAAGCTTTAAAGGAGCTCTGAAGACCCACCTTTTTAGTATAGCTTTTAATGATTTATAATAGTTTTAAATCTTGTCTATTTATTGTTTTATGAAACTGTACAGGCGCTTTGGTTTGAGAAAAGCACCTTTTAAAAATAGTTTTGATTGATTGATTGATGTGATTCCCCTTCACAAAAGTGGGAGCAAGGCAGAAACAGGAAACTACAGACCTATTAGTTTAACCTCAGTGGTAGGGAAAATGATGGAATCACTTCTGAAGGAAAGAACTGTCGAGTATCTAGAGGCCAGAGGGGCACAGGACCCAAGGCAGCATGGATTCACAGCGGGAAGGTCATGCCAGACAAATTTGATAGATTTCTTTGACTGGGTGACCAAAGTAGTAGGTCAGGGAGGGGCTGTGGACATGGCCTACCTAGACTTTAGCAAGGCATTTGACACAGTCCCACACAAAAGATTAATATACAAGTTAGCCAGCCTGGGAGTGGGTCCCAAGATGACAGCCTCGGTAAAGAATTGGCTGGAGAATAGGACACAGAGAGTAATAGTAAATGGAGTCCACTCTGAAGAAAGGGGGGTTACTAGTGGGGTACTGCAGGGTTCAGTATTAGGACTGGTCCTCTTCAATGTCTTTATAAGCGACATTGCAGAGGGACTGGAAGGAAAAGTATGTCTCTTTGCAGATGACACAAAGATCTGCAACAGAGTTAATGCACAAGGTGGGGTGGAAAGGATGAGAAGGGACTTGGCAAGGTTAGAAGAATGGTCAAATGTATGGCAGCTTAGATTCAATGCTAAGAAGTGCAAGGTAATGCACCTGGGAAACAAAAACCAGGGAAGAGTACACAATGGGGGGTGAGATACTAACAACAACAAAAATGGAAAGGGACCTGGGGGGTAGTCATATCAGATGACCTAAAGGTGGGCAAGCAATGTGAGAGGGCAGCAAGGAGGGCTGGGGGGATACTGGGATGCATAGGGAGAGGCATCACCAGTAGAAAACAGGAAGTTATTATCCCTCTGTACAGATAGCTGGTGAGACCCCATCTGGAGTACTGTGTGCAGTTCTGGAGACCCAATCTCCGAAAAGACATAGACAGGATGGAAGCTGTCCAGAAGAGGGCAACTAAAATGGTGCAGAGTCTGCACTGGAAGATATATGAAGAGAGACTTAAGGAGCTTAATATGTATAGCCTCGAGGAAAGGAGGGAGAGGGGTGACATGATAGAAACTTTCAAGTATCTCAAGCGAATCAACAAAGTCCAAGAGAGTAGCATCTTTCAAAAAAAGGGGTGTACAAGAATAAGGGGGCACAATTTGAAGATAGAGGGGCGGCTCAGAGGTAATTTAAGGAAATATTTTTTTCACAGAGAGGGTTGTGGATGCATGGAACGGCCTTCCGGAGGAGGTTATGGAGTCAAAAACAGTGGTGGAATTCAAGCATGCATGGGACAGTCATAATGCAATTCTAGGGGGTTGGGGTAGGAAGAAGTAGGCTGCTGGTTAACTAGGATCTGCAGCTTATCCATTAGGTAGGGAAATGGGCAGACTGGGTGGGCTAAGCGGTTCTTATCTGCCGTCAAATTCTATGTTTCTTTTCAATTTCCAGTCTGACTGTCTCTCTCTCTTTTGCAAAACATTGCAGCTCTTTTTAATAAGTCTGTGCAGGAGCTCGTTAAGAAAAACAGCGTGCATCTCACACAGTGTTCTTGTAAGTTTCCAACGTTCTTGTCAGTTTCAGCAGATGCAGTAAAAATAACATTGTGACCCAGAACTAGCCTCTTGTTTACATATTCTGCAAAAGGCTTAAAATTGCATTTCATGCTAACCCATTGAGTTCCAAATAGCTTTGCAATCATTTCAACAGTATAACTACATACAGTTTTAAACAAAGGAATCCCTGTATCATTTACATTTCCACAAAGTGATTCACATATATTTTTATACCAGCAGATATGCAAAGGGGGAGAAAAGACAGAACAGCAACTGTGGGTAGAGAGATAGTGAGAGGCAGAGAACTGCAAGACCATCGGGGTGATAAAGTCCTAGGTCTCACGAGAAAATGTGGTTGTGCAACCAGATAGAGAAGAGGCAGGAAAGGAGAGAATAGAACCAATTCTTGCATTTAAACTCTTTCTCCATAACAACTGAGAAAGGGCCGTATTTAACCCTGTCACAATCCCCCCAGGTCTCCGCCTGAGGATGCTTCATTTTTTTAACATTATGGAGCAACTGTCTTCCATTGTGGGGTTTCAGACAGAGGAGGAGGAGGATGCCACCAGGAGGGACCTGGCAGATTACCTGGAGATCCCGGAATCTCCCCCAAAGATTATTTCTCTCATGCTTCCAGCCCTCAGGAATGCTGCCACGGCAGCCTGGCACAGGCCAGATATGGTGCCAGCTAAGCCCTGCAGAGTTGATAAGCTCTAGAATGCCCCTCAGGGCATTCCTTACTTGGTTGCCCATGCTGAAACTGACTCAGTGGTTATCAAGGCGGCACATGACAGGTCTAAGGTGCCCAAGCACCTTAGTTCCTTGTCCCAGACAAAGAATCCCGCAGGATAGATCTTTGTGGCAAAAGGGCATATGCTTCCTCTACCCTTGGCCTGAGGATAGCAAATTACCTGTCTCACATGGTGAAATTCCAGAACAGCGATGCCAGAAAGGGCAAGATGACTGCCCAAGCCTTCCTGATGGTGCCCAGAAACAGGACTTGCTCCAGTGCTTCCAAATTGCAGAGGATGTTGGGAGGCATCTTCTAAGAGCCATCTATGATTTATCTGATACTACTGCCAGGGAGGTGGCCACTGGCATCTGCCTCTGTAGGCATTCATGGCTCAGGGTTTCTGGGTTTGCTGTGGATGTGCAATAAACAAGGTGCTGAATGCCTTTTTTAATGGCACTAAACTCTTTGGTCTGGATATCTGTGACATCATTAATAATCTGCAGGCCTCCAGTATGGCCATTAAGTCCGTCCATTCCCTCTACCACACTCAACAGCGTGGTAGGAGCGCCCTACTTTTTGTAAACATAGAAACATAGACTTTGATGGCAGATAAGGACTGCTTGGCCCAACCAGTCTGCCCATTTCCCTACCTGTCGGATAAACTGCAGATCCTAGTTAACCAACAGCCTTCTTCTTCCTACCCCCCCACTATAATTGCCTTTTGTCTGTCCCATACATTCTTAAATTCCCCCACTGTTTTTGACCCCACAACCTCCTCAGGAAGGCCATTCCATGTGTCCACCACCATCTCTGTGAAAAAATACTTCTTCATGTTGCCCCTGAGCTGTCCCCCCTCTATCATCAAACTGTGCCCCCTTGTTGTTGCACATCTCTTTTTCTGAAAGTTGCTCCCTTCTTGGACTTTATTGATTGCCTTGAGGTACTTGAAGGTATACATATTAAGCTTATTTAGTCTCTCTTCGTATGGTTTCTGGTGCAGACCCTGCACCATTTTAGTTGCCCTCTGGACTGCCTCCATCCTGTCTATGTCTTTGCGGAGATGGGGTCTTCAGAACTGCACACAGTACTCCAGATGAGGTCTCACCCAGTTGTCTGTGCAGAGGGATAACAACTTCCTGTTTTCTACTGGTGATGCCTCTCCCTATGCATCCCAGTATCCCCCCAGCCCTCCTTGCTGCCCTCTCACATTGCCTGCCCACCTTTAGGTCATCTGATATGACTACCTCCAGGTCCCTTTCCATTTTTGTTGTTGTTAGTAAACCCCCCCCAATGTGTACTCTTCCCCTGGGTTTTTGTTTCCCTGGTGCATTACTTTTCACTTCTTTGCATTGAATCTAAGCTGCCATACTTTTGACCATTCCTCCAACCTTGCCAAGTCCCTTCTCATCCTTTCCACCCCACCCTTGTGTATCAACTCTGTTGCAGATCTTTGAGTCATCTGCAGAGAGACATACTTTTCCTTCCAGGGCCTCTGCAGTGTCACTTATAAAGGCATTAAAGAGGACCAGACCCAATAGTGAACCCTGCAGTACCCCGCTAGTAACCCCCCTTTCTTTGGAGTGGACTTGGTTTAGTATTACCCTCTGTGTCCTGTTGTCAGACAATTTTTTACCCAGGTTACCACCCTAGGACCCACTCCCAGGCTGGCTAACTTGTTTATTAATCTTTTGTGTGGGACTGTGGCAAATGCCTTACTAAAGTCTAGGTAGGCCATATCCACAGCCCCTCCCTGGTCTACTACTTTGGTCACCCAGTCAAACAAATCTATTAGATTCATCTGACATGACCTTCCCGCTGTGAATTCATGCTGCCTTGGGTCCTGTACACCACTGTCCTCTAGGTACTGTCGTCAAGGCACAAGTCAGAAAGCATAGGAAAACCAGCAGCAGTTGTAAAATTCACAACTAGAGTTTTATTATTATTAACAGTAAAATAAAAAAATAAAATTGTTCAGAATAGCTATTTACAATGGCAGTAATAATAGAGTCCTCCTGAGTTTTTCTTCTCAATTTCTAATCTCAGTCTCCATCTCTCTCTTTTGCAGAACATTGCAGCTCCTTTTCATAAGTTTGGGCAGGAGCTCGTTAAGAAAATAGCATGCTTCTCATACAGTGTTCCTGAAAGTTTTCAATGTTCTTGTCAGTTTCAGCAGGTGCAGCAAAAGAACATTGTGACCCACAACTGACCTCTTATTTATATCTTCTGCAAAAGGCTTAAAAATTGCATCTCAGGTTAACCCCTTGAGTTCCAAATAGCTTTGCAATCATTTCAACAGTATAATTATATACAGTTTTAGCTTTGCAACCATTTCAACCGTATAGCTATATACAGTTTTAAACAAAGGGATCCCAGTATCAATTACATTTCCACAAAAAGATTCACATATATTTTTTTACCTGAAGATATGCGGGGAGAGAAAAGACAAACAGCAAGTGAGGGTACAGAAATAGCGAGAGGGAGAGAATTGCAAGACCGTCGGTGTTAAGTCCTAGGTCTCACAAGAAAATTTGGTTATGCAACCAGACAGAGAAGAGACAGAAAAGGAGAGAATAGAACAGATCCTTGCATTTAAACTCTTTCTTCATGACAACTAGGACAGGGCTGTATTAAAGCCTCCCCCCTCCCCACAAGAGGGAGCCTATTTTACAAAAACAGGTTTCCAAAACTTTCTTGTAATTATCTTCTAGCATTAGCTTATAACTTTTACAGTTCAGTAAAAGTGCACATACAGCATAACAGACAAATTTAAACTCACACTTTTTTGTTTTTTCAACCTTCAGAATTCTCAATTCCACATCCATATGTAGACAGAAAATCAGCAATGCTATACTATTTCCCAGATTTGTGCATAACTTTAAATTTAAATGACTGCATTGCCAGGTACCACTGTGTGAATCTCAAATTTTTATCTTTCATGTGGTTAAGCCAACAGAGAGGATTGTGATCTGTTACACGTACAAAGTCAGCTCCTAGTAAGTAAAACTTAAGAGACTCCATGGCCCACTTTGCCACAAGGCATTCCTTTTCAATGGTGGAGTGCCACTTCTCTGTGTTGTGCAATTTCCTACTTATGTATAGAATAGGATGCTCTTTCCCACCTATATGATTTTTGTTTTTTATTTATTAGAACATCGGAATTACAATCCTTTTAGTCATAGACTCATTTCCAACGGCTCCTCATCGGATGACATAAATACAAACATGATAGTAATACAGCAAAGACAATGTTATATAACTAGTTTGGACGGTAGATGCACAAACATTATTAAGCATTATAATACTTTGATGAGTACCTATACAGAGTATTAGCTAGGCAGTTACATACATCCTTTGCAGTGCTAAGCAGTTACATACATCCCTTATAGTGCAGTAGTGTAGGCATTACAATACATTGGTGCAAACCTATACAGAGTATTATCTTATCGGTTAACTTTGTTTTTTTTCTCTCTTAGATATTTCCTGAAGAAGACCTAAGGTCGAAACATAGATTTTTAACTCTATTTTCTATTTTCAGTGTGCATTTAATATAATCATTTTATTTTGCTTTTAGACCACATGCTGATGCAGTGCCTTGTTTTTTTTTTTTTTTACATCTTATCGGTTACATACACCCTTTACAGTGCAATGATGTGCTGACTCAAGACTGCACCTAGGCCTACCTCTGATGCATCAGTCTGTAACAGAACTTGTTTCTCAAAGTCTGGGCTTCTTAAAACAGGGGCTGAACATATTGCAGCCTTAATGGCTCGAAAAGCCTTGTCACACTGGGGATTCATTTCACTATATTTGGGAACCATTTCTTTGTGAGTTCAGTGAGGGAAGTAGCTAACTCGGCAAAACTGGGAACAAATCTCTGATAATACCCAGCCAGCCCTAAAAATGACTTGACATGTTTCTTGGTTTTGGGGACAGGGCTGTTAGCTACAGCTTCTATCTTGGAAACCTCTGGCTCGACTTTTCCATTTCTCAAAACATAGCCCAAATATCTGATTTTCTGCATGCACAATGCACACTTGGTAGGATTAATTGTCAGACCTGCCTTTTTGATTGATTGGATAACTGCTTGTAGGTGTTCCAGGTGGCTTTTCCAGTCTGGACTGTACACCATGACATCGTCTAGGTATGCAGTACAATAACCAGTGTGAGGGGATAAAATCACATTCATGTACTGAAGGAATGTAGTGGGAGCGCCATGTAAACCAAACGGCATGGTGGTGTACTGATAGAGTCCTATAGGAGTGGCAAAAGCAGTTTTGTCTCTGGATTCTATAGTTAGGGGATTTGCCAGTAACCCTTGGTGAGATCAAGGGCACTGATATATTTGGCACTCCCAAGTCTGTCCACCAAATCATTTATTCTGAGCATAGGAATTCTGACACTTGATTAAGTTTCGTAAAATCAAGGCATATTCTTACACCCCCTTCTTTTTTGTTTACGATCACCATTGGTGATGACCAAGCACTTCTCGACTCTTCTACGATACCCAACTCTTTCATTTTTTGTATTTCCTTAACCACGTCAGCTCTTAACCGCTCTGTTAATCTGTATGTCTTTTGTCTAATAGGGCGAGCATATTTCCTCACTATTATGTGCTCTGTACCTTTAGCTCAGCCTGGCACTGTTGTAAAAGTACTATTAAATGTCTTTAGCAAGTTACGAATTTCTGCTGTTTGTTCAGAGGTTAAGGAAACATTCACCTTTACAGCATCAGCAGTTACAGTTTGCTCCACTCTATCACAAGCTACATCAATATCTTTATCAGTTTCTGGTAAAACTAGCAAAGCAGCCTTTGGTGTTTTTTCAACCGATTTTTTTTGAGGAGGCTAGCACGGTATATTTTGGTAGGATTCTTCCTATTAGTGGTCACAATCTCATCGTTAACTGTGCCAATACGCCTAAGCACTTTATAAGGGCCTTGCCACTTCATTAACAGTTTATTGTCTATAGTGGGTAACAGTAGCAAGACCTTTTCACCTGGCTCAGAAACCTTTTCCTTTTACCCCATGGCTATAATACAACTTCTGCTTGTTTTGGGCCTCTTCCTGATTACTATGGGCAATTTCAACATATTTTGCCAGCTTCTTTCTCAGGGCACACATATAAGATGTTATAGATTGCTTCTGTTGGAGGTTATACTAACATACTACTTGCCAGCAGATTAGGCCTTACGGTCTATCGCGTCTGCTCGAACTTTAGATCCTTAGTTGGGTGCCAAGACCCTCCCATCCCTTGTGCTCCAGAAACACATATCATCCATCCCCACCCCCCTGGGACAGGCCATCATCTGATACATCCACTTTCTGTGTCTGTCCCATCCTCTCTTGAAGCCCTCCACTGTGGATCTCTGAACTAGCTCACCAGGCAGTGCAGTCCAAGGGTCCACCACCCTCTTAGTGAAAAAACTCCTCCTCTTTTCCCCCCTCACCCTTCCACCTTCCAACTTCAAACCATGCCCTCTGGTGATACCTCCCTGCTTTAGTCATCTTCCCATGTTTCTTTTATTACATCTCGTGGCTCTCTAGGTTGTCTACCATATAGCATTTAAAATGGTGAAAAACATATAGATGCCTGTGGTACTTCTCTGTAAGCAAAAAGCAGGTAAGGTAAGTATTGATCCTAGTCTTTTCCTTCCCCTTTTACAAACCTTTTAACATGCATTTTAAGGTTTGATTAAAACACTCAACAAGACTGTCTGTCTGAGGGTGGTAAGGGGAGGTTCTTATGGCAGTGATACCTAGTAGTTGGTACAGCTCCTTCAGTAATGCAGCACCAAAATTACTACCCTGATCAGTATTAATCTCTTTTGGTATGCCCACCCTGCTGAAAATGTTGGCAAGCTCTGCTGCAACTTTTGAGGCTGTGACAGTACGCATTGGAACTGCCTCTGGGTATCGAGTAGCATAGTCACATACTACCAAAATGAATCGATTACCCTTTTCACGTTTGTCTAAGGGGCCAACCACATCCATTGCAATTCTCTCCAAAGGCACATCCATCAAGGGTAGGGGCACCAGGGGCATCTTGTCTTTTTTAATCACTGGGGCTACTTTCTGACACTCAGTACAAGAACTGCAATAGGTAGCAACATACTGTATTCATGAATTCCCAGCCAGTAAAATCTGTACAGCAATCTGGCAAGGGTGTGATCCCTCCCTGAGCGACCAGCCATAGGACTATCATGTGCTATCTGTAACAACTCAAATCTATACTTTTGTGGTATAACCAATTGTTCTATCTGGTCTGGTGTCTGAGGTTTAACCCATATTCTGTACAGTAACCCTTTACATTTTTTAAATATAGTTTCACCCTGTTTTGGTTTCATCCCATGCTGCATAAAATAACTCTGGAGAGAGACATCATTAGCTTGTTCTGAAAGAAAATCATAATCAGTGATCAGTTTAGTTTCAGCATTTTCATACGTTAACCCCTTATGTCCATCAGTTTTTTTGTTGACACTGTTTCTTCAGGCATCGTCTTTCTTTCCTGGACTTCTGGATCTTGGAGCCGTGCTCAGACAAGTCAGAATCGAAATCAGCGAAAGGAAAAGGGTCCACACCATCTGAGATTTTCTTTGCCTGAGCTCGTGCCACCACAGCTGCTGAAACATCAGGATTTACTCCCTCTTTGATTAACTCAGTAAATCCTGGAAAGTAATTTCCAGTATCACAGGTACAGGTAACTTGGGTACTACCCCCATGTTCATTTGTTGCGACACCCCATTGATAGTTAGTCACTAGGCTGGTGTGATAATATTGAGTGTCCCCATGGATGCAGATGACACCAGTACCTCGTCCTTTTGGACACTGTTTTCCTAGCATTTCAATATGCACTAGGGTCTGTCTGCTTCCTGAATCGATAAGTCCTTTCACAGTCTTATCTCCCACTTTCACATCTGTTAAGTACTTGCCCCAAATTGCTAAGGACAAATCTGCTCCAGTGTCACTCTTCTTACTACAACAATTCTTGCAATATGACCTGACTTATTACAGTTATAGTAAATAAAGTCTTTGGGCACAGATTTGTTACTCCCACCAGAGTTCTTATCAGACTTGGAGTTTAAATGGGAAAAAGAGTGTCTTACCAGTGCTTGGTTGTTACCTCACTGCTGTGGTGTCTGTCTGGCCATGTGGTAGTCTACAGCAAAAGAAACAGCCTTTTCGCCACTTTCTGGTTGGTGTTCTTTTATACAAAGCTGCACATCTGTAGACAGGATATTAATGAATTGCTTCATTGCAAATGTGTCACTCTGTGGGACTGTTTTGCCCTCTGGTTAGAGCCATTTTATCAGGATTTCTCTGAGTCTGGTGAAGGCTTCTTGAGGATTGTCGACTGAGTTGTACTTCAGAGATCAAAATCTCTGCCTGTAGGTCTAAATTCGCAACAAGAGTTTTATTATTAATAGTAAAATAAAAAAATAAAATTGTTCAGAATAACTATTTACAGTGGCAGTATAAACAGAGAAAACAGAGTCCTTCTTCTCAATTTCCAATCTGTCTCTCAATCTCTCTCTTTTGCAAAATATTGCAGCTCTTTTTATAAGTCTGTGCAGGAGCTCATTAAGAAAATAGCATGCTTCTCATACAGTGTGCCTGTAAGTTTCTAATGTTCTTGTCAGTTTTAGCAGGTGCAGCAAAAAGAACATTGTGGCCCAGAACTGACCTCTTGTTTACATCTTCTGCAAAAGGCTTAAAAATTGCATGTCAGGTTAACCCGTTGAGTTCCAAATAGCTTTGCTATCATTTCAGCAGTATCGGCTGGCAGTATAGCCTAGAGGTTAGAATAACAAGCTGTGAAAATGAGAAAATGTAGCTCAATCACTGAATTCAGAAAAAATATTTTTTCTGTATTTGTTACCAGTGGCTGTTGGTGGGAGTCAAACCTGGATTTGAATCAAATATAAAGCTGGAGTATAAAATGAAGTGAAAATGAAATGTAAGGGAAGCTAGTACTTAGTTTTTTGGTTCCTTTTTATTTTAACACAGAACTAGAGAGATTCATAAGAAAATTAAAAAGTTGTTTTATAACTTTTTAATCTTTTAGAGTAAACCAATTTTCCTGATGAAGGATTTACCCGAAACGTTGATTGTGATTGTTTAAACTGGAAGTCATATTATTAAACATTTGAACCACACAGAATTTGCCCTTTATTTAGGAAGGGTGAGTGGGCCTTTCTACCCAGTATCAGTTTTTGATGATTAGCGTCAGCTCAAACTGGTGTTCTTGGCCTGTCCTCAGTAACAATTCCTAACACTTGATTATATAAATTTTTTTTTAGGTGATTGGCTGTACTGGACAAGTCTTTTTTCTGAGGGTATCTTCTAATTCTAAATTTCAATCTCTGAAAGCTCCAGACCATGCTGCATGGCCCAATACCAAACCCTCATTGCCTCCTGACACGGGGGGTAAGAGTGAATGCCCCATACTTGCTGATGTAATATACCACACACATTGTCTGTCTGCACCAACAGTGGACCGGGGAGGAGATGAGCCTGGAAGGCCTGCAGAGAGGACAAAAGCACTCCCATCTCCAGGATATTGATGTGGAGACCCTGTTCCACTTCAGTCCAGGTGCCCTGAGTTTGGTGAGTACCCAAATGAGCTCCCCAGCCTAGACCAGAGGCGTCCATCATGAAATCTGATGAGGAGCTGGGACCTGAAAGGAGACACCCCAAAGCAGGTTGGCCAGCTCTAGCCATCACGACAGGACTCTCTTGACGAGGTCAGAGACCATGACCAACTGGTCCAGGTTGTTGGTGCATTGATTCCACTGAACTTTCAGTGTCCACTGAGGTGTCTGCATGTGAAGGCAGGTGAGGGGAACTATGGCAATGGCTGCTGCCATGTGACCCAAGAGTCACAAGAAAGCCCTGGCGAGGACACGTTGACTGGAGGAGACCAGGTGGCCCTGGGCCACCAGGCACTTTGCCCTGTCCATGGGCAAAGCGGGCCATGCCCTGGGCAGTATCCAGAATTGCACCGATATACTGGAGGCACGGACAAGGATACAGACAGGACTTTGGCTGATTGATGGTAATACCCAAGGCCTGGAGGGGGTTGCCAACAGCCAGTCATCTAGGTAAGGAAATACGTAGAAACCTTGTCTCCACAAGGCAGCTCCTACTGCCTCCAGACACTTGGTAAAGATCCTGGCGGCTGAGGAGAGGCCACAAGGGAGGACCCTGAATTGAAAATGGGCTCCCTGGAAATGGAAACGGAGGAAGCGCTGATGAGAAGGAAAAATCGTGATATGCAGATACGCATCCTGAATGTCCAGAGAACAGAGCCAGTCCCCCCCCGGGTGTAGCAGGGGCAACAACCCCTAAAGGGTGACCATCTGAAAGTGTCTGTACTCTATGTAGAAGTTCAACTGACTCAGATTCAGGATGGTCCAGAGATCCCCAGTCTTTTTGGGATCTAGGAAGAAGTGGGAGTAGAATCCCCTGCTCCACTAAGCTGGAGGGACGGGCTCTATAGCTCTTTTTTGCAGAAGTGCCCGAATTTCCTCCCAGATGAGAAACATGTGAGCTGGTGGTAGGCAGAGGTTCCCGGAGAATTTTCTGGGGGACACTTGAGAAGCTCTAGTATTTGGCCATGTTTTAAGATCTGCAGGACCCAGCTGTCCAAGGTAATGCCCCACCACCCATCAAGGTGACTGGGGGAATCGAACCTCGACAGACTCCCCCAGAACCCATTCCAGTTGACGAAGGAGTCAGGAGGTAGGGGCGGGTGCTGAGAGGGTGACTGCTGTGGCCCGAAGGGCTCTGGCAGCAGCTGTGGAGGGGTCTGATACCGATTTGTGTTTGCCCTGATCTTTGGCAGGTAGGTGGTTCTGCTTGCAGGAGGAGCGGTGCAAAGGAAGGCAGCTGACCACTCTGGGTATGGTACATCGCCTGAGTGCACGGCCTGACTTCTGGAGGGAGGAAATGGGATCCTGGACATCCCCTCTAAACAAGATGGCTCCCAGAAAGGGGGCATCCAAAATGTTGGACTGTGCATCGAAGGTAAAGCCGTACACCCAAAGCCAGGAATGGCTCCAGAGGCAGAAGCCAGCTGCTACTCCCCTGCTCGAGGCATCTACAGCATCATATGCGACCTGAAGGACGTGGTTGCCTACATCGGAGCCTGCCTTAGGGAGGCAGTATAGCGCAGTGGTTTAAGGCTCTGAGCTGCAAACCTGGTGACCTGGGTTTGAATCCCACAGCCCCTACTTGCGTACTGTGTGACCCTGAGCAAGTCACTTAACTTCCCTTGTGCTCTCAGGCCACACCTGTAAACAAGCTTTCAGCTCAGTGTATCTCACCTGGTAGAAACAAAAAAGGAAAAAGGTCTTAAGGAGCTGGGCTAGCTGAGTTTTGGGTGGGTCATCAGGCAAGGCCTGGACTAGGTCCCTGGCCTTGTCCCAGAGGACATTCTGATATTACGAACATACAAAGAAGCCAGCCATATGAACCATATGGGCCAAGTAGTTGAAGCCCGATGGCCAGGGTGGTGGAGGCAAAAAAAACGCTTGCCTAGGTGGTTCAGCTCTCTGGATTCCGTGTCATGAGGGAGAATACTGAGGTTCTTGGGCTTCTTAGTGCGGTGATGCACTGTATTAATGACCACAGAGTCAGCCTTGGGTTGGGCCCCCCCCTTAAAAGGGCTTACCTGCCAGAGCATGGTAGAGGTAGTCTGCCTTCTTGGGCACCGCTGGAGTGGTAGAGGGATGGTTCCAGGCCGCCCTAGTGACATCTTTGTAAGAGTCAATAAGGGGAGGGACAATCACGGAGAGTGTGTCAGGCATACGCAAGTACATGGCCAGATGCCGCAGCTCCGGGTCCTGTTCCTCCATTTCCCAGCCCATAGTGGCCTGGATGTGCCTCATGATGTCCATGAAAGATGGATCATCAGGAGGGGACTTGGAAACCACCTTGGTGGGTTCTTCACCTTCTGAAGAATCCCCTTAGGTGGACGAAGACTTTGAATAGTCAGAGTCCTCCTCATTGGACTCCTCACTTTCAGCTGGCAGTCGGTCATCCTGGCGAGTGCCAGAGCTGTCATCAGTTCTGGAGCCAGTAGACACCAGCATACAGGGGGGCACTGGCACCCAAGTGTCTCTGATTTGAGGGTGAGAAGTCCCCAGTAGGCTGTCTAGGGGACACCAGAGGAGGGCCCTGAGGAGCAGGGGTCTGCTTCTGCATGAACGACCACCATGTCAAAAACAGAGCATTATAGTCCATCGGGGAAGGATAGTTGTATACCAGTGGGTAAGGGTAGGCCAATGCTGGATAGGGCCAGTGGGGCCAGCATCGGGTACACTGGCATGGGGCCAGCCGGTGCCAGTTGTGGGACTGGCTTCGGGCCCACAGGCTGTGGGAAAGGCAGTGCTGGCACCAGGCCCACAGGCTGTGGAAGAGGAAGAACCAGCACCAGACCTGCAGGCTGTGACAATGGCAGATCATGCAGTGGCCCAGTGGGTGTCAAGCAAGGGTGCCTGGGAGGAGAATCCACCGGTAGAGGAGAAACGGGCATCTAGGGGGAAGGAGACATCCCTGGAGAGGGCAACAGCAGTGTTGGGTTAGAAGAAACAGCAGTGGCCTGCTGCAAGTGCTGCCTGGAGGGACTGGTGTTGGACCCAACAGAGGGGACTAATGCAGGCAGTGTGTTTGCTGGGGCGGGCAATGGCAGAGGAGTGGACACTGGTCGTACATACACACACACTGGCCGAGCCTCCTGGTTGAGAACCCATGCATGTAATGGGCCTGAGCATCAGGGGCTGCGGAGCAGGGGAGACAGTCCTTTGCCCCATGGGGCCATCATCCATGACAGAGATAAGGGCGGGCAGCTGGGCCAGCAGCAGTCCTGCAGAAGTAAGGGCAGGTGGGGCCTTAGGGGCCAACCCCCCACAGGAGGTCAACCCTGATGTGGATCAAGGCTTGTGTGGAGACCACGAGCGGGAACCAGACCAGTCCTGGTGCTTGTGCTTATGCTTTCCGCCAGATTTTTCCTGGGACTGGGAGGAAGAGGAAGCCCCAGAAGATTGGGCTAGTGAAGCCAAAGAGCTCCTGGCCTGCAGTTCCTTTTCATTTGTGATGAGCTTCTGCATGATAAGATGGCTCTCCAGAACTTTTAGACAATGTCTCCGAGTGGCCTGGTTGAATTTCTGGCAAATCTGGCAGGTTTCTGTGTCGTGACTGGCTCTTAGACACAGGATACAAGCAGCGTGACTGTCTTTTTCTGGAATCTGTTTGCCGCAGGCACACTTCATGGAGCAGTCAGATGATGAGGCAGGTGTAGGAGACAAACTTGACAGCTGCAACACTGAAAAATCTATGTTAATGCTGGAAGAAAAAAGGAAAATAAAGTGCGGCAAGCATAAGTAATGGTGGTTGACTGTAGCTGCAGCGTCCGCTTTGATCCAACATGCGCAGGTCAACGGCGGGAAAAGAACTGAGAAGGGTGTGGGGGACTGCCCGCCTTTATAGGATAGATCCATGTCAGAAGGTGATGGCTGTGGGTGGTCCCCCATGGTAGACTACTAGCTAGAAAGTTTTCCGTGTGGTCCTGGTGCTTGGCAGCTTAGTCCTACCGGTGTTGGCCTGCTGCAAGAGCCACCCTCGAAGTAAGATCGGTCAGGCTCTATGGGTTCGCCCTTTTCCTCATAAAGTTCAGCCTCCCCCACCACAGGGACTGGTATAGGTACAGGAGCCTGGGGCAGAGGGCTCGCATGGACAAAAAGGCTCCCATAGCCTGGAAAAAACTGCCATGCCTTAGTCATGTCCTCCACAGAGTGCATTCTTGATCTGTCAACTGACGTCTCCTTTGCCTCTTCAGCAGGAGGGGCAGTGACATGCTTCTCTTTCTGCCTTTTCTTAGCAGGCACTGGTTCCGATGCCTGCTCAGCAGCCCTTTTTGCCTTAGAGGGCTAAGAGTTCTCCCTGTCAGTCACCCTGACCTCTTCACAGATCCTGGCTGCGGAGAAGAGGCAGACTGAGAAGCCATACTATATTCAGGGTATTTTACTAGAAAAAAAAGCCCAGAAAAATTTAAAATATTGTTTCAGTTCCCAAAGTAGGAACTGGGACCTCAGTAGTAAGGAACTGTAAGTGCATGTGGTGCCTGTCTATAAGAGTGGGTCCAGAAACCAGAGAACTACAGACCAGTAAGCTTTACCTCCCTTGTAGGAAAGCTAATGGAGACTATCCTCAAGGAGAGGCTGGTGAAATTTCTGGAGAATGGTATCCAGGATGACAGGCAACATGGGTTTGTCTCAGGCAGATCCTGTCAGACAAACCTGGTTGATTTTTTTGATTGGTTGATGCAGGCACTGGATAAAGGCCATGCAGTGGATGTCCTTTACCTGGACTTCATCAAGGCCTTTGACTCGATGCCTCATGGAAGGCTGACCAGCAAGTTGGGTAACCTGGGAGCAGGGAGGAAAATGGTCAGATGGGTTAAGAGCTGGTTACAGGATAGGCAGCCAGAGGGTAGTTGTGGCGGTGAGCTATCTGAGCCCAGAACTGTAACAAGTGGGGTCC
Organism: Neoceratodus forsteri; assembly: GCA_016271365.2. Lineage (NCBI taxonomy): Eukaryota > Metazoa > Chordata > Ceratodontiformes > Ceratodontidae > Neoceratodus > Neoceratodus forsteri. Next base: position 1,156,437,018 of record CM057451.1, read on the forward strand.
CTCAGAACTTGATGCTAAGACCAGTGCTGTTTAACATTTTCTTTGCTGACATATCAGATGGGATAAAAAGCAAGATCAGCCTCTTCACAGACAACACAAAGATCTGTGTGGAAGTGGATGGGGGGTGAGGAAGTAAAGTAATCCAAGAGGATTTAGCTAGACTTGAGGGCTGGTCAAACACATGGCAACTAGGGTTCAATGCCAAGAAGTGTAAAGTCATACATTTGGGGGCCAGAAATGCTGGGAATAGTTACTGGATGGGGGGGGAGTGCAGTTATCCAAATCAATGGAGAAGAAGGATTTGGGAGTACTAGTAACAGGGGATATGAACCACTCAGCCCAGTGCAGGAGGGTAGTGGCAAAAACTAACAGAATGCTGGAGTGCGTCACAAAGGGACTCACCTCTAGGAGAGGGAAAGTCATCCTGCCCATATACAGGTCCCTGGTGAGGACACATTTGGAGTACTGCATGCAGTACTGGTGCCCCTACTTGAAAAAGGTATGTTTAGATTAAAAGGTGGGAGAGACACCAGGGGACACAGTCTGAAGCTGGAAGGTGGAAGATTTAGGAGGGAAATGAGGAAGCACTATTTCATGTAAAGGTTGGTTGCAGGCTGGAATGCACTGCTGGAAGAGGTGGTGGTATTGAGGTCAGTGAGCAGCTTTAAGCAGGGGTGGAACAGGATCAAAGGGAGTGTCCAAACTGAGGGTGGGTGGGAAGGAAATGCTGCAGAAGGGGGGCAAGGTGAGGGGCAGGTGCAGTTTAAATGGTTGAAGTGCTGCACACTTGAGCAGACTAGATAGACTGGAAGGCCCGCATCTGCTGGCACTTTTACATGTTCGTATGTAGAAAAAAGCCCAGAAAAATGTAAAATATCATTTGAGTTCCCAAAGTAGGAACCGGGACCTCGGTAGTAAGGAACTGTAAAGCAGTAACAGGAGAAAAAAACCAAACAAAAAAAAAAAAAACAGACAGCTGCCAGTTAAAGTTAAAATTACTTTTCTTTTAAATAAATAAATGCTGGTCCACTAAGTAAGTAAGTAAAAATGTATTTAGATAAGGCGCCCTTCCCAAGCTCAGGGCGCCTTTACAAAACTTCACATACATTGTTAAAATCCACAGCAATAACAACATATTATCCGTAGCAAAATTTACATTTCTGAAAATGCTTGAGTAAATAAAAAGGTCTTAAGAGCTTTTTTAAACCCCTCCAAAGTCAGGCTATTTCATATCTGGCAAGGTAGAGAATTCCACAAGGTAGGTGCCATGAAGGCAAACACTCTTCTACCAGATGTTTTCAGGGTTACCCTGGGAATCTCTAGCAATCCCTCGCCAGAGGATCAGAGGGAGCGGGAGGGGCAGTAAGAAATCAGGAGTTCTTTCAGGTAGTGGGGCCTCAACCCATGTAGGGCCTTATAGATCATCAATGTGACCTTGAAAGTGATCCGCCACTGTACAGGCAGCCAGTGCAACTCACACAGCATAGATGTTATATGGTTGGATCTCGGGCTTCCAGTCATCAACCTAGCTGCCTCATTTTGCACCAGCTGCAAGCAGCGGATATCCACTCCCGGCAGCCCTAGATAAAAGGCATTGCAGTAATCAAGATGACTGGCAACTAAGGCGTGGACCAGGGTAGGAAGATCCTCTGATGGAATCAGGTGTTTCACCTGTGCTATATTCCTTAGATAGAAAAAGGATGATTTGACTACGGCCGGCACCTGTGCCCTCAGGGTCAAACATAACACCAAGGTTCCGCACCTGGCCAGATGCCATAAGCAGGGTCCCCCCCAAGAAATAAACCTGAGGGTTTTCTTGCCCATGAACTTGACATCCTCATCCCTGGCTCCACTACCAATACCTCTATTTTTCCTGGGTTCAACTTCAGCCAGTTGGTACTCATCCAGTTCTGTATCTCCAGGAGGCAGTTGTTAAACAGTGCATTTGAATCAGACTCCTGCCCGGGCACAAAAGACATGTACAGTTGAGAATCATCAGCATAGCAATGAAAATTCAACCCATACTGTCTTATAGTGTCCCCCAATGGAAGCATATACACCGCAAATAACATGGGGGACAACACCGAACCCTGTGGCACCCCACAGCGCAGGCAGTGAGAGGTCGAGGAATAAATCCCCAACACTACTCTTTGAGTCCTACCCTGCAGGAAAGATTAAAACCGATTGTGGACCACTCCCCTTAGTCCACAAAAAACCACAGGCGTTTGAGCAATACACCATGATCTATGGTGTCAAATGCTGCTGCGAGATATCAAGGAGAACCAAGATAGAATGAGCTGTCTGATCTCTCGCCATCAGGAGATCAGGCAAGAACCACACTGAGATTTTTTCTCAGATTCCTGGAACCGCAAGGCAACAAATTTTGGTGAATGTCAGTTTGACCCAAGCCTTCAAACACATACTTTTAAAATGGAAGGACTCAGATCTACCTCATTTTAGAAACTGACTAAATGCTATTTCAAATATACATGTGTTGGAACAGATAAATTACATTTCTATTAAACAAATTGAATAGATATGAGCGAATATGGCAACCATTTAAGAATAAGTTTGAAGCCATGAAACTTTAAGGATTTTCATATTAACCTTTTTTGTACATGTGGTGTACATAGATTAAGATTAAGCAGGTATGTCTACATGAACAAGGCACTAAAGAATAAGGTTATAGAATCTGTACTATTGAATTGTATAAAATATTATTGTAATTGTGCACAATTAATTTTTTTTGTGGGAATAGTTATATGTATAATCAAGTGTATAATCAAAATGTACCTGAGTTTGCATCAAAAAAGGAAAAAAAAATGATATATTTTGTATATGGAAATATAATATATGATTAATTAAATGGAGGATAATGGTAAACCAAGTTCACTCCGAGGCAGCGAGGGTGACTAGCAGGATATCTCGGCATTCAGTGCTGGGAGTGGTCATCTTTAATGTCTTTATTAGTGACATAGAGAAGCTGTAAGGGAAGGTCTCTCTTTGCAGATGCCACCAAGATCTACGACAGGGTAGACACTTTGGGGGAGGGGTTTTTGAAAAGGATGGGCAGAGAGCTGAAAAACCTGGAGGAGTGATCAAAGGTATGGCAGCTGGGTTTTAATGCACAAAAGTGCAAAGTAATGCACTTAGGCCATAGAAACCCGGAGGCAGAGTACAAATGGGTGGGGTGACACTGACAACGATCAAGCAAGAAAGAGACCTGGGAATATTCATATCGGATGACCTAAAGGTGGTCAGGCAGTGTAACAAGGCAGTTGGGATGCTGGGGTGCACTGGAATGGGTATTACCAACATAAAGAGGGAAGTGGTGTTGCCCCTATGTAGATCATTAGCAAGACCCCACCTTGAATACTATATCCAGTTCTGGGGATCACATCTCTGTAAGGACATAGAGTGGAGGTGATCCAGAGGAGCACTACCAAAGTGGTGCAGGGAGTGCATCAAAGCCCTACAAGGAGAGGCTAAAGGAGCTCAAAAAGTACTCTGTGGAGAAAGGGGGTTGGGATACACTAAAGACCTTTACTTACCTCACTGGGGTAAAAAAGGTACACCGGGGGAGTATTTTTCAGAAAAGAAGGTGCTCTAGAGCAAGGGGACATGCTATGAGGCTGGGAGGAGGTACATACAGGAGAGCTGTTAGGAAGTATTTCTTTACAGAAAGAGTGGTGGATTCCTGGAACAGCCTTCCAGTGGAGCTGGTGGTGGTGAAAACAGTGGTGGGGTTCCAAAATGCATGGGATAGGCACAAGGGAATTGTAGGAGTGGGGGGGGGGGGGACAGCACCATGGATCAAGTGGGTTTGCAGCAAAAATTATTTTATTTATTTATTTCAGATTCAGATTAATATCTTTGAGCCTAAGGGCTGTTTTACAAAGGTTCCAAGTTGAATTTAAGGACACATTGTACAATAACATATGGCTACAAAGCAACTTACAAAAATCATACACGTGTATGGTTAAGGAATACATTGAGTCTGAGGTTTTAAGAGTACATAGAGTTACAAAGCAACAATATTTGTGGCATCTAATAGCACACTAGCAAGAGATTAAATTCAAGGACATGAAGGACATTAGCATAGGGTTGCGGAGTACATTATACAAAATGTACACATCAGGTTAAGGAGTCCATTGAGTCAGTAGTTTAAAAAAGTGCACAGAGTTTCAGAGCAGCAACAGTTGTGGCATCTAATAACACACTTGCAAGATGCAGCAATTGCCAATTGCGAAACTCAAACCTTAAGAGTTACCAGGAGCAAGTAGCTGTCTGAGGTGACTTTGTCAGAAAAGATTAGATAGGTTAGGCTGCTGCTGGAGTAGGCATTGTCTAATAGGGGAGGGTGAGGTAAGCGAATTAAGATACTACCTAAGATACTAAGATTAAGATGAGGTAATGTAATCCTAGATTGAAATAAATAAATAAAATAAAAATAAAAGTTGCAGTCACATTGCATAGATTGGATAATTTATTTATTTAAAAGTTGATAACTGGGAAAGGCACCACGAGCAGAAGCTTGTTTTCAGGTGCAACCCGGGGGAGGGGGGTACAGGAGCCAGACAGATACAACTGAAATGACACAATAACAGGGCAAAAAACAGAGCAGGTAAAATGCACAGTCAAATACAAACTAGGAAACTATGTACAAGTAAGGTACAATCATGAAAGCTATGTACGATAGATATAACACAACAGATGCAATCAAGAGTGCAAGATGAGGAGGCGGAGGTCTTTCTTGAAGGTGTCGATTGTTTCACAATCAATGAGGGTTGAGGGGGGCTCATTTAACCATTGCGGCCCACGGTAGGACAGGGCTCGCTGTGCAAAGCTGGTTCTTTTAAAGGGAACATGGAGGATACTTTTAGTGGAACTATGTGTGGCTTTGGAGGATTGTGCGCATTGGAAAATACGGGCCATGGAATTTGGTGTCCGACCAAGCATGGATTTTTTCTCCCCCTATTACACATGCCTGATATTTAACCTTGACGTGCAATGGGAGCCATCCTATATCCAAATAAAGGCTACATGTTTGCATCAGACGTACAGCCCCAAGAACAAGCCTGCAAGTCTTATTGAGTAGCAGCTTGACCCTTTTCAGTGTTGTGTCTGTGGCCGTACTGTAGATGATTAGTCCATAGTCAATTGATGATAGTATGACGTTCCTTGCCACAAGTCTCACTGCTTCTGGAGTAATCGACTGCCTGTGGAGGTAGAGGATACCGAGTTTGACATTTGTCGTTTTAATGACTTGGTCGACGTGGTAGCTGAAAGTCAGGTTGTCATCAAGGTAAATGCCCAAATATTTGAAAGTGGTAACCTGCTCGAATGATTCTCCTTTGTGGTTGCGGATAATCAGGGGGGTATTTTTTTTTCTTATTGTGTGGCAACGAGAATTGCACGACTCTGGTTTTCTTATAGTTCTGGAGTAGTCTGTTTTGTGTGAACCAGGTCTTCGGTAGGCTGAAACTATCCTGCAGGACCTTGGTGATTGCATGCGTGCTGCGGCCTGTTGCTGAAACAACAGCAGCATCTGCATACAACAGCATGCTGGCCAGGCATGTGGAAGGCAGAGAGTTTACAAACAGGCAGAAGAGCAGCAGTCCAAGGATTGACCCCCTAAGGAACTCCCAGGGTCACATCCCAGGGATCGGATGCTACACCTTTGATTTTCATACACTGTGTCCTGTGAAACAGGTAGCTGCTGAACCATTTAACAGTGTTGTGGGAAAGGCCTAGGGTCAAAAGGTTTTCCAGTAGAATTTGGTGGTTCACGGTGTTGAACACCTTTGTTAGGTCTATAAAGATAGACCCCACCATCAAGCCTGTGTCCAGAGCATCGTATAGTTGTGATGTGTAGTCAGTGAGTGCTGTAACAGTACTGTGGTTCTTTCGGAACCCAAGTTGGTTTGGACTGAGAAGGTTATATTCAGGTACTCCACCAACTGGTCTGAGACTATTGTTTCAATGGCCTTAGATAGTGGGGGTAGTACTGAAATGGGCCTGTAGTTGCCCAGGCTAGTTCTGTCACCGTAAAATTGGGGTTATGTGCGCTACCTTCCATTGATCTGGGAAGACTCCTGTACAAAGAGATAAATGAAAGATTTTAGTGAGGGGCAGGGCAAGCTCATCCAGAGTGAGGGCAACTAGTCTCATGTCTATCATGTCACTTCCTATTCTTGTTTTACCGAGGACCCTCTTAATGTAGTTTACCATTTGTGCTCTAGAGACCTGCTTAAAGTAAAAAGGAGATGTACTGGGGTCTTGGTGTGTCAAGGGGTTATCAATGGGAGGTGCGTTAGAAGCAGGGGTTGTAAGATACTCCAGTGGTAGAACTGCACTTAAGTCCATGAACACTAAGTTGAAGGTGATGGTGTGGTCCTTTGGATCTTGCAGTGTGCCAGATGGAATTATGATTAGGTCCGGTTGAGTTTAGGCATCCTTACCCATTAGGGTTTTAATGTTGTTCCAGAACTGCTTTCCATTACCCCAATAGTTACTCAGTTGTTCTTTGAAATAGGAGGCTTTAGCATTTCTGACCAGCTTAGTGCATTTATTTCTTGCCATTTTATAGGCGACAAGGTCCTTCTGGTTCTCGGTGGCCCTGGCCTTGTGCCAGAGGTTGTCTTTGAGGTGCAGCTGTTCAATAATGGGGCCGTGAGCCATGGGTTAATATTACATTTGGCTTTAGTGGGTTTGTGGGGGGCAAATATATTGCAAGTGGTGTTGAAAACCTTTGTCAGGCAGTCAAGTGCCTGACTGACATCTCCCGTCTTATCCAGAGGGGCCCAGTCAGCATTAGCTAGATATTGTTTTAGTGACTGAAGCTGTCCTTTCCTTAGGATTAGATATACAGTGGTTGGGGGGGTTTAGAACCCTTGTTGGACCATGCGCAGACCACTGGTGAATGATCACTTAGGACGTCGGGGAGGTCATCTGTGACTCCAATGTGCTCAGGGCAGTTAGTGAGCAGCCAATCTATGAGGGTGCTAGTGCCTGTGTGATAGCTTCTCCTGGTCACAATGGAGACCATCTGGGTAAGATACAAGCTGGCAATCAGGTCTCTGGTAGTCATGGTGTCCTGCGCTAGCCAATTTGTGTTGAAGTCCCCAACGATGATCTGTTCCCAGCTTTGCTTGACCTGCTTGAAGTGATTAATAAATTGTTTGATTCCTATCCCTTGCTTTTCAGGTGGTATATAGACTGTTGTAATCACTAACACTTTGCATTGGAGACCTATGGCGAGCTTGATTGACAAAATCCGAGCCTTTGTGGAGATGCTGTTTGGTAATACTTGTCCTACAATGTCATTTTGCAGGTATATCAGGCATCCACACACCCTCGCTTAGATAGTCTGTCCTGACGATAGGTGGTGAAACCATCAAGAGATACTGCAGCATCTGGGATTCTGGGTGAGAGCCATGTTTCTGTGAGGGAGTTAATGTTCGGAGTATGTTGTGCAACCCATGCCTGAAACTGGGGAAGCTTTGGGAGCAGGCTGCCTGTTAATGGACACAACTTTGAGATGCCCATGTGTGTTAGTTGTTCCTTGCTCAGGCGGGCCCGGTTAGGGTGTACAGTCCCAGATAAAAGGATGAGAATGAGCATGAACCATTTGATGACATGCCTCCAATGAGCCTTAATCCTGTGCGAGAGCATGCGCTTTGGGAAGCGGTGCTTCTTTGTTATTCCAAACCTCAAGGGTGCAGAGAGAGGTATCACAGCAGTTGACATTCCGTGGATGGATGGACAGAGTTGGTGATGGTATTTGTAGCTTAGTGCCTTAGTGCAATTAAGGAAGAAAGGAAAAAAAAAAGAGAAGAGCAGACTGGGTGGTTCAAGTGGCCCTTATCTGCCGTCAGATTCTGTTATGAGCGTACGTTGAAATTCTTCAAAGCACACTCGTAATTTTGGTGCTTTTTCAATATTTTGACCCCAAATTTTCAACATAGTAATTTTTCCCACACCACCTCACAAATGTGACTTCTGTCATTTTTCAAATTCTGGCCAAAATGGGTTTTCGGACTTGTGCTGCGAAATCACCTTTCGGGCAGGATTTGAAAATTTTCTCCACCCTTGCTCATGAGGTGGAGTCATAAGAAAGCTATGTTGAAAATTTGGGGTAAAAACATTAAACAACAATAATGTTATGAGTGTAGGTTACATTTTTTCTTTCCTCATTTTCTCACCCCAGGGATTTCTGCTGACAGGCATGCTTCGGCCCTTCTCCTCGAGAAGGCTCACATCGGCCTTGCAGGGGCCTTGTTGCACTCTCCCAACCCCAGCCCATGTCTGGTGAATTCCCCATTGATCCCCTTCCCAGAGGAGGGGAAGGATGCCCCCCCCACTCCCAGTACAGAAGTCCAGTTTTGCCATGCGAGCCGTGGGTTGGGAGCGTGGCCCAGACATCATATAGTCTGCCAGCATCTCCCTATTTTCTGCTTTTTTCTGTCCTCCCCATTGCTAGGGTATATACACAGTATGTGCATGTGAAGGCGCGCACACTGCATGGTCCTGCAGCACCTTCCCTTCCTTTGGTGTCCCTGACCCGCACTACCCTCAGGCCTCCACCTTGGGGTAGTCATTTGGAGAGACTGCCATGTCCACCCTCCCTGGGAGAGGAGAATTGTCCTCTGGATCCTCAATCCTCTCCATCCCCGGTCGACCCCTGGTGACTCACTCACACTGCAACACAGGTTGCCAGCATGACAGAAGTTAAGGCACTGATGCCTCAGTCCTCCACACCACTGGGTCAGCCTATGCTGAACTTACAAACATACAAATTTGCCAGCAGAAACAGGCCATAATGGTCCATCAAGTCTGCTCGAGTGTTCAACTCATTTTTTAGTTCCCTGGAGCTGCCCCTTCCTCCCCTACTCCTCTTGGAGTCATCCACCTTCATCCCATTACCCTCCCCCTTCCACTTCCCCTTAATGGCTCCCCCCATTCTAATTTTCTTCATCACCCTGTCCCATCCCACCCCACCTTTAAAACTGGCAACCGTATTTGCCGCAGCTAACTCCTCTGTCAACTCGTTCCACTCCATCACCACGTTTTCAGTGAAAAAGTGCCTCCTCATTTCCTTCTTAAATGTACCCCCACCAGTTTCAGGCTATGTTCCCCTGTTGTACCCTCCTTTCTTAAATTAAAGATGCCCTCCAGTCCAACCTTGTTTATGCTGCTAAGGTACTTGAAGGTGCTATCAAGCCCCCCCCTCTTTCTTCTATCCTCCAGGGAGTACATGTTGAGCTCCCACAGCCTCTCCTCGCATGTTCTGTCCCCCATGCCCTGGATCATTTTGGTTGCCCTCTGCTGGACTCCTGCCACTAGTCTGATATCAGAACTGCACAAAGTATTCCAGGTGTGGTCTCACCAGTGACCTGTACAGTGGCAGAAAAACTTCCTCCCTCTTAGAGGTGATTCCCTTGGCAATGCAGCCCAGCATTGTACTTACTTTGGCTGCTGCCTTATGACACAGTGCGGAGTATTTCATATCACCTCTGACCATCACTCCAAGGTCCTTTTCCTTCTCTGTGACTGTCATCTGTTCTCCCCCAGCCAGTATCTAGCCCTTGGGTCCTTGGCACCTAGGTGCATGACTTTGCATTTCTTGGCATTGAAACCCAACTGCCAGATGCCCGACCATTTCTCTAACCTAGCGAGATCCTACCTTAAATCCTGTCTCCCCTCCACTGTGTCCATCCACCCACAGAGCTTAGTAGCATCTGAAAAAAGGTCTTACTTTTGATCCCTTTTGCTATGTCACCTATAAAGATGTTGAACAGCACAGGTCCGAGTATGGAACCCTATGGGACCCTGCTGATTACAGGACTAGGTTTGGATAGGTCCCCAACCACCACCACCACCACTCTCTGGTTCCTGTCCCTCAGTCAGCTCTTGACCCACCCCAGTAGTTTGTCTCCATTCCCAGGTTGCTCAGCTTGCTGATCAGCCTGCCAAGTGACACTGAATCGAACACCTTGCTGAAATCCAGGTACAGGACATCCACTGCTTGCCCCCTGTCCAATGACCTCATTGGAACCCAAGGACTAGATACTGGCTGGGGGAGAACAGGTAACAGTCACAGAGGAGGAAAAGGACTTTGGAGTGATGGTCAGGGATGATACGAACAGCACAGGTGGATGTCCTGTACCTGGACTTCAGCAAGGCATTCTATTCAGTGTCACATGGCAGGCTGATCAGCAAGCTGAGCAACCTGGGAATGGAGACAAATTACTGGGGTGGGTCAAGAGCTGGCTGAGGGACAGAAACCAGAGAGTAGTGGTAGTGGGGGACCTATCCAAACCATGTCCTATAATCAGCAGGCTCCCATAGGGTTCCAATGATCCAGGGCATGGGGGACAGAGGCAGCAAGCCTTTGTGTGAAGCAAATAAATCAAAATGAAAGAAAAAGCCACTATGGTTCTCAAAAGAGGTGTCGGGGAAGGTTAGGGGAAAAAAAGATAGCATTTAGGAAGTATAAGGAAACACAGAAGGAGAAGGACAGAGAACTGTACCAGTTAAGACAGAAGGAAGCAGGGAAGGCAGTCAGAATAACAAAGGCCCAAACTGAGGAAAAGATAGCCAACTCAGTTAAGAAGGGGGATAAACCTTTTATAGGTACATTAGGGAGCGTAGAAAGACAAAGGGAGGGATAGTGAGGCTGAATAGAATGGACGGTGGGTGGGCAGACAGGGACAGTGAAAAAGCAGGGACACTGAACGAATACTTCTGCTCAGTATTCACAAAAGAGGAGGGGAGGGTGCCTAATCCAAGTAACAGAAGCACTCTGGATAGGGGGTCGATCCCAGTCCTTTCACAGAAGAAAGGGTTCTGAAAGAACTCCTAAAACTGAAGGTGGACAAAGCAATGGGGCCTGATGGAATTCACCCCAGAATTCTAAAAGAATTAAGTGGAGAACTAGTGACACCACTGACTACCCTTTTTAACAAATCATGGGAGGATGGTGTGGTACCTGAGGACTGGAGGAGGGTGGATGTGATTCCCCTTCACAAAAGTGGGACCAAGACAGAGGCAGGAAACTACAGATTTCTTAGTTTGATCTCTGTGGTAGGGAAAAATGATGGAATCACTTCTGAAGGAAAGAATTGTTGAGTACCTAGAGGCCAGTGCGGCACAGGACCCAAGGCAGCATGGATTCACAGTGGGAAGGTCATGTCAGATGAATTTAATAGATTTCTTTTACTGGGTGACCAAAGTAGTAGACCAGGGAGGGGCTGTGGACATGGCCTACCTAGACTTTAGCAAGGCATTTGACACAGTCCCATACAAAAGATTAATAAACAAATTAGCCAGCCTGGGAGTGGGTCCCAGGGTGGTAGCTTGGGTAAAACACTGGCTGGACAACAGGACACAGAAGGTAATAGTAAATGGAGTCCACTCTGAAGAAAGGGGGGTTACTAGTGGGGTACTGCAAGGTTCAGTTCTGGGTGCAGTCCTTTTTAATGTCTTTATAAGTGACATTGCAGAGGGTCTGGAAGGAAAAGTATGCCTCTTTGCAGATGACATAAAGATCTGTAACAGGATTGGTACACAAGAGGGGGTGGAAAGGATGAAAAAGGACTTGGCAAGGTTCGAGGAATGGTCAGAGGTATGGCAGCTTGGATTCAATGCAAAGAAGTGCAAAATAATGCACCTGGGAAACAAAACCCAGGGGAAGAGTACTCAATGGGGGGGGGGGGGAGGTAGTAACAACAACAAAAATGAAAAAGTGCCTGGGTGTGATCATATCAAATAACCTTAAGGTTAGCAATGTGAGAAGGCAGTAGGGAGGGCTGGGGTATACTGGGATGTATATGGAGAGGCATCACCAGCAGAAAACAGGAAGTTGTTATCCCTCTGTACAGACAATTGATGAGACCCCATCTGGAGTACTGCATCCAGTTCTGCAGACCCCATCTCCGCAAGGACATAGACAGGATGGAGGCAGTCCAGTCGAGGGCAACCAAAATGGTGCAGGGTCTGCAAGAGAAGCCATATGAGGAGAGACTAAAGGAGCTTAATACGTACTGTATACCCTTGAGGAAAGGAGGGGGGGGCATGATTGAAACTTTTAAGTACAGTACCTCAGTGGAATCAACAAAGTCCAAGAGGGTAACATCTTTCAGAAAAAGAGATGTGCAAGAACTAGGGGACACAATTTGAAAATAGAGGGGAGACGGCTCAGGGGCAATGTGAGGAAGTATTTCTTCACAGAGAGGGTGGTGGATGCATGGAACTACCTTTCTGAGGAGGTTGTGGGTCTAAAACTGTGGGAGAATTCAAGAATGCATGGAACAGGCATAAGGCAATTCTTATGGGGGTAGGAAGAAATAGGCTGTTGGTTAACTAGGATCTGCAGCTTATCCAGTAGGTAGGTAGGGAAATGGGCAGACTAGGTGGGCCAAGTGGTCCTTATCTGCTGTCAAAGTCTATGTTTCTCATAACCCAGTCGAAGAAATCGGTCATGTTGGTTTGACAAGATCTCCCCCTGACAAACCTATGCTGTCTAGTCATCCTGGAGACCATTTACCTCAAGGAAGGACACCAGCCTTTCCTTTAGAATGGTCTCCATTAACTTTCCCACTATGGAGGTGAGCCTAACTGGCCTGTAGTTACCTGGCTAGTCCCTAGGCCCACTCTTGTGGAGTGGTACCACATGAGCCGTCCTCCAGTCCTGCGGCATGTCATAGGGAAAGAGTCCTCTCTCTGAAATCCCATTTTCCTTTCCACATTCTCTACACTTCTATCTTTTATCTGACTAATCTCAATCTGTTGCACAACAGCATTTTTCCCTCCTAGCTGTTCTTTGTCTGTTTATCATCTATTGCAGGTTGGCCACCTGTTGCTTTAAATATATTTTTTTCACGGGATGCAGAGTGAGAGACCTTTACTCCCTCGTTATATTTGGGTCCTTATATTCAGAGAAACATAGAAGCCCCTATGTCCCTCCCCACTCCCTATACCTCCCTCCCTTCCCTTCCCACCCCACTTGCCAGGCCATGCCTACAGTACTTATCAAAGGACTCTTACAGCTCAGTCTTCTTCGCACTTTGATGCTAGAGGAACTGTCACTCCTGCTCACTGCGTCTCCTCCAATGATGTTTACTGTATAAACTTTAGCTCATTACCTTACGTCCATATATCTGTATCCATGCAATTGTATTTAAATGGCACTACCTCCTGTTGAACCTACTGCTATGTTCTGGTGCAAGTATCTTGTCACATGCGATGGTTATATGTTATTATGGCTATGTAATTGTTATGTACGTTCACTCAACCTGTGATGTCTTAACCCTGTTGGCAATTGTTTTGCCCCAGGTCATTCTTGTAAATGAGCTTGTCTCAATGATGTTTCTCCTGGCAAAATAAAGATTTTGATTGATTGATTGGTTGAAGCCCGAGAGGTTATTTGTAAGAATTAAGCAAAATAAAACTGGTTAAAACGTAACTGTAGACTGATTGCCTGTAACCCTTTTTAATGCATACTTGTAACCTGGTTTGTTTGGCTGTTGTACAATCCCCAGATTGCAGCCTTGTCTAAACTATTTACATTATAAACAGTTTGTGTGCATAATAGGATAATTTGTGCTCCAAAATCAGTGTGCACACTTCAGGGACAAATCTATTGTGAATAAGAGTCGGATTATCTTGTGACTCAGCCCAGCCCTGTGGCCATTTAAAGAAAACTATTGTATTTGTTGACTCGTTGGTTTAAAAATTCAAAAATGAGATGTTAAAGAATTACCTCACTGTTTTGGGTCTAGTTTGCACCCTCTACTTAACCAGACAGCTCTGTGACATGTTAATTCAGAGCTGCTCAGCGGGTAGACGAAAAGGGATCACATTTGTGCATATGTATAGTTCTTGCAGCCGTTTGTCCCACAGCTTTCAGAAAAGGTACCTGTAGGATAAGAACGTAATAAATGTTCAAACAGATAGTGCAATACTAAAATGCTGAATATTGAAAACTGTACCTGACTTTAGAGGTTGCATATATTCTGTAAATAAACAAAGTGCCTGGGTAGCCCTTGGTTGCTATGCACAGCCGCTGCAGGTTTCTGGCGTTGTGCTGTCTGCTCAGCGTCTGCCTTGTTTTCCCTCTCGCTCATTCAGGAGACCTCTCCACACTGTTCTCTTTAGGAGCCAGCTGGCCGCTTGTCTGAATAATTTATACATCCTGGACAGTGTGGGAGGACTCTGGAGAGCGAGATGACTTACAATAATTAAGCAATATACCACAAGAGGGTGTGGATGATGCCAGGATTTACCCACACTTGGTGTGTTGTTTGGTCATGAGGCACAGCTGAGTCACCAACAACACACCAGAAGCGGTATGTGGGAAGAGCTGGATCACATGATTTTCTAGTAAGATATAAGCAGAGATCCAGCGGAGAGTAGTCAATGTGTGCTAGACAGTAATGATCTCCACATGGTCTAGTGCTCTCTCTAGCTGTTTCCTAGAGAGAATTGTTCATTTCTTATGCGGCATTTAAGCCTTGTTTTATTTTCACATTTGGATTTAATTCTGTTGAAAAAGTACGACTAAAGTTTAATTTATTTTATTTTGTTAAATAAATCATGGCAGTCTGCCTTTCATTTTGGATCCTACAGTGTTGTCTGTGTCTTCAGTCCCATGACCTACCACACGGCACACACCCCTTCTCCAGCGAGGTGTTAAACATGTCCATCAGTGGGGCTGCAAGTACCTCGCCAGCACTCTCAGGACCCTCAGATGTACACCATCTGGGCCAGGTGCCTTGTCCACCCGCAGTTCCTTTAGTCCCCTTACGACACTGTTGACCCCAATCTCCCCATCATAATCCCCTCCAATCATCCCCTGTGGCATAGGCCCATCCACCTCCCTAGTGGAGACAGAGCAAAAGTACTCATTTAGTGCCTCCACTTGACCTTCACCCTTTTCTGCCTATTCTCCCTCCCTCTTTAGCCTAACAATCCCATCCCTTCTGCTTCTTCTTTCCTTAATGTACTGGAGGAAATCCTTTTCACCTTCCTTAATCCCCTTGCCAGACTTAGCTCTTTCTCAGCCTTGGTGGCCTGGACCTCTCTCCCTGCCTCTCAAGATTTCTCTGCGTATACCTCCCTGTCCTCCTCCCTCAAGGTATGCTTGTACTTCAGAAAGGCAGCCACTTTCCTTTCCCTTCTCTGCCATCCTGCTGATATGCCAGCAAGGTCTCTTGATGCTAGAGTTCTTTTTACCAGCCTTCATACAAATGTCGGTGGCCTCGATTAACCCCCTCTTAATGACGGAGCATTTCTGATCCGCATCCATCTCTGGTCAGAGCTTTGCCAGGTGCTCCTCTAGTATGTTACTCATTCTATCGCAGCCCGCCTTCTTGAATACCATACTACATCATCCCCTCAATTACCCCTCCTCCCCAACATCCCCTCCTCTAACCCATAATCTACACACTCGTCAATATCTCTGCCAATGCCCCCATGGAGTTGGTTTGCATAGACTTTCTGTGCCTTGAGCCTGACCAGAAAAACATTGGGAACGTGCTAGTTGTGACAGATCATTTTACACGTTATGCCCAGGCCTATCCTACAAAAGATCAAAAAGCCTCCACAGCGGCCAAGGTTCTGGTAGAAAAATTCTTTGCCCATTATGGTGCACCCCAAAGAATTCACTCTGATCAAGGAAGGGACTTTGAAAGCTGATTGATAAAACAGATGCTCTCCCTGTAGGGAGTGCGGAAGTCTAGAACCACTCCCTACCACCCTCAGGGGGATCCCCAGCCTGAATGTTTTAACAGAACCCTCCTGGACATGTTGGGCACACTTCACCCTAAATATAAACATAAGTGGAGCCAACAGATCAGCACCTTGGTACACGATTACAACTGCACCAAAAGTGATGCTACCGGGTTTCCCCCCTACCGTCTAATGTTGGGCCGGTAAGTTCAGTGGCCTGTAGACATCTGTTTTGGAGTGTCCCCGGATGGGGTTAGTGCTGAAAACTACTTGCAATATGTCCAGAAACTAAAGGCTCAGCTAAACCATTCATATCGGCTGACACAGACCATGGCGCAAAAAGAAATCTTGCCAACAAGGAGAGACATGACAAGCGGATAAAAGCTGAGGAGTTGTTGCTTGGAGACCATGTGTTGTTGCGCAGTTTGGGGCTGCATGGGAAACATAAATTGCCGGTAGGTAGCACCACCTTCCGTACATAGTAGTCAGAAAATTGGATGATCTACCTGTGTATATAGTACATTCTGAAAATGACTCTCAAGCCATCAAAACCATGCACAGGAGCCACCTGCTGCCTATTGGCCAAGTAGTTATTGATGCTGAACCATCAGATGCTGCCCCTCCTGGGCCAGTGACTCATGCTGCTGCTAAAAAGAGACAGAGTCAGCTTTCTCCTGTTGCCCAAGAACCAAGACCTTTCCTCCAGCAGGCCCAAAATGACAGTGTCTGCCAGTCTGAATCTGACAACAGTGAGTGTGGGACTCCTTATTACCCTTCTTATGAACTGAGCCAATTGTTTCAAGGTAACCCTATGTGTAATTATAGGGATGAAGCTGGGCCTTCAGGACTGCCTAACCTTCCAGTTTCTTCCTTAGCACCAATGCCCCCTGAGAGTGAGGTGCAAAGCATAACGTCTGAAGTAGTTGATTCACTGTGCTTAGTCGCATGGGTGTAGGCAGGCATACTCCAAGCACTCCATGGTGTGCAATTTTATTTAAGGGGGGGTAGCGAATAGGCTGTGAACTACTTCCTTTTTCTATGAAAACTAACAAAGGAAATACTGAACCTTTCTGTAATTTTATTCATAGGAGTTGAAACTAGAAGGACTGGTCACTAATACTGCCTTTGCATCCCAAGGACAATACAAATTTACAGGCTTTGGGCTGGTATGTGGGTGTCTTAGGGAGCAATGCATGGCATTTGTATCTACCCATGCATGGCAACAACCATTGTCGTGAGATACAAAAGCTGTATTTATTGTGCCAAATGAGGCAACAAACACGGTCCTGGTGTACATTTGTATATTGTCTGGCTACACCCCTGCTTAATCGTGGAACTGTTTGAACTGCCCGAGGAGGAATCTGATGCTATGAACCTTCCTGGTGTCATACCAGAATCTGATGAGCAGTGTGAAAGTGATGGGCCCAACTCTGCTGTACTGGATGACCATAGTGCATCCTCTGGTGTTGAAAGTATCAGTCAAGTGTCACAGAGTCCAAATGTTTCACAGTTTCGCCTGGATGATAAATCTGGGCCTTCTACAGAGTTCAATGATAAGCATAATGTAGTGGAAACAGGATCAACAGAGCAAGGAGTCGATAATGTTCCCTTCCTAGAATCTTCACCCAGTGCAGAGGTACCCTTCCTTAGCAGAGAAGAGACTAATGCCAGTGTTGATACCCCAGAGCCTGTGTCTGTTCCCCCAATAAAGACTGGGAGAGCTACTAAACCAGTAATACATCTCAGCTATGATTCCCCTGGACGGCCCATGGACCTCCCCTTAAATGTTGTCCATAAAGGTATTTATATTTCTGAGAGCTCACTACCCAAACTGAGCTTGTCTGCCACTTCCAAGTTAATTGTTCATCCTTCAGAACTTGGTGCCCCTGCCCCATCTAGCCCCCAATTAGCTGATAGGGATGGGCCCCCATCTGTTATTTAGGGTACAGGAAACAATACCTACCTGAATAAGAATAGTAATGTTATCTGTCTTAATCATAGTGAAATGATCTGTATGGTAAATGCATAATTGCTGTCATTATAGAGTTTATCATGGATAAGTATAGTAATGTTGTAAGTTTACGTTTAGTGATACATCAGTCTTTATTTTGTTTTGTATATTCATAAAACATGAATGTCTCGTATGGTGAAAATGCCTTTAAAGTTATTGTGAGTATAGACTTGACGCAGTCGCCAAGTTCTTTCCAGGCAGAGAAGGGTGTAACCCCCTACAAATGGGTGTTCCTAAAATGTCTTCCTGGGCTTGTCTAATGCCCACAGCCAGGCTGGTGTTCTGTGCTAAACAGTTTACAAGCGCTTGCATGTGAGTGCCCTGTTAGCCTCCGTGCCTGTCTCTTTAAGAGGCATCTATTTCATAGGTTATAATTAATCTGGGTGGGGGCCAAGTAGTTTCAGGCTCGAGTCCTGCCTAGGCTGTGTTACAGCTGCTTCACACTGCCATCAGTAGTGAGAGTACCTGAAGCCTGGAACTGGGGGGGGGGGGTCATTTCGTGTTACCTATTTTGGGAAATTACTAATTTACCTACATCTACCCATCTTGGGAGGTGAGAGCTCCGGAGAGGACTGTCCTTTCTGGACTGGTGGTGAGAGGACCTCTGGACTTGGACATGTTTTTCCTAAATGGTTTCAGGTTTTATTAATTATTTATGCTGTTTATATTAATGGCGTTTAGTGATATATTTAGTTTTCCTTTAATTGGGGGAGGGTTTTGTTGTAGGATTCAGTAATTGTGTATTGATTTATTATTTTCTTTTGGGCTTTTGTTTGAATAGTTGGATAGCTTGAGGAGGGTTCCCTATTTAAAATGTATTGGGGCTCTGCCTCCGCGGCTTTGTGCTATTCATCCTCTGCTCTTCGTGCCCTCTGCCCCTTTTCTCCTCCCCCACTTCAGTTTACAACTTACCTACACTGTAGAGCATTGGGTATTGTGTGGAGGAATCGAGGAGGGGCATGAACAATGGGGGATGAATGAGGGGGGCCATTGTATCGGGGTAGTGAGATCCAGGGGATGCCCTGGGGCGAAATGGAACCAGGCACGTGGTTCTCCATGTCTGCTTTCCATACTCAAGGGCACTACTGATAATGGCAGGCAGGTGGTCCGGGCTGCCCGGGAAGTTCACCCAACTCGGGCAGTGTTATGCAATGCTAGGTCCGTTAAAAACAAGACTGCAATTATTGCAGATCTTGTTAAATCAGTGGACCTGGCTTGCATCACCGAGACCTGGCTGGATGAAAATTCTGGCCCCATTTTGGAGGCCGCAGTTCCAGCTGGGTACTTGGTGATACATCGCCTGAGATTGGGTTGCGGGGGGGGGGTAGCGGTCTGCTTTAAGTCCGAACTTAACCTCACAAATGTACTAGTAGGGGAGACTGAGTCATTTGAGTGTACCGTAGTGGCAGGTGTAGGCTGCAGGATTGTTCTCATCTAATGTCCACCAGGTGATGAGAAACGATTCCTCCAGGAAGTTGCAGAGTTTGTCGTTGACATGGTGTCTGAGTTGCCTAGGCTGATGGTCCTGGGTGACTTTAACGCCTAGGTCGATGACGAACTCTCACATTTTGGTCAGCACTTCCTCCAGTTGATGACATCTCTGGGCCTTACACAGGTTGTTTCCACAGCCACTCATAATCAGGGTCACTCCCTTGACTTAGTCTTCCTTCTGGGGATTGAGGCCTCCAACCTGGGGGTGGAACCAGTTGGATGGTCTGTTCTGATCATTACACTTTGGGGTTTAGTTTTAGTGCCCTCCTTTGTAGGCCTACCCCTGTAGAGATAATTTGGTACCACCCTTTGTGAGATATAAATTCTCAAGGCCTAATGGCGGTCCTGGATCTCTCGTCCTTCTCAGAGGTAAACAGTGATCCAGAATCTTTTGTGGTGGCCTACAATTCGGCCATTACGATGGCTCTGGATATCATTGCTCCTGTCTGTGTTCATCCACTCTCCCTTCACCCTCGATCCCCATGGTTTGATGGAACTCTGAGGGAGATGCGGCAACTAGAACGAAGGTTGGAGTGTTGTTGATGGAAGTCCGCTCTTGATGCCGACCACCTTAGATTGATGGACCATTATCAAGTCTATCAATCTGAAATCTCCCATAAGAAGGCAGAGTTCCTGTCAAGGGAGATTGTGGCTGCTCAAAATCGACCAGCTCAGCTGTTCCATACTGTGGACAGACTGTGCAACCCCGCCTGTCTACAAGTCTGGAAAGCTTTTTCGCAAGAAGAGTGCAATGAACTTGCTCGATTTTTTGCTAATAAGGTGGCCGACATCAGACCGGCTTTCTGGCTGGCACACTCTATGGGTGTGGCGGTGGACCAGCACATGTCCGTATATCTTGGTTCTTCTTGGAGTACCTTTGGTCGGCCGGCTTTCAAGAATGCCATGTGGATTGTCTGGAGTGTGCACCCTACATGCTGTAGTTTGGATCTGGGACCTACTTCCCTAATTTTGGGTTGTAGTGATGTCATTGGCCCGGTCCTAGCTCAAATAGTCTGGTGCTCCTTGGAGACAGGTGAGTTTCCAAGCTCCCTGAAAAAGGCATGGTAACACCACTTTTGAAGAAAGCTTCTTTGGACCCAGATTGTCCTGCTAACTACAGACCAATCTCTAACCTTCCCTTTGTGGGGAAGGTGATTGACAAAGTAGTGGCCACACAGCTGGAGGACCATTTGACCATCCATGTCATCTATGAACCCCTCCAGTCCGGATTTCGAAAGACGCATAGTACCGAGACAGCGCTGGTTCGGGTGCTCAATGATCTCCTGATGGCTAGAGATAGGAGGAACCATTCTATCTTGGTTCTCCTAGATCTCTCATCAATATTTGACACTGTGGACCATGGGGTACTGCTTGATCACCTGAGGTTCATTTGTGGACTGTCTGGTACGGTCCTCAAGTGATTTACATCATTTCTCATGGGAAGATCTCAGAGGGTGGTGTCCGGGGTTTTTTCCTCAGACCTGGTCTCTTTATCGTGTGGAGTTCCTCAGGGCTCGGTGCTGTCTCCCATGTTGTTCGCAGTGTATATGCTGCCCCTCTGAGACATTGTAAGAAGGTACAGGCTGAGGTTTCACTGCTATGCAGATGACACCCAGCTCTACATTTCTTTTGCCCCTGACCAGGATAGAGCTGTCTCGGTCTTTAATAGCTGCCTTGTGGAAATCCATGAGTGGATGAATACCAGCTGGTTAAAGTTGAACTATGTATTGGTTGTGGATCCAGGTCGCCAGATAGAGAGGTTGAGTGGGGGTTCACCCTCTGGCTTATATCTTGGGGGTGAGCCACTCCCAGCCTCTGAACAGGTGCGGAACCTGGGGATAATTTTTGACGATGGGCTGACCCTGTATTCTCAGGTGTCAGCTGTCATCAAATCCTCATTTTACCATCTGAGGAATATCGCCTGGATCAGGCACCTTGTTCCGTCCAGTGACCTCCCTACTGTGATCCACACCTTTATGACCTTGCGCTTGGACTATTGCAACTCCCTCTACCTAGGGCTACCTGGGGTAGAAATCCACCACCTGCAGCTAGTGCAGAACGCTGCGGCACTGCTGTTGACAGGTTCCTCATGGTCCTGTCATAGTTAGCCGGTGCTGCGTGGACTGCACTGGCTGTCTGTTCAGTGGTGGATAACCTTTAAGGTCGGTCTTCTGACCTTTAAAGCCCTACCTGGACTTGGCCCAGACTACCTGAAAGAGCTCCTGGTTCCTCACTGCCCCAGGCGATCACTCCGCTCAGCCAACGAGGGGTTGCGAGATTCCGAGGGTATGCTTGAAATCTTCTGGGGCTAGAACATTTATGTATGCTGCCCCTACCCTCTGGAATTCTCTACCCCGTTGGTTACATGAGCACACGACCTTGGAGGGTTTCAAACATGCACTTAAAACCTGGCTATGGAGTCAAGCATATGGTGTTTAACTGATGGAAAGTTTTTAAGATGTTATGATTATTTGTTTTTAAGATGTTTTGTTGATTATGTTGTGGTGAAATTTTATGATTATGTGGTTTTAACTTTGTCAGGCGCCTTGGTTTTGAAAGGCGCCATAAAAATAAAGTTTATTATGATTATCACTAAGTGCACAGAGGAAGCCCTATTAGGATCTGTGATTGTTTGTTGATTATCTGCTTTCGTATTAATAATACGGTAGTTTGTCTAACCTGCCTTCCTTTGCAGCATGGACTTTTCTGCTAAGCGCCACCATTTTGGTTCTGGACTGCCAGTTTGGACCAGTCGGTACCTTGGGGGACCTTAAAATGGAGATCGTCCCCAGAAGCCTTGTGGGAGTGAATTTCTGTAGGAATTGTAGTTTTTACTGTTTGGCGCCTAAATGGACCTGGAGGAGGAGCCCTTGCTGTGACACAGATGGATCAACCAACCAAACCTTTTGGATCTCTGGGAAAGCCCAGAGCTGCCTGCAGCATTGTGTCAGTGTGGAGCTGGAGTTGAGAGAGTGAACAGCTCGAGTAATTCAAGCAGCTGCTCCTGCGTGGTTGCATGGGGAGTCGGCTGGAAGGCTGTGTTTGGCCTGCCTGCTACCATCTTCCAGTGTGAAGAAGCTTGCATTTATTGGATTTCTGCTTGCGATGCTGGTGACCCGGGTTCAGGAACAGACCTGGGTCATCAGAGGGCTGGCCAGGGGAGAAGGATAGAGCATCCCATGGACTGCTCTCCTTCTCCAGGGGGAGGGTGCAGTGTGTGATTGGCGCTCAAGGGATGCCTGGAGGGAGGCCGGGGGCACCGCAGCGACCAGCACCAGCAAGGCTTGAGCGGGATAGACACTGGCATCATTGCATTCTCGCCCCCACCACAGAAAAAAGCCAGCTTACCCCACCGTCTTAATGGCCCCCGCCCCCGGCTGCTATTGGCTCCCAGGCCGACTCCCGCCCTATCCCGTCATTCGTGGCACCCTTCAGAGGGGCCAGATGCCACGAATCCACCCTCTGGGGGCAAGCTAGGGGGTGGCTAATGTGGGAAGCCGCAGCCGAGGGGTCTATGACTGGGCAGAAGTCCAATGGTGGGAGGCACCAAAAAGAGAAAATTAAAAAATAAAAAATTCAGACTGTCATCCGAATGCCTTTATTGAGATCTGAATCCTGAAGGGACTGTGAGTGAATTTCGCCTGAAGTGTGGACTGAAGACTTGCTCCTGGAGTGATCGGCCTGTTGGGTACTAGAGAGCTGCAGAGCATACAGCTTGCACAGAAACACTGTCTAATTGCAACTGAACTGACATCCGAACTGTGGCAACTGGCTATTCTTTACTATAATTGTGCTAAATGTGTATTGTGGGTCATGATTTGGTTCCCCACACCTCTGAATGTGTCGCGCTAGCTGGAAGCTGCATCCAGCACCTAAATGGACTGTCATCCGAATTGTTCACCTGATCTGGGCCTCACCATCTTGGTCTAGATTGCTGCTCACACTGCAGAGATTCATCTGATGAAAGACCCGTTCGGGGATTCGGCTCCCTGCTCAACACCATCGAACAGGACTGACCACCACGGTGCGTCATGTGGGCCCTGCTTCCCCTGGCAAACAGCATTCTATCCTGAGGTCTTCATCTCATCAATCCTGCCTCCTGGTCTGGGTAGCGTGAGTAAGTTCAAGTTCAAGTTTATTGCAGGAAAACTCCATTGAGCAAGCTCATTCACAAGGAGGTCCTGATACATATAGACAAGCAATGTACAATACAGATAGGTAATAACAATAAATACATGAGATGCGCATTATATGATAGAGGCTGAATATACATACATACAAGGTTCCACAATGACGAGCGCAGGTGGTGAACACTGATTTAACACAGTGGAATGAATTACAGGTTGCATACTGATAAATGAAGCTGATGTATGCAATACATATATTGTGGCAGCTAGGACAAACAGAATACAACTGATAAAGGGGGGGTAGGAGTGATTTGATAGCATAGCATTGGAACTTATTCATTGGGAGGCCATGAATAGATGGGGAGGGAAAGCAGTTAATATGGTAAGGCAATTATATCATACCCATGTATAAAAAATAGCACACACGGGGAGGGGAGAGATTTAATGACAGTTACAGGTGTCTTTTATTTTGGCTGAACTTAGCAATTTGTAAAAGTTAATTGAAACTGTGCTAGTTAGTTTCAGTACGGATTGCAATTGATTCCAAATAGCGGGAAGGGCATATGCAATAGCACGTTTACCAAAGGAGGTCCGCGTCCTTGGTATATCAAGCATAATAAAGTCAGATTTCCTTAACGAGTATGCACTATATGAGATACTAATGAGGGATGAAAGGTAGCTTGGCAATTTCTGCAAGAGCAGTTTGAGAGGCCATAGCCCAGCATGGAGCAGGCGTCTAGTAGTAAGGGATGTCCAACCGACAGCTGCATATAAGTCACAGTGATGCGAACAGTAAGGGGAGTTGGTAATGAACCTTAACGCATGGTGATAGAGGATGTCCAGTTTACTTAGATTTGAAAGAGTGGTAGAGGAATAGATTATATCTCCATAGTTGAGCAGGGGGAGAAAGGTGGCCTGGACAAGTTTGTTCCGAGTTTCAAGAGGAAAAAGGGGCTTATTTCTGTAGAAGAAACCTAACCTGGCTTTTAACCTTCTAGAGACATCTTCAACGTGGTCATTGAAAGATAATTTATTATCAATCCAGATACCCAGATATTTAAATTTGGTTACAACTTCAAGGGCTCATTTAAGCGTGGTGACAATGAAGTCTTGGGCTAGAGTGTGTGGGAGGGCCTGTAACTTTTCTGGAGAATGTCATCACTTTAGTCTTTTGCATTGAGCAGAAGCTTTGCCTTTATTAGATTATGCTCAAGTTAATGCGAAATCCGTTTGGAGCACTCCCTTGACTTCAGATAGCGATGATCCAGAAGTATACAGCACAGTATCATCCGCAAAAAAGTGCAGATGGGATGTAGTTATGTTAGCGTCTAGATCATTGATATACAGTATATGGAAAACAAGATAGGGCCTAAGATGGATCCTTGAGGAACTCCTCTTACAACAGGCAAGGCAGCAGAGAATAAGCCTTCCGCCTTTACTTTTTGGGATCTCCCAGTTAAGTAGCTAGAGAACCACTGTGTGGTGTGGTATGTGGAACCCAACTTTGCAAGACAATTGACTAATAGTTTATGATCAACAGTGTCAAAAGCTTTGCTTAAGTCCAAAAAGACAGTGCCAGTTACTTTCTTAGCATCTATAGAGATCCAATCATTGGTTACTTTCGCTAGAGCAGTGATGGTGCTATGATTGGCCGGAAGCTAGTTACGCTGGGTTAATGAGAGAGAAGGTTTCAAATGAGATTTTAGCTGAGAATGGATCAGTTTTCAGTACTTTAGAAAGGATAGGTAAGATGGAGATAAGCCTATGGTTGTTTACATCTTACGGGTCCTGAATTTAAATAAAGGGAGGATGTGTGCTGATTTCCAGTAGGACGCACAGTAGCAGATGTAATGGAGAGGTTGAAGATGTGGAGAATTGGGGCCGTGAGATGGGCATAGCCTGTCCTTAGAAAAAGGGTTCCAAACCATCATCCCTGCACTTTTTTGGTGTCCAAGTTAAGAAGAGAATCTTGACTTCTTTATAAGTTATCTCACGCAGTTGGAAAGGGCTGGGTGCAAGGCTAGATATAGGGGAAGGGGTGTGCTGACACACCGCAGAACCAGCATAAGGTGACGAGTCGGAAGCTAGTCCAGCTGTGGCAAAGTGGGAGTTAAGTTCCTCCAGGATTAGAGACTTGTTTTCTACAATCTTGCCACTTGTGACTAACTTTGTTGGGACAGAGGGGGCTGTCCTTCAATAGATTTGATAGTCTTCCATATCTTATGCGGGTTACCTTTTGCTTGTTCGAGAGTAGAAATACAGTAGTTAGCTTTGTCAGAATGAATTCTTTTCACACAGGTGTTCCTGGCTGTTCTAAAGTCCCGCCAATCCGAAGATTCTTTGGAATGTCTAGCTTTAGCCCAAAGCTTATCTCGAGCTATAAGGGCTGCCTTAAGATCCAAGGTGAACCAGGGGTTGGAATTGTTCCGTACCCTAACTTTGATAAAAGGGGCATGCTTATTTAATACTGTAGTGTTTGTCATTAAAGGTGTAAGCTGCCTCATTGACATCTTTAGCTAGGTAGAGATCTTGCCACCTGATCATACTCAGGTCAGATAGGAAGTTTGCTGCACTGAATTTGAGAAAGGATCGTTTTGTTATAAAGATGGGCAGTGGACGGGCCTTAATTTGGGATCTTATGCAAGCGACAATTCCATGATCACTCAAATCATTGTGAAACACTGCCGAATGATATATTTTATGTGGATGGGTAGTTAATACCACATCTAATAAGAAGCTATTGGCAGGATTTAGTTTGTTGTTCCTAGTAGGTTCACTGACTACTTGCACAAAACCTAGCTCGTCACAAAGAGATTTGAGGCCATGTGAGTTAGGTGACAGCCAGTCCATATTTAAATCTCCTAAAAATATTGTTTCCGATTTTGCATCTGCTAGCATGGATTTCAATATATTAAGGAGTTTATCACCACCAGACGGGGGTCTATAGCCACCTATGATGGTGATGCATTCTGAGGAGGGGAGATGAAGGCTCAGCGAAACTAACTCAAATTCCTTGGCTAGAGATTTACAACTAATATTAGCGACCAAGTACTTAGATTTCGTGTAAATAACCACGCCCCCACCTCTAGACTCTCTATCAGCTCTATATAATTTGTAGCCATGCAGTGATATTTGGTGATCGGTATTTGTCTTTTTTAAACATGACTCGGTGATTATGACAAGGTCAGGCTTAACATGTGCTACCCAGGCTTGCAGCTGTACAAGTTTTTTTGGCAGGCTTAAAATGTTAACCATCATCATTTTGAGACCTGTGGCCTCAGTAAAATCGATAGGCGAGCTAAGTTGAAGGGGAGGGCCAGGGTTGAGCTCCATATTTCCTGAGCAGAGAAGAAGCAGAAGTATTACTTTCTTTAAGGCACCTATAAGAATGGTGACTGCTTTTTTTATTTCTACGAGGTGACTCATATCGTTCAGCGTAGGGGGCGGCACCCCTGTAATGACGTTTACAGTATCGTGATCAGTATAAGTGCTTGAATAGACATAGGCGAGTACAGTAGCAAGGAGGTGGGGTCTAACCGGGGGGAATAGGACAAAAGGGGAGAGGAGAATGACATAGTGTCTGCGCGGCAGGCCGTTATAACATTAGGTATTATTAAGATACATTGGGGAACATCAGGGTAGCTCCCTGCAACAGAGCTCAAATTAATGTGTGTCATGTGATTTAATTGTTTTGATTGATCATTACGAACTGAGCCATCTGGCTCTGGAATACAAATTGTGGGTTAAAGCACATGTTGTTTTCTTTCTTAAGAGCCCCAACAACAGCTGCAATGCCGGCCTACCCACAGGCAATGCTTCAGGCTAGCCTGAATAACAACTGGGTACCCAGAGTGTGTGTGACTGTGCTAGAGGGACTCTTAGTGCATGCATGTTTAACCTGACTAAATCAGATATGAAATCAAATGGTAGATTGCTGCCCCAATCTTGTTCACATCCCCTGAATAAATCAGATTCTATTCTTTCTGCATTTAACCTGGCTATTGTGTACCTTTGTGGAGGAGATACTGTATTGCCATTGCATTGTTCTTTTGCAGGTCTTGTTTTACAGGGGGTCTCCAGGGCCAGTGCAGCTGATCCAGCCCTGGTGGTAAGTGTGCCAAGAGTGGGCCCAAAATTGTATTTTGATGTTAATGGTGATTGTTTATCTGCTGACCAGTATAGGCCACTAGGGGGGTTAGAGGAGGGTATCAGTGTCCCGGAGGGCTGTACCCAGAGCAGCTACGCTACCCTTAAACCAATCCTCCAGGTGGAGTCACCCATTCACAGAACTCAGGCCCCTCAACCTGCGCCTAGTCACACAGGCAGGGGTAGTATCCCTTTGGATAGCGCCACCTAGGGGTTACACTTTTATTGCTGTCATGTAAAGATTTTATATATATTGTGTTCTCTGCTATTGCCATAGAATTATCCCACATCTTGAGTATCCAGTGTTTCTCTGTACTAAGTGTGTTTGCATACCACCTACACTTATTTCCTTTTTTGTTTTGTTCTTTTAACTGTCAATGCATTGTAACCATGACCTCCTTGTAAATGAGCCTGCTCAATTGAGTTTTTCCTGTAAAAAAACTTGAATTGACACTGAAAATTGAATTTAAGTCCACCACTCTCATTTGTGTCTTGGCAGCTTCCTTCCCCATATTGATGTAAAACCCCACCATGCTGTGGTCACTGTCTGCAAGAGGATCCCTCACTTCAACTTCCTAGACATACACTCCATCCAATAATACTTGGTCTAGTATGACCTCTTCCCTTATTGGCTCTGTGACTCCCTGTGTCAGGAAACACTCCTGGATAGTATCCAGAAGAACCTGTTCCCTGCAACAGGAGGTAGCCGGTGTGCTCCAGTCTACTCCAGGTAGATTGAAGTCCGCTAGTATTACAGTGTCCCCCAGCTCCCTATCCAACTCTGTGCCCTGTGAGGGTGGTCTGTATACCACCCCCAAATTAATCCTTCTCTCAGCGGTGTTCTGGATCACTACCCATAGGGCTTTGGCTGTGAACCTCCTTCCTGGTGCACATTATCCCTTACCTTATGTATGTCACCCCACCTCCCCTCCCCTTTCAATGTCCTTCCTATGCAACTGGTACCCTGCAATCTCAAGGTTCGATTCATGGTACTTGGTTGCCCATGTCTCTGTGATGGCAGCCACGTCCACCTCCCCATCTGCCATCAGTGCCTGTAGGTCTGCTGCCTTGTTAGCCAGATTCCTTGCATTCAAGGATGCCACCTTCCAGCGTAACCCCACTCCCTCTTTGCTCCTGATCCTTTTGTGTCTCTCTCCCCCCAATCCCTACTATTCCCTCCCCTTGCCTTCTCCCCTTCTTTTGATTTTCTACTGGAGGGGAGAGGCCCAGAGACCCCCTCACCTGGTGCCGAGAGCCTTGCCTCTGCTGCCCCCCCCCTTCAGTTTAAATTCAGCTTATCTGTCAAGTCCCTCTCCAGGTTGTCTTTCAGAATCCTTGTGCCCTCCTTACTTGTTTGTTTGTAAAAGTTTATTCTTTAAGAACATTCCAAGGAAAAGGATAGCCATTTGAGCGTTCTCATTTTCAATGAGGTACATATTTATTCATAACAAATTTTCAATAAATATACAGCATATAAAATACATATATTACATAGACATACAAGAAGTCTTAAATAGTGACGTACATTCACAAGAATGGGTAAGACCATAAAAAATGCAGAATGTTAACAGCAACAATTTTTGGGGTTGTTCATACTCTTGGAACAACCAGCTTTTGATCTTATTCCATTGGACAATTACCTTTGATCTCAAATAGTCTGGCAGCCCAGTCCAAATTCTTGTGCCGCTGGCCACTATGGTGGAGAATTTCCCTTTACAGTTCTCATTTTGGGAATCACCAGTTCTAGGTTTTGTGCTGTTCGCAGGTCTGCTCTAGAAATACGTATCTCAAATAAATTATCTAGATAAGGTGGTGTTCTTTTTCTTTAGGTACTGATAAGTCAAATGCAATATATGCAAATGTCTATGCTCCGTTAAGTTACTCCAATTCAAAGATTTATACATTGTACAGTGATGTGTCAACCGGGGGGCGACCAGGGCAACCCTAACAAATCTGTTCAAGTCTACATCCAGCCGATCTAGTTCAGCCCTGGATGCCCTATATAGACTGCATCGCTGTAATCAAACAATGGGATTATTGTGGTGTTAACTATATGTTTTCAAGCTTTAAGTGGCACACAGTGCCATCTGTACAATGCCCCCAACCTAGAATGTAGTCTTTTAATCAGATTATCTAAGTGCACATCCCATTTCAACTGCACATCTAGCCATACTCCCAAGTCCTTGTAAGAATTCAGAACCAAAGAAATGAGCACTTGGGAGCACGGAAAAATATAATGGAAGTGTTTTAATCCATGTGGCAAATCCAGGACCCCTGCGCTGAGCTTCAGCTCAACGCCTTCAAAGGGGGTATAGCCAATCTTACAAACAACAACATATATATATATGCTCTTAGTGATGACATCATAATTAAGTGACAATGAATTCATTCTATACCCTATTCTATCTAATCATTTATTCTTCCAATATATAGTCACTTATTTCAACAAAATAGACAAATTCTAAGAAAATATTCTTCTACAAAATATATACAAAGTGTTTTTGTTTGTAAATACAGACAAAAAAGAATAAAAATATTTATTTGACCTTGTAAGAATTCACCTGTGTTAATAATTGATGTGTGTGTGTGTGTGTGTGTGTGTGTGTGTGTGTGTGTGTGTGTTTAATTTGAAGTGGCAACCTGATTATTCTCAAAGAGCATAACTTGTGATTTCCTATTATTTAATATTAGGTTTTGAGATCTGAAGTATTCCTGCAAGGCGTCAAAATCACTTTGAAGTGTTTTCTGAATTTCCAGACTAGATGCCCCTCCCAAATACAGAATCACATCATCTGCATACAAATGGTGCTTTGCCCCCTTTAGGAGGGCACTGGAACCATTCGTAGACAGATTAAACAATATCGGGCCTAGTACCAATCCTTGGGGGACCCCAGATTTAATACACTCGAACTGTGATGTAAAAGGGCCCAAAGTGACTGATTGTGTCCTGCCAGTTAAGCATTCCCTAAACCAGTTTTGGGCCACCTAGCCGAGGCCAGTGTCCTCCAGCATGTTCAATAAGACTGAATGGTTAAGCGTATCAAATGCTTTGGACAGTTCTATAAATATGGCCCCAACCAGGAGGTCCCTGTCCAGTGAGATCCGAATGTCAGATGTCACCTTTGTTAAAGCTGTTAATGTACTGTCATTGGAAACCTGACTGGTATGAATTGTATAAGTCTTCGTTCTCCAGATAAGCCTGTAACTGTGTCCCTATAAGTTTCTCAAAAACATGGATATTACCGGAAGTAAAGATATGGATCTGTAATTCTGTATATCATTTTTTTGTCCAGATTTGCAAACGGGAATTACCTTCACCACTTTTCAAGCACTGGGGTATGTTCCAGTAGCTGTAGACGAATGAAAGATTTCAGAGATTTTTTGTGCTACTACAGGGGCTGCAAATTTCAAAAGTAATGTAGGAATACTGTCTAAACTCATAGCCTTTTTTACATCTAGTTCTAACTGTTCATCCATAACCTCTGCTTTACTAGTCTTGCAAAAAGTAAAATCTGGGTTATTTAGTGTCCCCTCACTATGTTCTTCTTCCCACTCCTAGTTTCCCAATAATCCCTCTTTACTGTCAGCCTTACGTATCCCCTTCCAAATGTTCCCTTCCTACCCTGCGTGTCAGCGTGGCTCAGTTGGTAGCACATCTGCCTCTGGACCAGAAGGTTGTGGGTTCTCGTCCCACACCGGGATTGGACTTGCACCTAAAAATCGATGGCATCAGAGTGCAGTACTGGGGGGTGCTGTACTACTGGGGGGTGCTGTCCTTTGTATGAGACGTTAAACCAAAGTCTCTTCTGCCCATCCTGGTGTTGTCCTGGTGGGTCTCCAGGTGGAAGTAAAAGAACCCAGGGCACTCTTCGCAAAGAGTAGGGAACATTCCCGGTGTCCTGGCCAACATTCCCCTTCCCATAAACCGGTTCATGCAATTATCCAGGCTGTGTGTGGGTGGTGATGTGCGATATGGCCGCCACCACACATTCAGTCACTTCACTACCAGTCTAGCATTGCTTGTAAAGCGCTTTGGGATGTATGAAAAGTGCTACATAAATACTGATTATTCTTCTTCTGCCTTTATCGGTCCCCACCACTGAAGTTCCAAAATCTATGAAAAACCTATTAATAACATTTGCCACCTGATCAGATGTAAGAATATTCTTACCATTAATTCTGAAAGAACCGGGGAAGACTTTTATTTTCTCACCTTTTAATTTGGAATATATTGTCTACAACCTACGAGGATCAGCTGTTCTCTCTGTCTCAAATTTTTTAAATAATTACTTTTAGCGTTCTTTATCTCTTTTAGGTAGTTGTTCATTAACTGGCGATATTTGTCCCATATGTCTATTGTATTTAAGCTTTTTGGCCTTTTTCCGTGATTTAGCCCTATTTTTCCTAAGTAAACCTAGAGTCCCATTATGCCATTCTGCACTTTTTATTTTTACCCTTCTTTTAAAAACTAGAGCATGAAAATTACACACAGCCATAAAGTCAGTGTAAAATAATCCCAGGCGCTGTCTACCTCTGGGATAAGGGCCAGTCTCTCCCAGTTCCTTCCCTCCAAGTCAAACATAAATCTCAAATAGTCAAAATGTTTCAATTGTTGTGATTTCTTGCAGATTTTTCCACCATTTTCTTTGGTTTCCAGGCACAATATGTGACCTGATTGTCACTAAATGTGTTGGTAACATGCCGTGACTTGTGTAATTGTCAGGGTCAGAGGTTAGAATTAAATCTAAAATTGATGATTGGTCTATGTTTCTGGGATTTAATCTGGTGGGGGTCTCAATCAGCTGGGTCAACCCAACTCCTAGCATCAAATCTAACAGCCTACCACCTAAGGGAGGGCTGGACCAGGCCAAATTTAGGTCACCCATTATCAATATTTCATGGCTGTCCCTATATGAATATAGAAAATCCTGAATAATATCAAATTTTCCTCCCTGCCCTTTGGGGGCAAGTAGCTCCCCAAAATCAGAATAGGCTTATTTCCAGGTAGCCTTAATTCTAATATAATCTTTTCCGCCCCTGGAGTGTGGGCACAGTTAGAATCTATGAAGGATAAGTCCAAAGCAGTTTGCCCAAATATCAGCACCCCTCCCACCCCTTTTGGTGTGATCCTGTCTCCAGCTTTGATAACATAGAAACATAGACTTTGACGGCAGATGAGGACCGCTTGGCCCACCTAGTCTTGCCATTTCCCTACCTACAGGATAAGCTGCAGATCCTAGTTAATCAACAGCTTACTTCTTCCTACACCCCACAAAAATTGCCTTATGTCTGTCCCATGCATTCTTGAATTCTCCCACAGTTTTAGACCCCACAACCTCCTCAGGAAGGCTGTTCCATGCGTCCACCACCCTCTCTGTGAAAAAATACTTCCTCACATTGCCCCTGAACCACCCCCCATCTTCAAATTGTGTCCCCTTGTTCTTGAACATCTTTTTCTGAAAGATACTACTCTCTTGGACTTTGTTGATTCCACTGAGGTACTTAAAAGTTTCTATCATGTCCCCCCCTCCCTCCTTTCCTCAAGGGTATACATATTAAGCTCCTTTAGTCTCTCCTCATGTGGTTTCTCTTGCAGACCCTGCACCATTTTAGTTGCCCTCCTCTGGACTGCCTCTATCCTGGCTGTCCTTGCAGAGATGGGGTCTCCAGAACTGGACACAGTACTCCAGATGGGGTCTCACCAACTGTCTGTACAGAGGGATAACAACTTCCTGTTTTCTGCTGGTGATGCCTCTCCCTATATATCCCAGTACCCCCCCAGCCCTCCTTACTACCTTCTCACATTGCTTGCTAACCTTCAGGTCATCTGATATGATTACCCCCAGCTTCCTTTCCATTTTTGTTGTTGTTACTACCTCCCCCCCCCATTGTGTAATCTTTCCCTGGGTTTTTGCTTCCCAGGTGCATTATTTTGCACTTCTTTGTATTGAATCCAAGCTGCCATACTTCTGACCATTCCTCCAACCTTGTCAAGTCCCTTCTCATCCTTTGCACACTTCCTTGTGCATCAGCCCTGTTGCAGATCTTTGTCATCTGCAAAGAGGCATACTTTTCCTTCCAGTCCCTCTGCAATGTCACTTATAAAGCCATTAAAAAGGACTGGACCCAGTACTGAACCCTGCGGTACCTCACTAGTAACCCCTCTTTCTTCAGAGTGGACTCCATTTACAATTACCTTCTGTGTCCTGTTGTCCAGCCAATGTTTAACCCTGTACTTGTATTTCTGAGTCATCTGTTCTATTGTTTAACCAGTTTAATGGAGCACAATCGACAGAAGGCAGTGTGACCAGTGGGGTGCCCCAGGGCTCAGTGCTGGGGCCTGTGCTCTTCAATGTTTTTATAGCAGACATCACTGACAGACTGGAAGGGAAGGTGTGTCTGGTCTCAGATGACACCAAGATATGTAGCAGGGTGAACACTCCAGAAGGAGTGAGCAAGATGGAAGCTGACCTCAAGAAACTAGAAGAATGGTCTGGAGTGGTGTAGCTGAGATTTAATGCCAAAACGTGCAAGGTCATGCACATAGGAAAGAAAAATCAAAGAAAGGAGCATTACCTTGGAGGTGAAAGACTGGCAGCCTCAAATCAGGAACGAGATCTGGGAATCACAATCTCAGATGATCTGAAGGTTAGTAAGCAGTGTGAGAAGGCAACAATGAAGGCCAACAGAATGCTGGGCTGCACTGGGAGGGGAATCACGAGCAGGAAGAGAGAGGTGGTACTACCACTGAACAGATCACTGGTCAGGCCTCACCTGGAATATGGAGTCCAATTTTGGAGGCCTCTCCAAAGGAAGGACACTGACTGGATGGAAACAGTACAGAGAAAGGTGACAAAAATGATTCAGGGTCTGCAGTACATGTTCTACGAGAAAAGACTTGGGGAACTGAATATGTACTCCCTGGAGCAGAGAAGAGAGAGAGGGGACATGATTGAAACATTTAAGTACATAAAAGGCATTAACAAGGTACAGGCACAGGAACTTTTTCACTTCAAGAAGAGCTCCAGGACCAGGGGACATTTATTTATTAATTTTTATTTATTAGGTCTAAGATTACAATACCTTTGGGCCAGGGCTCTTTTAAAAAGGTTCCACGCCAGGTTACAATTCAAAACATAAGACAATGTAAGTCAGATTACAAATTCAATACAATGGACAAGGTTACAAAAGTGTAAGCTAAACAAAGTTACAAAGCATCTGAGAAACAAAACAAGTTTTGGAGGCTAGGTTACAAGGAGATAGCAGATGAGGTGCAGAGAGGATAGAGGACAAGAGAGAGAAAGAGTAGAGGGGGGCGGAGAGCTATAGAGGAGAAGTGCAGCCAGAGGCATTGTCATAAACATAACATGGGGAAGTGCGTGCTAAGGGGTAACCAAGTGTTAATAAGAGAGAGAATTGCGTAAGTTTAGGGAAATAGTCATGGGGTCAGCTACTGGAGGCAGTCACAGGAGCTAGAGGCAGTGAGAGAGAGGTGGAGCCTTGATTTAAATGCACCAAGGGTAGGAGTGGAGGAGATGTAACTGCTTAGACCATTTAGCCAGCTGGGTGCCCTGTAGGCAAAAGATCTTTAACCTTGTGAGGTACGACAACGTGGAACCTGCAGGAGCTGTGATTCAGATCCCCTGGTTGAGCAGGAGTTATTGCTAGGGTGCAGGAGTGCACACACTCCAGGGGGCGCAAGGCCCATAGTTATTTTCTTCGCCATGGTGCAGGTTAGGTACTTTATCCAACTGGTGAGTTGCAGCCATCCAGTTTGTGTATAGAGGTCGCACGTATGTGTGAGGTGGTGAGATCCAGTGAGAAGTCGGCAGGCCTAATTGAGGGAGGTGGATATGTGTCTAAGAGTGGTAGCAGGGGCAGAGCCATAGATGATAAGCCCATAGTCAATAATGGAGACAACAGAGCTCTGAAGAGCGACAGTCAGGACTTCTGGGGTAAGATGTTGCCTATGCTGGAAGAGAACGCCAAGGCGAGTATTTGCTGCTTTGGCTAGAGAGTCAATGTGGGCACTGTAAGTTAGATGAGGGTCTAGAGTGATCCCAAAGTACTTAAAGGCTTGAACCTGTTCCAGGGTGACTCCATGACTGGTTTTGATGGATAGGGCAGACATGACCTCCGGGTGCAAGGAGGGAAATTCTCTACCAACACCAGGAAGTTTTTCTTCACAGAAAGAGTGATGGATGCTTGGAACATTGCCCCAAGAGGTTGTGGGGGTCAACACTGTGAGGAGGATTCAAGAATGCATGGGATAGACACAAGGGAGCCCTGCCTACAAAGGGAAACTAGAGTGTCAAAATAGGTCTAAAACAAATGGTTAGATTAGCTGGACCTAGCAGTCTCCTTCTGCCATCAACTTCTATGTTTCTATGTTTCAGTAATACTCTCCACTCTAGGATTGTGTTCCAACATCCATTCTCTAACCCCACACATTTTGGGGGCCAAACTGCGTACATTAAAGTGTATAAAAATATCCCCCCCGGCCCTCCAGAGTATCCGCGACCTCACGTGTCCCTGCATATGGGCCTGGATTTAACTACACATCCTCTGCATGTATTAAACACATCAGGAGCAATCCCTTAGCTGTTTCAATTTTCTTTAAATATACTTTTATTCTTAGACTTATCCTGAGATGTCCTCCATTTTTGAGTTGAATTCTTATCTCTGTTATGGGCTTAATGGCACTTGCCACTGCCTTCATTAAACTTGTGAAGGTCATTTGGGGCAACATAACAGATACTATGCCTGCATCCATGTATTGGGGAGAATAAAATTGCTGTTTCCCCACATAATTTATAATCAAGTTCTTGATTTAAATTTATTCTGCCGCTGCTGTCCGCGGGGTTCAATATTGTCCACATAAGAAACCGCACTAGCCCTACTAGCCTAATTAAATATCTTCCCATTGTTCTGTCCAAGTTCAGATTTTAAAACAGAATTAAACCCCTTTCTACTAGGACTTTTAAACCAGCACTTACAGGTTTGAATTGCAGAAGTTTATAATCAGTACTCCCTATCGGGACAAAAGACCTACAGGGGTGGATTTCTCCACCCAGTGGCGCCACTCACACTTGCACCCCGTGCTCATGCTGGAGCACAGCTTGGGGGGTTAAATGTGTACCAAACCCCTCCCACTGAGGCTTTCCCGTTCTTTGACTGGCTTGCCGCTGAGCCCCCTTCACCAACGGGAATCTTGACTGCCTCAGGAGTTTCCCAGATTGTGAAATAGCAGTCTATAGCAATGGAGATGCAATCAGGTGCTCACAGTCACTTAGGATGATAAGTTCTCAGCCACTCACTCAGCACAAAAGTCAGGATGGCGTTCTGGCTGCCTCTCACGCAGCGTGCTGGATATTGTGGCTTGCTGGTATAAAGATTCATTACTTAGATATTAGATACAACCTACAAAGATTCTTAGATGCAGCCTGTCCAGTGCATATAGGTCCTTGTGTTCCCATGTCTTACCCCACTTTTCCACCAGCCCGTACCCATCTGCCTCACACCATCTCCCCAGCCATGAGTTGAATTCCCCAATCCTTAGCTTTCTAACAGTACTGGCCCCCAGGACTGGTAGTACCTCACAGAAAGCTACTGATTTCCCCACCACACTGAAGATCTTTTCCAGCTCCTTGAACCTTTCCTGCACCACCTTTACCTCACATCCTGCCAGATCATTGGTGCCCAAATGGACCACCATGTGAGGCGTCCCCTGTTCCTGTCCCACACACTTTGGCAAAATTGCTTCCACCTTCCCTGCTGTCATGCCTGGCATACAATCTACCCTTCTGTTGCTTTTCCTTGTATGCTTGTTACCCCATCATACTCCCTTCAGATTTCAGTCCCCCACTATTACAACCATCTCCCTCCTTTTCTGGATCTCTCTGTCATAATGCCTACCCTGTTGCCCCTCCCTCTCATATTTTCCTCTGATTGGGCTAACCCCAGAGCATCATTTCTTCCCTGAAACTCAGCTTCCCCCTTTCCCCATGCTTACACCGTTTAGCCTCCCCCATGTGGTCCAGCCTTTTCCCTCACTTTGGACGCCCCTCCTGGAGATGCCCTTACCTTGCCCATGCCTCCCTCCTCCCTATTCCCCCCTACCTGCATTTATCTTGTCCTCCCCTCCTCCTGGCTCACCTGTCCCCATTTCCTAGCTTGACCTCTGTCCCACCTCCTCTCCTCTGTCCCCCTTTACTAGTTTCGCCCTCTGCCTTTTTCCTCTTGTCCGTAATACCTTCGGCTACCCTTCCTTTCTCCCCCATCCTCCTTCCTTGCCCCCCACATCACCCCTCACCACCTTCCATGTCCCCCTTGTCCCCATGGTGCTGAGTGTTCCTTGACCCTGTGGTGTCCTCCTAGATTCTTGCCCTGGTCCCCTCACTCTGCTGCCTGGCAGTGACATCCCCCTACCCCTCCTCCACTGCACATCTGACCAACCCCTCCTCCATCCTAGTTCTCATCTCAGCCTATTTCTTCCCTAAGTTGCCCAGGCTGCCTACAGACTAGACATCCTCCTGCAGTCCATATTACTCCCAGGAAGATGGTTGCTCCACACCCGTTACATTTAACTATCCTCCCATTCCCCCCCTATATCCTTCATCTACTATCCCTGCCCCACCAACCTTCCTCCATGCTGTTTCTTTGCCCCCCCCCCAGCTTTCTGGGTGCTACATCCTCCCCTGTATCTATGCTGCCCTAGGTACCCTAACTCCCCCCGATATTCAGTCCCACTTACTGCCCTGCCTCAGCGTGGCCTGTGGTCCTCCCTGCGGATGCCCTGCAGACACCTAGTCAGACGCTATAGTCCTGCTTCAATGCCCTGCAGACACCACCTAGTCAGACACCAGATGCCTAATTCATGGCACTCGTGCTTCGGGGTTGCTAGGCCCCCTTGGTACTTTATATGGGCTCCAGGCCCCCTATAGCTGTCCGGTGTCACGTGATGTCTGACCACATTGCTAGTCCCTCCCTCAACCTCCCTTGCTTGTCTTCCTCCCCCTGCCTAGTCCTTTACCAAACCCCTTCAGCAATGTAGAAATTTTCTATTTTACAGCATTTCCCCTCCACACAATAACCTCAACACAGTAAATCCTTACACAGTACAAGGAGCACTTTCCTGGCTTGGCTTCCTCCTCTTGCTTGGCTGCTGCCTCTTTGGTACTTTTCAATATTTTGACCCCACATTTTCAACACAGCCATTTTATCACACCATCTCATGAATGTGACAGCTGTCATTTTTCATATCCTGTCCAGAATGTGTTTTCGCATTTGTGGTGTAAAAATCACCTTTTTTGTATCCACAGTATACTTTAGATTCTATTCAGAGGGTGTTTATTTGTTCATTCTAGTTGCTGTGTTTTTGTTTTGTACAACTCTTAAAACTCAATAAAAATTAAATTGAGTAAAATTCTGCACTAAAGAACAGTTACGTAAGAACTTATCATAGCAGTAGATCTTTGAGAGGTCTCAGTACTCAGGTTACACCATAGGAACTTCACCGTTGATGAATGGGGAATCCACACTAAGACTTTTAGCAGTACAACTGGGCTCGCCCATGCCATCGATATCAGCCGATGTCGCCAACCCTATAAAGGCATAGGCAGGCCCACGCCCTTCTCAGCTCTTTCCCTCCGAAGACTAAGGGAGCAAGTCTGACACCCTGGGGACCCAAGGAGAGTGAGGGACCCAACTCTCAGAGAAATGACGGAAACAGCAGTCAACCAGGTCCTGAATAGGAGCCCCAAAAGGGGGATGGTGGGAGGGAATAGACCTGATGACTGAGATCCCCTCGAAGATCTACTGTTACGATAAGTTTTTATGCAACTGTTCTGTCTTCTTCAGGGGTATCTCAGTCATCAGGTTATAACATAGGAACGAGTCCCAGACAGTGACAAGAGTATATGAACAGTCTGGGACAGGAGAGATGGAACAACCCACCCAGTCAAGGAACTTCTTAAATTTAAGAGAAGACATTGAAAACTGAACTGGCCAAGGAACTCCATAAACTTAAGACAGGAGTCCTTGCAGAACAGCCCTGAAAAGTTCTGCACGGGCTTTAGAAGTGATGTCCAAACTGTAATGCTTGGCGAGGGTGTGGACTGTACTCCAGGTGCCAGCAGCACAAATGTCAGTGGCTGAGACCCCTTTGAAACAAGCCACAGAGGTAGCCATGCCTCTGGTGGCATGGAGTCGACAGCACCCGGCAATTCGTTGCCTTACTTATTGTAGCAGAACACAATGCAATTTACCAACCATTTGTATAAAGATTGCTTAAAAACTGAAGTGCCCTCTACCTGGGGTGAAAGAAACAAACAACTGCTTAGACTTTCTGAACTCCTTAGTCCTGAGCAGGTAGTACTTCAAAGTTCTGCACACATCTAAAGTATGGAGCAGTGCTTCCCCTGGATTGGCACACACTGGAAAATAAACAGGAAGGTGGATTGACTGAGTGTAAACTCAGAAACCACCTTAGGAAGAAACTTAGGATCTGTACGCAATGACACCCTTGTCTTTGTGAAAAATCAAATAATGCTCCTCGCACCAGAGGGCCTGAAGCTCTGAAATTCTTCGAGCATAAGTAATTGCAACTAAAAAGATCACTTTCCAAGAGAGAAAGCGCAACTCGCAAGTCGCGATTGGCTCAAAAGGAGACAGGGTCAACTTTTCCAAAATAAAATTTCAAGTCCCAAGGCGGAACAGGAGAATGGATTGGGGGTTTCAGATGTAGGATGCCCCAGAGGAAGGTATGGGAGACATCCAACTGAACAATAGAGTGGTCAACCATGGCTCGGGAAGGCAGAAATAGCTAAAAGGTGGACCTTGAGGGAGGAATACTGGAGGCCTGAGTCAGACAAAGAGATCAGGTAGTCCAGGACATGCTTCACCAGGCAGGTGAAGGGGTCCAGGGAAAGTTTGGCAACCCAGATGGCAAACTGTTTCCACTTCGTGGCATAAGTGGCATGAGTGGAGGGCTTGCGAGCGGCCACTAAGACATCTGCCACCCTACTGGTGACACCAAACCTGGTGATGGCTACGTCTTCAGAAGCCATGCATGCAGATAGAGAGACCTCAGATTGGGATGGACCAGGGTCCCCCAATCCTGGGTCAGCAGATTCGAGCAAAGAGGCAGAGGAACCGGAGGTTCCTCTGCCAGCTGCTGAAACAGAAGGAGCCATATCTGGCAAGGACAGAATGGAGCTAAAAAGATCATGCTGGCCCCTTCCATATACAATTTGATCAGCACCCTCTGTATTAGTGGGAATGCATACAGAAATTTCCCACTCCAAGAGAGGGACAATGCGTCTTGCCAGAAAACTCCAGACCCTGGATCTATCGAGCCGAAATTGGGCAGTTTTGCATTGTGTAGAGATGCAAAAAGGTCCAACTCTGGATGACCCCATCTGTCGAACAGATCTTCTGCTATGGATGAGAGAAGCTCCCATTTGTGCATGCTGGACTGAGTCCTGCGGAGGCTGTTCGCCAGGGTGTTTAGAACACCTGGCACGTGTATGGCAGATAGTGTCAGACTGTGGTCCAGTGCCCAATACCACACTCTCATGGCCTCCCTGCAAAGGGGGTGTGAGTGAGTCCCACCCTGCTCGGTAATATAGCAGACACTCAGATTGTTTGACTGCACCAACAGCTGGCCTGGGACCAGGTGATCCTGAAAGGCCTGCATGGCATAGAGCACCACTCTCATCTCCAGGACACTGATATGCAGGACAGCTTCTCACTGGGACCAGGATCCCTGAGTTTGGAAGGAACACAGGTGGGCTCCCCAGCCCAGACCCGAGGCATCTGTGGTTAGAATATGACTCGGGGAGGAAAGCTGGAAAGGGATCTCTTGAAGGAGATGCAAGGGGACCACCCACCACTGAAGTACCTTGCATACTGGGGAGGAGACCAGGACTAGTTGGTCCAACTTGTCCGTCCACTGGTCCCACTGCATCCTGAGAGTCCACTGCAGGGTGTGCATGTGGAGTCTGGCTAGCAGAACCGTAGGAATGGCTGCGGCTATGAGTCCTAGGAGCTGTAGATAGAGCCTGGCAGGGATGTACCGACTCTGGGTGACTTCCTGCACTTGGGAAATGAGGCATTCTGCCTTGCTCTGGGGGAAGGAAGGCCTTCCCCTGCCCGGAGTCCAGGACCACACCGATGTACTGTAGTCCTTGGGATGTAACTAGCACAGATATGGGCAGATTGACTGTTATGCCCAGAGACTGAAACGCTGAAGAGTATGCTCCAGCGTGGACAACAGCTGCTCCCTGGAAGGGGCCTTGAGAAGCCAGTTGTCCACATATGGAAAGACATACTGTCCCTCTCTTCTGAGAGTTGCTGCAACTGTTGCTAAGCACTTGGTAAAGACATGCAGCGCAGAAGATAAGCCAAAGGGAAATACCTTGAACTGGTAATGTTTTCCCTGAAAGGCAAAGCTAGAAACCTCCTGTGAGGAGGGAAGACCACGATGTGCAGGTAGGTATCCTGCATGTCCAGTGAGCAGAGCCAGTCTGCAGACTTGAGGAGGGGGAACAGGCCTGGAAAGGTTACCATTCAGCCGGCCCATCGGCGCAGTGGTTGGATTTCTGCTTGCAATGCCGGCGACCCGGGTTCAGGAGCAGACTCTGGTCAATGGAGGGCCGGCTGGGGGAAAAGGCTTGAGCATCCCAAGAACTGCTTGCTTTCTCCGGGAGGAGGGAAGAAATCAAGGCCCATAGCTTGTCTGACCCCAGGTGGAGACCCAAGGTACAGCAAGTCCTGCTGGTAGCGGAGGAGGGCCGGGGGAGCTGTGTGGTGGACGTTGGTACCTAGCGCCTTGACATCAGGGCGCAACACCACACAGGAAGAAAAAAATATAGAAAAATGCCGCCAGAGTAACGGGTAGACAGAGTACCA
The DNA here is from genome assembly GCA_016271365.2 of Neoceratodus forsteri. Classification (NCBI taxonomy): domain Eukaryota; kingdom Metazoa; phylum Chordata; order Ceratodontiformes; family Ceratodontidae; genus Neoceratodus; species Neoceratodus forsteri. The sequence goes on from CM057451.1 coordinate 1,156,479,432, forward strand.
GTGCTGACCCTGATTGCGTCTGCCTGCCTGACCACCGGGAGACCTGACGAAATCCAGAGATATCGGGGTGTAAGCGCTCCGCCCTGTACCAGCCTGGGGGTATAACCATGGCTTCATAGGAGAACCGCCAGGGATTCAGGTGAGGCAGAGATGTGGGGTAGCACCAGGTGTCTCCAGAAGAAGCGGAGCTCCTGTGAGGTGGTGGTGGGGGGGTAAACAAAGAATTAAAAAAAAAAAAAAAAAAAAGGTTACCATTTGGAACATTTTGTACTGGACATAAAGATTGAGGTCTTTTAGATCTAAGATTGGCCTCAGATCTTCAGTCTTCCTGGGAACCAGGAAGAATCTTGTATAGAACCCCTGGTTTCTCTGCCTCTGTGGCATCAGTTCCATTGCCTGCTGGTGCAGGAGAGACTGCACTTCCTCCCGGAGAACAGACAGATGAGCCAGGGGTAATTTGAGGGAGGTGGAGGGGTATCTAGAGGCTGCTGAATGAGCTCCAGAGTATGACCGCACTCTATGATCTGCAGGATCCAGGTGCCTGATGTTATGGTTTTCCATTGATTCAAAAGGAGGGAGAACCGACCTCCAACCACCACCTCCTGGGCCTGGACTAGAGGAGGGGGGGTCTGGCAAGAAATCAGGCTGAGGCAGGGCCAGCAGAGGAGGCTGGAACCTCAGTCCTGGGATGCTTGGCTGACACTCCAGTATGGGAGGAGGCAGGCAAGGAGGGCTGGGCTTTGCATTTGCCCTGAGGGCAGGAGCCGGAGCTTGATCTAGTAACTTGCTTACTGACTGGGATGTCAACATACTGGGGTACACAATCAACAGGAGGGACAGGGAGGGTAAAAGAGGAGGAGGAGGAGGAGCTCTCTACAGAAGGGAAGGGATCAAAGCAATGGAACTAAAGGGTAAACACGGAGGAGAGGAGGAACTGTGGGTCACCTTGGAGACTCGAAATAGCACCACAATCCACACAGGCATTGCATACAGACTCCTGTCTCAGGGGGAGGACATGGACAAGGAAATGATAGGAGGCATCCTTAGAATGGAAGAAAAAGGGGAGATATTGTTGATGGGGGACCTGAATATGCCAGATATTAACTGGAGCACATTTGCTGCAGCCACATCCAAGAGCAGAGTCATTCTCAATGCCCTACAGGGGGCATGCCTCAGACAGTTAATGCTGGAACCCACTCAGGAGGGAGCAGTCTTAGACCTGGTACTCTCACATGGGGACAGTGAGAGGATCTCGGATTTGGAAGTGGGTAGCCATGTGGGAACAAGCAACCACCAGAGAGTGTGGTTCACAGTAAACACAGCCATGGAGTCAAGCCATACAAAAGCAAGGGTACTAGACTTTCGGAGGGCTGACTTTGGCAGAATGGGAGAGTGCCTAAGGAATGCACTAGAAAAAGGGCAGGAAGGAGGAGTGGAGGAACAATGGGACAAAATCCAAACTGCCACCACACAGGCAACAAGCCTTTGTGTAAAGCAAATAAAACAAAATGAAGGAAAAAAAACAACCACTATGGTTCTCAAAAGAGGTGGCCGGGAAGGTTAGGGAGAAAAAGACAGTATTCAGAAAGTATAAGAAATCAAATAAGGCACAGGAAAGAGAACTCTTATCAGTTAAAGCAGAAGGATGCGGGGAAGGCAGTCAGAATAGCAAAGGCCCAAACTGAGGAAAAAATAGCCAACTCAGTTAAGAAGGGGGATAACACCTTTTATAGATACATTAGTGAGCAAATAAAGACCAAAGGAGGGAGAGTGGGAGGGTGGGCAAAGGGTGACAGTGAAAAGGCAGAGATACTGAATGAATATTTTTGTTCAATATTCACAAAAGAAGATGAGGAGGAGTTACCTAAACCAAACAATAGAAGCACTCTGGGTAGGGGGGGTTGATACCAGTCCATTCACAGAAGAAAGGGTCCTGAAAGAACTCCTAAAACTCAAGGTGGGCAAGACAATGGGGCCTAATGGGATTCACCCCAGAATTCTGAAAGAACTAAGGGAGAACTAGTGACACCACTGACTACCCTTTTTAAAAAATCATGGGAGGATGGTGTGGTACTGGAGGAAGGCAGATGTGATTCCCTTTCAAGTGGGAGCAAGGAAGAGGCAGAAAACTACAGACCTATTAGTTTGACCTCAGTAGTAGGGAAAATACATATGAACACATGAAATGCCAGCAGAAACAGCCCACATGGTCTATCGAGTCTGCTCAATTGTGCAGCTAGCCCCTCAGTTTGCAGCTGCCTCACCCCCTCCTCCCCTTCCCCTCAGCCATTCCCCCCCCCGTGTCCCTACCCCTATTGAAGCAGCCCACCGTACTACAGGAAACCACCTCCTCTGGTAGAGTGTTCCACTTGTCCACCACCCTTTCCATGAAATAATGTCTCCTGATTTCCCTCCTGAATTTTCCTCCTTCCAGCCTCAGTTGGTGCCTTTTAGTATCCCCCCCTTCTGATCTGGAATATCTCTCCTGTATTCACCCCGTTTACCCCCTTCAGATACTTAAAGGTCTCAATCATGTCTCCCCTATTCCGCCTCTCCTCCACGAATACATGTTAAGCCTGTTCAGCCTTTCTTCGTAGGAATTCCCCTCCAACCCCTGGATCATCTTAGTTGCTCTGTGCTGCACCCCCTTCCAACAGCCTGATGTCTTTCTTCAGGAATGGGCACCAGTACTGCAAGCAGTACTCCAGGTGAGGTCTGACCAGAGATGTGTACAAGGGAAGGATCACCTCCATACTTCTAGAGGCGATCCCCCTTGCTATACAGCCCAGTATCTTGTTGGCTTTGGCAGCTGCTGTCCTGTGCTGAGCCGAGTTGTTCATATTCCCTGTTATAATCACCCCCAGGTCCTTTTCCTCCTCAGTGTTCCCCAACTGTACCCCTCCATGCTGGTAGCTCTTCCGCTGGTTCTTAGCTCACAAGTGCAGTACTTTGCACTTCTTGGCATTGAACCCCAACTGCCATGTTTCTGACCCCTCCTGTAGTTTATTCAGGTCTCCCTGCAGTCCCCTCCCCCCTCAATGTCATCCACCAACGCTCCCATCTTGGTACTGTCTACGAACAGACTGATCTTACTCTGGGTCCCACGTGAGATATCTGCTATGAATATCCCAGACAGCACTGGTCCCAGTACCAATCCCTGTGGCACCCCACTTGTTACCGCCCCTGGTGATGAGAGTTTCCCCTCCACCACCACCCTTTGCTGCCTGCCCTTGAGCCAATTAGTGATCCATTTGACCATCTCAGTACCCACCCCAATAATATATTCCAGCTTCCCCTGTAGCCTCCCATGTGACACAGAATCAAAGGTCTTGCTGAAGTCCAAATACAGGACATCCACTGCATGACCCCTGTCTAGTTCCCTGGTCACCCAATCATAGTACTCAGTCAGGTTTGTCTGGCAGGACTTGCCCATGACAAACCTGTAGCATTGCCTATCCTGGAGACTACTGTCCTCTAAGAAGGTTCCCAGTCTCTCCTTAAGGATCATCTCCATGAGCTTCCCCATGATTGATGTGAGGCTCACCTGTCTGTAGTTACCTGGATCATCCTTTGGGCCTCCTTTGTGAATGGGTACCATGTGGGCCAATCTCCAGTCTTGTGGCACACATCCTGTGTTCAGAGAGGTATTGAAAAGGTCAGCCAGTGGTTCCGCCAGGTGCCCAGCCGGTTCCTTGTGCACCCTAGGGTGAATGCCATCAGGCCCTGGTGCCTTGTCCACCTGCAGCGCCCTCAGTTCTTCCAGTACCCTTGCCTCTGAAATTCCCCCATCAGTCACCCCCTTCCCTTCCCTCTCCCCACTCCCATGTGGTATCCGCCCCACCCACTGTGAATACAAAGCAGAAGTACTCAGTTGTTGCCTCTGCCTGCTCCTCCCCCTTCTCTACCCACACCCCCATCCTTCCTAATTCTCATTATATGGTCCCTATTTTTTCTTCTCTCCCCAATGTATCTAAAGAAATTCTTCTCCCTGTCCTTTATGCTCTGTGCCAGCCTCAGCCCCCTGGCCACCTTGGCGGCTCTGACTAATCTTATGACTTCTCTGGACTTGTATACTCCTCCCCCCTTCCTGATCTTTTGAATATCTGAAATGCTCTCCTCTTTGCTCTCACCCCCTCCATTATCTCTTTGGTCAGCCAACTGGGCTTTCTTGCCCTTCCCTTCTTACTCTGTGTCCCAGTGGCCTCCACCAGCCCTGCTTTAATGATCCCCCATTTCTGATTAGCATCCATGGTTGGCTGGATTCCCTTCAGATGGCTTATTAGAATTTCCCTCATCTTATTATAGTCTGCCCCCCTAAAATCAATCACCCTGGTAACCGAGCCACCTGTTTGCTTCCCCATATTGAGTATGAACCATACAGAGCAGTGGTCACTCCCAGCCAGAGGGTCCTCAACCTCTAGGTCTCTTATGACTTCCCCGTTTTCTAGTACAATGTCCAGACTCCTTCCCAACCTAGTTGGCTCATGCACCAGCTGCACCAGGAAGCTGTCCTGAAATGCCTCCAGTATAACCTGCTCTCTAGCACTCGTGGTGGTTGGTGTGCTCCAGTCCACCCCAGGTAGGTTGAAGTCCCCCACCACCACTGTGTTCCCCTTCCTGAAAACCTTCTGTACCTGATCTGCCAGCTGTCTATCCAGCTTCTCCCCTTGGGTTAGTGCCCTATAGACCACCCCGAACCTCAGCACGCTGCCCTTTGGATCATGAATCTGAATCCACAGGGCCTCTGTCCCACCTTTCTCCCCCTCTTCCCTTATACACCTTATTCCTTCCCTTACATAGATTGCAACCACCCCTTTCCTGTTTGCCCTGTCCTTCCTGAACAGCTTGTATCCAGGGATCATCATACCCCTGTCCTGGTACTGGTTGGCCCAAGTTTCTGTAATGGCCGCAATGTCCACCTACCCCACCACCAAGAGAACCTGTAACTCAGCTGCTTTGTTTCCCAGGCTCCTCATGTTTAGTGACACTACCCTCCACCCTGTTTTACCCCTGCTCTGGCTCCTACCCTGGTGCCCTCCCCTTTTGCTTGGGGAGTAGGCTCGTCTGGCTCCCTTCTTCTGCAAGAAAGAGTTGTTGAGTACCTGTGACATGGTTAAATACGGCCCTGTGCCAGTTGTTATGTAGATTTTAAATGCAAGAATCTGTTCTATTCTGTCCTTTTCTGTCTCTTTTCTGTCTGGTTGTGCAACCAGATTTTCTCGTGAGACCTAGAACTTGATCACCCCGACAGTCTTGCAATTCTCTGCCTCTCATTATCTCTCTACCCTCACTTGCTGTTTGTCTTTTCTCCCCCCTTGCATATCTGCAGGTATAAAAATATATGTGAACCTTTTTGTGGAAATTGATACTGGGGTCCCTTTGTTTAAAACTGTATATAGTTATACTGTTGAAGTGATTGCAAAGCTAAAACTGTATATAGTTATTTTTTTTATTTTATTTTAAGCTTTGGTAAATGGGTAAGGCCCACTAAACACAAGTGCCTGTTTTTAGGGGCGACCTGGGAGCACTGAGCGGTTAAGTGACTTGCTCAGAGTCACACAGTATGCAAGTGAAGGTTGTGAGAATCAAACCAAGGTCTGGTCTGCTGGATTCCTCTTTCTAACTGCACTATGATTCTTTGCCCACTCTCATTATATCAGAAAAACATTTTTTTTTACTTTTTTAACCTTTTAGTTCTGCTACATTCAAATAACTCATGCTCCAGTTAATTATGCTCACAAACCTACAACATTATGCTACAAGTCTCGACGGCTGAGAGGGACCTGGGGGTGGTGGCGGATGTCAAGATGAACAACTCGGAGACTTGTAGGAGGGCAGCAGCCAAGGCCAACAGGATGCTGGGATGCATCACTAGGGGGATCACCTCCAGAAGGAGGGAAGTGATACTCCCTCTGTATAACTGCTTGGTGAGGCCGCACCTTGAGTACTGCGTGCAGTTTTGGAGGCCACACTTAAAGAGGGATGTTAAACTCCTGGAGAGGGTCCAGAGGAGAGCAACCAAAATTATTTGGGGTTTGGGGGACAGGACCTGTGGGGAGAGGCTCGAAGAGCTAAATATGTACACATTGGAAGAGAGAAGGGACCGGGGGGACATGATAGAGGTCTTCAGGTACATGAAGGGGGTAAATAGGAGAGGAGCAGTCAGGGTGCTTCGAAGGAAGGAGGAGGGGGCAACTAGAGGGCATGGGTGGAAGCTGGAGGGAAGATTCAGGGGAGAAAGGAGGAGGTGCTACTTCACTGAGAAGGTGGTGAAGCCATAGAATGTGCTGCCCAAGGGGCTGGTGGAGGCAGAGACGGTGGCGGGGTTCAAGAAGGGATGGGACAGGTACAGGGGAAGGGTTCTGGAAGCAAAATCCAGTGCAACGAGAATATCCAGAACTGGGAAGGGAGAAGCCAGAGAAGGCGAGGGGGGCAGCAAGGTCAGCTCCCAGGGTGGGGGCTGACCAAATAAGCAGACACGAAAGACCATTAGGCCTATTCTGCTGGTATTTTAGTATGTTAGTATTAGCTACAGTAAACACAAGTGCAAACACTTTATTTGTCACTCTGACCCCCGTAGGTCTTTGTTCATATACGCTCAAGCATACTTTCAATAACATTTACTTATATGAATATTTCAAATCATTTGAAATGCTGACCTGTTGCGTTTTCAAACCTTTTCACTTCCTATGAATAAGACGCTGTGCCTTCATATCTCTACAAACCAAATGAAACGCAACTCATTAAGTTCACTAACCAAAAACAACCTTAAAGATTCATTTACTTTTTTAGAACTTCTCATCATTCTTTACAACTTACTTAATGTCGCCTCTGGTGTCTGTTCTGGTGGTAGTAACGCGTGGGGCCTGCTGCACTCGTTTTTATATGGAGGGAGGGCTCCACCCCTGAATCCGGCAACCAACGCAAATCGCGTTAACGCAAGCACACACTGTCTGCCTGTGTGCCAGACCCGCCTCCCAGCAGCACCTAGTACCATATTACTAGGTGTCGAAGGTGCTGTAAATTTAACACTTTTAGTTTATCAGGTCTCCTCCTTTCTAATAAATAAACATTCCACTACTGGAATACCTATGATGCTACAAGACTGCATTAGGGTTTCTACACCACAACAGAAAAGAAAATATCCCTGAAAACCCTACATAAAAAAAAAAAACTCATAGTGTATGGTGGAATGTCGTTCTCCACTGAAATCCATCACTGTTGAAATGTTGTTCTCCTACACTAGTGACGTTCGCAGTGCAGCAGAACAATTTTTTGTTCTGCGGCACTGCGCACATCACACACTGTGTCCTCAAGCAACATTTGACAAGGCTCGCTCCATAGACAGGACACATAGCGAAAGCAGAAATGTGGGCGGCAGTACTAATGTTTAGCGTTAAAACGTTCAAAATGTAAAGTTATTAAACATTTAAAATGTCAAGCGTGAAAATGATCAAAATGTAAAGTTCTTTTTTCCTTCTAGTAACATGCTGTAGTGATTTTTTTCCAAAGAAAACGACGTTCCACCATACACTATAAAGAAAAGTGCATGGGGAACAGTTGACAACAGGGCATCTTTCACCTCATTGGCATTAGACGACGGATTACCTCTCAAGCTGCGCTCTCGAGGTAATCCATCATCATAGTGCCAACTCGGTGAAAGAATAGCCCTGTTGTCAACTGTTCCCCATGCACTATCCTATATATAGTGTATAGTAGAATGTTGTTATGGATAGAAATCCATAACTAGTATGGAGTTGTTATGCTGCAGTAGCTATGTCACTACCGCAGCATAACAACTTGGAATGCTACCACATAGTGATTTACCTCAATCCAGTTAAGCTGGAAGTTGCTGTTTTTTTTAAATTTGAACTTGCAGAAACATCTGCAGCACACTGTGTCAATTAAACAAAAGCAAATGTTAAAATTTCTATTCTGTGTTGTCTTCTCCAGCTGGTTTTGTGTGATTTTCTATGCTGTGACTGCCCATACACTATAAAAGATTGTGTATGAGCAGTCATACACAAACAAGGATATTCTTGTATCTTGAGGTTCCTTTGGTAACAGAGTACCTCTCGAGCTGCGCTCTCAAGGTAATATGTTACCAAGGAAACTTCTCGATTCAAGAATATCCTTGTTGTGTATTTTACATTATGGGCTGCCACCCTACATAAAAAAAAAACTTATTTTACAATATGGGCTGCCACTCAATTTCATTTAACCCAAATCTTGGGTTATTCATTTGAAAATAATTAATAAACCTTGCCTCTCTAAGCAATAGTTTATTACTATAATTCCCCTGCTCTACTATCTCTGTGTACCTTTTCAATGCCGAAGAACCGTAATGTTGGTAATTGATGTCTTCTTTCAATAAAATGCCGTGAGAGAATATTCTTTTTACCCAGCACATTGCCCCCACTTATAATAGTGATATTTTTTATGACTTTAAAAAATCTATAAATAAACATTGGAAAGTTTTGGAGTCTACACAAATGGGAGAGAAAGCTTTTCATATGGGGAACAGGTAGTAGCGAAGAAAGTAAAATCACTATCAAATCGTTTAGTTCATACTGAACATAAAATTCCAGAAGTGAGAAAAAATGTTTTATTCACAAGTGAAGAACTAAAAGGACATGTCAGTTGTGGCAGGTGTGTCCACTGTCAATACTTACAAAATTGAAACTATTAGAAATATTAGTAGAGGTGAGGATTTTAAGATCAAAGAGTTTATCAATTGTCAGACAGAAGTTGTGATTCATGGAATAAAATGTCCGTGCGATCTTATGTACATAAGAAAAAGAGATCTCTTAAGCAGAGAGTGGGAGAGCATAAAGGGCACATTAGGAATAGAGATCTGACATTACGATAGCACGGCATTTTATTGAAAGGAGACATCAATTACCAACATTACGGTTCTTTGGCATTGAAAAGGTACATGGGGATAGTAGAGCAGGGAATTATAGTAATAAACTATTACTTAGAGAGGCAAGGTTTATTAATTATTTTCAAATGAATAACCCAAGATTTGGATTAAATGAAATCGAGTGGCAGCCCATATTGTAAAATAAGTTTTTTTTTGTTTTGTTTTTTTTTTATGTAGGGTTCTCAGGGATATTTTCTTTTCTGTGGTGGTGTAGAAACTGTAATGCAGTCTTGTAGCATCGTAGGTATTTGAATAGTGGAATGTTTATTTATTAGAAAGGAGGAGACCTGATAAACAAACTAAAAGTGTTAAATTTACAGCACCTTCGACACCTAGTAATATGCTACTAGATGCCGCCGGGAAGGCAGGCAGTGTGTGCTTGCGTTAACGTACTCTGCGTTGGTTGCCGGATTCGGGGGTGGAGCCCTCTCTCCATATAAAAATGAGTGCAGCAGGCCTCGCGCGTTACTCCCACCGGAACAGACGCCAGAGGTGACGTTAAGTAAGTTGTGAAGAATGCTGAGAAGTTCTAAAAAAGTAAATGAATCTTTAATGTTGTTTTCAGTAAGATAGTGAACTTAATGAGTGTTGCATTTCATTTGGTTTGTAGAGATATGAAGGCACAACGTCTTATTCATAGGAAGTGAAAAGGTTTGAAAACGCAACAGGTCAGCGTTTCAAATGATTTGAAATATACGTATAAGTAAATGTTACTGAAAGTATGCTTGAGTGTGTATGAACAAAGATCTAAGGGGGGTCAAAGTGAAAAATAAATTGTTTGCACTTGTGTTTACTGCAGCTAAGGTTGTAGGTTTGTGACCATAATGAACTGGAGCACGAGTTATTTGAATGCAGCAGAACTGAAAGGTTAAAAAAGAAAAAAAATGTTTTCCTGATATAATGAGAGTGGGCAAAGAATCATAGTGCAGTTAGAAAGAGGTTAAATAGTGATAAAATGTAGCTCTATCATTGAATTTAGAAAAAATATTTTTTCTGTAGTTTTTGTTACCAGTGGCTGTTGACGGGAATCAGACCTGGATATGAATCAAGTATAAAGTGAAGTGAAAATGAAATGAAAGGGAAGCCAGTACTTAGTTTTTTGGTTCCTTTTTAGTTTAACACAGAAATAGAGAGATTCATAAGAGAATTAAAAAGTTGTTTTATAACTTTTTTATCTTCTAGAGTAAACCAGTTTTCCTGATGAAGGGTTTAACCGAAACGTTGATTGTGATTGTTTAAACTGGAAGTCATATTATTAAACATTTGAACCACACAGAATTTGCAGTTTGTTTGGAAACGGTGAGTGTGCCTTTCTATCCAGTATCAGTTTTTGTTAATTAGAAGATACCCTCAGATGAAGGACTTTGTTTTCTTTGGATATACAGTAGTGCTTTTGTAAATAGCTATCCTGAACAATTGTATTCTTTTAATTTATTGTTACTGAAAATAATAAAGCACTACTTGTGAATTTTATAACTGCTACTGGTGTTCCTGTGCTTCGACGACAGATGGAATAAAATTCTGCAGAAGTGGGTGTGAGTGCAGGAACTTGCAGGACTTGGGGGGCATTTAGAGAACTTTTAGATAGTATTAAAAGTAGGCCATCCCCCTCCTCTGTTTCTTGTCAAGATTTTCAATTCTAATAAAATTAAAGCCAGGGGGAGTACAGGCAGAAGTGGGAATCGGAGGTTTAAGCCAAGTTCCAGGCAAACACTGTCAGGACTGTAGTGAGCTGCCCAAGCAGTAAACAGCTACATCAGCTAAAAGACTTTTGACATTTAGGTGAGCTATTTTAAGGCCTTTTACATTTGACCAGATACAGGAGCCTGTGTATGGGGGTAGGGGCATACCTCTCAACTGTCAAACATCACTGGGTACGTCACTCATTTTACCTTTCAGAAACCCTTTGTCCCACATGGCGAGGGTGATATTTCACATTTTCCACTGAGACTTTAAAGCAGAAGTTCATAATAATCTGTTAAACTCAGTTATCCGCAAACATTATGAACATTAGTGTACTGATAACTGTAGTATTCTGAGCCTGAAGATGGCATATTCGATGATGCGTCACACAGTTTGCAGATGTGTCGCACACCTTGTCACACATTTTGGTGAAGAAAGGTTAAGAGTTATTGGGGGAAGGGGGCAAAAGGGCCACTATTTGGTTCAATATCTCCTGCAAAACATTGTGAAGTGAGGACAGCCAAGAAACATAGAATTTGAGGGCAGATAAGGACCGCCTGGCCCACCTAGTCTGCCCATTTCCTTACCTACTGGATAAACTCCAGATCCTTCTTGATCTGCAGCCTACCTCCTCCTTCCTGCCCCTAGTGTTGCCTTCTGCCTGTCCCATGCATTCTTGAATTCGCCTACCATTTTTGCTCCCACAACCTCCTGAGGGAGGCTGTTCCATGCATCCACCCCTGTTTCTATGAAAAAATACTTCCTCACGTTGCCCTGAGACTTCCCCCCCTTCAGCCTCATATTGTGACTCCTTGTTCTTGCACATTTTCTTTTCTGAATGATGCTGCCCTCTTGAACTCTATTAATCCCCTTGAGATATTTGAATGTCTCTATCATAGCCTCCCTCTCCCTCCTTTCCTCCAGTGTTTACATCTTGCATTCCCTCAATCGCTCCTCATATGGTTTCTAGTGTAGCCCCTGCACCATTTTTATTGTCTTTCTCTGGACTGGCTGCACCCTGCCAATGTCCTTTCAGAGATGAGGTCTCAAGAACTGCACGCAGTACTCCAGATGAAGCCTCACCATCTACCTGTACAGCGGCATCACCGCCTTCTGTTTTCTACCAGTGATACCTCTCCCTATGCACCCCAGCATCCCCCGGCTTTCCTCACTGTCTTCTCACATTGTTTGGCTCATTTTAGATCATCTACTATGACTACCCCCATATCCCTTTCCAGTTTGGTTGTTGTTAGTACCCCACCACTATATATTCGTCCCCTGGGACTTTTTTCCCCAATGCATGATTTTGCACTTCTTGGCATTGAATCTGAGCTGCCACACTCTTGACCACTCCTCCAACTTGGCTAAGTCCTTCCTCATCTTCTCAACCCCCCTGGAGTGTCAACCCTATTGCAGATCTTGGCGTCATCTGCAAAGAGGCATACCTTTCCTTCAAGTCCCTCCACAATGTCGCTAATAAAGACATTAAAGAGGACTGGCCCCTGTACTGAACCCTGTGGCACCCCGCTGGTTACTCCCCTTTCTTCAGATTGAACTATGTTTACCATCACCCTCTTTGTCCTGTTGCTAAGCCAATTTCTGACCCAGTTTACCACCATGTGACCCTCTCCCAGACTGCCCAGCTTGTTTACTAACCTCTTGTGTGGGACTGTGTCAAATGCCTTGCTAAAATCTAGATAGGCCATGTCCACTGCCCCTCCCTTATCTACTACCCTTGTCACCCAGTCATAAAAATCTATCAGATTCATTTGACAAGACTTTCCTGTTGTGAATCCATGTTGCCTTGGGTCCAGTACCCTGCTGGCTTTTAGATATTCCACAGTCCTTTCCTTTAACAGTGATTCCATCATCTTTCCCACCATTGAGGTCAAACTGACCAGTCTATCGTTTCCCGCTTCTACCTTGCTTCCAGTTTTGTGAAGGGGAATCACAATTGCCCTCCTCCAGTCCTCTGGTACTACTCCCCCCTCCTCCAACGATTTTTTGAATAGGGCTTTTAGTGGTGTCAGAAGCACCTCTCTGAGTTCTTTCTAGTATTCTGGGATATATTCCATCTGGCCCCATTGCCTTGTCCACCTTCAGTTTCAAGAGTTCCTTTAGGACTCTCTCTCTCTCTTCTGTGAATGGCCTGGTGTTCATCCCTCTTCCCTGCGTGTGTCTACAGGATAATTCCGGTCCTTCTCCCTCCCCTTCTTTCGTGAATACTGAGCAAAAGTATTTGTTCAGTATCTCAGTTTTTTCCAGGTCCCCTTCCGTCCACTCCCTCCCACTTTACTTGTCCTCACTATCGCTCCCTTGGCCTTTCTTCTTTCCCTTATGTACCTGAAGGTTTTGTCCCCCTCCTTCACTGTCTGGGCCGTCCTTTCCTCTGTTTGTGCCTTTGCACATCTGACTGCTTTTTCTGCCTCCCTCTGCTTAGTCTGACACAGTTCCCTGTCTTCCTCCCTCTGCGTTTCCTTGTATTTCCTGAATGCCAGTTTTTCTCTCTAACCATCCCTGCCACTTCTCTTTTGAAAACCATAATAGTTTTCTTTGTCTTCTTGCTTTGTTAACTTGCTTCACACAAAGGCCAAACATGTTAAGAATACCAATCCTGGCAGGGCCCTAGGTAGCACATCATATACTTAAGTCTCAACGAAGTGACTAAGCAGTAAAATTATCTGATTATTGAGACATAATCCCGGCTCTAGTTGCCCTTCAGTAACAATAAGGTTTGAAAAGGTACAATATAGCCCACAAAAGGGACATGGGGTGGGGGATTAACACAAACAGGGGGCACAGGGAGGCCAACACAGCCTGCAGCACAAACATGGTTACAGTAACACCAGCAATAAAATACATTATTAGCCTCCGGGAACAAAATCCAACAGCAGTGACAGGCTATGTCACAATACTAATACAAGTGCAGGCTCCTTAGTAAGGAAGTAAATAGGTTTACAGTCCTGAAATGTACGTGTAAAATCTACCCAGAGAGAGAGTAAAACAGATTTACACTTTAAGGGTCATTTGGACAGGAAGTATTAATGGAATTTATTTATTTATTTAGTTTTTGTTAACCGGGTAGGTACACTAGACAGCATAGCTGCCTATTTTCAGGTACGACCCGGGAGATTACAACAAAGGGTATGTAGACAATAGTAGATACAATAAAACATCATGGGAACAAGTGGAAGTTGGACATAGTACACTTATACAAAATTATCAGCAATGACAGTACATTTGCAGGAATCTATATGTAGTAACAAAACAGAAATATAAGTGCAAATAACTAACAGTCATAAGTCATACAACTAGTGAGTAAGTGCTAGAAGAGAATTATAAATTTTGAGCACATTAGTAAAGGTGACCCAGGTAGGGACACCCCAGAGTAAACCCAGACTGTGCATGAGTAAAGAAATAACAGCGCAGTACTAATGGCTAGGCAAATAGCAGCAACTTCATGGACTGAGCACTCTCATACCAAAGGTCCTAAAGGGTAGGCCACAGTGAACTACAGTACCAGAAGCATTTAGGCAGGTAGCAACTAGGATGCACAAAAGCTCAGTGTACCCCCCCAAACCAAAGGCAAGGTACTTACAGTACAGGGTAGAGTTCCTTGAGGATGAGTAGCATGTCCGACCACCTGCTGTCTCCTGTTGTAGACTCCCTTGATGCCCTTCACACTCTGGACTGCAGCACAGAGGACCACTAGAAAGTTGAGAAGTTTAAAGCTGACTGAAGGTCCCACCTCCCTGTACCTCTCATTGGCCACTTCGGATAGAAACATAGACTTTGACGGCAGATAAGGACTGCTTGGCCCATCTAGTCTGCCCGTTTCTCTACCTGGGTGAGGTACAGCTCTCATTTACAGGTGGCTGCTTGTAGGGTTTGTGGCGATCAGGAGGGATGAGCATGGATAGCTTGGCTCACCTTCTTGACCAACTAACGCAAAAATCAGCCGCTTCACAGCACATTGTGCTATGTCTGAACAACCTTGCACAGAGACCGAAAAAGGGAGTGCCATCCACCCAAAAAATAGCTGCCACAAAACTTTATTTAAACATTAAAAAATGTGCATAGCTACTTACAGTTAAGTGCAATTACAGTCTGTGAGGATGTCAATATATTTGTTCTAAAAATGGCCCGACTGGTTTTGCTGTGTGCTCCATCAGGGAGGATGGCTTAGCTCACCCTCTTGACCCCAGATTGGTCACGACAGTGCCCTGAAGTGGGTTTGTATTTTTAGCAGAGCACTTCTGTTTTAAAGGAGCCACTCATGAAGGTTCTGCCTCCCTGTGTCTCCAATTGGCTGCTTGTGGCCATTGGGGTGAGTGAGGTACAGCTCTCTTGCAGGTGGCTGCCTGTCTAGCTTGCACAATCATTGGGTGGAGGATGAGCATGGATGGCTTCGCTTTCCGCTCAGTCCCCTATCTTGTCCTGATGGTGCTCACTTTCCTGCCAACAAAACAGTTGCGGGTCAAGTTAGTTAGGGATCAGGTCAGTTGCTGGCTAAACACCAGCTCCAGATGGCTTTGGACATGAGTGATGGGTGACTCCAGTACTTGTGCCATAGCTGTGCCCATTGCCATGTGTCTTTGGCCTGGCTAAGGCTTTCCACCTTTATGGCAGATACTCAGTGTAAGTTGGCCCAGTGTCCCCTTCTTGGTACCGACCTCCTCGCCCCTGTGCTGGAAGGGCATTTTATATGAATTAAGAAGTCCAGTGCCACCCTTAAAACCTAAAAAGGCCTTCCAATACTGGCTCTTGCAACCACAACAGCCTTAGCAGCAGCACCAGTAGGGGTACTTTCAGCAGTGGCCCTAAAGCCCAGATTCAACAGCCAGTGGTAAAAAAAGAGGAGCAGAGGTGGTAGTGCCTCCATAGCCCCTGTGGTTGGAGCCCATCCAGTCCCTGTCCCAGCTCCTGGTTGAGGAAGAATTGTGCCTCTTCTTGCCATAATGGTCTGCCATTACCTCAGACAATTGGGTTCTAGAAGTGGTGAGCAGAAGGTTACCTCTGGATTTCAAGGGTCGTCTGATGTATTGACATCAAACTCCTCAGAATTTGATGGTATTAGAGTACATGCTGTACTAAGAGCTGACATTGCTCAGGTCCTAGACTGCAGGGTGATAGCCCCTGATCCTGATGCCCTGGCCACTCAAGGATAGTTGTCCAGGTGCTTCCTTGTTCCGAAATGGACGGGTGGCTGGGACTCCATACTGGAGCTGCATAACCTGAACCAGTTCATGCAGAAGCACAAGTTCTGGATGATCATTCTGAATTGGATCATTCTGTCTCTGGAGCAGGGCATGTGGTTCTGTTCCTTGGAGACCTCCAGGATGCATTCTTCCTCATCCTGCTCCATCAGTTCCATTGCCAGTACCTTTAGGTCTACACAGAAGTTATCCTGTGCCAGTTCCTGTTTATGCCCTTTGTCTTCTCATCCGCACCCAGGGTACTCATCAAGTGCATGGCAGTGGTGGCAGCCTTCCTGTGGCACAGGGGTGTCAGGGTGTATCCATACCTGGACAACTGGCTGATGGCTGAGTCATCCAGAGAGCCCACAGAATGGGCCAGAAATCTGGCCTTCCAGACCTGTTGGAACTTGGGCCTTCTGGTCAACCTGGTCAAGTCCGAGCTGGTCTCCTCACAGGTTATCAAAATTCATTGGGGCAGAACTGGACTTCCTATGGGCCAAGGCCTGCCTCCCTGCAGACCGGACATCAGAGCTTCCCTCCTTTGCCTGATCATTTCAGGTTGAGCTGTTGCACCCTGCCTGGGACTTCCTCTGGCTGCTGGGGTACATGGCATCTTCCATCAGCATGATCTGTTGGGTTTGATGGTGTATGCACCACCTGCAGTGGGAGTTGGACTGTTTTTGTGAGGAGGGAACTGAATTTATAGTGCCTTCCATTGTTTGCAGAATCAGAGCCGGAAGAAGGAAAGAGGTGGGAACTTAGAGACTCCAACCAATCAGAGTACTCCGATGGTGGGGGCTGGCCCCCCCCAGCGCAGTGGAAAGGCATCCACTTGTGACACTGACACCCCAGGTTCAGGAACAGACCCGTGGAGTTGGAGGGACAGCTGGGGGGAGAAGGATTAAGCACGGACCATCTCAACAAACACAAAATACTTTGCGAGCAGCAACATGGCTTCCGCAAAGGTCACAGTATGACTACCGCACTGCTCAAACTCATCACTCACCTCCACACCACCCTAGACAGTGGTCATATCTCTGGCGCTATCTTCATCGACCTCACCAAGGTGTTTGGCACCGTCAATCACTCCCTCCTAGTAGCTACCCTCTATAAACTGGGCCTTTCGCATGATGCCCTCCATTGGTTTTTGGACTACTTGGTGGACCATTACCAGCAGGTCAAAATTGGTGCTACCTTATCTAGCAGACTGCCAGTCCACTCCGGTGTCCCTCAGGGGTCCATTCTTGGATCCTTACTATTCAGCCACTTCCTTAACGTCCTCCCTCAGTTCTGCTCAAGCAACCTCCTACTCTATGTAGATGATGCTGTCCTTTACTCCTTCAATCCTGACCCTACCCAGCTCCACCTCTCCCTCCAATCCTCTTTCAGGGAAGCAGAAAAATGGTTCACCACACAGCGCCTCATCCTTAACTATAAGGAGACTAAGGTTATGTTCTTCTCAAACCCCCTTAATTCCAAGAAAGCACACTGCCCCCAAGTCCTAACAGCCAACCAGACCCCACTCAAAAAAGTGGACTCCTTTAAATACCTGGGCCTCACACTCGACCCAGCCCTTAATTTCCACCAACACATCCATCAACTGTCTACTACTCTCAATATCTGGCTTGGTCTCCTCTACTGGTTCAAACACTGTCTTACCCCGATGCCCTTCACCTAGCAGTCTCTTCCTTGGTCCTCTCCCTTCTAGACTATGACATCCTGATCTATAGCGCTGCCAACTCATCGGCCCTGACACAGCTCCAGCTCTCCCTCAACAAAGCCTGTTGCCTCATCCTAAGCTGTGATCAGCTAACTCACACATGTTCCTTATATATAGCCACTGACTGGCTCAGCCTAGATAATAGAATCAGGTTTCACACATGCCTCATGGCTAAAAAGATTTCCCTTGGTCTGGCCCCCTGGTCTCTCACCGCTTATCCAACGGGCCCCTACTTACCAGCACACCCATAGCGCAAACAGGCAGCTACGCTGCCTCATCTCACTTTTCCAAAGATCCTTTGGTTTCCGATCCCCTACCTGGATAAATAACCTACCTAGCGCCATTGCAAACATGAATAGCATTTGCACCTACAAAGCATACCTCAGGAATCATCTACAGTCCTCCAATCCCTGTGACTGCCATGGAACCTAGCCCAGCCCAAGCTCCCCTTCTCATATGACTAAGGCCTCTGGCTGTTTTTGACCCCCCCCCCCACCTGAACTCCCTGAATTGCTACTTAGTGGAGATTATATGTGTAACGGTTTGGTTCTTGAAACTAATATGTTGAATCTACTAGTATCCAAATGTTAGCCTTTTACTGTATTTCTTGTACCATCATTGTTACATTGTTACTTGTGTCCTCTTGCTGAACCACTCTGTACGGTTCTCCAGGTAGTATCTGTTTCTGACATAGAACCTTTGAAAAAGAGTCCTTGACTCAAAGGTATTTTTCCGAATAAACAATGAAATGAAAAATGAAATGAAAATGAAAAAATGAAAAAGCATCCAAGGGACTGCTCTCCTCTGGGTGGGGGGGGGGAGGATGGGTGTGTGCCCGGCACATGATTGACCCCTGGCAGAGGCTAGGGGGCTGTGGCAAGGTGCTATTGAACTAGTGGGGAGGCATGCCGAATGCTGGTGCTTCAGTGTCGCTGCGTCATTGCATGCCACGTATCCCATTGGGGTTCCAGTAAAAAAATTGTGGCTGCCTCTGTGACACCCACTCCTCTGGCCCTGTTTGCCAGCAGTGACGCTCCACCAGTGACCTAGTCCTGTCATCCTCCTCCTTGTCTGTCCCGACCTCATGCCCTGCCCTGGGGGGCAAGTCAGGAAGGCAATGCCGTTGAGTAATCCCTGCTGGTGAACTTGTACCAGCATAGTGCGGGTTCACGTCAGAGCAGTGGCCCTGCCTGGGGGCAAGCCAGGGGATTGTATGGATAAGGTAAGTCCCAAGGGTAAGGAGGGGACCGGAGGAGGAGGAGGAGGAGGAGGAGGGGGGGTGGAGGCTGAGCCTTCAGTGGTACATCTTAGAAAGCATACTAAATAATTTAAAAAAGAGTGCTCCATCAGTGTTTTTGAGGGGTTTAAATTCTTTTTATTTCAGGACCAACAACCAAAACCACTCCTTCAGGAGTGCTGCAAGGAA
The DNA here is from genome assembly GCA_016271365.2 of Neoceratodus forsteri. Classification (NCBI taxonomy): domain Eukaryota; kingdom Metazoa; phylum Chordata; order Ceratodontiformes; family Ceratodontidae; genus Neoceratodus; species Neoceratodus forsteri. Next base: position 1,156,498,382 of record CM057451.1, read on the forward strand.
CAGAGTTGGCTGTTGTTATGAGCAGAGAACTGAATAGGAGTCAGAAGAAGGGAAGAGATGGGAGCTAAGAGACCCCAGACAATCGGAGTGCTCCGTCTGCATTTTTGAGGGGTTTAAATTCTTTTTATTTTAGGATGAACAACCAAACCCACTCCTTCAGGAGTGCTGCAACTGACAAAGGGGCTGTTCTTGTGAGCAAGGAACAGAATTTATAGTGTTTTCCATTGTTTTCAGAATCCGAGCTGGAAGAAGGGAAGAGGCAGGAGCTTAGAGACTCCAGTCAATCAGAACGCTCCCTGTTGGTTCTTAAGGGATAGACCACCTAGCGGACCTCTGCGCCAAGGACCACAGCACAAAGGACGTCATCTGGGAGTGAGCCAGTGGAGGCAGCCATCGGCTGTACATTTTACACCTTAGCAGTGGGTATCTGTAGGAGGAAACAGGGGTCTGGAAGAATCAGACATCCACAGGAGGAAGCACAGGACCAACAGGGTCAAACTAACAACTATGGTATGATTCTGGTTTAAAATCCTGTTTTAAACACACACACTGCAAGGGAGGGAGGAGAGTCAGAGGTAGACAAGACCTTGGGAGTAGGTGGAGCACCTTATATAGGATAAGGGAACACAAGGGCTTTACAAAGACAAAAAAGTTGTAAGTAGGTGAAGCACTTTATACAGAGTAAGGGAACACAAGGGTTCTATAAAGACAGAAAGTTGGGCATAGGTGTTTCACACTTTATAGGGTAAGGTAACAGAGAAGTTTCAAAAAGCAAAACAAAAACAAGCAGTAAAAAGTTTTATTCGTATAAATATGAACTAGGATATACTCAATTGAGCCAAAGTTCATTTACAATGAGGTCCTACGCAAACAATTTTACATACTATACAAACTTTTAAATAGGTCAAACATACAAACTTTACACATATAATACAGTCATACATGTGACAGTTTTGAGTTAACATAAATAAGCATTCTACAAAATTAACAATTCCTAACAGTAACTGCTTGCAGTCTAACCCATGCCCTAATAGTCTGCCAAGGTAGTTTCCCTTTACAAGATTTAATATTAGCTGGTAACTTATTCCATGCCATTGATTCTCTGAAGAAAACAGAATGTCTACCAATCTCTAAGTTATACCTAGGGACAACAAATGCCGGGTCATGTGATGCTTGCAAAGAGCATGACCTAACTTGGTGTGGAATTGCTACATCAGTATATGTGGGTAAAGTTCCCAACCAGCAACATCTACACATAAAAGAAACAAGTGCTTCTGCCTGAATTCAAAGGGTCGCAGCCATTGAAGGCGATTAAATAGGTTTACCCATAAGTGTCTCCTATCAGCTTCAAGGACAGATCTGGCTAATCTACCATAATATACATCAATTCTGTCCAAATCAATTTTCTTTGCACTAGCGTAAATAAAAGCCCCACAGTGTAAGGTGGGTAAAATCACCGAACGTACCACTTTCTCCCTGGTGTCTGTGCTCATACAGTGTCTAACATGACACAAAGCACCACGTTTTCTTCCTACACTAGCTACAGTACCACACTATTTATATGAGCTGCCCAGTTTAAAGACTCATCGAGCCACATTCCCAAATATTTATATGTTTGGGTTTGCTGGATCAGGGTTCCCTCCAGGGTATAGATCTTTAATAACTGTTCTTCCTGAGTTAAAGTAGAATGAGAAAATAAAATTGTCTGTGGGTTTTTTTTTTTTTAATTCAAAACCAATTCACTTTCCCTCAAAAAACTCTGCAATTCATCGAATGCTTTTGGAAGCTTTAATTGAACCCCTTTTACTAATAAATCTAATTTATAAATAATCGCGTCATCCGCATGCAAATGATAAAAAATAGATGAATCAGAAAAACCTATACCATTTACATAAATATTAAAGAAAATTGGACCTAAAATTGAACCCTGAGGGACCCCTGATCCAAAAGAAACAGTACTCGATACCCAGTCTCCCAGATCAAGTACTTGAGTTCTTTCTGTCAAATAAGAATACAGCCATTGCAGGCTGGGTCCCCCAAACCCCATAGAGGCCACTCTGGATAGGAGGACCCCATGGTTCAGTGAATCAAACGCCTTTGATAAATCAATGAACACTGTGCTGTCCGGAGTCCTCCCATCCAGAGTAACCTGTAAATCACCAGTAATCTTGACCAAAAGTGCACCTCTCTGGGCTGAGAGAGGAGGTTTCCAGACATAAGACTGAGTTGGCTTGGGTTCAGAGGGCTTACTCTCCCTCTCAGGGACCATCTAGTCCATCTGCACTACCTCAAAGGATGCCAGGATGGAGGAGCAGCTGGATAATGAATGCTGGTCTTGGGAAGGAGATTGGTGGTGGAGCACAGGCACATCCCCCATCCGGTAACACTATGAAACTCCTAGGCTGCACTGGCTAAGTGAGAATGTCCCACAGAGGCACCAGAAGTAGTGATGGGGTGGATGTGGGGGTCCTCCACAGTGGAGACCCTAAAGGTGGTGGCAGAAGACCCCAGTGGAGGAGGAAGCGAATCCTGTTAGGTGATACCATAGTGAGGGGGATACAGTTGGGGACAAGTAGGGATGAGGAGAGGGAGGCTAGGTGCCTTTCTGGTGCCACGGTTCAAAGGGATGGAAAGAGGATCCAAGGGATTGCTGAGGCAGCAGGAAGGGAGGAAAAGTTGTACGTCATTGTCCATCTGGGGATGAATTACCTGTCTAAGGATGAGCCAGCAATAGTACAGGAGGAGTTCAGGGAATTGGGGAGGGGTCTTAAGCAATTGGCAAGATCTGTGACCATCTCGGAGGTGCTATCTGTCTATACCAGGGGGAGGACAGGATTCTCCACACCAGGAACTTCAGTGCATGGTTGAAGGAATGATGCAGAGAGAAGGGATTCGGATCCATTGGGGACTAACGTCCCACCTGGAGGGATAAAGGACAGTACAGGGACAATGGCTTGCATCTATCCAGGAGGGGAACCGTGATCCTCAGTGAACAGTTCCAATGCTACATTGGCGAGCATTTAAACTAGCCAAGTGGGGAAGTGGAATGAGGCAGGGAGACATAAACTCCCTCCCCCAACCCCACCCCAACAGGCTGATAAGGTCAGTAGTGGGAATCTAGAGGGAGAGAAATCCAATAAGGAACCAATTAACATAAGAATCCAGGGGTAGAAGGAAAGGAAGACAGTAAGAAGAATAGTGGAGGAAATAAGGGCGGGCAGATGGGTAAAATGGGGGTGGCAGTACAAATCTGGAGAGCCATGTGTGCAAATGCTCAAAGTCTGGGCAATAAGATTATAAACCTAGAGGCCACCACGGCAGTAGAGGACCTGGTCATAGTTGCAGTTATAGAGTCCCAGTGCAATGAAAACCAGGACTGGGATGTAGATGTACCAGATTATGCTCTATTCAGAAGGAACAAGGTAGGTAAAAAGGTGGGCGGAGTGGCTCTTTATCTGAGGGAAAACATTAAAGCCACGGAAATACAGTGGGAGCAGGGGGGAAACAGAGGTACTGTGGGTCATCCTGAAGTCACGGAAGGGGGCTGCTATTCACACAGAAGTGATGTACAGACCTCCAGCATGGGGGGGGGAGGCAGATAAGGATATGCTGGAAGCAATCCAAAGGATGGCATGCAAGGGGGAGGTATTGGTGGTGGGGGGCTTCAATCTATTGGACTTGGATTGGAGCATCCCAGCTGTGGCAACCATTAAAAGTAGGGACATCCTGGACTTCCTGCAGGGGGCGTTCCTCAGGCAACTTCTTAAGGAACCCACTCGGGGGGGCAATACTGGACCTGGTACTGACAAATGGGGACAGTGTTGCAGACATCACGGTGAGTAGCCACCTGGGGACCAGGGATCATTGTACAGTGTGGTTCAATATAAGAACTGGGAGAGAATCAAACCACACTAAAACAAGGGTTCTGAACTTCAGGAGGGCTGATTTTAAGAAAATGGGAGAATGCCTCAGGGATGCCCTAGCAGGGATAGAAAAACTGGGTGGAGTTGAGGAACAGTGGGCAAAAATAAAGAGGGCATTGAGAAGGCAACAAACCTCTGCATTAGGCAGGTTAACAAGGGCAAGAGAAAAAGACACCACTGTGGCTCTCTAAAGAAGTAGCAGAGAAAGTAAGGGCAAAGAAGTAAGCATTTAGAAGGTACAAGATGACACGGAAAAAGGAGGATAGGAAGACATATCAGGAGAAACAAAGGGAGGCAGGGAAAACAGTTAGGAGCGCAAAGGCACAAATGGAGGAGAATATTGCCAAGTCTGAATAAAAAAGGGGGGGAGAATAAAACATTCTTTAGGTACATAAGCTAAAAGAGGAAGATCAAAGGAGGGATAGAAAGGCTGAAAAGGGAAGGAGTCTGTGTGGAAGAGGACCAAAAAAAAGCAGACATATTGAACAAATACTTCTGTTCTGTATTTTAGGAGGATGGGGTAAGTGACGGGCCACAGATAAGGGACGAGGACATTAAAGGAAGGGAGTTAGACACTAGTCCTTTTACAGAGGAGAGAGTCCTCAAGGAACTAGCACAACTGAAAGTAGACAAGGCAATGGGGCCTGACAAGATGCACCCTAGGATACTAAGGGAGCTCAAGGAGATTCTGGCTGCACCTCTGACAGCCCTGTTCAACCTATCACTAGATATGGGGGACATTCCGGGGAACTGGAGGAGGGCAGATGTGTCCCACTTCACAAAAGTGGTAATAGGGAGGAGGCAGGAAATTACAGACCTGTCAGTCTGACTTCAGTGGTGAGTAAAGTAATGGAATCACCACTGAAGGAAAGGATTGGGGAATACCTTGTGACCAGTGGATTACAGGATCTGAGGCAGCATGGTTTCACAGGGGGGAGAGCTTGTCAGACAAACTTTTTTTTTCCCTGGCTCCCCTAGGCTTCAGCCTCCAGCACCATATGCCATCCCCCATGCCAAGGTTTACCAGACACACAGTGGCAGAGAAGACTCCAGCCATGTGCATTACAGTGCACAGTAATGCGCATGGCTGGAATTAACAGCAACCTGTTTGCTCAGTGTGCCTTTCATGGTGAAGTATATCAATAAATAAAGTTAAACAGCGCTGTGGTTTTGTAGATTGGTGGCTCCTGCCACCCACCACACAGTCCCCCGAAACCGACATTGGGGTGGCCAATCCCCATCTTGGCATGCCCCCACCCCACCATTGTGGCACACTGAGAGCCCACTCCAGTGTGCCCAGATAAATGTTTTTTTTTTATTTTGCAACACCGGAATGCCAACTCCTGGTATCGGATGACTCCTCCCTCCCCAAGCCTGAACATATCTTTTGCAGACAACTGGGTGCCTAATCCCTGTGTCGTCATGCCCCCCACCTCCACTATTGTGGCACACTAGGAGCCCACCCCAGTGTGCCAAAGTAATTCTTTATTTTTTTCCCCCGACACTGGAATGCCCACCACCAGTGATGGATGCGACCCCACACCCCCTTTTTTTCAGCTGACCTCGGGGTGCCCAATCCCTGGGTCAGCATTGATCCCCCCCCTCCACTAGTCTGGCACACTGGGAGCCCACCCCAGTGTGCCGAAATCCATATTGTAATATTTTGCCTGTAAAGAAGTAAACCGTCACACACAGTAGTTTTTTTAAAACTGAAAAAAAAGAAAACGGTCCCTCATCATTCCCGCTGCCCCACCCCCAACCCGCACCAACCTCCCTGCACCCTCCTCACCCATACTTACCTCCGGGGGTCGAGAACAGTGATCGTCTGTGGACCGGAAACACGTCTGCAGTCTTCAAAGACCAACCAGGAACTGAAGAAATGACGGTAAGCCCTAGAATAGCAGTGAATTGGGGGGTTTCAATTTAGGTTGATATCTCAGCCTATTTCTGGAGTTTTGGTCCCAAATTTTCAACCTGGGATTCTTGGGACCCCATCTCATGAACACTGACAGTATTATTTTGTTTCTCAGTCCTGAAAGGTGATTTTGCGGTCGCTGCGAAGAATCACCTTTCAGGACAAATTAATGAAACAACAGTGCCACTGTTCATGAGGTGGGGTCCCAAAAAGCCCATCTTGCAAGTCTGGTGAAAAAATTCCAAAAAATGACTGCATTACAAGTGTGCATTGAGCAGTTTCTACGCATGCTCGTAACTTTTCCAATTTTTTATATTTTCACTTCAGATTTTCAACATTGCCATTATTTCAAACCTCCTTATGAACGGTATTGCTATTATTTTTCATATCCTGCTCAAAACATGTTTTCGTACCTGTGGCACAGAATGGCACAGTCACTGTGCGAAATCACCTTTCGGGATGGAGTACCAAAATGATAGTGTCCCTGTTCATGAAGTGGGGTCCCAAAAAGCCCATGTTGAAAACTTGGTGAAAAAGTTCCACAAAATGCGGCCGGCCTGGTGGCGCTGAGGGTTCAGGCGCTGGACACTACACCTCGTGCTACACCGGTGACCCAGGTTCGGGAATGGACTCAGGTGGCCGGGGATCGGCAGGGGAGAGGGAGGATTGAGCGACCCAGTGGATGCTCTCCTCCCTCAGGGGTGGGAGACCAAGAACGCACTAGCATTCTGCATCCCTTCAAGCCAGTGGAAGCACTGGCAGTAGGAAGGGATGGAGGCGGCTCCATTCTGCGGAGTTGGGTAGGGGAGACGTTGGATGGCGCATGAGAGGTAAGGCATGCATCAGCACGCCACCCCTCAGGACATACGTCCCAAGCACCGGACGTCTCAGAAGGTAGGGTACTACAGGGGAGAAAAACAGAAAAACACCTCTCGGCAGCCCTAGATGAAACCCGCTCCGGTTCCATCCAAGACCACTGAGAAGGGAGAGACAGGACTGTGCAGGAGGTAAGAAAAGGAGGCACTCTAGGGGCAGATCCCAAGAAGGTGGGGTGGTGGAAATGAGTGGACGGAAGGAGTGGGTACCAAGAGGATATAGGAGGAAAAACACAAAATAAAAAAAAAAGTTCCACAAAATGATTGCGTTACACGTGTGCGTAGCAGAGTTTCTACGCATGCGCATAACTTCACCAATTTTTCATATTTTCACTCTAGAGTTTCAACATTGCCATATTTTCACACCTCTTCAAGAACAGTACAGCTGTCATTTTCACATCCTGTCCCAAATGTGTTTTCACACGTGTGGCACCGAATGGTGCAGTCGGTGTGCGAAATCACCTTTTGGGATCGAGTCTGTTCATGAGGTGGGATCCCAAAAAGCCCATGTTGAAAATTTGAAATGAAAATAACAACAAATGCCCTGGGCATTAGGGTTTTCAACTGTAATGCCCATCCTGCAGAGACTGACAGGCGTCGGGGTGTGACTTGGGGTCGTTGGCCATAATGCTCATGCCATTCCACCCCCACCCTGCAGCCAGAGACAGGCATTGAGGTGTGCCTTGGGGTCTTCAGCCCTAATGTTCAGCCCATTCTTCTATACTGCACCCATGTCTGATTATTTCCTTATGGAATGGGGTGAGCGTAAGGGCCAAAGACCCCAAGGCATGCCACGACACCTATCGGTGTCTGCAGGGTGGGGTGAGGTGGAATGGCATGAGCGTTATGCCCGATGACCCAAAGGCACATTCCCAATGCCTGTCAGTCTCTGCAGGGTGGGGGTTGGCGTTAGTTCAGTACTTCACTGCCATTTCTGTTATACATCTGTCTAACTCCTGCACTACCAATGCCAATACCAGCAAGCAAATATTTGGCATTGACAAATGCTTGTTATTATAGAACCACATCCTCACATTCAGCATCAGATTCTCTATAGGGCACCATACTTAGGGAAATTGACCTGGCAAAAAATGAACACTTAAAGGGGAACTGTCATCAACAGGGTTTCTTAATGTCTCAAAGCCCACAAAAAGCAAATTTGCAGGAGCCATTGTGTTTATCTGCGAGTCTTTGCAGTCCAGAGTAATCCATATTTAATTACTGGGTTCCGTTTTTTTCAATGGAAAAAATTGTGTGCTAAATACCATAACACCTGAGTAGGTGTTACGGCATTCATGCAGTTCCTTCCCATTCAAATGCTCTCGAGCTTCACACTGTCCGTTTTTCTCTCAAAGCACCAAACACTCACCTCCTTACTGCCATTCACTGCATACTAAATCTTCTCGTTTCCCTCGTATCACCTCAGTAAAATAAAAAAAAAATCACTAAATTTCAAACCGCAAACTACACAGCACAACAAAATGGCTTCCGGTACCATGCAGGCTACTTCTGGGAGTGCCTGAATTTTCCACAGCCCAGTCACTGTAAATGTGTACAACTCCAACCAGAAACCACAAAATACATGAAGAATCCGACTCATCGATGACTCACACACCTCCGAAGAAGATATTGTAAGTCAAACACAACACTCACACATTAATTTGCCTCCTAAATATTATGTTTTGCTATAACACAGTAGACTGCTACAGTACAAACTTTCACGACACTCCCTAACTAATCTCCCTTTCAACCCTCAGCTTTCCTCTGCAAGTCAAACAATCACAATACTTCAAAACAGGCAAAGCAATGATAAAAACCACCACAGTTTTTGATTCTTAATTTTTTCTTCTTTTTAGTGCTTAACTATTTAAATTTACATGTTCAACCTCCAGTTCTCAGTTTCTGTTACAAAAAGCGTTTCATTATCACAAGGTAAAACTCCGGTTTCTTCTTTTTTTATTTCAAACCTCAACAACAAAAAAAGGCACCCTTCAATTATATAAAACAAAATATGGGGTGCAGTGTGTTTCACTTGAATTTAACACACACCCTCATTGTTGGATGGCAATCATAAACCCCTTGGGCTTCGCCCTTGGGGTTTATGTGCCATCCAACAACTCTGGTATGTGTTAAATTCTCTTATAAAATGGGCAAAGGATTTCAAGCAATCTGATTGGTTGTTAGTCGTGCATTAGATGTGTCTAATGCACAGCTAAAACTAGAAACCTCATTTAGAATACACAGGTCCATTTTATAAGTGCAATAAGCCACTCCGGGGATGTGCATTAGACAGCTCTAATGCATGGCTAGGGGACTGGACGCACTCGGCCTGTGGCCTCGTGCATCACCTACGTCCCCCTAGCCGTGCATTAGATCTGTCTAATGCACACCCCATCGTGTGTTATTGCTTACATAACACACTGCACACCATACTTTATCCTATATGTAAATCAGCCTGTAATTAAGGGCTGGGGCAGCCATATGTTTTGGGCTTCTGACAGGAAATGATGTCGCAGAGGAACTTAACCCTCCATTTACTGTAGGTTAAATAGGAAATCATCTATTTTATTAAGTGTGTTTTAAGGTGTTATTACAACACTGTCTACATTTATAATAATTATTTTGTATGTGCATTGAAACTAGTGAGCTATCACCTTTACATTTCAAACTGTTAGTGAAAATAATCCATCTTTAGGATTGCTTTAATCTCTAGGCTATTCTGCCAGCTGATCATTAAAAACTACACATCTCAAGGCTGGCTCTGTGGTGTCAACAGGTATTGGGGCCCCATATCAGGATTTCTAAACCCTGGCTGTGTTCACGTCAGTACAGATTTCTGGGGCTGCCACAGCACCGACTTCTGTCTTATTCTGTTCCCTCTCTTACAACCTTTTCTCCCCGGCTTTTCTCTTACAATTTCAGATGTGAACTCAGGTCTACAAGATGCAAATGTGGCTACCAACTGCCAGCTGTTAATCAAAAGCTACACATTTCAAGGCTGGCCCCATGATGCCAGGCCAGTAGGTATGTAGCCACATTTGCATCTTTTAGACCTGCGTTCACACCTGAAATTGTAAGAGAAAAGGCTGTAAGAGAGGGAACAGAGTAAGACAGAAGTCAGTGCTGTGGCAGCTACAGGAATCTGTACTGACATGAACATAGCCGGGGTTTAGAAATCCTAATGTGTGGCCCCAATACCTGTTGACACCACAGAGCCAGCCTTGAGATGTGTAGTTTTTAATGATCAGCTGGCAGTATAGCCTAGAAGTTAAAGCAATCCTAAAGATGGATTATTACTACTAACAGTTTGATATGTAAAGGTGATAACTCACTAGTTTCAATGCACATACAAAACAATTATTATAAATGTAGAAAGTGTTATAATAATGCCTTAAAGCACACTTAATTAAACAGATGATTTCCTATTTAACCTACAGTAAATGGAGGGCCAAGTTCCTCGGTGACATCATTTCCTGTCAGGAGCCTGAACTACATGGCTGCCCCCAGCCCTTAATTACAGGCTGATTTACATATGAATAACTCTGGACTGCAAAGATTCACAGATAAACACAATAGCTCACACAAATTAGCTTTTTATGGGCTTTCAGACATTAAGAAATCCTGTTGATGACAGTTCCCCTTTAATGCATGAGCTTTAGGGTCAATGATGGTGCCCTTAGAGATGCGCATTTGTGTAGATACCATGCTTCTGGCGGCTGAATTGGAGCGGACCGAAGATCCAATCATGATACCCAAAAAATGGCTAAAAAGGTAATCAATGCTTATTTTATATGTTGGGGTATTCTGTATAGTGTTTTTACCAAGTCTGTGCCTATAGACAAACAGATCACAGATGACCAAAAATTACGATGCAGTGTTGACAGTGTCCCTTTAAATGCAGAGCATTTAAATGGAAGAGACACTATCTGGTGCCAGAGCAAGGAGCTTGATTTCCCTTACCTGTCCCATGGTAAGCATCCTTGACTACCTGTGGTCCCTCTGTCAGTCCAGCCTGCAAGCAACAACCTTTAAGTTGCACCTGGCAACCATTTCTACATACCCAGCATGGGCTGGTATGCTGACATTGGCTCAGGATAAGGTGTTCGGGTGCTTTTTCAAAGGCCTGGACCACTTGTCCCTTCTGGTGTGCAAACTTCAGTCTCTATGGGACTTAGCCTATGCACAGGTGTGAGATGTCACACCTGTCATGGAAGATTGCCTTCCTGGTGGTCATTATGTCAGCCAGAAGGATTGGGGAACTCCAGGCGCTCTCGGTGGCGTCTTCTTATCTGGTCTTCCACAGGGACAAAGTCGTTGGCCTCAGTCCAAATGTCTCCTGAAGGTAGTAGACTTTCACCTTAACCAGGTGATTAACTTTCAGGTATACTTTACCAACCCGACATCCATACTCTGGACCTGAGGAGGGGCGCTGACTTATTACAAAGAGCACACGACTGGAGTTTGGTGTGTGACTCACCAGCTGTTTGTAACATACTTTGAAGCTGCTTCTGGCAGACCAGCAGCGAAGCAGATGATTGCCTAGTGGCATACATCCTACATCAGCCTCTGCTGTCGGTTGACTGGTAGGGAGTCACCCAAGGGGCTTAGGGCTCATTCCACTAGACATACTGCTGCCTCAGTGGCTGCTTCCAGGGACATCCCACTCAGGTGATCTGCAGGACTGCAACCTGCAATAAAGCACACACCTTCATATCCCTTTACAGCACTGATGTTATAAGCTGTCAGGATGCTGCTTTTGGGTCCTCGGTCCTCCAGTCTGTGTTTGCCAAAGAGGGGTGTGCGTCTTGACCCCCTCTTCCTGGAGGGCTGCTTGGATTCTGCCACAGTGTACGTAGCAAACTGTATCCATGTTGATAGAAATATAGCTTACTCCTCTCTAAGCATAGTTCTGCAAGTGGTATACAGTTCACATCCACACAACCTACCTGATCTCCCCTGGTGAGTGCCACCTGGATCCCTGCTTCCAGCATGCAAAGATCTGACATCAGAGGTGCAGCCAGAGGATATATCACTTAGGTGGTGGGAGGAACTTCACTTGAAGACTTCCAATGACTTATCTGTCTCCAGGAAGACTACCAGAGTATGGTTGTGAACTGTATACCACTGGTAAAACTACAGTTACAAGTGAGTAACCTATATTTTTATGTAAGTTTAATTAAATGCACAAAACAGTTTTCTCCACCCTACCTCATGCTAACAGTCAACCATAGAAGAAGGTAGGGAGCCTGAAAAGGCAAGATCTTCTTTGAGGAAATCTCTCTCCATTGAGTCACATCATGGAACTGTAAGCTGTCACCATCAGGACCACCCATAAATTCTTGCTGGCTAGGGCTGCTTATTTCGACGCGCCTCGTCAGCACCTGTATAATGTGCGTGTCCTCAGCATGCATCAGTTCCCCACTGGAGACAAGCTCAGAGGATCACTGGACCAGCAGGGACTGCACTCTTCCCTTTCTTCCCCTCCTTCCATTACCTTTCTCCCTTCAACCCTTTTCCTCCCCATCTACTCCTCTCTCCCCTTCACTACTACCTCCAATCTAGTCACACTCTCTATCATCCTCTCCCTCCTCCCCGCTCCCTACTCCTCTTTTTTTCTCCTCCTTTCCTAACTCTCTTTCTTGTTTAGCAATGTGCCATTTACATTACTGCATATACTGTATATAGCTGTGCCTTTTGCTTATTTGATTACAGCGCTTTGCTTATACTATGTATTTATTCCCACCCCTGGTCCCCGAGAACACATCTGGAAATGAGCTTTATGTCTCAGTATGTATTTCCTGGTAAATCTCTTTCAATAAACAAAGCAACTACGACCAAACCAGGAACACAGGAGAGGACATGGCAACCCGAGTAGAGATGCTGCTAATGGCATCAGAGGAGAAGCAGGTTGCAAGAGCAGGCAGTATTGCTACCCATCACCTGAATGGGGGGGGGGAGCAGTGGCTAATTGCATGAGATTCTCTCAAAGATCTACTTTTACAGTAGGGTGACTATTCTGTCTTTTTCAAGGATATCTCCCTCCACTGAGCCACATCCTGGAATGATTCCCAAGCTGTACCAAGTGCCGAGCGAGGACAGCAGCACCTAATGATCCTGAATAGAGAGGCCTTACAGAACCCTGTGGCCAGGTCCAGCACGTCTACAAGAGACAACGTCCAGACTGTAGTGTGTAGTGAATGTCGGAACAGCACTCCAAGTGGCAGCAGCACATGCGTCAGCAGTGAACACATTTTGGAAACAAGCCACTGTGGTAGCCACCCCACCGGTGGAATGAGCACGCACAGGACCAGGAAGTTGCTTACTATACTTCTGGTAACAAAATGTAATACAGTTGGCCAGTCATTTGGACAGGTCCTGTTTAGAAATCAGTGAGCCCACCATCCTGGGGGCTAAAGCTATAAACCACTGAGAGGATTTTCTACAGTCCTTTGTATGCTCCAAGTACCAATGCGGTGCCCTGCAGACATCCACCATATGTACAGGACACTCCCCACTATCTGTGGGAGATGAAATATAAACAGGAAGATCAATAATCTGATTTAGTTTGCTTTCAGACACAACTTCAGAAGGAACAAGGATTGGTATGTAAGGTAACCTTATCCTTGTGAAACACAATAAACTAGGGTCTGCAACCAGAGTCTGTAACTCGAAAATGCGTCTAGCAGATGTCATAGCCACTAGGAACAGTGCCTTCCAAGAGAGGAAGCTCAACTCAGAAGTAGTAGCAGACTCAAAGGGAGGTGCAGTCAGGGTCTCTAGGACCAAATTAAAGGCCTACACCATAACCGGATCTCATATGGGCGGTGGGGCAGTAGGAGAATACCGCTTGGGAATCTTTGGGGAAACCTCCATCTGGACCACGATCTTGCCATCTGTGAGGGAATGACAAGCCAACACTGCAGCCCTGTGGACTTTTATAGAGGAATACACACTAGTCCTGAGTCTTTAAGGGACAAGAGGTAGTCCAGCACTTTAGGAACTGGACATGTAAAGGGATCCAGGGCATGCCCAGAGTACACCACATTGTAAAACATTTATATCTTTGTGAGTATGTGTACCTAGTAGTTGGATTTCTAACTGCCAAAAGAACAACATATGTAACCGCTTGAGAAACCCAAGGCAGGAGAGCTCTATGTCCAAAAGAGCTAGGCATGGAAGTGCAGGGATTGCAGGTCCCGGTGCTCTGGAGCACTCTGCTCTGGAGTAAGAGGTCCTGCTTGCAATGGGAGTTGAACAGGAGGTTCTACTGCCAGTTGTTGGAGTAATGGAAATCAAATTTGTCTGGGCCAGTAAGAAGCCACCAGAATCAGGGTGGCAGATTTGGCCCATAGCTTCACCAGAGCCCTCTGTATTAGAGAGAAAGGAGGAAAAGCAGAAACCTCCCTTTCCAAGAGAGGGATAATGCATCTTACCAGAAAATTCCTGGCCCTGGAGCTAGCGAGCAGAAAAGTGTCAGTTTTGCGTTATATGGAGATGCAAACAGGTCTATGTCCAGATGACTCCATTTTTTTAAGAGATCGACCACTATCAAGTTTGAGAGTTCCCATTCATGGCAGAGTGCATGGGATTGACTGAGGCAATCTGCCAGTACATTCAGGGAACCAGGGAGGAACACTGTCAACAGGAATATGTCTCATTCCAGCGCCCAGTGCCAAACTCTCAGCCTCTCTCTTCAGAGATGGTATAAATGAACTGTGTGTTGTCGTTTGATGTAGTACATCACTGATATATTGTCCATATGGATCAGCAGCTGATTCCCCAGAAGGAGAGCAGCAAAGGCCTGGAAGCCACGCAGAGCAGTCCTCATCTCCAGAGTTTTGCTGTGAAGAACCATATCCAGAGGGCTCCCTGGGTTCTGAAGAGGTCCAGAGGAGCACCCCATCTCGAACCTAAAGTATCCGTGGTCATCACCACAAGTGGGGATGGCTGGAGGAATGGGAACCCCATCTTTAGGTTGGAGTAGTCCAACCCCCAGAGCAAGGAGTGGAGAGGAGGAGTCACTTGTATGAGACAGTCCAGCGCGCTGAATGCTGTGTCCATTGTGCTCTGAGAGACCATTGAGGGATCCTCCTGTGGAGACAGGCCAGTGGGACAGTCATGATGGCAGCCACCATCAGGCCAATTAGTCTTAGAAGAGATCCGGCCCAGACATAATCGATGGTGGATATCAGCTGTGCATGGACTACAAGTGCTATCGTACAATCGGAGGGCAGAAATACCCTACCCAACCCTATATCAAAAACAACTTCTGTGTAATGAAGCTTCTAGCAGGGGTAAGGACCAATTTAGACTCGTTGACCAATATACCTAGCTGTTTGAACAGTTGTCAAGTCCAAAACTGTATGTAGATAATGGCTTCCTGAAACATAGCTTTTAACAACCAGTTGTTTGTGTAGGGGAAGACATACAGGCCCTCCCTGTGGAGGGCAGCAGCCACTGCAGCAAATACTTTGGTAAAGACTTACGGTGCAGAACACAAACCAAAGAGCAAGATACTAAATTGGTAGGGTGAGCCCTGGAGCATAAAATGCAGATATTTTCTGAGATTTGTGGATCTTGACATAACAGTATGTGTCTTTCATGTCCAGTGCAACCATTCAGTCCCCTTTCAGTAAGAGGGGAAGGAGAGACTACGGGAGATCTTTCTGATCTTATTATATTCGATGAAAAGGTTCATTCTTCAAAGGTCTAGTATTGGCTTTAGATTGCTGGTTCATTTTGGATGTAGAAAATATGGGCAAAATAGCCTTGGTTTATTTCTGAAACTGGGTCGTGTTCCACAGTCCTCTTGTGGAGAAGGGTTTGAACCTCATCCAGCAGGAGGCAAGATGTCCCAGGAGATATCTGTTGTGCAGCTGGGGTCACCGGAGGAACAGTAAGGAGTTCTAAGTTGTGTCCATGCTGAACAATGTCTAGGACCTACTCAACTCCCTTCACACTTTTGTAGAACGAAGGAGGTGTGGCCTTCCACCAAAACTTCCTGAGGCAGTGAGGCTGGAGGAGAGGGAGGGGAGTCAGAAAGCACCAGGATGGTGGGGGTGTCTGTAATGGTTTGACCTTTTGTAAGTCTGGCATGGGCACCTGGGGGCAGGTTGGCAGCTTGGGAAGTGGTAGGCTAAGGTCTGTGGGAGCCATCTCCTGGGCCTCATGAATAGCCCCAGCCTAGATAGGCATAGGGCCTGTGAAAAGAACATCCAGCCTTGTCCCCGGGGCTTGGGTTTCAAAGTATGCAGGGATTGAATAGTCATTTTAGAGTACTGTATATCCCATAATGCATTTTCAACATCATTGCCAAAGAACTGTTTCCCTCTAAATGGAGAGTTCATTACAGATTGTTGCACATTTGAGGCACAACCAGCCAGCCTTAGCCAGGAGTGGCCATGGAGGCGAATACCAGATGCAGCAGCCCTGGCAGTAGCATCTATGGTATCGTAGGCTGATCTAACCAGATGCTTACCAGCCACCTGGCCATTAGCAGTAGTCTACTGTGCCATGATTTTGTCCTGGCTCTCTGGCAGTTTCTAAGCCTCAGTTGCCATAGTCTTCCAAAGGCAATTCTGGTATTTTGTTATATGTTATGTATGCCTGATAGTTAGCATTTCTTAAGCCCAGGGAAGCAGAGGCAAAAGTTCTCTTCCCCATCACATCAAGCTTCCTCGACACCTTAACAGGAGGAAGAGAACTTGTGTGCTTTGGAGATTTGGCTCTGTGATGAGCAGGCATAATCCTCAGAGTCTGTTTCAGGCTGTGAGGAATAATAAGGCTTTGCAGTGGGGTCTGGATATTGTTTATCAGCTTTCTTGGAAACTGCTGGCAATTGGGTTGACCTGTGCCAGGTAGCCAAAGTGCCTGGATCTTCAAGTGAAGAATGCACAGGAGGAATAATCACCATAGAGAAGGCAGAAACCCCCAAGAACTCATAAAGATTCCTCTTGGAGGTATCCTCCTCCTCTGCTTGAAAACCCAGCCTGAACCTGTTTTTGCAAGGCTTGAAATGAGGCCTCCTCAAGTAGAGACCTTGGTGTGTTTTTCACTCTCTCCTCTGAGCAAGAGGATAGAGTGGTGATTGAGCTCACTATATGTATTGCCTCTTCTTCATCCATGGCCTCTTTCTTTTTCATATATTCTAGATTATATCCCAGTTAATTGTCGACATCTAACATCATCAGCTGAGGGTCAGCAGAATGAGGAGAGAAATTAGAAACTGTCAATGTTGGTCCTGTTGACGAAAGCCATTCGGGGCCTGGCACTGTGGCAGGGACCAAGAACTGGATGGTCAATGGCAAGGTTGACGAAGTCCCAGCTAAGGGTACCAATGGTGCAGATGATGAGAATGGAGTGGCAGCAAATGTTAGAACAACTCAGACATTGTCTGGTATAACAGCTGTATGTCAACAGGCCTCGAAGGGGTCGACAATGGCTGAAACATCGATGGAACAGTGCCAGACGACAGTATTGGCTGCAAATCCCCCAGTGGGGGAGGTGGGCTGGCAGCAGGAGCCACCCATCTGTTTCAGTAGACTTAACTCTTCTTAGAGGCAACTGGGGGATGGTCTAGGGAACTGACCATGTCCTTTTGTCTCTTCTTCTTCTTCTCAGAGTGGCAGTGTTTTTCTGCTGACTTAGAGGAATTGTCCATTTTCTTTAAGTCAGTGATGGACGCTGTCAACTGCAGGGATCAACGGGCTAGTGGTGAACAGGGAACAGAAGTGGTTGATGACTGTAAAGCCACCTCTGCCACAACCTGTTTTCCCATTGCTTTAAGCTTTACATGCACCTCCAAAACTTTTTCACGATGTCTCATGGTTGCTGGTTAAAGCTCTGGCAAATTGGGCAGGCCTTAATGCTGTGGTCTGTACCAAGGCAACGGATACAAATGGAGTGGTCATTTCTGTGAATCTTAACATTGCCACAGCGGCACTAGCAGAACGGTTCCTTTTCTGCATAAAAGTAAATTTGAAAACAAACTTGAAGGTAATAGTGACAGTGGAACTTCCAAAGTTCAATGGTGTTCTTCAACAGTGTTGGACCAACGAGCAGTTTATAGTGGGAAAAAGAACTGAGGCATGCTTGGGATGCCTATGTAATGCAGGGGCTGATGAGGCCTATTGACGTGGGTGGTCCCAGCCAGCAAACTTTTCTGGGTGGTTCTGCCATCAACGGTGTACAGTTCCATGATGTGGCTCAACGGAGGAAAATATCCCTGAAGATCAGTATAATACGATATAGGAGATTAAACAGTACATGTATCAAGCAGTCTGACATAGCATAGATACAGACAATACAAGGCACTTCATAACTAAACACAGTTAGCAGTGGATAAAGTGCATACCAGCTGTTTCAGCTCGGGCAGTGCTGACAGTAAAATTATCAGCCTATGGCAGGTAAACATAGGGACTACCTGCAAGGATTATGTGTAGATACAATTTGAGTTGACCCTAAGGTGAGCTCACAGGGATTTTCTAACTTGAGAGTGGGTGGAGGAGCAGTAGACTGAGAGTGGGAGAGAGTTCCAAAGTTTGGGTGTAGCAATGCAAAAGGCCTGGTACCCCATCAGTGTAGAAGTCTTGGGGATAACGAGAAGAAGTTTGTCATTTGAACGTAGGGGGTAGGACAGATGAGAAAAAATTAGCTGGTACACAGTAGAGATGGGGTGCCTGTCCTAATTGCTTTGTCAGTGATCTAGCCTAGGACAAATAGGCAACTCTTCAAGGGGGGTAGCCAACCCAGGTGGCTGTAGAGCCCCCACTGATGAGTTTCATGATCTACCCTCTGGCAATTCCACTGGTACAATCTTATTGGCCGGACGTCTTTAAGCTAAGCTCCACCCACCACCCAGGCAGTATATTCCCCCAATTCTGCCATGTGACGTCGGATCTTTCTTTCTGCTGGAAGAACAGGTCACCTCTTTTGCAGTTGCCATTTAGGTAATTTGTGCCATAGGCAAATCTTGATAAAGTTGAAGTTTTCAATATTTCTCACTAGTTTCATGGTTCCCTCGACTCTTGTCTCCGGACCAGTGATGAACCACAAGAAATCAAGATTCAAATTTTGCATTAGTTGCTGGCAGAAGATGTCCTTCACCAATCCACACAACATGTGTGTGTACTGCCTAGGCAGGCAACACAACATGGATGGGTGCAGCCTTTGCAGATCCATGCTTCCTGAGTCCCTTGAGGACAGGAAGCTTTGTCTCTCATTGGGTTGGCCTTCAGAGCATGATCCAAAGGATCGCCCTAAGGGCCAGAAGAAAGCCTTGGCTGTGGCTGCTTTAGCTGAATAGCTTGAGGCTCTTGATGAAGAAGCAGCAACTGCTATGGTGTGCTCCTCCTCAGTCTTGGCACTGTTCCCTGGGGCCAGCATCAGAGGATCTTTCATGGGGGAATTCCGTGAGATGCGTTTGGCCCACCAGACCTTGGGAGAGAGCACCCCTAGTTGTGTGAAAAGCAAGCGCTGTTTGGCACCATTCATAGGACTGGAAACGATCGAGGTCCTTCCAGTCCCTTGACTCTTCTGACTGCTCGACAGCTGTCATACCACTCAGCTAGGGGGTGGGTCAGGCAGGTCAAGGGGCCTTCGATTCCACCATTGGGCCAGTCAACTTTGACTGATCGAGCAGGCCGCTGAGATATTTCTCAACCCTGTCGACCAGTTGTTGGACAAGTTTGAGGACTCAGTCTTGCAGATCCCAGTGTTCCTGGTTCTCATCCAGGAGGATGTGGCCTGGTCGGTGTCATTGTCCAGTCCACCATGGGATCAGGCTCCACCCAGGGTTGGGTTTTCAGCACCTGTATTGCTTAACATGGGCAGGTATGTGGTATACAGCAACCTGCTGGAAGATTCCTCTTGCCATCGACTGGCCAGTTGACGATTGAGGTCAAGGTTGCAGTCAAGGTGCTGCCAACCTCGATCTCGCTTGACCAAGAGGCATTGCCATCAATGTTCCTTGACCCCCTCTTCCTCAGGTGTGGAGAGTCAGAACTCATCTGGCAACAGTGGGCCATTTCTGGGCAGGGTAGGGCTCTACTCCCCAGGACCGTTGGTTTCTTGACTGCTACCAGTAACACCACTGCCACTCCACACCACACAGCTGCAGTCCACAGCTGCTTCTCTACCCAGTCAGGTGGAACTGCCACCACCACAGCCAAAGGACGCCACTTCTGCCACTGACTTGCCAGGCTGGTTGTTGGTGAGGATAACTGTGGGTGAGGATTCCAGGGAGGTCCATGGCGAGAAGTGGCTGAGGGCCATTTTTGAGGAGTCATCGGACGACTCGGATCAGGAGTCCATGGTCTCCTCAGAGACTCCGCTCTTGGACTGTAGCTCAGTTCAGGAGCTTTCTGATTAAAATGGCCTTGTTTTTTTCGGTGCTTCTCTGGCTTATTTCAGAATCCATGTCGGTCCCACTTGAGCCATTCCAGAAGAGGGCTAAGTACTCTCTCATGGACAGTCTAGACTGGGTTGAATCCTGGGATGTGTAGCTGAGTCCATTTTGGTACCTGCTCAGCATTCTTGGCCTAGATAGTCTGTAAGCATGCGGTCCCCACTGGCTCCCTTTTGGGGGTTTTGAACCATCCTTATGCGGAAGGCCTGGTCACTAATGCGGTGTTCTATAAATCTGGGCACCAGGGGGATGTGGACAAGCCTCCAGACTAAGGAGACTTGTAAGACTGACCAAACCACTAAAAAGATGATGAAGAAGAAGAATCACATTTATATAGCACTTTTCATACACAGTGTATCCCAAAGCACTTTACAAGCAATGCTAGACTGGTAGTGAAGTGACTGAATGTGTAGTGGTGGCCATATCGCACATCAGTACCAACACACAGCCTGAACAATTGCATGAACCAGTTTATGGGAAGGGGAATGTTGACCAGGACTCCAGGAATGTCCCCTACTGTTTTGTGAAGAGTGCTCTGGGTTCTTATACTTCCACCTGGACACCACCAGAATGGGTAGAAGGGACCTCTGTTTAACATCTCATCCGAAGGACGGCACACCCCAGCAGTATAGCACCCCCTAATACTGCACTCGGATGCCAGTGTTTTAGGTATGACTCCAATCCTGGTGGGACAAGAATCCATGACATTCTGGTCCAGAGGTGGATGTGCTACCAACTGAGCCACACTGACATCCTATAGATGTATGCTTCGGCTTCTCTAGGTCTCCAGCAGGCTAGCTATGGCCATGATAGTTTTCTGTTTTTATTGGGCTCACCACAACCCAACCCAAATAGATCAACTTAGGGTAGCTGGTTCATTCCACTGGGGTGTTATACAGATGAGACACACTGATGAGTCCTGGTCGGTCGAAACACGTGTCTGTGTCGTCTGTTGGCAACCTTTGCATACTGTGTGAGAGGCCTTTTGGCACCATGCAGTTCTGCTTAAAGTTGAACCAGCATATTATTTTGTGGTAATTTGCATATACAGCCCATGATGCTTTGCGTTATGGGGGTGTGTGTAATTTTGTATTTCTTTGAAACTTGGCTTCCTGGTCAATGCCCTTTGAGGTAACTCTTGCCTCAGTGCTTGCACACTAAGGTTCTTTGTCTTTTAACTTGTTTTTGTTTTTATTTGGGCTCACCACAACCCAACCCAGATAGACCAACTTAGCGTAGCTGGTTCATTCCGCTGGGGTGTCATAGAGGTACACTGATGAGTCCTGGTAGGGTAAAACATGTGTCTGTGTCTTCTGTGCATGCTGTGTGAGAGGCCTTTCGGCACCATGCAGTTCTGCTTAAAGTTGAACCAGCGTAATATTTTGTGGTGATTTGCATATACAGCCCATGCTGCTTTGCGCTATGGGGTATGTGTGATTTTTGTATTTCTTTGAAACTTGGCTTCCTGGCCAATGCTCTTTGGGGTAGCCCTTGCCTCAGTGCTTGTGCACTAAGGTTCTTTGTCTTATGGCCATGATGATGGCTAACTTTGGTCACTCCCTGATGGGTGTTTTTGATGTTGTCCTCCCTCACCTCCCTGTTGAACAGCAGTTGGCAAAGAAGCTCATCAGAGACCAGAGTCAGTTGCTGTCTAAACACCAGTTCCAGACGGCCTTGGACATGGGCAATTCTTGCACCTGTGCTGTAGCAGCAGCTTTCTCAGTGCATTGCAGGGCCTGGCTGCATTTGTCCACCTTCACAGTGGACACCCAGCATAAAATGGCTGATGTCCTTTTTCTGGGCACCAACCTTTTCGGACCTGGGTAGAGGAGCATCTTACCCAGGTCAAGAAGTCCATGGCCACTCTTGATTCTGCGACTTTGTCCCAGAAGGACCAGAAAAGGAAGCTCAAGAAACAGGCTTTCCAATACTGCCCTTTCAGTCACAGCCTTCTCAGTAGCAGCAGTTCCTGGCCTGGCACCCCAAGCAGAAGTCCAGGGGCCAAGATCCAAAAAAAGGGGGGGCAGGGGTAGTGGTGCCCCTCCAGCAGCAGCCACTGGTGCCCCCACAAAATCTGCCTAATGATGGGTTGGGGGGGCGTCATCCCTACACCTGTCCTGTCCCTGACTGCTGTCCCCGTTCAAGGCCACTTTTTTCCACATTGGTCCACTATCACAACAGACAGTTGGGTGTTGGACATAGTGGACAGTAGACTGTCTCTGGATTTCTAGGCTCTCCTGCCTTACCACCCCCAAGAGCCTCGAGAGTCTGGGATGTCAGGGCACGCTGTCTGTCCTAGGGGTGGACATCGCTCAGCTCCTTGCAAAAGGAGCGATAGCCTGTGTCCCGGGTGCCCTGGCTAGTCAGGGTTACATGTCCAGGTACTTCCTGGTCCTGATACAGATGGGGGGCTGGCACCCTATACTGGATTTGCACGATCTCAACCAGTTTATGTGGAAATGCAAGATCTTCTATGAGGAGATCTCTTTCATCAGGCCACCCTTATAAAACTTATAGCCATCAGGCACTAGGACCACATGTAAACTTTTGCAAAAAGTCCACCGGGGCCACCCACGGTGATGACAGACATTGGCTACTACATAAACATGGATGGCCCCTTCCCTCCTCAGTTCTTTTCCTGCCGTTGACCATACGCATGGAAACACTGCTGCTATAGCCACCACTTTCTTTATTTTCTCACCATAATTAAGTAATCACTTTTATAAGTGATTTTTGACGGCATGTATGTCTTCAAAGGAACCGTTGAAAGTGTTCCATTATTGTGAGTGCAGTGAAAAGATTTACACTGGAGATTCGCACAACATCTGCGTATGTTGCCTCAGCCCAGACCACAGTGTGCAGGCTGGCCCCATTTGCAAGAGGTTCAATGCAGTCACCCAGCAACATTGAAAAGGCACTTTGGAGAAGCAACTTTTAAAACAGCAGGTAGCCTGAATGGGGAAGAAGGGCCGGCAAAAGAGTTCTGCTGTGTCACCGGCTCACTCCTCTTGGTCCAGGTCATCAAAAATTGGGAGAAATTATCTGGGAGCCACAAGTATAAGCACTGGGAGAAGGAGAAAACCTCCCCAGTGTGCTCCAGGTCACCCCTTCACACAGGTACACCATCCTTATATTGAACCACACTGTATGGTGATCACTGGTCCCCAAGTGGCCTCCCACTTTGATGTCTGCAACACTGTCCTTGTTAGTGAGTACCAGGTCCAGTATTGCCCCATCGCAAGTGGGTTCACTGACTAGTTGCCTGAGGAATGCCCCCTGTAGAGAGTCCAGGATGACCCTGTTTCTAGCTGAAGCTGCTGCTGGGAGGCTTCAGTCTACATCTGGCAGGTTGAAGTCCCCCAGACTATTCACCTATGTCTATACCACACATGATTGAAGCCCCCTACTATTTTTACCCCCACCTCTTCCGCTGGCAGTGTATTCCAGATGTCCACCACTTTTTCAGTGAAGTAGTACTTTCTTACATCCCTCCTAAACCCCCTTCCCCAGCTTCACTGCATGCCCTCTGATTCTGGTGCTCTTCTTTTTTTTATCATTGAATATTTTTTATTTGTTTTATAATTTACAACCAAGATAAACAAAGTAAAAAAAAAAAAAAAGCCATACCAGCCATAGGGGAAAACAGTAAGAATATACATTATTAAAGAAAAAATTTACATCAAGTAGCTGCTTCCCTATATGTTGGAAATCACTATGTATTGTAAACTGATGGAGCCGATTCTCACCATTATTTATTCTAGGATAATGTAATAGGTAAATAATCCTCAATTAATTAAATAATTAACCACTATGTATATGTTGTACTTATTTTTAGCTTTTAAACTTTGGCTCACCAACACCTTTAATTTAAATCAAATTAGATCATCATAGGCCCTCATTTGAAAGTGACTCCCCTCCTGCACCCTGGTCAACCCGTGAGGTACCTGTAGGTCTCTGTCATGTCCCCTCTTGCTCTCCTGTCTTCCAGGGTGCATGGCGAGATCCCTCAGCCTCTCCTTGTAGGGCTTTTGGTGCAACCCCTCCACCATTGCAGTTGCCCTGCTCTGGACTGCCTCCACCCGATGTCCTTTCTGAGGTGCAGCCTCCAGAACCAGACACAAAATTGCAGGTGGGCTCTCACCAGGGAGCAACATAGTGGCAATACTACCTCCCTCCTCCAGCTGCAGGTACCTCTCCCTGTGCATCCCAGCATCCCACTGGCCCTACCCACTGCTTTGTCACACTGTCCTGCCTCTTAAGGTCATCAGATGTAACCCCAAGGTCCTGTTCCTGCTTAGTGACTGACAATAGGCCCCCCCCCCCCCAAATCCTATACTCGGTTCTTGGCTTGCTATGCCTTAGGTGCTGGAGTTTGCACCTTTTAGCACTGAAGACCAAATGCCATGCTCTTGACAATTCCTTGAGTTTCCCAAGATCCTTATGCATTTCTGCCCCCCACTTCCTTTTTGTCTGCCGTATTACAGATTTTGGTATAATTTGCAAAAAGGCATACCTTCCCTTCCAGTTTATCTTCAATGTCACTAATGAAAGCACTGAAGAGGACTGGTCCCAGTACTGTGCCCTGCAACACCCCACTGGTCACTCTCCCATCATTACAGTGAGTACCGTTAACCACTACCCTCTGTTGCCTATCCATTAACCAGTTCTTTACACAGTTCACTACTTGGGACTCCTAGGCTGATCAGTTTCTTAATTAGTCTCCTGTGTGGCACAGTGTCGAAAGCCTTGCTAAAGTCTAGATAGGCCACATCCACTGCCCCCTGATCTACTTCCCTGGTGATCCACTCAAAGAAATCAGTTGGGTTCATCAGACATGATTTCCCCAGTGAATCCATGCTACCCCATTGTGCTGTCCACTCAAAATTGTACTGTGTCTTTGCATGCTGGTGCCTCTGTACTTTGACTTCCTCTCACTGCTTTAGTTGTGTATCTGTTTCTCTGTTTTATAGCTTATTTGCTTCCCCCCTTTATATTGTAGTATTTTTGTTTTACTGTACTATTCAATCTCAAAGTCCCTTAGACATGTTTCTTTATCACTGCAGATCACTGGTTAGGCCGCACCTCAAGTACTGTGTACAGTTCTGGAGGCCGCACCTCCGTAAAGACATAGAGAGGGTGGAGGCAGTACAAAGGAGGGCAACCAAAATGGTGCATGGCCTGCATCAAAAGCTCAAGGAACTTAACATGTGTTCCATGGAGAAAAGGAGGGATATGATAGAGACATTCAAATACCTCACAGACAAAAACAAGGTATGGCAGGGAAGCATTTTCCGCAGAAAAAGATACTCAGCGACAAGGGGGTTATGCTATGAAGTTAGAAAGGGGGAGGCTTAGAGGAAATGTGAGGAAGTAGCCTTCTTGGAAGTGCTACCAGTACCCAGGGCAAGTAGGGCAAGAAAGGATGGGATAGTGGAGTTCAGCTCTTGGTTAGCTGAGTGGTGTCGAACCAAGGGGTATGGATTGGTGGGAGACTGGGGGAACACTTGGGCCAGCACCGACCTGTATGCAAAGGACAGACTGCATCTGAGTAGGGCAGGTCAAGAAGTCCTAAAGCAGAAGCTGGAAGGGTACATAGCATCCAGAGTGACTTTAAACTTGGAAGGGAGGGGGGAAGCGAGCAGGCAGACTGTGTGCTGAGTCACCGGATAAGGATGCCGAACAAGCTGTCCCCCCACGACACCAGGGATTGATCTGGGGGTAGGCCCTGGGGAAGGGTCAGGATGAGGTAGTACAGGTTAGGGTAGGGGCGGGAACTGAGTGGAGGGTGATCTCCTTGAATGCCAGGAGCCTGGGGAGTAAAACAGCTGAGTTACAGGCTCTCTTGGTAGATGGGATGGCGGACATTGCAGCCATCATGGAGTCCTGGGCCACCCAACATCAGGACTGGAAACTGGCAATCCCAGGGTACAGAATATATAGGAAGGACAGAGGGGAGGGGAGAGGGGGAGGAGTGTCAATTTATGTGAAGGATGGCATTAGATGTACAAGGGAGGATGCGGAGGAGGGTAGGACAGAGGCACTATGGATGCAGTTCCTGGACTTAAAAGGGAGGACTCTGAGGTTGGGGTGGTGTACAGACCACCTGCATAGACTGAAGAACTGGACAGGGAATTAGTTGAGCAGATTTAGCAGGTAAGCAGGAAAGGAAATGTGGTGATCGTGGGGGACTTCCATCTACCAGGTGTGGATTGGGGAACCCCAGTTACCGCGAGTGCCAGGGAGCAACTGCTCATGGATGCAATCCAGGATGGGCTTCTGGTGCAGATGGTCACAGAGCCAACCCAGCTGGGGAACACTCTGGATCTCGTACTTACTAATGGGAGGCTGTGAGGGAAATAGGCGTGGAGGCACCACTAACTGGGAATGACCACCAATCAGTGTGGTTCACACTACGTTTGAGCAAGGAGGCCATAAGCACAGGCACGAGGATGGTTGACTTTAGGCAGGCGGACTTCGGGAAGATGCAGGAAATTCTAAAAGGGCACCAGGGGAAGACTAGACTGGAAATGGATGCACAACAGAAATAGGATAGCATCAAGCTTGGGCTGAGGGAAGCTACTGAATCGTGCACCAGGACTCTGTGCAAAAAGAGACGGGCTACGAGGCCATGCTGGCTGAACAGGGCAGTGTTGGAGGAGGTAAGGGCAAAGAAGGCCGCTTTTAGGAGATTTAAGAAGTCTGGCAAGGAGGAGGAGGAGCTGTATGCAAGGAAGTCAAAGGAGATAACCAGGCTTGTCAGGGTGGCCAAGGCCTCTAGGGAACTGAGGCTAACTCAAGGCATCAGAGAAGGGGAGAAGGACTTCTTCAGATACACAAGGGAGAACGGGAACTGCAGAGATAAGATAGTGAGGATTAAGAAGGATGGAAGGTGGGTGGAGAAGAGGACAGAACAGGCAGAAGCTCTAAATGAGTACTTCTGCTCTGTTTTCACAAAGGAGGACGGACCACTACTATCTCCATGGACGGGGAAGGTGGGCAAGGGGGGGGAGAAGTAACTGATGGGATGATTATGGCGAGTAGGGTACTGGAGGGGCTGAAGGCACTAAGGGTGGCTAAGGCACCAAGTCCTGATGGTATTCACCCCAGGGTGTTGAAGGAGATGGCAGATGTTTTGGCTGGGCCACTGGCGGACCTTTTCAATACCTCCCTAGACACAGGATGTGTTCCACAGGATTGGAAGGAGGCTCATGTGGTGCCCATCCACAAGAGTGGCCCAAAGGACGAACTCTGCAACTACAGACCTGTAAGCCTCACTTCCATTGTTGGTAAACCCATCTAAGCAATTCTGAAGGAGCGACTGGTGACCTTTGTGGAGGAAAATGGACTCCACGATGATCAGCAGCATGGGTTAATCGCGGGAGGATCATGCCAGACCAACCTAATAGAGTACTACGACTGGGTAATGAGGGAGCTGAATCAGGGTCATGCAGTGGATGTCCTGTATTTGGACTTCAGGAAGGCCTTTGATTCTGTGCCTCAGTCACAGAAGGCTAGGGGGAAAATTGAAATATGTGGGGGTAGAGCCAAAGATGGGAAAATGGATCGGGAACTGGCTGGAGGGGAGGTCTCTTCCCCCAGGGAAGTGACGAGTGGGGTACCACAGGGCTCTCTGCTGTGCCTGGTGCTGTTCGAGTTGTTCATATCTGATATCTCGCACTGAGTTAAGAGCAGGATCAGTCTGTTCATGGATGATACCAAGATGGGAGCATTGGTGGATGACAGAGAAGGGTGGCAGGGGCTACAGGAAGATCTGACCAAACTGGAGGAGTGGTTGGTGAAGTGGCAGTTGGGATTCAATGCAAAGAAGTGCAACGTTATGCACTTTGGAGTGAAGAACCCCGGGAGGGACTATTGGTTGGGGTGAGTTTGGTTAGGAGTCACTGATGAAGAGAAGGACCTAGGGGTGCTTGTAACGGGGAACATGAGCAACTCAGCTCAGTGCACGAAGGCAGCAGCCAAGGCTAACAGGATGCTGGGGTGCATAGCATGGGGTATCTCATCTAGGTATAGGGATGTGCTCATGCCACTGTACAGGTCATTAGTTAGGCCACACTTGGAGTGTTGCATACAGTACTGGCACCCTTATCTTAGGAAGGATATCAGGCTCAGGGTGCAGTGCAGGGCAGTGAAAATTATCCAAGGGCTGGAGGGCAGGATCTACAAGGACAGATTGAATGAATTAGGCTTGTACACACTGGAGGAGAGGAGAGATTGGGGGGGAAGGATATGATTGAAACCTTCAAGTACTTGAAGAGGATGAACAAGATGGGCACAGAAGGGTTGATTAGGCTGGGGGAGGGGATGAGATGGCATGGGCTAAGGTTGGGGTGATAGGTTTAGGAGAGAGATGAGGAAGCATTATTTCACAGAGAGTGGTGGGGAAAGTGGAACACACTGCCAGAAGAGGTGGTTTCCTGCAAGACAGTCTGCAGCTTTAAAAGGGCATGGGATAGGGTGCATGGGGGAAGGGGTCAAGGGGGGTGAGGAAGTGGGGCACCTGCAGTTTAGGGGTGTTAACTGCACAGTCGAGCAGACTTGATAGACCACTTGGCCTGTTTCTACTGGAAGATTTCTATGTTCATGGAGAGAGTGGTGGACGCATGGAACAGCTTACCAGCGGAAGTGGTGGGAGTGGAAATGGTGACAGGGTTCAAGAATGCATGGGATAGACACAAAGGTATCTTAGCAGTGGGGGTGGGAGATGCCGAAGACCGAGCAGAATCTGCGGCAACCATACAGTTAGGGAAAATTGGGCAGATAAGGTGGGCCATCAGGTCCTTATCTGTTGACAGATTCTATGTTTCTAAGTTACTATTTCTTTAGTTGTAACGTTTTTTTTTTTTTAGTTTCTGCTCTGCTCCCCAGTGCTGCTCTTGCCACTTATTTCCATTCTTTCTTCCCATTCCACTCTTCTGTGCTTCCAATTGCATTTTCTTTACTTTTTTTAATCCTCCATGCATTCATTTACATCACCAAGTGGCTGCAAAACTAGCTGGATTTGTCTAATTCGTATATTCCACAAGAGGGCTTCAAAGTTGCAGGCAGCCAGAGCTTCATGTTTTTATGTTGGCACGCTTGCACAGCCAACATCTTGGGACAGTGCAGCTTTGGAGGCGCGGTCGCTGTTGGGCAAATGCAGGGCACGCATCAGTAGGTGCGTCCCTCATTCCCCAATCAGCCTGCATGCCGGCGCCACACCATGCATACATAATGTGGCGAGCACATCTAAGGAAAGGTCTGCTGCAATCCGAGCAAAGCTCGTCAGACACAGCGGGTCTTTTCTTGCTGTGCTCGCCACCATTATGCACAAGGCGGTACACCGGCCTCCGAACTGCTGACTTCGGGGGTGCCCAGTCCCCCTGTCAGTTACCCCTGCCCTGCCTGCTGTACTGTCGACGGGGGAGCCCACTCCCCATTGGCATAAATAACCCCCCCATTTATTATATGCTGAGGGGTGGCCAATCCCCTCTGCTCTAACCCCTTTACTTGTGTGCTGTGGAGTCCACTCCCTGTCGGCGCAAAACCCCTCCCCATTGTGAAATACCGAGGGGTGCCCAATCCCCTCGACTCAGGCGCCCCCTTTCTTTGTGTGTTGACGGGGGTGCCCAATCCCCTGTCGGCTGCAGACCCCCAAAAAAACCTCAGTTAGGTGGCACACTGGGAGCCCACCCCATCGTGCCAATCCCTCTGAAACACAAAAAAACTGTCCCGCAAATTTTTTTTTTTGACCTGTAAACAGAAAACGGTCCCTCATAGTCTCCCTACCCACCACCCGCACCCACCCACTGTGCACCCTGCCTCCCCACACCCTTCCTCACCCCATACTTACCTCCGGAGCTCAGCATGATGATCTTCGGTGGACCGGGAACACGTCTGCACTCTTCAAAGCTGACCGCGAACTGAGGAAATGCCAGTACGCTGTATAATGGGATAGATAGGGTTTTTTCAACTTTGGTGCATATCTCGGGCATTTTTTTGGTCTTTTTGCACCAAATTTTAAACATGGGGTTTTTGGGACCCCTCCTCATGAATTCTGTCACTATTGTGACATTATTCAATCCCAAAAGGTGATTTCGCAGTCACTGCGTGGAATCACCTTTTGGGACCGATTAATGCAAGGACAATGGCAGTGTTCATGAAGTGGGCTCTCAGAAAGCCAATGTTGCAAATTTGGTGGAAAAACTCAAAAAAATGGCTGTTTTATGAGCGTGCATTGCACAGTTGCTACGCACGCTCGTAACTTCACGAATTCACAATATTTTCACACCAGATTTTCAACATTGTAATTTTTCTACATCTTCTTGTGAACAGTACAGGTGTCATTTTTCACATCCTGGCCGAAATGTGTTTCTGCACTTCCAGCACACAATAGCGCAGTCGCTGTGGGAAATCAGTGTTTGAGGCAGATTACGAAAATGACAGTGACACTGTTCATGAGCAGAGATCCTAAAATGCCTATGTTGAAAATTTGGTGATGATACTCCATAAAATGACTGTTACAAGTGTGCGTTGCGCAGTTGCTACGCGTGCTCGTAACTTCGCAAATTCGTAATATTTTCAAGCCAGATTTTCAACATTGTCATTTTTCTTTACCTCCTTGTGAACAGTACAGCTGTCATTAGTCATATCTTGGCCAAAATGTGATTCTGCACTTCCGGCGCGCAATACCACGGTCGCTGTGGGAAACCAGCATTGGGGGCAGATTACAAAAATGCAAGTCACACTGTTCAAGAGCAGAGGTCCTAAAATGCCTATGTTGAAAATTTGGTGACAATACTCCATAAAATGACTGTGTTACGAGCGTGCATTGCGCAGTTTGCACGCACGCTTGTAAGTTCACAAACTTATAATATTTTCACTCCAGATTTTCAACAGTGCCATTGTTCTGCACCTCCTAATGAACAGTACAGCTGTCTTTTTTCACATCCTGACCAAAATCTGTTTTCGCAGTTCCGGGGCAGAATAGCGCGGTCGCTGTGGAAAGTCCATGTTTGAGACACATTATGAAAATGACAGTGATATTGTTCATTAGCAAATGTCCTAAAATGCCTATGTTGAAAATTTGGGGACTGAAGTCAATAAAATGAGTGTGTTGCGCAGTTTGCATGCACGCTCGTAACTTTGTGAATTTGTAATAGTTTCACTCCAGCTGTTCACCACTGACATTTTTCCATACCTCCTTATGCACAGTGCAGCTGGCTGAAATGTGTTTTCGCACATCTGGCGCAGAACTGCACGGTTGCTGTGCGAAATCAGTTTTCGGGACAGTTCCAGGAAATGACGGTGACACTATTTATGAGCAGAGGTCCTAAAATGTCCTCTGTTGAAAATTTGGTGCCGAAAGTCCCTAAAATGACTGTGTTGCAAGCGTGCATTGCGCAGTTTCCATGCACTCTTGTAACTTCGTCAATCTGCAATATTTTCATGCCACATTTTCACCACTGGCATTTGTACACACCTCCTTATCAACAGTCCAGCTGACATTTTTCACAGCCTGCCCAAAATATCTGTCCACAGCTGTGGCACACAATGGCATGCTCACTGTGCAACATCACCTTTTGGGACACATTAACAAAATCACAACGCTATGCATCTCTAGCTCCGCCACTCCCACTGGCAATGCCAGCGCGACAACATTCGGCATTGACAAATGCTTGTTTTGCTTATTCACAGCAGAAAACTGAATCTCACTGAAATGCAAGCAAGCTAAGAATTGATATAATGCTCATGAAAACGTAACTACTAACACAGCCTTACATTTACAATAAAAATTACAATTTAAATATTGTGTTAGTAGTACAACCAGAAGGCTCTATTCTGAAATTGGAAAATCCTTGGCCTTCGTGCTGATTTTCTGTACTTAACTTTAAAATTCAGATTTGGGTGGGGAGGCACTAACAACAATAACAAGCATTTGTCAATGCCGAATGTTTGCTTGCTGGCATTGGTAGTGTAGGAGTTACAGAGCTGCATAACAGGAATGGCACTGAAGTATTGAACTGAAGCCAACCCCACCACCACCCTGCAGATACTGATAGGCATTGGGGTTATCAGGCATAACGGCCACACCATTTCACCACACCCTACCTTGCAGACACCGACAAGTGTCACGGTGTGCCTTGGGGTCTTTGGCCCTTATGTTCACCCCATTCCATCAGGAAATATGGTGAGATGGGTGCTGTATAGGAGAATGGGTGAACTTTGGGGCCGAAGAGTCCAAGGCACACCTCGATGCCTCTCACTGGCTGCAGGGTGTGGGTGGGGGTGGAATGGTATGAGCATTACAGGTGACAATCACAAGTCACACCCCTGATGCCTGTCAGTCTCTACAGGGTTGGGCGTTATGGTCGGAAACCCTAATGCCTCAGGCGTTCGTTGGTATTTTCACTCCAAATTTTCAACATGTTTTTTTTGTGACCCCCACCTCATGAACAGTGGCAATATCAGTTTGTTAGCCGAAAGCTGATTTTGCACAGCGACTATGCCATTTGGCACCACAGGTGCGAAAACACATTTCAAACAGGATGGGAAAAATGACAGCTGTACTGTTCATGGGGAGGTGTAAAAAATGGTAATGTTGAAAATCTGTAGTGAAAATATTAAAAAAAAATGAAGTCATGAGTGTGCGTAGAAACTGTGTAACACACACCCGTAATGTAATTAGTTTTGGGATTTTTTACAGCAGATTGTCAACACAGGCATGTTGGGACCTCCGCTCATGAACAGTGTCACTGTGATTTTCTGAATCTGTCCCGAACAGTGATTTTCCACAGCGACCATGCATTTCTGTGCTGGAAGTGCAAAAACACATTTCGGCCACGGTGTGAAACATGACAGCTGTACTGTTCATAAGGAAGTGTGGAAAAATGCCAGTGGTGAAAATTTGGACTGAAAATATTACAAATTCATGAACTTACGAGGGTGTGTGGAAACTGCGCAATGCTCGCTCATAACACAGTGATTTTATGGACTATTGTCACCAAATTTTTTAACATAGCCATTTTAAGACCTCTGCTCATGAACCAGTGTAACTGTGATTTTCTTATCTGTCGTGAACATTGATTTAGCACACCGACCTAAGCCGTGCCTTCTACATCTGTGACAGCACATTTTGGATGAGATGTGAAAATGACAGCTGTACTTCTCATAAGGAGGTGGTAAAATGGCAATGCTGAGAATCTGAAGTGAAATATGAAAATTACATTGAACTACACGGCGTGTGTAGGAACTACAGCTTAGCAACTTGTAAATTAGTCATTTCAGAATGTATTCAGAATTTTTCAACATAGGGCTTTTGGGGCCTACCTCATGAACTTGGAGACTGGAAAGGGCACCACAATCCGCACAGGGGTTGTGTACAGACCCCCATGTCAGGGGGAAGGAATGGACAAGGATATGATAGAAGGCATTCTTAGAATGGCAGAGAAAGGGGAGATACTATTGATGGGAGACCTGAATATGCCAGATATTAACTGGAGCACATTTGCTGCAGCCACATCCAAGAGCAGGGCCATTCTTGATTCCCTACAGGTGGCAGGCCTCAGACAGCTAGTTTTGGAACCCACTCGTGAGGGAGCAATCTTAGACCGCGTACTCTCAAACGGGGGCAGTGAGAGGATCTCAGTTCTAGAAGTGGGTTGCCATCTGGGAACAAGTGACCGTCAAACAGTGTGGTTCACTTTAAGCTCAGCTACAGAGTCAAGCCATACAAAGTGAGGTACTGGACTTCAGGAGGGCTGACTTTGGCAAGATGGGAGAGTGCCTCAGAAAGCACTAGCAAACAGGCTAGAAGGAGGGTGGAGCAACAATGGGGAATCATCAAACTGCCATCACAGAGGCAACAAGCCTTTGTGTGAAGCAAATAAACAAATCAAAATGAAAGAAAAAGTGACTATGGTTCTCAAAAGAGGTGGCTGTGAAAGTCAGGAAGAAAAATATAGCATTCCGGAAGTATAAGGAAACGCAGAAGAAGCAGGACAGAGAGCTGTACCAGTTAAGGCAGAAGGAAGCAGGAAGGGAAGTCAGAATAGCAAAGGCCCAAACTGAGGAAAAAATAGCCAACTCGGTTAAGAAGGGGGATAAAACCTTTTATAGGTACATCAACGAGCATAGAAAGACAAAGGGAGGGATAGTGAGGCTGAATAGAATGAACGGTGGGTGGGCAGAGGGGGACAGTGAAAAAGCAGGGATACTGAACGAATATTTCTGCTCAGTATTCACAAAAGAGGAGGGGGAAGTGCCTAATTCAATTAACAGAAGCACTCTTGATAGGGGTGTCGATCCCAGTCCTTTCACAGAAGAAAGGGTTCTGCAAGGACTCCTAAAACTGAAGATGGACAGAGCAATGGGACCTGATGGAATTCACCCCAGAATTCTAAAAGAATTAAGGGGGGAACTAGTGAAACCACTGGCTACTCTTTTTAATAAATCATGGGAGGATGGTGTGGTACCCGAGGACTGGAGGAAGGTGGATGTGATTCCCTTCACAAAAGTGGGACCAAGACAGGCAGGAAACTACAGACCTGTCAGTCTGACCTCTGTGGTAGGGAAAGTGATGGAGTCACTTCTGAAGGAAAGAATAGTTGAGTACCTAGAGGCCAGTGGGGCACAGGACCCAAGGCAGCATGGGTTCTGACAGCGGAAGGTCATGTCAGGCGAATCTAATAGAGTTCTTGACTGGGTAACCAAAGTAGAAGACCAGGAGGGCTGTGGACATGGCCTACCTAGACTTGTAAGGCATTTGACACTGTCCCACACAAAGATTAATAGTCAAATTAACCACCTAGGGGTGGGTCCCAGGGTGGTAGCCTAAATAAAACATTGGCTGGACAACAGGACACAGAAGGTAATTGTAAATGGAGTCCACTCTGAAGAAAGAGGGGTTACTAGCGGGGTACCGCAGGGTTCAGTATTGGGTCCAGTCCTTTTTAATGTCTTCATAAGTGACATTGCAGAGGGACTGTAAGGAAAAGTATGCCTCTTTGCAGATGACACAAAGATCTGCAACAGGGTTGATACACAAGGAGGCATGGAAAGGATGAGAAGGGACTTGGCAAGGTTGGAGGAATGGTCAGAAGTACGACAGCTAGGATTCAGTGCAAAGAAGTGCAAAATAATGCACCTGGGAAACAAGAACCCAGGGGAAGAATACACAATGGGGGGGACAGGTAGTAACAACAACAAAAAAGGAAAGAAACCTGGGGGTAATCATATCAGATGACCTTAAGGTTAGCAAGCAATGTGAGAAGGCAGTAGGGAGGGCTGGGGGTATACTGGGATGCATAGGGAGAGACATCATCAGCAGAAAACAGGAAGTTGTTATTCCTCTGTACAGACAGTTGGTGAGACCCCCATCTGGAGTACTGTGTCCAGTTCTGGAGACCCCATCTCCGCAAGGACATAGACAGGATAGAGGCAGTCCAGAGGAGGGCAACTAAAATGGTGCAGGGTCTGCAAGAGAAGTCATATGAGGAGAGACTAAAGGAGCTTAATATGTATACCCTTGAGGAAAGGAGGGAGAGGGGACATGATAAAACTTTTAAGTACCTCAGTGGAATCAACAAAGTCCAAGAGGGTAGCATCTTTCAGAAAAAGGACGTGCAAGAACAAGGGGACACAATTTAAAGATAGAGGGGTGGTTCAGGGGCAATGTGAGAAATTATTTCACAGAGAGGGTAGTGGATGCATGGAACAGCCTTCTGAGGAGTTCTGGGTCTAAAACTGTGGGAGAATTCAAGAATGCATGGGACAGACATAAGGCAATTCTTGTGGTGGGGTAGGAAGAAATAGGCTGTTGGTTAACTAGGATCTGCAGTCTATCCTGTAGGTAGGGAAATGGGCAGACTAGATGGGCCAAGCGGTCCTTATCTGCCGTCAAAATCTATGTTTCTATGTGACACTGTCGTTTCATAAATTGGTCCCGAAAGGTGGTTCCGCACAGTGACTGCAAAATCACATTTTGGGGCCAATTAACGCCATGACAGTGCCAGAAATGATGATGAGGGGTCCCAAAAACCCCATGTTGAAAATTTGGTGCCAAAATTCCAAAAAATGCCTGAGATATGCATCAAAGTTGAAGAAAACCCTATTTATTCCATTATACAGCTTACGGGCATTTCCTCAGTTTGCGGTCGGCTTTGAAGAGTGCAGACATGCTCCCGGTCCACTGAAGATCGTCGCACCAGACTCCGGAGGTAAGTATGGGATGAGGTGGGGTGTGCAGGAAGCAGGGTGCACAGAGGGTGGGTGTGGGTGGGGGAGTGGGGGCCACAAGCAACGAGGACTGTTTTTGTTTTAGGCCTTTTTTCTTTTAGGAAGATGACGGGACTTTTGCCACGTAGGCTCCCAGAGTGGCAGCTGGAACTCTGTTTTGGGGCAGTGGAGCCGGCGAAGTTGGGCACCCGTTGGCCATATGGAGGTTGCCATGCTGGGGTGGGCTCCCAGCGTGGCACCTGGAAGTGTGGTTGGGGGGGCAGCAGACGGATGTTTGCCACACTGGGGTGGGCTCCCAGCGTGGCACCTGGAAGTGTGTTGGGGGGAGTGCTGAGCCGATGGTGGATTTGGCACCCTCGTTGGCCGTAGTTCACTTCAAACTGAATATATGTTCCAGGAAGAAAAATTAGAGATGTATACAAGCAGGATTGCCAGCAATATGCTAACCAACACTATCTTATCGGTGCTCACTGAAGCGGTCTCTCCCTTTCAACTGTAGCCACTGCATTTTCAACTGCTGTCATAGACAGCTGCAGCATTCATTGGTGAACTGTGGTCACGCCTGCAAACACACTGACTGAATTGGAAGACAGGGTGCCACACATATAAAAACTCGGATCATGGCACTATGTTTCTTGCACATGCGTGCAAGCAAACATAAAAATAGAAAGGGATCTCGGGGTAGTCATATCAGATGACCTTAAGGTAGGTAAACAATGTGAGAAGCCAGTAAGGAGGGCTGGGAGGATACTGGGTTGCATAGGGAGAGGCATCACCAGTAGAAAACAGGAAGTTGTTATCCCTCTGTACAGACAGTTGGCGAGACCCCATTTGGAGTACGTGCAGTTCTGGAGACCCCATCTCTGCAGGGACATAGACAGGATGGAGGCGGTCCAGAGGAGGGCAACTGAAATGGTGCAGGGTCTGCAACAGAAGCCATATGAGGAGAGACCGAATGAGCTTAATATGTGTACCCTTGAGGAAAGGAGGGGGAAGGGGGACATGATAGAAACTTTCAAGTATTTAAAATGGGGATTACAAGAACAACAGAATTATGTATTAAGCAGGTTAGCAAGAGGAAAAGGAAGAGGAGACCATTATGGTTTTCCAAAGAGGTAGCAAAGAAAGTGAAAGCCAAAAAGATTGCATTCAGGAAATACAAAAAGACACAGGCAGAAGGGGATAGGGAGAAGTACCAGGAGAAGCAAAGGGAAGCAGGGAGGTCAGTAAGGGAAGCCAAAGCTCAGACAGAAGAACACATTGCAAAATCAGTGGGTAGAGGGACAAAACCTTTACAGGTACATAAGTGAAAAAAAGAAAGACAAGGGAGGATAGTGAGACTGAAGGGGGAGGATGGGGGCGGCGTGGAGGATGACAACAGTAAAGCTGACATACTGAACAGGTATTTCTGCTCAGTCTTTACTGAGGAAGAGGAGATGTAATGGGTCTGAAGGGAGTACAAGGGGTGAGAATGGTGCAGAAATGGACACAAGTCCCTTTACACGAGAAAGGGTCCTGAAGGAACTGGAAGTAATAAGAGTTGATAAAGCAATGGGGCCAGATGGGTGCACCCAGGGTCCTTAAAGAAACTAAGAGAGGTGGTGGCTGAACCTCTGGCTATCCTGTTTAGCCGATCACTGGAAACAGGGAGGTACCCAAAGACTGAGGACAGCAGATGTAGTCCTTATACAAAAGTGGGAACAAAGAGGAAGCAGGGGAACTACAGACCAGTCAGCCTCACCTCAGTAGTGAGGAAGATCATGGAAGCACTACTGAAGGAGAGATTGGTGGAACATCTGGTTGTCAATGGACTACAGGACCCAAGGCAGCATGGTTTCACCAGGGGGAGGTCATGTCAGACCAACCTCATTGAATTTTTTGACTGGGTGACTAGGGAGGTGGATCAGGGGAGGGCAGTGGACATGGTCTATCTGGACTTCAGCAAGGCCTTTGACACTGTGCCACATAGAAGACTATTACACAAACTGGGGAATATGAGAAGGGACTTGGCAAGGTTAGAGGAATGGTCAAATGTATGGCAGATTAGATTCAATGCTAAGAAGTGCAAGGTAATGCACCTGGAAAACAAAAACCCAGGGGAAGAGTACACAATGGGGGGTGAGATACTAACAACAACAAAAATGGAAAGGGACCTGGGGGTAGTCGTATCAGATGACCTAAAGGTGGGAAAGCAATGTGAGAGGGCAGCAAGGAGGGCTGGGGGGATACTGGGATGCATAGGAAGAGGCATCACCAGTAGAAAACAGGAAGTTATTATTCCGCTGTACAGACAGCTAGTGAGACCCATCTGGAGTACTGCGTGCAGTTCTGGAGACCCAATCTCCGCAAAGACATAGACAGGATGGAAGCTGTCCAGAGGAGGGCAACTAAAATGGTGCAGGGTCTGCACGGAAGACATATGAAGAGAGACTTAGGAGCTTAATATGTATAACCTCGAGGAAAGGAGGAGGGGAGACATGATAGAAACTTTCAAGTACCTCAGGGAATCAACAACGTCCAAGAGGTAGCATCTTTCAAAAAAGAGGTGTGCAAGAACAAGGGGCACAATTTGAAGATAGAAGAGGCGGCTCAGAGGTAATTTAAGGGCGTATTTTTTCACAGAGAGGTTGTGGATGTATGGAGCGGCCTTCCAGAGGAGGTTGTGGAGTCAAAACAGTGGTGGAATTCAAGCATGCATGGGACAGTCATAAGGCAATTCTAGGGGTGGGAAGGAAGAAGTAGGCTGCTGGTTAACTAGGACCTGCAGCTTATCCATCAGTAGGGAAATGGGCAGACTAGGTGGACCATGCGGTCCTTATCTGCTATCAAAGTCTATGTTTCTATGTTTCTGTGGAGAATATGGGAGTGGGCAGGACCCTAGTGCAGTAAGTGGGTAACTGGCTGGGTGGCAGGACACAGAGGGTGGTGGTAAATGGCTGTCACTCCACAGAGGAAGAGTGACCAGTGGGGTACCACAGGGATCAGTGCTGGGACCGGTCCTATTCAACATCTTCATCAGTGACATGGCGCAGGACCTAGAAGGCAGAATTTCACTGTTCGCTGATGACACAAAGCTCTGTAACAGAGTAGACCCACCAGAAGGTGTAGACAGAATGAGAAGCAACCTGCAGAAACTTGAAGAATGGTCAGGGGTTTGGCAGTTGAAATTCAATGCAAAGAAGTGCAAGATAATGCATATGGGGCACAAAAACTCTGGCACAATATATCAGTTGGGGGTGAGGATATAGCATGCACCAAGCAGGAAAAGGATCTTGGGGTTATCATCTCTGATGACCTCAAGGTATTGAGAAACAGTGTGACAAGGCAGCAGGTAAAGCAAATAGGATGCTGGGATGTATAGGCAGGGCATTACCAGCAGGAAAATGGAGGTCATAATTCCACTATACAAGACACTAGTGAGGCCCCCTGGAGTACAGTGTACAGTTCTGGAGACCATACCTACGTAAGGACATAGACAGGGTAGAGAAGGTTCAGAGGAGGCAACAAAGATGGTGCATGGATTGCATCACAAGTCCTATGAAGACAGGTTGAAAGAACTGAACATGTACTCCCTGGAGGAGAGGAGGGAGAGAGTGGATATGATAGAGACATACAAGTATCTTACAGGGAGGAACAGGGTGCAGGAAAACACTATTTTTAAGTGAAAAAGATGTTCCAGGACTAGAGAGCACGGGATGAGGTTGGAGGGAGGACGATTCAGAGGAAACATGAGAAAGAATTTCTTCACAGAACGGGTGGTATACAAGTGGAACACCCTGCCAGAGGAAGTGATGGGGGCTGAAACAATCACGGGATTTAAGAATGCATGGGATAGACATAAAGGAATTCTGGAGGTCAGGGGTAAGGGGCAACAGACTTCTAGGAAAACAAACTGAACTTACAAGCTCAAGTGGGCAGACTGGGTGGGCCATAGGCCCTTATCTGCCGACACTGTCTATGTATCTATGTATCAAGGGAATCAACAAAGTCCAAGATGGGAGCATCTTTGAGAGAAAGAGATGTGCAAGAAAAAGGGAACACAGTTTGAAGACAGAGGGGGGATGGCTCTGGAGCAACATCAGAAAGTAGTTTTTCACAGAGAGGGTGGTGGACACATGGAACCACCTTCCTGAGGAGGTTGTGGGGTCAAAAACAGTGGGGGAATTCAAGAATGCATAGGACAGACATAAGACAATTATAGTGAAGGGTAGGAGGAAGTAGGCTGTTGGTTAACTAGAATCTGCAGCTTATCCAGTAGATAGGGAAATGGGCAGACTAGGTGGGCCAAGCAGTCCTTATCTGCCATCAAAGTCTATGTTTCTATGTTTCCTATGCACCCCAGCATTCTGTTTGCTTTCCCCACTGCTTTTTCGCATTGTTTGGACAACTTCAGGTCATCGGATATGATAACCCCCAGGTCTCTCTCCTGACTTGTGGTGGCTAGAACCTGCCCCCCCAGCCTGTATTCCTCTCTTGGGTTTCCGTGTCCCAGGTGCATTATCTTGCACTTCTTAGCATTGAAACCCAAATGTCAAACCCTTGACCATTCCTTAAGTAGTCTTAGGTCATTTCTCATTTTGTCTAGCCCCTCCTGTGTGTTGACTCTGTTGCAGATCTTGGTTTCATCTGCGAACAGGCATACTTTGACCTCCAGTCCCTCTGCAATGTCACTTATGAAGACACTAGGACTGGACCCAGCACCGATCCCTGTTCTAGTCCCACACGAGGATTGGGCTCATACCTTAAATACTGGCACCCTAGCGCAGTACTAGGGGGCGCTGCACTGTTGGCGTGTGTTGTCCTTTGGATGAATCATTAAACCGAAGTTCCTTCCATCCATCTCTGGTGCTGTCCAGGTGGAAATAAAAGAACCTAAGGCACTTTTTGCAAGAGTAGGGGATTTTTCCTGGTGACCTGGGCAACATTCCCCTTCCCATAAAACTGGTTCATGCAATTGCCCAGGGCTGTGCATGGGTATTTTTTTTTTTTTTTTGTAGACTCTGTTCTTGTGCCGCAACCTGGAACTGTCTTCAGCTGCCCCTATTCACCATTCATTGCTCTACTGCCCACCTGATGCCCTTTCTCTTCAAAGGGTAGCCACCCTCCACCAGCTTCCTTCCGGCAGACCCCCCCCCAGCTCTGAGCTCCCTGAGGTAGGGCCGCTTCCACTCCGATGCTCTATCTATAATCTAGTGTGCCAGCTGTGGTGCTGGAAGGATAGATGGGGTGGAGACAAGGGCCCGGTATTGGGTGTGTGGCGATGTAGTCTGGAGGGGAGCCATCGCCTATCCTGGCATGGGATTTTTCTTTGTTGTTTCCCTCTGGAAGCACAGGTGTTCAACAACGTCAGCACAGCACAGCTAAGTCATAGACGTCCACTGCGCTCCTCCCCTTAACAGCTCCATGCTTGTTTTAACCCTGGTCTCCACCAGGGGGCTCTACTGCACTGGAAACACCCTGGATCCCTCCCCAGGGAGAGGAGAGCAGTCAGTCAGACACGCGATATTCTCCGTCCCCTGCAGACCCCCGGCACCTGAGCTCGTTTTCCAAACTCGGGTCACCAACGTGGCATGATGTGTGGCATCCAGCGCCTTAACCCTCAGCACCACTGGGCCGGGTCTGTGTGTGGGTATTGATGTAAAAAATGGCTGCCACTAAATGTTCAGTTACTTCACTTCCATTGTAGAATTGCTTGTAAAGTGCTTTGGGATACAGTGGGTATGAAAAGTACTATATAAATGAAGCCACCCCACCTCCCCGATTGTCTAGGGGCTCCTGATGTTACAAGAAGGGAAGGGGCCTACCCTGAAGTAACCCAGACCAGAACATCAACAACCATGAAGAAATAAGGTGATTTTCTCTTACCATGGCCCAGGTCCTACTGTGGATAAAATGGGAACTTCTACCCCTCGCGACTTCTTTGGAAACTCAAGGTACATACCTTCTCTACCTGAAGTCCTCCACCAGCATCCCAGATCTGGAAGCATAGGTCTCAATCGGGCTGAAATTTAAAACTCCCCACAAAGAAGTCTGGTTAAGAATTCATTAAACACTCAGCCTTTAATCAATCAATTAAAACTTAAAAAAAAAAAAACAATCTCAAACACTTGAAGTTAAGCTTACAAACCAATTTATTGCTCCCGGCATTCCAGTAATTTGCCGGGACCCAGGGGTTCCCATTACTTGCTTGCAAAACATGTTGAACACCCAGTTCCATTGAGCACAACTATTCACAGAATTTAGGGGTGCATACACTGGGAGACAAGATGTCTTAGGCAGCATTCACACTTCAGGCAGCTGATGAAACCTTGGAGGATATACTTGAAACCTCCCTGGAACCTGCACCAGACCCTCAGAGTCAAACCTACCCTCTGGCCCTGGTAAGTTGGTCACTGACCTATCCTTTTCCTATTACAGTATCTCTCCCTGGTCAGCTCGTAGCCTTGTGGAGAAGCAAGATGCTTCTCCCGTCTGGTCCCTTGCCACAGGATCACAGGAGTTTTCCCTTCCTGACCAGTTCTTTGATTTTTTTTTCTTTAACTGCATTCTACCCTGGGAATAGCCACTTAACTGCTGGTCTCCTTTCTACAGCTATGGTGGTGGTGGTGGGGGGGTGCATTCCTTTCAGCCTTCACTCCTATGCTTGATTTAGGCTTACTGGGTCTGGAGTGATTCCCAAGGCCTGTCCTTTGACCTGCAGCCCATCCGAGCAGCTTGTGCCTGGTGTCCCAGGACCTGCCCCTCCAAGCAGTCCCCTTAACTGAGTGGAAAACCTCCAGCACCCTTCTTTACAGACCTGGACCACCCTGCCACGTCAGGAAAATGAGAGTGGAGCTACCACCACCCCTGCCCTGGAGGAATCCTGCTACAAAAACTCCAGTCCTGGTGGTCCAAACCTATTTCCTACGGGCCTGGGACCCCACCAAACTACCTCTTCAGGCACTCTAAACATAGAAACATAGATTTTGACGGCAGATAAGGACCGCTTGGCCCACCCAGTCTGCCCATTTCCCTACCTAATGGATAAGCTGCAGATCCTAGTTAACCAGCAGCCTACTTCTTCCTACCCCCAACCCCTAGAACTGCCTTATGACTGTCCCATGCATGCTTGAATTCCACCACTGTTTTTGATTCCACAACCTCCTCCGGAAGGCCGTTCCATGCATCCACAACCCTCTCTGTGAAAAAATACTCTTTAAGTTACCTCTGAGCCACCCCCTCTATCTTCAAATTGTGCCCCTTGTTCTTGCACACCTCTTTTTGAAAGATGCTACCCTCTTGGACTTTGTTGATTCCCTTGAGGTACTTGAAAGTTTCTATCATGTCCCCCCTCTCCCTCCTTTCCTCGAGGCTATACATATTTAGCTCCTCAAGTCTCTCTTCATATGTCTTCCGGTGCAGACCCTGCACCATTTTAGTTGCCCTCCTCTGGACAGCTTCCATCCTGTCTATGTCTTTGCAGAGATTGGGTCTCCAGAACTGCACGCAGTACTCCAGATGGGGTCTCACCAGCTGTCTGTACAGAGGGATAATAACTTCCTGTTTTCTACTGGTGATGCCTCTCCCTATGCATCCCAGTATCCCCCCAACCCTCCTTGCTGCCCTCTCATATTGCTTGCCCACCTTTAGGTCATCTGATATGACTACCCCAGGTCCCTTTCCATTTTGTTGTTGTTAGTATCTCACCCCCATTGTGTACTTTTCCCTGGGTTTTTGTTTCCCAGGTGCATTACCTTGCACTTCTTAGCATTGAATCTAAGCTGCCATACATTTGACCATTCCTCTAACCTTGCCAAGTTCCTTCTCATCCTTTCCACCCCACCTTGTGCATCAACTCTGTTGCAGATCTGTTGGCGCAGTAAGAAGCCAATCGTCTAGGTAGGGGTATATGAAGTGACCCCCTCACCTGAGGGCTGCCGCTACCACTGCTAGACTCTTGGTAAAAACCCCTGGTGCTGAGGATAGGCCAAATGGCAGCGCCCTGAACTGGTAGTGTTCTCCTTGGAAGGTGAAGCGTAA
This sequence comes from Neoceratodus forsteri, assembly GCA_016271365.2. Lineage (NCBI taxonomy): Eukaryota > Metazoa > Chordata > Ceratodontiformes > Ceratodontidae > Neoceratodus > Neoceratodus forsteri. The sequence goes on from CM057451.1 coordinate 1,156,542,752, forward strand.
ATACTTCCTGTGGGACGGCAGGATGACTCTCACTATCCCTTCTCCCACTGGAGCCCCATTTACCCCACTCAACACTGGCAGACTATCTGAGGCTAACGGCAAACTTCAGAGGTTACTTGAGTGCAAATGTTTAAGCCTTTTGCAAAAACTGCATATGGGGCCTCTCAGCTCAAGCACACATTGTTCTAGCAGCCCTGCCTGATATTTACAAAAACAGGATGCTTGTTAAGAATGGGGCTTGAAAGGACTTATAAAGGAGCTAAGCTGCAACTGCTAGAAAGATTAGGAGAACAAGGGGCACAGAAACTGAAAGAAAACTTTATTTTATTTTGCCTTTGTAAATAGTTATACTGAACAAGTTTATTTGATGATACTGCTAGTGTAAAATAAATAATTTTTGGTGAATTCTGCAACAGCTCCTGGTTTTCCTATGCTTCCTGACCTGTGCCTCGACGACACTCCTCTCTCCCCCCAGAACCACCTGTGCTGACTCCTTTTATGGACCTTGAGACTGCCTCAGTGGCAGTCTGGTAACACAGCCCAGAACGGTGCCTTCCCCCAAATTTCTATCAAACCCTTAAACCAGGGAGAGGCACAAGAGCGGCCCCTAAAGGTAAGCCTTCCTCAAAGAGAGGGGGGGGCTTACACTCTTTCCCCACTCAAGGGAATCATTCCCTGTGGGGAGTGATGGCAAAGACCTCACCAGGCCCTCTGTCTACACCCCCACCCCCCAGTATGCACACTCCCAGGGAAAGGTGGCACCAGCCAAAATCGCTATGGTGGGCCCCCCACAGAAACAAAAGGGGGGACCCATTCCTACTAGCTACTATACCCAACCCCCTCCCCCCAAAAAAATTTCTGTGCCAGGGGATCAAACTTCTTTAGCCAAGGAAGAGCTGCCTAAGGAGTATAAACAAGAATGGCATAATATGAACCTCTGCATTACATTAAGATGTTATTCGTATTTCTCTTAGGTTGATTGAACTAACCATAATCACCTAGTGTAGATGCATTTATATATATCCGACCATAATCACTCTGCCACACTCAAACCACTCACTCACACACTCAGGCATACACTTTAATGATTACATTTTTTTTTTCTTAAGAAGAACATTTCAAAACAGCACACGCTAATCCTAATTTGCAGTCCTCTGAGGTAGGAAAAGACAATATAACTCATTATCATTTCTCTTAAACTAAAATCAATCATGGGAATAACATCCTGCTCTGAGAAGCAATACCTGGCACAGTCAGAGTTCTTTACATGGTGCTCTAAGTACGGTGGGATCCTCCTCCTGGTGGAAAATAGAATTCAGGGTCCGCTCTTGGTAGTGAGGTCCCCAAGAGAGTCTGGTAATCACAACTGTAACCCCCCTGTAAATGGGGGTTCCCAATAGTCTTCCAGGAGCTTGCTTGAATGCTCCAAGCCTGGATGGTGTTTGGCGTCTAAGCCGTTTATCTGTGAGTGCTTTTAGAGCCTCTGGTACTGTCTCTTTAACCCTTAGGCTACTGGAAGATTTAGAACGCATAGGTTTTTAGGACAAGATATCTTGTCGGCGGCAGCCTAAGGGTTAAGAGCTGTCTGCCTGCAGACATAATTAATTTGGATGGGGGTCTGTGTGTTTCCCTGCTTGAGTCCCACTCGAGCTGCTGCCAAATCGCTCTGTTTTCTGCCGTCATTAAGTGGGCAGAGTGAGCACTTTTCAAAGATGTAACTGTTTGCCAGGCATCATTTAGAGTAATAACGAAAATACAGTTTGTCTAACCTGCTTTTCTTTGCAATCAGAACTGTGTTTGCCTAGTCCCCCATTCTAGTTTTGAACTGCTGAACTGGACCAATCAGTGTGGGGGGACCTTTGAAATGGAGTCTGCTGCTGGCAAATCAGAACTTGGACTCTCATTGTGGAGCCAGCCACCTACGTACTGTATGGCCAATGCTTCTGGGAATTGTAGTTTGGACTTCGGCACCTTTTTTCCACCAATAGGGGGAGTTTATTGTGAGTGACAGCAAAACCAGCCAACTGACTAGGAGAAACTCAAAGGAAATGCCTGGCTGTGTCTACTGGAAAGATGAGATGAGTTGTGACTGTGAAGAGGGAAGGAGCTCCTGGCTCCTGTGCTGTTGAGTTTTCACACGGGAAGCTCGTGTAGGGCCCTGAAGTTCGGCCTACAACTGTTTGTGAGTGCCCGTGTGGACTGAATCAGAGTTGTGAGGAAACCAGGCTCACCCTGTAGAAGACTGGAGAATTTAGTGAATCGCGTATGGTCTGTCAGGAACTGAATCTGCTGTGTGTTCTCCCAGGTATCGTACAGTAATTGCAATTGGGATAGAGAAGCAGCCTGCCTGGTATAGTACTTTCCTTTTACATATAAATGTGTGTAGTGCTTGTGGGGAATCGCGTTTCAAATCCCCTGTACAGTGAATTGAGTGCCTGAAGCTGGAAGTAAACCCCAGCTTAATCCAGACTACATCCATTTGCTCTAAACTGCAGTGGGGTCCAGTCACAAGGACCTTGTCCACATGGTCTGCTCCTCCTGGCAATCCAGGACAATCTGCTTTCCATCCAGTTCCCAGCATTGAGTTTGTGAGTACAAATCAGGGTAGCTCCCTGCCATCATCTAATTGCAAGTGTTCCATCTGATTACTTTTCCTTTCTTTCTTCATGAACTGTGCCTACCGGCTCCGGATTACAATTTGGGTATTGTGCATGCATTTTCCATCCTCAGGGCCCCAACCAGCTGCACCAACTAGGCTAGCCTCTTATTGCCTGGGTACCCAGTAAGAGTGACATTTGGGACTCTGAAATATGTGCACAGTACTGTGATTATTAATGTGACTGAATCAATTAACCTGATTTCCCCCTGTCCTTGTTACTATCCCCTAAATAAATCAGATTTGGTTGTTTAGCAAAGTTACACTGCTTGAACTGTGTGTCTATATTGAATTACTGCACAGTGGTTATTGTATAACTGCATCTTACTTTACAGGGGGTCCCCAGAGTCAAGCTGATTGAACCAATCCTGGGGGTAAGCGTATATTGCAAGAGTACTGTGATTGATTTGTGTGGGCCACTAGTGGGAAGAAAGGGGGGTTGCAGTGACCCGGGGGGGGGCTGTGACCAAGTCATATCAGACTGTCTTAACCCCGACCTCTGAGTGGAGGCACCTGCCATCAGATCCAGGCCCCTTAACCTGTTAGTAGCAAATCAGGCAGGGGTAGTAGTCCTTGGGATAGCGCCACCTAGGGGTTACACAGCATACTTAGTGCGGCATCTAGTCAGCTCCTGCACCACGGCAAAATGTTTAAATAGGGTTAACCCAGTCCAGAGGCAGTGTGGCACATAGCTCTGGCATTCTGGAACAGTTCTTGGGATGGACGGACACCACTTCCAAGGCGATGTTTCAACCTCTCCAATTGCTCATGACAGATCCAGTCCTCTCATCTCCTCCATGATATCCCACTGTCTCTCTGACAGGTAAGGGCAGTCCGGGCTCTCATACTCTATTCTCAGTCTGAGCTGCACCCACCATTCCTCTTGGCTCGACTCCGGTAGATCTCTTATACTGGTCCTGCAGGCTTGCCCTGTTTCCAGCCATACCCCCTTCCTGTATTTAACATTTAGAGGGTCCTCCCTGCTAAGTCATCCATCCTGCTCCGAAGGGCAAGTGAGCACTCTGGAATGCGGGAGGGGGGGCTGGTTGTCCGCTGTAATCAGCAGACGATGGTAGTGCTTAGGTATGGACCGACTGATGTCATAATCAGTAAATTGAAACATTTTGCCAAGGAACCTACTCTCAACAAAATTATCATTCACCAAATGTCCTTTTTCAGGCTTACTCTTCTCCTTCCCTCAAGACCCCAGACCAACTGCAGCAGTATTTGGTCTCCCAGAAGCTGGAGAATCTGACCGTGATCTTATGGCTGTCAGGCTACCTCCAGTCAGAGGCCTAGGCGGTGTTCTCTTGAGCTCTGGGGGTTCACTGGTGGTCTAAGGCCCCTGCCCCTCCCTTTGCCATGGGGAGTAGAGGCAGCCTGCAAGGAGGAACTGGGCAGATGGCTGGGTCCCTCCTCACCCTTTTTCTCCTCTGCTGCAGCTGCACCCTTCCCTGCTCCTCTTCTGCCTTAACAATTACATCAAGGGAGGGCCCTTGCACTGGTTCTGGGTCTTTCACTTGCTCTGGGGTCTGCTCCACTAATGACAACCTTTCCACAGCACCAGGCTTCAGACTTCTTTGTGACCATACTGAGGATGGGCCTTCTGAAGTGCTGAGGGGGGTGTACCCAATGGAAAACAGGAGGGGCCCAGTCAAATATGCCTCCTGGAGCTGAGTTGGGGCAGAGACTGCACACCAGTAGACGGACTATTCTTTCTCCCTTATAGCCACCTCTAACACATTGCTCCTTTACCTACCCTTTTCCTGCAATGTTCCATAGCCAAGACAACAGTGACGAAGGGACTATTGATGGAGGTTCCTCAGAGGGAGACACATCTCCAGCCCTAAGTTTCCACCCAGCTATCCCAGAAAATGGATCCATACCTCCTAGGCTCAAGTACCTTTTAGGATCAATGGAGTCAAACAGTTCTTACACAGTAACTCCCATCAGCTCTGATGCTTTTTGCTCAGTCCTCCTCCTCTGTTCACTCCTGCTCTCTCCACAAAATGGCGAAGCGTCCTTCACTGGTTTTCCCCTCAGCTCACCATCCAACCAATCAGAATGTGGGTTGGGATCACATGACCAGCAAACCACGTAAACTTGCACTGAGAGCAGGGCTGTGGCCTACAACCTGGCTCACCACACCCAGAATGGAATTTTAAATGTGCCACACGGTCTACCCAGCCCATGCCGGAGTCGCCAGCCCTCCAATCCAGGACATGGGGTGCTGGGGAGGATGCCAGAGGTCCCCCAAAAACATCTTGGATGAACCCTCGTGTGTAGCCACCACACTTTCCCAAATGTCTAGGGGCTCCTGATGTTACAAGAAGGAAGGGGGCCTACCCTGAAGGAACCCAGACCAGAACATCGACAACCATGAAGAAATTAGATGTTTTTCTCTTACCGTGGCCCGGGTCCTACTGCAGATAAAATGGAAACTACTACCTCTTGTGACTTCTTTGGAAACTCAGGGTAGATACAGGAGACCTCTTTTTTTCTCTACCTGGAAGTCCCCCACCAGAATCCTGGCCCTGGAAGAACAAGTCTTGATTGAGCTGAAACTTTAAAACTACCCACAAAGAAGTCTGGTTAAGAATTCATTAAACACTCAGCCTTTCATCAGTCAATTAAAACTTTAAAAAAACACTCTCGAGCACTCAAAGTTTTTTTTTTGTTTTTTTTTATTTAGTTGTTTAACCAGGTATAGCACACTAAGCTGAAAGCTTTTTTATAGGAGCGACCTGGGAGCACAAGTTAAGCTACCAAACCACTTTATTGCTCCTGGGATTCCAGTGATTTGCCAGGGCCCGGGGTTCCCATTATTTGCTTAAAAAACATGTTCAACACCCAGCTCCATGGGGCACAATTATTGAGTTTAGGGGTGCATGAACTGGGAGACAAGATGTCTTAGGCAGCATTCACTCTTCAGGTAGCTGATGAAACCTTGGATGATATACCCGAAACCTCCCCAGAACCTGCACCAGACCCTCAGAGCCAAACCTACCCCCTGGCACTGGTAAGTTAGTCACTGACTTATCCTTTTCCTATTATCTCTCCCTAGTCAGCCTGTAGCCTTGCAGAGAAGTGAGATGCTTCTTCCACCTGGTCCCTTGCCACAGGATCACCAGAATTTTTCCCTCCCTGACCAGTCCTTTGATTGCTTTTTTTTCTTTAACCGCATTCTCCCCTGGACAAAGCCGCTTAATAGCTGGTCTCCTTTCTCTGGCTACAGGGTGGGAGTGAGGGTGGGGGCCCAGCAATACCTGTAACCCGTATCCCTTTTAGCCATCACTCCTGTGCTTGATTTAAGCTTACTGGGTCTGGTGCATTTCCCAAGGCCTGTCCTTTGACCTGCGGCCCACCCGAGCAGCTTGAGCCCAGTGCCCCAGGACCTGCCCCTTCAAGCAGGCCCCCTGACTGGGTGGGCAACCTCTGGCTCCCCCCTTTACAGACCTGGACCACCCCGCCACGTTGAGGAAATGAGAGGGAGCTGCCACCACCCCTGTCCTGGAGGAATCCTGCTACAAAACCTCCAGCCCTGGTGGTCCAAACCTACTTCCTACGGGCCTGGGACCCCACCAAACTACCTCCTCTGGCACTCTCACTATCCCTTCTCCCACCTGTAACCTGCATCCCTTTCAGCCATCACTCCTGTGCTTGATTTAAGCTTACTGGGTCCAGCACGTTCCAAGGTTTGTCCTTTGACCTGTGGCCCACCCGAGCGGCGCACCCGGCACCTGCCTCTCCAAGCAGGCACCTTAATTGGGTGGGGAACCTCCGGTACCCCCCCCTTTACAGACCTGGACCACCCTGCCACATTGAGAAAATGAGAGGGGAGCTGCCACCACTCCGCCCCTGGAGGAATCCTGCTACAAAACCTCCAGCCCTGGTGGTCCAAACCTACTTCCTACGGACCTGGGACACCACCAAACTACCTCCTCAGGCACGCTCACTATCCCTTCTCCTACTGGAGCCCCATTTACCCCACTCAATGCTGGCAGACTATCTGAGGCCCTCCCCACGAAGCACTCATTACTGGCGCCATGTCGCTGGAATCACAGTTCTACTTACATTTACTGGGGGGGATTCCCCCCTTGAATCAGGCCCAACCCAGACTGATGAGCTCCTCTCTGCCTGCCTGTCCTGCCATCTCCCAGCCAGCCTCCTGTCTCACCCCAGAACCACCTGCGCTGACTCCTTTTATGGACCATGAGACTGCCCCTAGTGGCAGTCCGATAACACAGCCCGGAATTGTGCCTTCCCCCAAATCCCTATCAAACCCTTAAACCAGGGGCAGAGGCACAAGAGCGGGGTCCCTAATGGTAAGCGTAAGACCTTCTCAAAGAAAGGGAGACTTACACTCTTCCTCCACTCAAGGGAATCATTCCCCATGGGGAGTGATGCCAAAGACCACAACAGCGCCTCCAACTATGCTGATTCTTCTTCTTCAAAGAGGAACTTGTGGACTACTAGGAGAACAAGCATTTGTCAGTGCTGAATGTTGCTTGCTTGTATGTGCTGTGTAGGTATTTGGAAGTCAGTGGAGTGCAAATATTGAAAACTTGCAAACTTACGAGCGTGCGTAGGAACTGTGCAATGCACGCTCGTGAAACAGTCATTTTTAGGAATTTTTTCACCAAATTTTCAACATAGCCATTTCAAGACCTCTGCTCATGAGCAGTGTCACTGTGATTTTCTTAATGTGTCCTGTACATTGATTTCGCACACCGACTGTGCCATTGTGCGCTAGATGGGCAGAAACATGTTTTGGGCGAGATGTGAAAAATGACAGCTGTACTGCTCATAAGGAGGTGTGGTAAAATGGCAATGTTGGAAATCTGGAGTGAAAATGGATTGGTCAGACGAACTTCTGACGTGCGTAGGAATCGGAGCAACGAGGCTCGTAAACAGTCATTTAGGATTTGTTCACCAAATTTTCAATATAGTCATTTTAAGACCTCTGCTCATGAACAGTGTCACTGTAATTTTCTTAATGTGTCCCATACATTGATTTACGCACACCGACTGCGCCATTGTGAGCTAGATGGGCAGAAACACGTTTTGGGCAAGATGTGAAAAATGACAGCTGTATTGATCATAAGGAGGTGTGGTAAAATGGCAATGTTGGAAATCTGGAGTGAAAATATTAAAAATTCGCGAACTTATGAGTGTGCATAGGAAGTGCGCAACGCACGCTCGTAAAACAGTCATTTTTAGGAATTTTGTTACCAAATTTTCAACATAGCCATTTTAAGACCTCTGCTCATGAACAGTGTCACTGTGATTTTCTTAATGTGCCATACATTGATTTAGCACACATCATCGCCATTGTGCACTACATGGGCGGAAACACATTTTGGGCAAGATATGAAAATGACAGCTGTACTGCTCATAAGGAGGTGTGGTAAAATGACAATGTTGAAAATCTGGAGTGAAAATATTAAAAATTAAGCAAACTTACGGTGTGCGTAGAAACTAGAATAAGTAAGTAAAAAGTCATTTTGGAATTTTTCACCAAATTTTCAACATAGGCTTTTTGAGAGCCCACCTTATGAACACTGGCAATGTCATTTGTTAATCAGTGCGGAAAGGTGATTTCGCACAGTGACTGCGAAATCACCCTTCGGGTCCGATTAACGCCATGACGGTGCAAGAATTCATGAGGAGGGTTCCCAAAAACCCCATGCTGAAAATTTGGTGCAAAAATTACAAAAAATGCCTGAGATATGCAACAAAGTTGAAAAAACCCTATCTATCCCATTATACAGCTTACCGGCATTTCCTCAGTTCGCAGTTGGCTTTGAAGAGTGCAGGCGTCTTTCAGGTCCACGATGATCATCGCGTAAGCTCTGGAGGTAAGTATGGGGTGGGGGTGGGGGAGGCAGGTGCGCAGTGGGTGGGTGCAGGTTGGGGGGCAGGGAGACTGCAAGGGACTGTTTTTATTTACAGGTTTTTTTGTTTTAAAAGGCAGCCAGCGGGGCGTTTGCCATGCTGAGGTGGGCTCCCAGCGTGGCAGCTGGAAAAAACTGTTTGGGGGAGCTGGAGCCAGCGGGGTTGGGCACCCCCGTGGCCATAACAAGCTTTGCCACGCTCGGGTGGGCTCCCAGCGTGGCACCGATGCTCTTCAGGGGGGGACAGTGGGCCGGCGGGAGTTGGGCACCCGCCAGCTGCTCTGATGAGTTGCCACGCTGGGGTAGGCACCAAGCGTGGCATGTGCAACTGTGTTTGCAGGGGGAGCGCAGCACAGCCGACGGGGGATTGGGCACCCCTGTCGGCTATACAGTGTGGGGGAGGGGCGAGCACAGCAGTATGTGTGTGTGTAGGGGGAGCGCGCATCAGCAGGCAATATCTTATCGCTGCTCACTGAAGTGTACCTCCCCCTTTCAACTGTACTCCACTGCATTTTGGAGCTGTCATAGACAGCTCCAGCATGCATTGGAGAACTGGGGCCGTGCCTGCAAACACACTGACTGAATTGGAAGAGGGCTGCCACACCTCCGAAACCTCGGATGATGGCACTATGTTTCTTGCACATGCGTGCAAGTAACATAAAAATGAGCTCTAGGACAGTAAACTGCATGAGTTTATGACAGGGAGGTCTTCTCAAACCAACGTAATCTCATTCTTTGGGAACCTAGCACCATGGATAAGGGTCATGCAGTGGATTTACTCTGCTTTGACTTCAGCAATGCATTCAACTCGGTGCCTCACAAAAAGTAGCTAGAGGAGCGGAGCGCAGTGAAGGACATAGATGGGTGGGAAGTTAGTTGGAAGGGAGGCAGTAGAGGGTAGTGGTAAACAGAGTCAGATACAAGGAGAGGGAAGTCACCAGAGGGGTGCCACCGGGATCAGTCCCGAGTCCTGTCCTTGTTAATATCAGTGACATAAGAGGAGAAATTCTGAGGGAAGCAGGCAAGGCAGTGTGGAGAGAAAAGGCATAGACAGAGAAAAGAATCACCAAGGAGTCTCTAAGGGGATAATACTTTCTTCAGATACATAAGTGAGAAGAGGAAAGCCAGGGTAGGGATAGTGAGGATTAAAAGGACAGAGGGTGGAGACTGCGCAGAAGAAGACCAAGAAAAAGCAGACATCCTGAACAGGTATTTCTGCTCATTATTCACGGTTGGGGGGGGTGGAGACATGGACACAAGTCCATTTTCAGAAGAAAGTCCTGAGGGGACGTGCGGCTCCGAAGGTGGACAAAGCTCTGGAACTGGATGGGATACATCTGAGGGTTCTAAAGGAAGTCAGGGAGGTGCTGTCTGCTCCAGTGACAGCCTCATTCAGCATTTCACTGGAAACAGGTCTGGTTTCGGAGGACTGAAGAAGGGCTGACAAGGTCCCTCTACATAAGAGTGGCAGCAGGGAGGAGGCAGATGGTATGCTGTCACTGCATCGACTCTGACACAATGAAGACCATCACAGCGACAGAAATCAGGCAAAACCTGCTCATTGCTGTGATGGTCTGTGCAGTGAGTGGGACAGCCTCGCTGGGTGTTTGTCGCCCCCCCCGGTCCAAGTTCTAACCGAGTAGGAATCTCAGATACTGGGGCATGGGGTTTGGGCACAGCTCTCAATTGTGTGCACTGACATCCCGAGGCTACAATGCCAACAGTCAGCATGGTAGCTGTCGCTGTAGGGGATGCTGGTGCAAGCGCTGTCGAAGCACTATGGTAAAACCGAGGCAGACAACTATAGGTTGGTCAAGTCTTACTTCAGTGGTGGGGAAATTAATAGAAATCCTATTAAAAGAAAGACTGGTAGAGTATCTTACATCCGATGGGTTGCAAGACAATGGGCAGCATGGATTCACTGGGTGAGGACTGGTCATGCCAAATGAATCTGATTGACTTCTTTGACTGGGTGACTGACGAAATAGATCAGGAGAAGGCAGTAGATGTGACCTATCTGGATTTCAACAAGGCCTTCAACACTGTGCCTCACAGGAGGCTGATAAAGAAACTGAGTAGCTCAGGGGTGGGATCCAAAGTGATGAACTGGGTTATAAACTGGTTAACAGATAGGCGACAGAGAGTGGCGATAAAACAGTACTCACTTGAACGATGGAGGAGTGACCAGCAGGCTGCAGCCGGGCTCAGTACTGGGACCGGTGCTCGTCAATGTCTTAATAAGTGACATTGCTAAGGAACTGGATGGAAAGGTGTGCCTTTTTGCAGATGATTAAAAAATTCGGCAATAAGGTGAACACTCAGGAACGGTTGGATAGAATGAGCAAGGGTCAGGGAAAAACTTGAGGAGTGGTCTAAAGCGTGGCAGTTGGAGTTCAGTGCCAAAAAGTGCAACATCATGCACCTAGGGCATAGGAACCCAGGCGCTGAGTACAAGATGGTGGAGGTACTGACAGTCATTAAATAGGATAGGGATGTTGGGGTTATCATAGCTGATGACCTCAGGGTGGCAGGGCAGTGTGACAAAGCAGTGGGTAGGGCTAGAGGGATGCTGGGATGCATAAGGAGGGATATATCCAGCAGGGGGAGGGAAGTGGTGTTGCCACTGTATTGCTCACTGGTGAGACCCCACCTGGAGTACTATGTGCAGTTCTGGATGGTGCTGGGGGTTGCACGAGAAGCCCTATGAAGAGAGACTGAGGGATCTCAATATGTGTACAATGGAAGAGAAGAGAATGAAAGGTGACATGATGGAGACCTACAAGTACCTCACAGGGGAGAACAGAGTGCAGGACGGAAATCTCTTTCAAATGAGAAGGAGCACCAGGACTTGGGGTATGTGATAAAACTGGGCGGATGGGGGGGTGGAGTTTAAGAGCAATGTGAGGGCTCATTTCTTTACTGAAAGGGTGGTAGACACCTGGAACAGACTGCCAGAAGAAGTGGTGGAGGTGAAAACAGTGGGGAAGCTTTAAGCATGTGTGTGATAGACATATGGGTGTATTAGAAAACAGGAGGGAGGGTTGCTGGAGACCGGTTAATCTCTGCGGAGACAGATTAGGCAGGGAACATATGGGCATACTGTGTGGGCCAAGCAGTCTGCATCTGCTGACAAATTCTGTGTTTCTAATTAAGGGCAAGATACGTCACTTTGCAAATGACACTATGCTCTGAGATAGGGCAGACAGCAGGGAAGGGGGTAAGGGAGATGCAGAGTGACCTGCAAGGGTTGTAGAGGTGGTCCAAGATTTGGCAGCTGAAACTCAATGCCAGAAAGTGCAAGGTGATGCACATAGGGAACAAGAACCCCAGAACAGAGTACTGGAAGGGAAGAGTTAAGCTGGACAATACCTCTGAGGAAAGGGACCTAGAAGTCATCATAAGTGACTTCTTCAGGTACAGGAGTGAAAAGAGGAAGGCAACGGGAGCAATAGTAAGACTCAGGAGGGCGGGGGCTTGCAGAGGAAGATCCAGAGAAAGCTGAAATTTTAAAATGATTACTTCTGCTCGGTCTTCACAATAGAGAGGGATGGGCTATCATATAGCAGCAAGCACCAATGGGAGGGGGGAATGAACACAAGTCCATCTCAGTACAGAGAATCCAGAAGGGGTTGGAAGCCCTAAAGGAGAATTAGGCAATGGTGCTGGAAAGGATTCATCCAAGGGTCCTGAAAGGACTGAGTATGGTGCTAGCCATGCCTCTGGCAATGCTTTTCAGCACCAGGGCCGACGTGGTCCCTCTGCACAAAAGTGGCAGGAGGGAGGAGGCTAGCAACTGCAGACCAGTCAGTCTCTCATCACTGGCGAGGAAATGAATGGAGACCCTACTGAAGGAGAGGCTCATAGAGTACCTGGAGGCTAATGGGCTGCAGGACCACCGGCAACATGGTTTCACAGGGGGAGGGCATGTCAAACAAATCTCATAGATTTCTGTGACTGGGTTATTAGGGAGGTGGATCAAGGGAGGGCAGTGGATGTGGCCTGTCTGAACTTCAGTAAGGCTTTTGACACTGTACTGCACAAGAGGCTAGTTAAGAAACGAATACAGGCAATTCAAGAAAGCTGTGCCGGTGTTGACTGAGGACCACCAGATCCAATTCTTCACAGGCAATGTGCAATAGAGTGGCACTCAGGTCAAAGATGAGCGCTCAAACAATTATTGCAAAAGGTGAGTTTATTCAACAGTTTATTCAACCCCCCGGGAGACCTACATGGTTGAAGCGCCGGAGTACTGTCTGTCAGTGTCCATGAGTTGGGCTGTTTGAATAAACTCATCTTTTGCAATAATTGCTTGAGCGTTTACCTTTGACCTGAGTGCCATTCTACTGTACATTGCTAGTTAAGAAACTAAGCAGCGTGGGGGAGAACATGGTAACTTGGGTATCTAACTGGTTAAAGAATAGGAGGCAGAGGGTGGTGGCCAAAGGCAGACTCTTGGGATGGGAGAGTGACCAGCAGGGTGCCACAGGGATCATTGCTGGTACCAGTTCCCTTCAATGTCTTCATAAGTGACATTGCTGGGGTGCTGGAGGGGAAGGCTTGTCTCTTTGCAGATAATATAAAAATCTGCAACAGGGTGGACACCCAGGAAGGGGAAGAGAGAGAGAGAATGCAAAGGGATCTGGGGAACTAGAGGAGTGGCCTAGGGTGTGGCAGGTGGTTTTCAATGCCACAAAATACAAGGTTGAGCAACTGGGGCAGGGAAATCCAGGAGCTGTGTACACGATTGGGAGGAGAGGTACTCGCAGTCACCAAGCAAGAAAAAGACATTGGGATCATCGTAGCTTGAGCATCTACCTTCCCTCTCTGAATAATCAAGTTCAAGTGCAGTATGGCTGTGTGTGATATTCGTGTGTATAATGGCTACTCCAGGAGTACTGCACATAGTCCTGGACTACCAGTTTATACAACACCAGTGAATACAAATGCCAAGATAAAAAGGGATATCTTATGTCCAGCTCACGTGATACCATGTTATATTGTGAGTTGGGTGTGCCACAGTTAATATCTTGCCCTGTTGGGCACATACTGAACCAGTCAGAGAGCAGATTTCACAATGCTGATGACATCACAATAGCCAAGTGCACCTTTGTGAGGGAGCACGACTTTTATAACTCACTCGTGGCTACACCCCATGTGAATTTTGGTTCCTACCTCCTCACACATAAAAATAAATTTGATATTTTGAGTCCGCCTGTTATATAACACCAACATCTAACTCACTGGTTTGTAAAATTGTTTTATATACTGTTATGAAAAACATTACATAGAACAAAATTCTATTCTGTAGAGATCTGACCACGGCCAGCATATGTACTGGACAAGAACTGTCTGTGTATCAATTAAACATATTTCTTCTATGATATGTCGTGTTTGGACTGAGACTGAGACAGTGCAGCAACAACTACCTTCAAGAGCAGGGCGACCAAGATTATTCCAGGTACAGTATGTACAATGAGAAGAGTTCTTGGCACAACATTGGCTGCCTCAGCACAAGGGAGCCACCCCCAAGTAGATGCAAAGGAAAGCAGCGGACAGGTAACAGGCCAGAGAGGGAAACCAGCTATGCTAGCTCTGGTAAAAGTTCTACTGGTGGGAGTAAAATTTAAGATTGCTGGAAATGTTTCATTTACTCCTCTCTCCTGACTTCTGTATCCCTCTACATCAGCAACTTCACAGTCTCATCACCTGTACCTGCCCTACCTGCAGCTTACACTCCTGTGGTGGGGTTGCCAGGTGGCGTGGTGGGGGCTCCAGCTCAATCCAAATTTCCAAAGGGCAAAGGACAGGCAGTTGAAGTTCTGTATCTGGACTTTAGCATAGCCTTCAACTCTGCTCAACACAGGAGAATGAGTAGGAAACTGGGGGACCAGGGGGAAGGGGGAAACTGTGAGATGGATCAGAAACTGGCTGGGTGGGAGAAAACAGTACTCTTAAAATGAATTCTCTAAAACTGAGTTCTCTGAGGTAAAGGAAGCTATCAAATGGGTTTCCCAGGGATCAGCCTTAGGCACAGTTCTTTTCAACATCCTTATTGTGACATCAGAGAAGGAATCCAAGGAACGCTATGCCTGTTTGCAGATTGTATAAAAATCTACAGTAGAGTGGACAGTGATGAGGGGGTGAGAGCACTGAGGGAAAATATGAAGAGACTGGAGAATTGGTCTTCCTGAGGAGGTCACGGGGTCAAAAACAGTGGAGGAATTCAAGAATGCATGGGACAGACATAAGTCAATTCTGGTGGGGGGTAGGAAGAAGTAGGCTGTTGGTTAACTAGAATTTGCAGCTTATCCAATGGGTAGGGAAATGGGCAGACTGGGTGGGTCAAGCGGTCCTTATCTGCTGTCAAAGTCTTTGTTTCTATGGTCAAGGGTCTAGCAACTAAAAGTCAAAGCACAGAACTGCCAAGTTGTGGACATAGGGTTCAGGAACCCGAAGACTAAATACAGGATGGGAGATGTAGTGTTAGAAAAAACAGGAGAGAGTGGTTTTAAGATGCTAATAGCAGGCAGCTTAAAGCAGTCCTCTCCTTAGTGAATGGTCTCCCCACTGAGATCTCATCAGAACCTAGACTTGGTAAATGCAACCTCCATCGGCTCCTTACTAGTCTCAGCAACTGTGATTGTTCCAACTAACCTGCCCTACACACTCCCATTTGCCTTCCTTCCCATCTCCTACCCCTTTCCTACCCTCTATTGCTATCTTTCCTCATCCTCCCTCCTTTCCCCCTCACTCTAATATTACATACAGCTAATATTCTTCAGGTGAAGCTACCTCTGGCTGGAAGCTGCAATACTGAACATAGGATTTGCGAGAAAGCGAGTTGTGCTCACAACAGAGGGAGGTGAACCTTACAATTGTCTTTGGTTTGTAGCAGATATTCTGCAGGTGGAGGCTACTTCTAACTGAAAGGTGAAATAAGGAACTTAGAATTATCAGGAAAGACAGACTTTCAAGCAACAGAGGGAGGTGGATCTTGCTTTACTTTTGTTACAATTGTAAGATTTTCAGTGCAGGAAGAGTTTAAAGCACAGCTGACTTATTTTGGGGCTGACTGCTTTCAGAGCACAAATCACCAGGCTGTTTTGGGGCTAGGGAGGTTTACCTGTGTCTGACTTGGATGTCTGGATTTTTCTCTGTTTGATTAGCAGGGTATCTTCTCTGTCAAATTGTTGTGTAGGGCATCTTGCTGACAGGAAGGCACTCATGTGGCAGTGGGTCAGAGCTTTTAGCTGATTGTTTTGTGTGAGGCACAGTTTAGGCCCAACCCTGCCCACCTCACCCCACCCACCCTGAAATAGTTCCTTTATACCTGGGGTTCTGACATCATTTCCTCAAGAGTGCAAGGTGCATATCCTGTCATATCCTCTCTAGCACACTGCACTGACAATATGAGCATACACGTTGTATAAAATATATATATATATATGTCTATATAACAAACCAATCACACACACACACAAAAAAAAAAGATAAACATGTGGGGAGTAGTGCAATGTAATGGCTGTGGGGCAGCAGTCTTCCAGGAGTCTTTCTGGAGGCTGAGATGCTGCCCTATTTGCAGACAACTCTCTGCCCTGAGGGAGGAAGTTGCCTGTCTTCAGGCCACACTGGACAGTAGTAAGGAAACCTTCCCCCAGGCCACACTGGACAGTAGGAAGGGAACCTCCCCCATCCAGGGAGCACCAGAGCCACCACCACTACCTCAGAGGTTGCGAAGAAAGCACAGCAGTTGGACCACAGTGGGCTCAGGGAGGGTGAGGATGGTGGAACAGAGGCACACCCAGTCAGTTGTTCCACTCCACAATCCATACACCATTCTGGGGGAGCATAGCTCCCCTATGGATGCACACCATGAGGGAGACTAAGGAGGCTGAGGACAACTGTCACAAAGAGCCCACAGGAAGGAGGCAGAGGACACACAGGGAAAGGAAGCAGCTCCTGGTGGGGGACTCAATTATTAGGGGATAGAACTGGGGAGCAGGAAAACTGAAGTAAGGTGCCTGCCTGGTGCCATGGCTTGGAGGACAGGAAGCCATCCTCAGGATCACGAGAACAGCTGCAGGAGTATAAGCTGGACATCATTGTCCACCTAAGGGACAAATGACTTGGCTCATCATGAGATTAGAGCAGTGCAGGAGGACTTTGTAGAGTTGGGAGGGCCTAAGACAAGTAGCACACACAGAATCCTTCTCAGAGGTGCTGCCTGTCAATGGACATGGAAGTGAGGGTACTTTGCACCATGCAGTTTAATGAATGGTTGAAAAAATGGTGTGGAGCACAGGGGTTTGGCTTCATTGGGGACTGGGGTTCCACCTGGAGGGACACCAGCCTATACTGGCAGGATGGTCTGCATCTGTCCAGGAAGGGAACAAGTCTTTTGAGCAATCAGTTTAAATGCTTCATTGGCAAGCTTTTAAACTAGTCAAGGGGAGGCACTGATAAGCATCAGGAAAATCCCAGCCTCTCTCTACAAAACAGGGTACTAAATGAGAAAAAGACCGAGGTAGACAGGTCAGTGGGGGATGCTGCAACAGAAGGTAAAGCCATCAAAAAATGGAGAGCAATGAGTACCAATGCCCATAGTCTGGGTAACAAGCTTCCTGAATTAGTGGCCTTGATGGAGGAGGAACATCTGGGTCGTGGCAGTCACAGAAACATGGTACACACAAAACCATGACTGGGATGTAAACATACCAGGATACACATCTACAGGAGGGACAGGGAGGGTAAAGAGGAGGAGGAGTAGCTCTTTACATAAGGAAAGAATCAAAGCAACAGAACAAAAGGGTAAACAGGGAGAGAAGATGCACTGTGGGTCAATTTGGAGACAGGCAATGGCACCACAATCTGCACAGGGGTTGTATACAGACCCCCTTCTCAGGGGGAGGAAATGGACAAGGAAATGATAGAAAGTATACTTAGAATGGCAGAAAAAGGGGAGATATTGCTGATGGGTGATCTGAATATGCCAGATGTTAACTGGAGTGCAGTTGCAGCAGCCACTTCGAAGAGTGGGGTTATTCTAGATGCCTTACAGGGGGCATGCCTTAGACAACTAGTATTGGAGCCCACTCGAGAGGGAGCAATGTTAGACCTGGGTCTCTCAAATGGAGATGGCGAGAGGATCACAGATGTAGAAGTGGGTAGCCATCTGGGAACTAGCGACCATCAAACAGTATGGTTCACAATAAACACAGCAATAGAGTCAAGCCATACAAAGGCAAAAGTACTGGACTTTAGGAGGGCTGACTTTGCCAAAATGGGTGATTGCCTAAGGAATGCACTAGCAAATGGGCTGGAAGGAGGGGTGGAAGAACAATGGAGAATAATAAAAACTGCCATCACAGAGGTAACAAGCCTTTGTGGGAAGCAAATAAGCAAAACAAAATGATGTAAGAAACCACTATGGCTCTCAAAGGAAGTGGCAGTGAAGGTTCAAGAGAAAAAGAAAGCATTCAGGAAGTACAAGGAATCACAGAAGGAGCAGGACAGAGAACTGTATCAGTTAAAGCAAAAGGAAGCTGGGAAGGCAGTCAGAACAGCAAAGGCCCAAACCGAGGAAAAGATAGCCAACTCAGTTAAGATGGGGGATAAAACCTTTTATAGGTACATCAGGGAGCCAAGGAAGACCAAGGAGGATAGTGAGGCTTAACAAAGGGGGTGGGCAGAGGTGACTGTGAAAAGCAGAATACTAAACAAATATTTTGCTCAGTATTTACAAATGAAGAGGGGGAGGTACCTAAAACAAACAGTAGAAACACTCTGGATACAGAAGTTAATACCAGCCCATTTACAGAAGAAAGGGTTCTGAAAGAACTCTTAAAACTGAAGGTGGACAAAGCAATGGGGCCTGATGGGATTCATCCCAGAATTCTGAAAGAACTTAAGGTAGAACTAGTGACACCACTGACTACCCTCTTTAACAAATCATGGGAGGATGGGGTGGTACCCGAGGACTGGAGGAGGGTAGATGTGATTCCCCTTCACAAAAGTGGGAGCAAGGCAGAAGCAGGAAACTACAGACCTGTTGGTTTAACCTCAGTGATAGGAAAATGATGGAATCACTTCTGAAGGAAAGAATTGTCGAGTATCTAGAGGCCAGAGGGGCACAGGACCCAAGGCAGCATGGATTCACAGCTGGAAGGTCATGCCAGATGAATCTGATAGATTTCTTTGACTGGGTGACCAAAGTAGTAGATCAGGGAGGGCTGTGGACATGGCCTACCTAGACTTTATCAAGGCATTTGACACAGTCCCACACAAAAGATTAATATGCAAGTTAGCCAGCCTGGGGTGGGTCCCAAGATGACAGCCTGGGTAAAGAATTGGCTGGGGAATAGGACACAGAAAGTAATAGTAAATGGAGTCCACTCTGAAGAAAGGGGGTTTCTAGTGGGTACTGCAGGATTCAGTATTAGACGGTCCTCTTCAATGTCTTTATAAGCGACATTGCAGAGGGACTGGAAGGAAAAGTATGTCTCTTTGCAGATGACACAAAGATCTGCAACAGAGTTGATGCACAAGGTGGGTGGAAAGGATCAGAAGGGACTTGGCAAGGTTAGAGGAATGGTCAAATGTATGGCAGCTTAGATTCAATGCTAAGAAGTGCAAGGTAATGCACCTGGGAAACAAAACCCAGGGAAGAGTACACAATGAGGGTGAGATACTAACAACAACAAAAATGAAAGGGACCTGGGGTAATCATATGAGATGACCTAAAGGTGGGCAAGCAATGTGAGAGAGGCAGCAAGGAGGGCTGGGGGATACTGGGATGCATAGGGAGGTATCACCAGTAGAAAACAGGAAGTTATTATCCTCTGTACAGACAGCTGGCGAGACCCCATCTGGAGTACTGCGTGCAGTTCTGGAGACCAATCTCATAAAGACATAGACAGGATGGAAGCTGTCAGGAGGCAACTAAAATGGTGCAGGGTCTGCACGGATATGACAGAGAGAGACTTAAGGAGTTAATATGTAGCCTCGAGGAAAGGAGGAGAGGGGGACATGATAGAAACTTTCAAGTACCTCAAGGGAATCAACAAAGTCCAAGAGGGTAGCATCTTTCAAAAAAGAGTGTGCAAGAACAAGGGGCACAATTTGAAGATGGGGGGTGGCTCAGAGGTAATTTAAGGAAGTATTTTTCACAGAGAGGGTTGTGGATGCATGGAATGGCCTTCTGGAGCAGGTTGTGGAGTCAAAAACAGTGGTGGAATTCAAGCATGCACGGGACAGTCATAAGGCAATTCTAGGGGGTTGGGGTAGGAAGATGTAGGCTGCTGGTTAACTAGGATCTGCAGCTTATCCATTAGGTAGGGAAATGGGCAGACTGGGTGGGCCAAGCGGTCCTTATCTGTCGTCAAATTCTGTGTTTCTATGTTACTCCTTTATGCTTTTCCCTCCCTGTCCTGTACAAGCGTCAATTCAACTCATCCACACCCCCTTACATTCTTACCCTACACACAACCCCCATACTCTTCTCCACATCTCTCTTACCCCTCTGCCTGCTATTCCACCCAGCACTTACTTCTAGCAAACAGCACTTATGACAAAGTCAATTCTTTGCCGCCTCGTACCCATTGTGCTCCCTCTCCCTATTGCCCGACAAGCTTGTTTTGTACATTCCTCAGATTGTTAGCGTATTATTTTTCCTTTAAACCCTGTAATTTGTACACTGTTTTATTCCTCTATATATTGTTCATTCTATATCGTGATGCGGAACATTTGTAAATGAACCTTTGGTTCAAAGGTTCTTGTAATCCTAGAACTTAATAAATAAAAATTAAAAAAATGGAACAAAGAAGTGTGGAAAGTGAATAAGATGCTGGGGTGCATAGGCAGGGGGATCCACAGCAAAAGGAAGGAGGGGATCAGGATCCTGCCCCTGTACATATCCCTGGTGTGACTGGAGTACTGTGTGCAGTTCTGGAGTCCACCCTCGAAAAAGAACAGGAATAGAGTTGAGGCAGTGAAGTGGGCACAAAAATGATTTATGGGCAGGAGGAAAAGTCCTTATCTGTGGCAGAGTAGATCATGAGTAAGGGGTGCGGTAGATCCAGATGGACCTTGAGAAGCTGGAGAGATGGTCTAAGACCTGGTATTTGAGATTCAATGGTAAGAAGTTCAAAGCAATGCACTTGAGATGGAACTCACAAATGGAATACTGGATGGGAGGGGTTAACTGGCCACTTCAACAGAGGAGAGGGATCTAGGGGGGGCATAATCGGTGACTCCTTCAAGCAAACCAGCCACTGGAACAAAACATACAGCAAGACATTGAGGATGCTGGGGTGTATAGGGAGGGGTTGATAATATGAGAAGTGAGGTGATCCTGCCCTATACAGATCCCTGGTGAGGCCTCATCTGGAGTACTGTGCTCAGTGCTAGAGTCCTGACCTGAGGAGGGACACAGACAGACTGGAGTCAGTGCAGAGGAGGGTCACCAAGATGATCTAAATCCTGCAGGGTAGATCCTATGAGGAATGACTGATGGCCCTAAACATGTACTCACTGGATGCTAGACATGAGAGGGAGACATGATAGAAACATGAGTTTTTGAGGGGGTATAAACAGGGAGAAGAGTGAGGACCGGTTTGTGTGGAATAGTCACCGGGGGGTATGATGGAGAGAGAGATGGGGTACATGATTGAAACTTTTTGCATCTGACCTGATCCTGGCATGTAACTCATGCCAAGGAGTTGCCTGCCTTAGGAACTAAGTGCTTGGCTTGTAGCTTCCATCTACAAGCAGAGTCGGCAAACAGCCCTGCAGCCCCATCCAACTTTTTGATGATGCCAAGCAGGGAACGGAGCTATAGGTGCTTAATTGACATATCACTAGGATCTGGGGTGAGGGGCTGTCTAAAGATGCATAACTATACAGGCAGTTCTACAAGTGTGTGGCTAATATATAACATCACCCCTTAACTTATCCAGCCTGTGCGAAGCAGTCACTTGTGTCTAGTGTCAACCCCTCCCACATGCTTGACCAGTAGAATAAATCTTTCAGGGTATCTCCATAAAGCCATAAAACATTGGACAGTAAGCCAACTGTGTCAGGACATTGCCGGAAGTTTTTGCATGATGGGGATACCCACATTGAGGTGATGCTTAAAGTTGTCTGTGTAATATGGGCAGATCCCCAACCACTTCAGTTCTGTTTCTCCCACAATCAAAAGAGTGAATATCAGAACCATGGCAACTGTTTTTCCATTGTATTCTAACCAGTGGAATTGATTTTTCTCTGGTAATTACTGTCTTTAAACACCAGGGTATGTCGTCCCAGAGTGGGGCACTTTTTTGCCATTGTAACTGTGGAAACCTGATTAATCATGAAGACGCCCACGAGTTGAGAGTGCCATTTAGGCCTGTCCTGTGACATGAAAAACTGTGAAGCTTGGCAGGGTTTAAACAAGGCTTACCACAAGAGACGCAGGTGAGAAGTTTTGGAGCATTGTTTTGGGGAAAAAAAATGGAGAAGGCTGCTGTGTCTGTCAAGTTGCCAAACCTGTTGCTGATGCTGGCAAAGCAGAAATCCTTCGACTACAGATAAAGGGGGTCTGCCACAGTCACCATGTAAATAGCCATAGTTGATCACGAGGTCTACAGCCCAATGGGATTCTTTAGTGTCTTTGATGGAGAGTCACGGAGGCAGACCAGAGCTGGGCCACTTGTGAGTTGAGGTTGCTTCCCCACCCTTCAGTGATCTAGTTCCTCACTCTCTAAAGGGGATGGGAAATCAGAAGATTCATCCAGTATTTATTTATTTATTTATTTAGTTTTTGTTGACCGGGTAAGTGCACTAGACAAATCCTGCCCATTTTCAGGCATGACCCCGGGGAGGGCGATACAGATGAATGCCAACTGACCTTGAACCAGATTAAGCTGTTGGTGGTATTTTTAGTGAATGAGGGAAATTTGGCCAGGACACCGGGGAAAATTCCCCTACTCTTTTTGATAAGTGCCATGGGCTCTTTAACATCCACCTGAACTACCACCAGAACAGGCAGATGGGACCTCGGTTTAACGTCTCATCCAAAAGACGGCACCTCAGAAATGCAGCACCCCTCTCATGCTGCACTACAGTGTCAATACTGGGATATTAACTCAAGTGCCAGATGTGGGAACTGAACCCACAGCCCTCTGATCTCCCAGCCTCAAGAGGCGAGTGTGCTACCTACTGAGCCACTGACACTAGTATGCCAGTGGAACAGGTATATCAGTCTCTGCAAGGCCAGAACCTTAATCTGCTAAAGGCTCAGATCCTATAGTGAAGGTAATGCAGTCTTCCACTAGCTCCTCTGGAACTGCATCGTGTTACCATCAACAGCTTCAGCTGGCATCTCTGTTCCAGTTGCAGTATTGGTAGAATTCTCTAATTTGATAAGAATATTGTCTAGACTTCAACAGTTAACTCAGGGCACCCCTCAGCCACATCCAGTGCTGCAGGATGGTCCTGCTTTACCTTCTCTGCCCCTCTTCCAATGTCAGTGACTCCTCAGCTCCATCTCCTAGAGGAAGTAGAGGAGGACAAGCAATATTTTTGTTGGTATTGGTGGTCTTCGGTTTGCTGATCATTAGCTGATACTTGCTGAAGCTTGGGTTCCTCTCTACTGCTGTCATCTAGTTGTAAATTAATCTTTGTTTGATTTCTGCTTTGTTTGTTCAAATTTTAAAAACAAAAACCTTTTCTGTGTTGCAGAGAACATCATGTTTAGAATCTTATGACATGGAACCAGGAAGTACAGCACTCACCAGTACGGGGCAGGGTGCAGGTCCGGGGCTGCTAACCCCCACATAAACGCCACTACCACAAACCAGAGTGGATCTGCATTCTGGGATTGTAAAGCACAGTGCGATGATAGGTAAAGCAGACCTATAAAATACCCGGAGCCTTACCCAGGTGGGTAAGTCGGGGCTGGTTACTTGATTTTTCAGTGTGTGTCCCGAATTGTGTCATTTTGACTTGTAAGAAATAGTCACTACAGATTTGGAACATTGGAGCAAGGCTCCGGTTATTTTATATGTAACCTCTAGGTGGCGCTATCCCAAGGGCTACTATCCCTGCTTGCTTGGCTAGTAGAGGTTAAGGGGCCTGAGTTCTGAAATGGGTGCCTCCACCCGGAGGTCTGGGTTGGCAGTGGTCAAGCTAACCTGGGCACAGCCCTCTGGGACACTGTAACCCCCCTCTTTCCCCTCTAGTGGCCTGAACACTGTACAATAATCACTTTCACAGTACCCCTGGTACACCACACAAGTACCCACACTGTTTGCACTTACCACCAGGGCTGGTTCCTCCGGCTCAACCCTGGGGACCCCCTGCAAAATAAGGTTATGCACAGCAAACAGCAACAGTGCAGTACCCTAAGCACAAACTGGAACCACAGTCAGATTACATGCAGAAAAAGTTAGATCTTATTTTTTCAGGGGACTTGAACAAGGGAGGGGCAAAATCAGGTTAATTAGCTTACAGGTTATATCAACCAAGCAGTTATGCATGCGCTTTGAGTCCACCCACACAGTCACACCTCTTGGTAACCAGGTGGAGAAGAGATGGGCTAGCCAGGACTGTTGCCTGGGGTTGGCCGGCATCGCAACTGGTTGAGGTCCTGTGATGGAAAACACGACATGCACAGTACACAATATTTGTAATCCGGAGCCAGAGGGCTCAGTTTGTAAAGGAAACGAAACAACAAGACAATCAGATGACACACTCAGATTAAGCTGTTCTTGCAGGAAGCTACCCTGGTGTTTACTCATGATACCCAAGACTGGACAGAGGCTGGATGGAAATCGCGATTGCAGGTGATTGATCTGGAATGCCAGGAGAAGCAGGGCCCACACGAGTCGCAGAGGCGTCGTTCCTGTTCAAGCGTGGAGCAGGGGGCTGATCCCTAGGCAGGTCTCTCGTCGATGGCTTCTCTGTGCAGTGGGTAGTCTGACTGGGCCAGTCTGGCAAGACCCAGACCGCATGGATACAAACTCGGATGCAGTCCGTTTTGGGCTGGATACAGCTTCCAGCAAGCAGAACACAGTTCACACAGTGGGGAACTAACTCACAACCCACTAGCAGCTCATAGCACACTTACATGTAAGGGAATTCTACTATACCAGGCAAAGTGGTCCTCGTCACAATCGCAAAGTCTCTGCACACACCGGGAGCTTAGGCGTAGCTGGAACTCCTGACAGGCCGATCGCATTCAGCTAAATCTTCGGTCTTCTTCATGTTGAGCCTGGCCCAATTCAGTACCTTACTTTAGTCACACAAACTTGGATTTAGTCCAAAATAATTCTCTTCTCTCCCTCTCAGGAGCAGCAAGCAGACATGCAGGCCAAAACCGCAGCCTTTTCACAGTTCTCCCATGCAAATTCACTCAGGATTGCTGCTCAGAATCACTTCAGCTCCTTCTTCTTTAGCTTCCTGCTTAGATCTGCCCAAAACAGCAGGCAGCTTGAGGAATTCCCTCAGATCCAAAAGGTTTGGTTGACTGATTTGGCTGTCAGTCAAAGCAAGAGCCCCCTCTTCAGTTGCGAAAAAGGTGCAAAAAGCCCCAAACTACAGTTCCTATAGATTTTGACTCCAGACAGCTCCTGTAGCCTGGTTACATTTTAGGTCCCACCAGAACTGATTGGTCCAATTTGCAGTCCAGGACCAAGATAGTGGAGACAAACAAAACAGTCCTTGCTACGAAAAAGGCAGGTTAGACAAACTACATTATCATTATCACTCTAAATGATTTTCAGCAAATAGTTACATCTTTCAACAGAGCTTCCTCTCAGATTACTTATGCTGCAATCAGGCAGCTCTTAAAGAGACAGTACACAGAGGCTATACAGACTCTGATAATCACATTCTGCTATACCAGTAGGAAAGCAGTATAGCACAGTGGTTTAAGGCTCTGAGCTGCAAATCTGGAGACCTGGGTTTGAATCCCACAGCCCCCACTTGCATACTGTGACCCTGAGCAAGTCATTTAACTTCCCTGTGCTCCCAGGTCGCACCTGTAAACAAGCTTTCAGCTTAATGTGCTACTCCTGGTTAAACAATTACAAACAAAACATTTAAACTGCTAAAACGCAGGACACCAGCCTGGCAGTGAGCATTTAGGCAAGCTCAAGGAAGACTTTTTGGGAACCTCCATTTGTAGGGGGGTTACAGCCTTCCCTGCCTGGGAAAACTTGGCATCCGCGTCAAGTCTGTACCATCATAACATTGAAAATGCAACATATACAAGACATTCATACCATTAGTATGCTATACAAGTACTATCTGATTCATCAATTGACATAACTTGTCACTTTACTATACATTTCAATGTATTCCACTATATCATTTCCATTCTGACAATTACATTATGCATATTTCACACAGGTAAATTGAACATTACTATACAAAATCATGTAATAACTTCTTGTACTCTAAACAATGCAAGAGGGGGCCCTTCCCTATTAACTAACTTGGGGCTGGATGGGGCAGGGGCACCATGGTGAGAGGGCAAAACAAGTAACTTGGAGTGGGCCGTCAAGCTCAGTTTGGGCAGTGAGCTCTGAGAGACATAAACACCTTTGTGGACTACATTGAGAGGCAAATCCACTGACCTCCCGGGGGAATCGTAACTGAAGCACACCACCGGCTTCACAGCTCGGCCAGTCTTTCTGGGGTGAACAACCACAGTCTCTGTACTTTTACTGTGATTTTTTGCAGACTGAGTCCTCTTTAGGATTGACGCAGGCTGTTACTGCGTCAACTCATCAGGATGGCCACATGTTGGACCTGGTGTTCTCACTGGGGCTTGAGATCAGTGATCTCAGGATTGATCGAGTAAATTGGTCCGATAACTGCACGGTGCAGTTCACGCTTGGGGCTCCTGCCATAAGCCGTTCCCCTGCAGAGATGATTAGCTGTCACCCTTTGTGGGGTTTGACCCCTGAGGGCTTTTTGGCAGCAGCTAAATTGTCTAGTGTCGGTGCTGCATGTGTCGGAGGTGTTGAATTCGGGGTTGATACCTATAATAGGGTGCTATCTGACACCATCAACTCCCTCGCACCTGTTCGTGTACGACCCAGAACTTCATACCTGAGGTCCCCATGGTTTGACAGAGAGCTCAGGGAGAGGAAGAAGAGGGGTTGGAGATTAGAGCGCTGCTGGAGGAGAGCCTGCATGGAGGCGGACAAACTGGTCCTGAGTGCGCACTATAGTGCATACCAGGAGGCAATCAACTGTAAGAAGGCAGCGTTCCTGTCCAGGGAGATTGCTGCTGGGAAAAACTGACCAGCTTCACTCTTCCAGACTGTGGACAGGCTTCTCCATCCTGCCTGTCTGCAGCCCGGGAGGGTTTTTTCTAATATAGACTGTGAGGAGTTTGCTCAGTTTTTTTGGACGGGGTGTCCTCGATTCAGTGGGTGGCTTCTTCAGCTAGTAATACTATAGCTGACAGTGGTCACCTGATGTGTTCTGAGAGCACTTCGCCTAGTTGGGGAGAGTTTAGATCAGTGGAGGCTAGTGAGGTTATTGAGGTGGCAACCAACATGAAGCATACCTTTTGTAAACTGGACCCGGTGCAAACGCGTTTTTTAATGAGATGCGTTGACTCTGTTGGCCCGGTGTTGACTCTGTTGGCCCGGTCCCTTTCTGAGGGGGTCTTTCCGGATGCCTTGAAGGAGGCTCTGGTGAGACCCCTCTTAAAGAAATCATCTTTGGACCCAGAGATCAAGGTGAATTACCATCCTATATCCAATCTTCCATTTTTGGGGAAGGTGGTGGAAAAGGTGGTAGCGCTTCAGTTGGAAGAGTATCTCATGACTCACGAGTTGTACGAACCTTTCCAGTTGCCATTTCAGGCTAGACATAGCACAGAAACTGCACTTGTTTGGGTGCAGAATGATCTCCTCAGGGCAAGAGATCGGGGGGACAAGACAATTCTTGTTCTCCTCGATCTCTCTTCAGCATTTGACACTGTGGACCATTGTGTGTTGCTTGTCTGCCTTAGGGAGTTATGTGGACTCACCGGTACTGTCATCAACTGGTTTGAGTCCTTTCTTACCAACAGAAGGCAATGGGTCATGATGGGGAATTCTTCATCTATACCCAGTCTCCTATTTTGTGGAGTCCCTCAAGGATCGGTACTGGCCCCAATGTTGTTCACAGTGTACATGCTGCCCCTGGGAGGATCATTAGGAAGTATGGTTTGAGTTTTCATTGTTATGCCGATGATACTCAGTTATATTTTTCCTTTGCCCCAGGAACATCCAATGCAGTGGATGTGCTTAACATCTGTCTGGCCGGGATTAACGACTGGATGACCTCCAGCTGGTTGCGACTGAACCCTGACAAGACGGAGGTATTGGTAGTGGAGTCGAACAGAGTTCGTGATAGGATGGCGTCTGACTCAGAAACTGGGCTTGTCCTTGGAGCTGTATCATTGAAGGCCTCCTCTTGGGTGCAAAATCTGGGAGTGATTCTGGACAGGAACTTAACCATGGAGGCTCAAATATCCTCCACGGTTCGTACCTGTTTTTTCCATCTTAGAAACATTGCCAGAATTAAGCCCCTTGTTTCGCCTCTGGACCTCCCTACCTTGATACATGCCTTAGTCACATCTAGGCTTGACTATTGTAATGCGCTCTATCTCGGGGTCACAGGAGGATCTCTCCGCAGACTGCAGCTGGTGCAAAACGCAGCTGCCCGGTTGTTGACTGGGCAGCAAAAGTTTTGCCATATTACACCAGTTTTATGCGAATTGCACTGGCTGCCAGTCAGGTGGAGAGTCCTCTTTAAAATGGGTCTTCTCACCTACAAGACCCTACACAGGCAGGGCCCTGGTTACCTGTCAGACCTTCTGTTACCTGCCCTCCTACCCACCCTCTTCGATCTTCTAGTGGTGGCTTCCTGGTCATTCCCAGAACAAGGCTAAAATCAGCTGGTGATAGAGCCTTTAGTGTTGCAGCTCTCATTCTGTGGAATTCTTTGCCAGCTCAGGTCAGGCAAGCCCCCACAGTGGATATTTTTAAGGCCCGCCTGAAGACATTTCTTTTTTCCCAAGCCGTTGATATTTAGATTAGTATATACAGTAAAGGCTCTGATTTTATTAGATTTATTTATTCTTATTTTGTGTTGTTTCAATTTTGTGCTTTTAAAATTTTGTTTAAAATTTGTACGGCACCCAGAACCTCCGGGATTGGGCATCTTTTAAATAAATTTTGCCTTGCCTTACTTTCAGCAATGGTCTTGGAGCTTTCATCACTTGTGAGGGGTGCCTCTGCATGAAGGGGAATGTCCAAGCTGGGAGCACTGTCAGCTCCTTGCTCTGTAGTCTCTGTTTCTACAACACTTGGCTCATTTTGAAGACACTCTGGCACTGAAGGAGGGTTGTCAGCACTCTCATAGTGTTCCTCAAGTTCTGGCATGTCACCAGAAAGACTCATACCATCAGCCTCTCCTTCAGGCAAATCATACAGTTTCACAATACACAAAGACTCAGCATCCTCAGACGTGATACTTTGCACTTCACCTTCAGGCAGCATTGGCTCCAAGGGTGATGCCGGGGGGTTAGACGGTCCAGAAGGCCCAGCTTCATCCCCATAATTCAACATAGGATTTCTACGAAACAACTGACTCAGTTCATATGAGGGGTAATAGGCATTATCACACTCACTGTCATCCGAGTTAGACTGGCAGTCACTATCATTCTGGGCCTGCTGCGGGGGAAGTCTTAAATCGGCAACCACGGGGGCAGGCTGACTCTGTTTCTTTCTTGCAGCAGCATGAGTCACTGGTCCAGGGGAATCAATCTCAATGGGTTCAGCCTCAATTATAACTTGACCAATAGGTAGCAAGTGGTTACGGTGCATGGTCTTGACAGCTTTGGAGTTATTCTCTGGGCGCACTTTGTACACTGGCAAATCATCCAACTTTCCAACTACGACATGGGGAAGATGGTGCCATCAACCAGCAATTTTGTGTTTACCATGCAATCCTAAATTTTGCAACAACACACAGTCTCCAGGCCTAAGCTGTTGAGCCTTTACTTTTCTATCATGTCTCTCTTTGTTGGCTAGATTTCTTTTGGCAGCCATTGTCTGGGCCAGTTGATAGGCATGGTTCAATTGAGCTTTCAGTTTTTGTACATATTGCAGGTAATCTTCGGCTCGGACCCCATCAGGGAAAAAAACCAAAACAGACATCAGCAGGCAACCGGGCCTCTCTCCCGAACATGTGGCGGTAGGGAGAGAACCCGGTAGCATCATTCTTCGTGCAATTGTATGTGTGTACCAAGGTGCTAATCTGCTGGCTCCATTTATGCTTATCTTTTTGGTGGAGGGTGCCTAGCATGTCTAGTAGGGTGCGGTTAAAGCGTTCAGGTTGAGGAGCCCCCTGCGAGTGATAAGGGGTGGTTCTTGACTTTCGCACCCCCCATAGAGAGAGAGCATTTCTTTGATTAGCCAACTCTCAAAGTCCCAGCCCTGATCAGAGTGAATTCGCTAGGGGGCACCTTAGTGGACAAAGAAATTTTCCACTAGCACCTTGGCCACGGTAGATGCTTTTTGATCTTTGGTGGGAAAAGCTTGTGCATACCGTGTGAAATGGTCTGTAACCACTAACACATTGGCAATGTTTCACTGATCAGGCTCTAAACTCAAGAAGTCTATGCAGACTAGTTCTATTGGGGTGCTGGTAGTAATGTTGACTAGGGGGGCAGCCCTCTGAGGCAGGGCTTTTCTCTGCAGGCAGCGACTACAAGTCCTTACATGGTGCTCAACATCGGCCCCCATCTTGGGCCAGTAGAATCGAGATCGTACTAAGTCAGGGGTCCAGTCGATACCGAGGTGGCCCATTTGATTGTGGAGGGACCTCAGTACCAAATCTTTGAAGGCTGTGGGCAGGACCAATTGTTGCTTGTTTATTTGGCCAGCCCGATCTACTGTCTCTCTATACAACAACTGATTAAGCAGCTTCAACCTGGGCCTTCTTTAAACAATAAAGTAGTTCGCAGATCAGAGGAATGGAACTTGTAGACACATTTTTTCCTGCACGAAGGGCGTCAAGTGCTGAATGAATCATAGGATCTCAGGATTGAGCCCATTGAATGCTGTCATTGTCAAACTGAGGTAGTACACTAATATCTAGAGCAGAGAAGTGGCAGTACGCAGCCAGTATGCAGGTGTCAGAGGGGCCCAAGCAATCTACTAAGCAGTCCGCTGTATCCATAGACATCTGTTCATTTCTGTCAAACTTTTGGCACAATGCTCGGATGTCAGGTTCAGACAGCCTGAACCAGTCGCTCTTGGAAATGGGCCTCTGGGATAGAGTGTCAGCATCAATATGATTCAGGACCGGTCTGTATTTGACAGCATAATCATATGTTGACAATGCAGAAAGCCATCGGTGCCCCGTGGCGTCTAACTTAGCTGAAGTCTGTACATAGGTCAATGGGTTATTGTCAGTCCTCACCAATATTTTCACCCCATAGAGGTAATCATGAAACTGGTTGACAATGGCCCATTTTAACACAAGGAACTCCAACCTGTGCCCAGGGTAGTTTTGCTCTGACAGGGTCAAGCTCCTACTGGCGTCAAACCATCGTCATGGTCTTGATACAGTACAGCTCCTAGACCCTGCAGACTGGCGTCAGTATGCAGCACATATGGTTTGGTAGGATCAAGGAATTGCAGCAGAAGCAGGACAGGGAACTGTATCAGTTAAAGCAAAAGGAGGCTGGGAAGGCAGTCAGAACAGCAAAGGCCCAAACCAAGGAAAAGATAGCCAACTCAGTTAAGAAGGGGGATAAAACCTTTTATAGGTACATCAGGGAGTGAAGGAAGACCAAGGGAGGGATAGTGAGGCTTAATAAAGGGGAGGCAGGGTGGGCAGAGGAGACTGTGAAAAGGCAGAGATACTAAACAAATATTTTGCTCAGTATTTACAAATGAAGAGGGAGGTACATAAAACAAACAGTAGAAACACTCTGGATACAGAAGTTGATACCAGCCCATTTACAGAAGAAAGGGTTCTGAAAGAACTCTTAAAACTGAAGGTGGACAAAGCAATGGGGCCTGATGGGATTCATCCCAGAATTCTAAAAGAACTAAGGGTAGAACTAGTGACACCACTGACTACCCTTTTAACAAATCATGGGAGGATGGGGTGGTACCGAGGGACTGGAGGAGGACAGATGTGATTCCCCTTCACAAAAGTGGGAGCAAGGCAGAAGCAGGAAACTACAGGCCTGTTAGTTTAACCTCAGTGATAGGAAAATGATGGAATCACTTCTGAAGGAAAGAATTGTCGAGTATCTAGAGGCCAGAGGGGCACAGGACCCTAGGCAGCATGGATTCAGCGGGAAGGTCATGCCAGATGAATCTGATAGATTTCTTTGACTGGGTGACCAAAGTAGTAGATCAGGGAGGGGGCTGTGGACATGGCCTACCTAGACTTTAGCAAGGCATTTGACACAGTCCCATAAAGATTAATATACAAGTTAGCCAGCCTGGGAGTGGGTCCACGATGACAGCCTGGGTAAAATTGGCTGGAGAATAGGACACAGAGAGTAATAGTAAATGGAGTCGCTCAGAAGAAAGGAGGGTTATTAGTGGGGTACGCAGAGGTTCAGTATTAGGACGGTCCTCTTCAATGTCTTTATAGCGACATTGCAGAAGGACTGGAAGGAAAATATGTCTCTTTGCAGATGACACAAAGATCTCAGCAGAGTTGATGCACAGGGTAGGTGGAAAGGATGAGAAGGGACTTGACAAGGTTAGAGGAATGGTCAAATGTATGGCAACTTAGATTCAGTGCTGAAGTGCAAGGTAATGCACCTGGGAAACAAAACCCAGGGGAAGAGTACACAATGGGGGGTGAGATACTAACAACAACAAAAATGGAAAGGGACCTGGGGGTAGTCATATCAGATGACCTAAAGGTGGGCAAGCAATGTGAGAGGGCAGCAAAGAGGGCTGGGAGGATACTGGGATGCATAGGGAGAGGCATCACCAGTAGAAAACAGGAAGTTATTATCCCTCTGTACAGACAGCTGGTGAGACCACATCTGGAGTACTGTGTGCAGTTCTGGAGACCCAATCTCCGCAAAGACATAGACAGGATGGAAGCTGTCCAGAGGAGGGCAACTAAAATGGTGCAGGGTCTGCACCAGAAGACATATGAAGAGGACGAAAGAGCTTAATATGTATAGCCTCGAGGAAAGGAGGAGAGGGGACATGATAGAAGCGTTCAAGTACCTCAAGGGAATCAACAAAGTCCAAGAGGTAGCATCTTTCAAAAAGAGGTGTGCAAGAACAAGAGGCACAATTTGAAGATGGGGCGGCTCAGAGGTAATTTAAGGAAGTATTTTTCACAGTGAGGGTTGTGGATGCATGGAGCGGCCTTCCAGAGGAGGCTGTGGAGTCAAAATCAGTGGTGGAATTCAAGCATGCATGAGACAGTCATAAGGCAATTCTAGGGGGTGGGGTTAGGAAGAAGTAGGCTGCTGGTTAACTAGGATCTGCAGCTTATCCAGTAGGTAGGGAAATGGGCAGACTGGTTGGGCCAAGCGGTCCTTATCTGCCGTCAAATTCTACGTTTCAATGTTTCTATCAGCATAAGCGAGGATGGGGGCATAAGTGAGCTGGTATACGGCTTCGTGAAAAGCTGCTTCACAGTCAGGTGTCCAACAGGACCCAAAAAGTTTACCTGGGCGGAAATATGCTTTGTCTGGTTCTTTGACGGCCCCTTTTTTATATTTCTGATTGGTAGGAGGGTAACCCTGGGTAAGATTCAAGAGTGGCCGAATCACTTTGGAATAGTCCTTTATGAACCAGTGGTAGTAGCCACAGAATCTCAGGAAACATAGTTCTTTCAAATTGTGGGGCTGGGGCCAAGTAGTCAAGGCTTCAACTTTGCTAGGATCAGTCTCTATCCCCTCTGTAGACACTATGTGCCCCACATACTTCACAGAGGTTTGGAAAAACTGGCACTTGTCAATGGATAGCTTGAGGCCGAAATCTTCCAGTCAGTCTAGTACTTTGAACAATCGACTCTCATGTTCCTCTAGGGAGCTCCAAAACACAATGATATCGTCCAAGTACACCAGGCATTCCAGCAAATTCATGTCTCTCGCCACTCATTCCATCAGTCGCTGGAAGGTGGCTGGGGTGCCCGATATCCCCTGTGGCATTCTCAGAAATTCGTAGAACCCCAAAGAACAGATGAAGGCTGTCTTCTCACGGTCCTCCAGAGCCATCGGAATCTGGTAATATCCACTGCGAAGATCCAACCCAGAACCATTTGCTCCTATTCAAACAATCCAGAGCATCTTGTATACAGGGTGCGGTGTATTGATCAGGGATGGTCCGCCGATTAAGAGTTCGATAATCAACACACATTCTCACAGATCCATTCTTCTTATGCACAACCACAATGGGAGAAGCATATGGACTCCTGGATTCTTGTATCACACCAACCGCGAGCATTTTCTGCAAGTGTCTTCTCACATCATCTATGTCTGCAGGGGCTAGGCATTGAGAACTCTCTCGAAATGGCCGTTCATCATGCAGGCATATGTGATGCTCCGCATCCTGGACACATCCCACGTCCCATTCCTTCAACGAAAACTCTTGATCTCTCTGGGCAAGTTTCTGGTTAATTCTAGTTTTCTATTCAGCTGGCAATGGGGAGTCACCAAAATCAAACAAGTCAGGAGTCACTCTATCTGTCTTGCCAGGGTGCTTGTTTCTGGGCAACACTGCAGTGTCTGTGCAGTGTACTGTAGTTAGGGTGCATCCTCTGTTCACCTGGATCTCCCGATCTGACATATTTTGAATCTGGACCATCACTCGTCGTGCATAGGCATGAGCATGAGCTGGCAAGATGCTGGGCTTAACCAATAATCCTTCCTGCAATTTTCCATGGCCTGGCACGTCCAACATCAGTATTTTGTTCTTGACATCTTTGCGGAGGCGGACCTCCCCTTGAACGATACACTGGGCGTTAGGGGCCAGTACCATCGAATCGGGATCCTTCTTCCACACGACTCATACTGGTTCATCCTGATCCACTTCCTTGGGGTTCTGTTGCAAATCATAGGCCTTCTTGATCAGAGTGGGAATTCTTAGGGCCCTCCCAGTCCGTCGCCCTTGTTTCTCGTGACAGAGTTGTACCAGTCTCCCAAACATATGGGCATTGGTCCCAATTAACAGGGGAACCTCATCATACAGTCCAGTAGGGGGACACACTAAGGCCAGTGTCTCAACTTGCTCCTCTACACCAGTTACAGCTGCAGGAAATGACAACCAGAGGCGGACATATCCTAGGTAGGGATAAGACTTGTTGCTCAGCCCCCACACATGTAGGCCTTCCGGGGATTGTAAGGGCACAGCAGATAAGTGTTTCTCATACCAGTCCTTAAATACAGTGGTCACTTGTGACCCACTGTCCAGCACAGACCGAGAAGGAATACCATTCACAGCCACGGTAGTCTCCATTGAGGGGCCCACTATTTTGGACAAGTCTGGAGGGACAGCAGCAGGGGCCTGGATGGAAGATTTAGCCACAAAGGGGTTTGAGTTACGATGTCCGAAGCCTTCACTGCAATCATTTCGTGCACCCCTTGACCACTGATTCATTTTCTGAAGCTCTCCTTGAAACCAGTTCACCACTTTCTCTAAGTCTTTCTGAGACCGGCATTCCCTCTTCATATGGCCATCCTTTCCACAGTTGTGACAAATGATAGACTCCTGAGTCATCCTTGGAGAGCACATTGCATGAGGAACCAAAGTAGTAGCAAGGGATTGGGGTCCAGTATCTGCCTGCAGTGGTGAGAGGGGTGCAACATGTCTCAATAGTTCCCTTAGGGTGGCAGTCAATTCTTTGATTTCAGCCTTGGAGCTACCCTTGGTAGAGGATGCCTGAGGGTGCACCCCCACCCTCATGGCAGTCACGTCCTGACAGGAACCAGAATCTTGTTTAATGGGAGGAACCCTTGCAGAGGCACCCGCCTTCAACTCTCGGACTTCCTTTAACAGCTCAACTTTCAAAAACTGGGCCCAGGGCAGGAAGTCCTTTGCATTCTCAGAGTGCTCGTTAGGTGCTGACTTTTGCCTCTGAACCCCACTTGGATGATCACTCTCTGTCACTTGTGCAGTAGCAGCAGATATTGGTGAAATTCCCCCCCCCCCAGGGTCACCTTTACTCAACCACCCAAATTTCCTTCATTAACTCGTCATAAGAGGGGGGCGATTCCAGTCAGTTGGTGAGGTGCAACTGAAGCAGTAACAATTCTGAAAACGGAGCAGACTTAAGGATCCAGTCCAGCCTAGTTCAATCTAATCCATTTGATGGCAAACTACCCTTTCTGAGGCACTCTTGTAGCAGTTTTTCAAGCCGAGGTACATACACAGACAGTGGCTCACCTGAGTACTGCTGGGCGTTTCTTACTCTCCACCACAGGTCCTCATCTGAATCTGGGCTCCCATACACATTCTCCAATGAATAAAGATAGTCCTGTGCAGTTGCATCGGGTTTATTGGCTCGCTTGGCACGGATGGTAGCCAGGGCAGGACCTCTGAGTCTCTCACTCAACCTCTTTTATTTCTCTGCTTCTGAGCATTGCCATTCGAGTACTTAAGGGGCAACATAGTCTATCCAGGTCTCCCAGTCATCCTCCCCCTGGTGGGTGGGGAAGGTGCCCGAGAAGATTCTCAACCTTCGGTAGGAGTCGTGACTAATGGCAGGTACAGATATAGTGGCCAGCATTGGTACGGGCAGAGAAGACGGGGCAGTAACAGGTGCTGGAGTGGGAGGGGGTGTTGGGGAAGGAACACCCCCAGGTGGCACGAATAGTTTCTTAAAGTCCTCTACGGTTTTCCCTTCCTCCAGCAACAACTTAGCAAATTTCTCCTCAAATGTCTCAGATAATAGGGGGAGCTCGTCCTCCCTGGGGTTTTACTGTCTCTAGTTATCACTCTCCAGGCGGCTGGGGCCCCTTCTGGGGCAGTAGTCCGTGGCACTTTGGAACTGTCCACTGGGTCACTACACTCTACTAACGCCATGAAAGTTTGGGTGGTCAAATCAGCCTGTCATCCCACCACCACAGCATCTGTTAAACATTCAGCTTTGGAAAGTACTCCTTGTACAGCATCTTTACCAATGTTAAGGTGAATAACCAATACAAGCAGGGCATTGTGAGGGTCAATCTCCTGCCCTGTACTCCACCCCACCAACTGGTGCACAGCCACTTCTGTTGGGGTAGCCATTTATGTTTGACAATAATTCGTAATTTCGGCCACTAGAAGACACAAAATCCCAGTGGTGAGCCTCCAAGATGTAACCTCTAGGTGGAGCTATCCCAAGGGCTGCTACCCCTGCCTGCTTGGTTAGTAGCCAATTTAGGGGCCTGACTTCTGAAACGGGTGCCTCCACCCGGAGGTCAGGGTTAGTAGTGGTCAAGCTAACCTGGGCACAGCCCTCTGGGACACTGTAACCCCTCTTTTTCCCCTCTAGTGGCCTGAACACTGTACAATAATCGCTTTCACAGTACCCCTGGTACACCACACAAGTACCCACACTATTTGCACTTACCACCAGGGCTGGTTCCTCCAGCTCGACCCTGGGGACCCCCTGCAAAACAAATTTATGCACAGCAAACAGCAACAGTACAGTACCCTGAGCACAAACTGGAACCACAGTAAGATTACATGCAGAAAAAATTAGATCTGATTTATTCAGGGGACTTGAACAAGGGAGGGGCAAAATCAGGTTAATTAGCTTAAAGGTTATATCAATCAAGCAGTTATGCATGTGCTTTGAGTCCCCCCACACAGTCATACCTCTGGGTACCCAGGTGGAGAAGAGATGGGCTAGCCAGGACTGTTGCCCGGGGTTGGCAGGCGCGAGCTGGTTGGGGCCTGTGATGGAAAACACAACATGCACAGTACACAATATTTGTAATCCAGAGCCAGAGGGCTCAGTTTGTAAAGGAAACGAAACAACAAGACAGTCAGATGACACACTCAGATTAAGCTGTTGTTGCAGGGAGCTACCCTGGTGTTTACTCATGATTCCCAAGACTGGACACAGGCTGGACGAGAATCGAGACTGCAGGTGGTTGATCTGGAATGCCAGGAGAAGCAGGGCCCACATGAGTCGCAGAGGTGTCGTTCCTGTTCAAGCGTGGAGCAGGGGGCTGATCCCCAGGCAGGTCTCTCATTGATGGCTTCTCTGTGCAGTGGGTAGTCTGACTGGGCCAGTCTGGCAAGACCCAGACCGCATGGATACAAATTCAGATGTAGTCCGTTTTGGGCTGGATACAGCTTCCAGCAAGCAGAACACAGTTCACACAGTGAGGAACTAACTCACAACCCACTAGCAGCTCATAGCACACTTACATGTAAGGGAATTCTACTATACCAGGCAAAGCGCTCCTCGATCACAATCGCAAAGTCTCTGCACACACCGGGAGCTTAGGGGTAGCTGGAACTCCTGACAGGCTGATCGCATTCAGCTAAATCTTCAGTCTTCTTCAGGCTGAGCCTGGCCCACTTCAGTATCTTACTTTAGTCACACAAACTTGGATTTAGTCCAAAATAATTCTCTTCTCTTCCTCTCAGCAGCAGCAAGCAGACATGCAGGCCAAAATCTCAGTCTTTACGCAGTTCTCCCATGCGAATTCACTCAGGTTTGCTGCTCAGAATCACTTCAGCTCCTTCTTCTTTAGCTTCCTGCTTAGATCTGCCCTAAACAGCAGGCAGCTTGGGGAACTCCCTCAGATCCAAAAGGTTTGGTTGGCTGATTTGGCTGTCAGTCAAAGCAAGAGCTCCCCCTTCAGTTGCAAAAAAGGCGCAAAAAGCCCCAAACTACAGTTCCCACAGATTTTGACTCCAGACAGCTCCTGTAGTCCTGCTACATTTTAGGTCCCACCAGAACTGATTGGTCCAATTTGCAGTCCAGTACCAAGATAGTGGAGACAAACAAAACAGTCCTTGCTACAAAAAAGGCAGGTTAGACAAACTACATTATCATTATCACTCTAAATGATTTTCAGCAAATAGTTACATCTTTCAACAGAGCTCCCTGTCAGATTACTTATGCTGCAATCAGGCAGCTCTTAAAGAGACAGTACACAGAGGCTATACAGGCTCTGGTAATCACATTTAAACTGCTAAAACACAGGACACCAGCCTGGCAGTGAGCATTTAGGCAAGCTCAAGGAAGACTTTTTGGGAACCCCCATTTGTAGTGGGGTTACATATAAATCTGCTTTACCTATCATCACACCCTGCTTTATCATCCTGTAGTACAGATATATTTTGGTTTGTGGCAGTGGAATCTTATGGCATCACTCATGGAAACATAAACACAGAAACATAGACTTTGATGGCAGATAAAGGCCACATGGGCCACAAGTCTGCCGAAGTTATTTATTTTATTTTTTCTACTTTCATTTTTGCTGTACACCTACTTGATCTATGGTGCTGTGCCCCTTCCCCTTCCTTACTCCTACACTTCTGTTTTGCCTATCCCAGGCATTTTTGAACCCCACCTTTGTTTTCACCCCCACTACCTCTGCTGGAAGGCTGTTCCAGGAATCCACCACTCTTTCTGTGAAGAAATACTTCTTCACATCTCTCCTAAATCTACCTCTTTCCAACTTCTTAACATGTCCCCTTGGTTCTAAAGCACCTTTTTTCTGAAAAATAGCCCCCTCCTGTACCTTATTAACCACCCTGAGGTATTCAGAGGTCTCTATCATATTCTTCCTCTCCCACCTCCTGGGTATACATATTGAACTCCTTTAGCCCTCCTCTGGACTGCCTCTACTTTGTCTGTCCTTTCTGAGCGGCGGCCTGCAGAACTGGACACAGTAGTCAAGGTGAGGTCTTACTAGTGATTGATATAGGGAACACCAGCTCCATTTTTATGTTTGCTTGCATGCATACGCAAGCAACATGTTGTAACAGCTTGCTGGAGTAGCAGGTTGTGGAGGTGAGGCCATGTTGTGGCCAATACCACCACTGCTTTTTGGAACTTGTCTGTGTGGCACCAATGAATAAGCATGCTGTCTATGACAGCAGCTCAAAAGCGTGTCACCAACTTGAAACAATTTCACCGCTGTAATGAGGGAGCAACCCATCATTGCAGGGCATGCCTTGCCTGGTGTAACATTTCAATAAACACGGCAGCAGCTGTCGCCATCCGCCTCTCACAGTCCCACCTGAAAGCCGATGTTGGAGGTGCCCAATCCCCATGTCGGCATGCCCCCTCCCCAGTTCATTTGCCGATGGGGAGCCCAATCCCCATCGGCATGATGTCCCTGTAGTTTAATTTGTATGCCAATAGGGGTGCCCAATCCCCCTTGGCATCATGCCCCCCCAAACACTGACCCATTTTCTTTGCTGATGGTGTGCCCAATTCCCATCGGCTCCAGTAGTCCTAAAACACCCAGGTGGCACACTGGGAGCCCACCCCAGTGTGCCAAATGTACCTGTAAAAAAGAAAACCTTCCTGCAAAGTTTTTCTTTTAACCTGTAAACAGGAAAATGGTCCCTCATTGTCTGCAGTGCCCTCCTCCCCAACCCACACCCACCTCCCGCACCCCTCACCCCATACATACCTCCGGAGCTTGGCGTGATGATCTTCGGTGCAGTGGGAACACATCTGCACTCTTCAAAGCTGATCGCAAACTGAAGAAATGCCAATAAGCTGTATAATGGCATAAATCCGGAAGTTTCAACTTAGGTGGATATCTTGGCCATTTTTGCGACTTTTGGCACCAAGTTTTCAACATGGGGTTCTTGGGAGCCCACCTCATGAACACAGTCACTGTCATGTCATTATTTG
The DNA here is from genome assembly GCA_016271365.2 of Neoceratodus forsteri. Classification (NCBI taxonomy): domain Eukaryota; kingdom Metazoa; phylum Chordata; order Ceratodontiformes; family Ceratodontidae; genus Neoceratodus; species Neoceratodus forsteri. The sequence continues at coordinate 1,156,583,147 of CM057451.1, forward strand.
GTCCTGAACAGTGATTTCATGGTCACTGCATGGAATCACCTTCCAGGACTGATCAATGAAATGACAGGGTCACTGCTCATGAGGTAGGCTCCCAAAATGCCTATGTTGCAAATGCGGTGAAAAAATTCCAAAACATTACTGTTGAGAGCACGTGTTGTGGAGTTCCCATGCATGCTCATAGCTTCGAGAATTTTTAATAGTTTCATTCCAGATTTTCAACATTGCCATTTTTCCACACCTCCTTATGAACAGTACAGCTGTCATTTTTCATATCCTGCCCAAAATGTGTTTTCGCACATCTGGAGCACAATGGAGCTGTTGCTGAGCGAAATCAACGTTCGGGACAGATTAAGAAAATCACAGTGCTGGCATGGAGGGCTGAGGTGCTGGATGCCTTACCTTGCACTACGCTGGTGGCCCATGTTTGGGAATGAGCACAGGCTGCTGGGGGTCGGCAGGGGAGGAGAAGGAATGAGTGTCTGATGGACTGCTCTCCTTTTCTGGGGAGGGGGGTCCTCAGTGGTCAACACTCATTCGCTCCCTGGTGGAGGCTGACTGACAGGGCGCCATGCTGCAGTATGGGGAGGAGTTGGGGCAGACACTTGGAGGGAGCATGTGCGGATGCGTGCGTGCTGCCCTCTGCTAGCATCATTGCATGCTCCCAGCTCCTGGGAGAACACCAGGAAAAAGCACTGCTGCAGCACAATGGTGGAGGGCGCCTCGCAGGCTCCGCTCCTGGCCAGCCATGATGCTGGCCCACTGTATCCGGACTTCAGTGCTGGTTGGGGAACCTCACCAACCCCACCCAGGGGGGCAAGTCCTGGGAGCTCAGGGTCGGTGCCGGATGGTGGATGTGGGAGATGGGGCTGGGTGCACGCTCTGGAGGATAGCCAGCAGAGGAGGAAAAATTAATAATAAAATTAAAAAAATAAAATTGAAAATCACAGTAACAGTGTTCATAAGGAGAGGTCCCAAAAAGCCCATGTTGCAAATTTGAGACCAAATTCCAAAAATGACTCTTACCAGCATGTGTTGCTCAGTTTCTACGCACGCTCATAACTTCGACGATTTTTTATATTTGTACTCCAGATTTTCAACATTGTCATTTTTGCACACTGCCTTATGAACAGTACAGCCATCATTTTTCACATCCTGCCCAAAACATGTTTTCGCATCTGTGGCACACAGTGGGACGGTCACTGTGCGAAATCAACGTTCAGACAGATTAAGTAAAAATTCCAAATAATTGCATTACAGGTGTGCGTTATGAGTTTCTATGCACGCTTGTGCCTTCACCAGTTTTTTTATATTTTCACTCCAGATTTTCAACATTATCATCTTTTTACACCTCCTCATGAACAGTACAGCTGTCATTTTTCACAACCTGTTCAAAATATGTTTTTGCACCTGTGGCGCCAAATGATGCAGTCGCTGTGCAAAATTACCTTTCGGCTAACAAACTGATCACTGTTCATGCAGTGCGGTCACGAAAAGCCCATGTTGAAAACTTGAACTGAAAATACCAAGAAATGCCCAGGGCATTAGGGTTTCTGACCATAACACCCTACCCTGTAGGGACTGACAGGCGTCAGGGGTGTGACTTGGGATTGCCGACAGTAATGCTCATGCATTTCCACCCCTACCTCCACCCTGCAGCCAGTGACAGGCATCAAGGTGTGCCTTGGATTCTTTGGCCCCAAAGTTCACCCCATTCTCCTATACTGCACCCATTTCAGTGTATTTCCTTATGGAATGGGGTGAGTGTAAAGCCCTAACACCCCAAGGCACACCTCGACATTTGTCGGTGTCTTCAGGGTAGGGTGAGGTGAAATGGCATGTGCGTTATGGATGACGACCCAAAGGCACACCCCAATGCCTGTCCATCTCTGCAGGGTGGGGTGGGGTTGGCGTTAGTTCAGTACTTCACTGCCATTCCTATTCTGCATCTGTCTAACTCTTGTACTTCCAATGCTAAGGCCAGCAAGCAAACCCCTTCCTATGCATCCAAACATCCCACTAGCCCTCCAGACTGACTGCCTTGTCACACTGCCTGGCCGCCTTCAGGTCATCCAATATGATTACCTCCAGGTCTCTTTCCTGCTTGGTCACTGTCAGTATCACTCCACCCATTTTGTACTCCACCCCTGGGTTTCTATGGCCCAAGTACATTATTTTGTACTTTTTATGCATTAAAACCCAGCTGCTATGCCCTTGACCATGTCTCCAGTTTCTTCAGATCTCTGCCTATCCTTTCCTCACATGCACACGCACACACACACACACACACACACACCCCTCACCCTGAGTGTTCACCCTGTGCAAATCTTGGTGTCATCTGCAAAAATTCCATAGCAACCAGTTGTTCACAATAAGACAGAAATCAGACACAATTTGGAATCTTCTGAGAAGCTAAATATACGTAAACATTCCATCTACTGTATTTTGTTTGGAGCGTGATTTCTTTAACAAAGCCTAGAGATACAGCACTGGGATTTGGAGATTACTACACTGAGCTGCACACTGCTGAACAGACCCCCTCACTTGAAGACATACACAGATTCCTATCCTAGGCAAGGCTGTCCAAATGCACCCCCGAACAGTTGCTGTATCTAAGGGGCCATGTCAGAAAGTGAAGTGTGTAACACTGTATAAAACCTTACTCCAAATAAGGCCAAAGGCCCAGACTGCTTCTCCCCTAACTTCTACAAGGCACTCGAGGATGAAACAGCCCCACACCTAATGGCACCCTTAATGAAGTTCACAACACCAACACCCTAGACCAAGCACTACAGGAAGTCTACATTACACTGATTCCTAAGCCTGAAAAAGACCCAGAATATCTTCCGAATTATAGGCCTACGCCTATATCTTGTTCTGATAGACAGGCAGGATCTATCTTGTGCTTCTACGGGGCATTCCACCTGCTACAATGCTAAGCCCCCCTTTCTTCACCCTGCTACAACGTGAAGCCCCTGCTTCCTCACCTTAACTACAATGCCAAACACCTGCTTCCTCACCCTGCTACAGTGCAAAGCCCCTACTTCCTCACCCAGCTACAATACAAAGCCCCCACTTCCTTACCCTCCTACAGTGCCAAGCCCCCATTTTCTCATCTTGCTAGTGTCAAACACCTGCTTCCTCACTCTACTACAGTGCCAAGCCCCCGCTTCCTCACCTTGCTATGATGCCATGCCCCTGCTTCCTCATCCTGTTACAGTGACAAGCAGTCACTTCCTCACTCTCCTACAATGACAAGCTGCCACATCCTCACCCTGATACAACAGCAAGCAACTATTTCCTCACCTTGCTACAAGAGCAAGCAGCCACTTCCTCACCCTGCTACAGTGACAAGCAGCCACTTCCTCGCCCTGCTACAAGTGCAGCAGCCACTTCCTCTCCATGCTACAGTGACAAGCAGCCACATTCTCACCCTACTACAATAACAAGCAGCCACTTTCTCACCATACTACAATGACAAGCAGCCACTTCCTAACCTCACTATAATGACAAGCAGCCACTTCCTCGCCCCACTATAATGACAAGCAGCCACTTCCTTACCCTGCTACAATGACAAACAGCCACTTCCTCACCACGCTACAATGACAAGCAGCCACTTCCTCACCACGCTACAATGACAAGCAGCCACTTCCTCGCCCCACTATAATGACAAGCAGCCACTTCCTCACCACGCTACAATGACAAACAGCCACTTCCTCACCACGCTACAATGACAAGCAGCCACTTCCTCACCACGCTAGAATGATGAGCAGCCACATCCTTACCCTGCTACAATGACAAGCAGCTACGTCTTCACCCTACTACAATGTCAAGAAGCCCTGTCCTTACCCTGCTACAGTGTCAAGCAGCCACTTCCTCACCCCGGTAAAGTTCTACACCCTGCTTCCTTAACCTACTACAATTCCAAGCAGCCACTTCCTCACCCAGCTACAATGGCAAGCAGTCACTTCCTCACCCTGCTACAATGTCAAGCAGTCACTTCCTCACCCTGCTACTGTGTCAAGCAGTCACTTCCTCACCCTGCTACAACAAGCAGCCATGTCCTCACCCTGCTACTGTGTCAAGCAGTCACTTCCTCACCCTGCTACAATGTCAAGCAGTCACTTCCACACCCTGCTACTGTGTCAAGCAGTCACTTCCTCACCCTGCTACAACAAGCAGCCATGTCCTCACCCTACAGTATCACGTCATAACTGTGCAAGCAATTCAGCAAAAGCAAAACTGCTTGGTCATGACATCGCAAGCCTTTCTGTCTCACTGCCTATAACACTGCAAACCATTTCAGTGCATAATGATGCCAGAAAGAACACAAATAATTAAAGGTAAAAGTTTCTTACCGTAGCAATTTCTGTTAAAATCCATCCATCTTTATTAGTAAGAAATTAAAATCCCAAATCCAAAATGAAACATAACCTAAGTGCGGTCCAGTGAAGTGAAATCTAATGTTTTAGCACTATGTGATGTACAAAACTCACACTTGTAACTGGAAATTGTGAGCAACTCCGAGCAGGTACTCAGTGATTGACCAGGAACCATAGCTATCAACAGCTTTGCAAATTCTCCGAGCAATATTTCTGTATTTCTTTCTCTGTGAGGGGGGCTCTTGTCCTGTGAGATACTGCTCGATCCTGAGTTCATTTAAGTTCTGCTCTGTCTGCAAGGCTTTGATGAGCTTCCATATTGTGGGATGGCTGGCAGGCACTGAGCAAGTTATTAAAGCTACGGCGCCAGCCCTCCACTGCATTGTTTGTTCTGGGCAGCCCATCAGCCACAGCTGCATAGCAGTTTCAAAACTAGATAGGGAACAGTGGGTGCTGGCAACCATGCCACCCCACTGGTCTCCCTTTCCAAGAGTCCTCGTAATCTAAAAAGGGTAATAGCACATCCTTATTGTATATGTAGAATTGTGAATTTCTGAGTGTTTCAAATGTTTCAAGAACCTAATCTGAAGGGACATATGCAAAGCAGCAAGCATGCGAACATGAAGAGTACAGTTCTCATCAATCATGTAGTTTTTCAGTATATCAGGGCAGTCCTGCAGTTTTCGCCAGAGGGATTGGCAAAGGTGAAAAAACACCCTCGAGCTTCAGATTCAGGGAACTGGCTACTGAATGCTGAATACTGAACATAATTAATGCAGCTTGCTCGAAGTCTGTCATGACAGACCTAGGAGAAAGAGATGGACACAGTGATTTCAGTGCTGAGAGAACGCTGATGTAACCCAGCAGTGGAATGCATAGACATCAGCACAGAAACAGTGGGTACTGCTGTACAATATCAGACACCATGAATAGCGTACAGTTGGGACAACAAATGTGGAGTGGCCTTGAATGTGCCATTGGCATACCAGTGATCCATGCTAGCCATATATTGAAGATTTTTATGGGAGCTGAAAATTAAAAACCTTTCATTGTCTTGTGCCCCACTGTCATGAGGAAGGAATGGTGTCCCCCTGTCTGTGATGCAGTATACAGGAGGATACATAGACAGTGTCGGCAGATAAGGGCCTATGGCCCACCCAGTCTGCCCATTTGAGCTTGTAAGTTTAGTTTATGTTTTCCTAGAAGTCTGAGGAATGCTCAATTTTGCCATAGTGGCTGGCCATGCAGGAGCAACACTTGCCTTTTGCCTTGAGTGCTGTGCCTTTTGGTTAAGGCATGAAACGGAAGGCAATTTTCCAGCGATAGCAGGATTGACTCCCCCAGTGGCACCAGCAACAATTAAATGTGTGCCTTCATGAGAAAAAACTGCCTTGTTTCATGTCAGCAATTACTTTTTTCACTGATATTTCTCCTACACCTGGAACGTGACTGAGGTGGTTAATATAATTAGAAATTTCATCACCCACAGTGTGACAATGAGCACTGCACTTCTGCTTATCGTAAAGCACAGATATCCAATAGGTTTTATCACAGTACACTCACTCTTTGCCATATAAGAAGCCATTGTCCGTAAACAACTGCTGATCATGTTGACTGAGCACAAAAGACAATGGCATCTTGACAGACAGAATCAGCCAATAGATCACATGTATCAGGGTTCCATCAGGGCTTACAAGTAACAGCTGAGCAGGACTGCATGATTACACTCGTTAGCGGCCAGTGAACTAAAGTAACCTCACAGGCTACAGACTACAGACACGACAGAGGAACATATCGGTGCTTTATAAAACCTTTGGACAATAAGTAAGTCAGTAGTGTGCAGCAGTATGCACTTTATTTAAGCACACTACTGTTTTTTTTTTATATGTTGCAATTTATTTATTTATACCGTTTCTCTTTGACACAGCTGTGTGACGAGATAGCTGCACACTGAAATCACTGTTGGCGGTAATCACGCATGACAAATTTAATGCGCGCAGACTGCATACGCGGATTTGCCTTGCATGGAATCGAAATGGAATCTCACCCTACTACAATGTCAAGCAGCCACTTCCTCACCCTGCTACAATGACAAGCAGACACTTCCTCACCCTGCTACAATGACCAGCAGACACTTCCTCACCCTGCTACAACGACAAGCAGCCACTTCCTCACCCTGCTACAATGTCAAGCAGCCACTTCCTCACCCTGCTACAATGACAAGCAGCCACTTCCTCACCCTGCTACAATGTCAAGCAGCCACTTCCTCACCCTGCTACAATGACAAGCAGCCACTTCCTCACCCTACTACAATGTCAAGCAGCCACTTCCTCACCCTGCTACAATGACAAGCAGACACTTCCTCACCCTGCTACAATGACCAGCAGACACTTCCTCACCCTGCTACAATGAGAAGCAGCCATGTCCTCACCCTGCTATGGTGCCAAGCCTTGCTTTCTCACCTTGCTACAACAGCAACTCAAACTTTATTTCCTGAATGCTATTCCAAATAGATCATAGCATTGTACATACAGATAAAACAATATAATATAGATTAATAAAAAAAAATCCTAAAACCAATTAATAAAAGCAGATGGAATGTTCAAGCACCCGCTCCCTCATGCTGTTACAACGCCAGGCAACCCCATCCTCACCTTGCTACAAGAACAAGCAGTCACTTCCTCACCTTGCCACAAGATTTATTCAGCAAGCAGTCACTTCCTCACCCTGCTACAAGAACAAGCAGTCACTTCCTCACCTTGTCACAAGATTTATTCAGCAAGCAGCCACTTCCTCACCCTGCTACAAGAGCAAGCAGTTGCTTCATCACCCTACTACGAGATTTATTCAGCAAGCAGCCACTTCCTCATCCCGCTACAATGCTAAGCACCCACTTCCTCACTCTGTTACAACAGTAGGCAGTTGCTTCCTTACCCTGCTACAGTGCCAAGCACCCACTTCCTCACCCTGCTACAATGCCAAGCACCTGCTCCCTCACCCTGCTACAATGCCAAGCACCCGCTCCCTCACCCTGCTACAGTGCCAAGCACCCACGAAATCTAGTGTCAACCCCCTCCCACCTTTGACCCCATGCCAAGGCTTACTGGGATCTAGTGATCATCCCTATTGATAGTAACACTGGGACCCCATCACCAGTGCCCCCAGTGAACCCCCAATGGCATCTGGCAATAACCCTCCTCTTCCCACCTTGGCACTGTGCCACCATTTGAAAAATATTTTATCAAAAAGCATTATTTAACACGTTTGTTGAATCATGCATTGCAGTAACATTTTACAGAAAATTTAATTGCAAACCAACATGGTGAGCTGCAGTTCACAGAGGTGAGAGGAAGATTATTGCTGACTGCTGTCTGGGGGAATCTGGTGGCACAGGAGATGGGGTCTTTGGGGGGAGTAACAATGTGCCACTTTGGTGGACTCCAGAGGGGCTGCATTCTTTTCTTTTGTTTGCTAGTCCCACTAGTGGGCCTTACCCAGTTACCAAAGACTAACATAAGAGAAAAGTATAGCACAGAGCCTGATGGTAGCCTTGTTCTTCTGGCTCAAAATCACATGAGCTGCTAGTCAGAATGAGGAACTGAAGCTGTCACCCTCACAGCCTGGTGCAATCAATAAAGTAATTGCTTTGTTGCTCGCCAACTTAATTAAACTCCTGCACCACGGGAATATTTTTTTACATCTCTAAATAAAAATGAAACAATTTTCAGCTAAAACAAACTCATTATAAAAAAAAAAACTAGAGAGCGTGTGTGTACTTGTGAAATAATGCCATATTGGGGGTGGGGTAGGGGGTTAAAGAACTCATAAATCCAGTCACCCTTCCAGCTCATGGTTTATGGACTTGTTAGCTCCCCCCCCCCAGTTAGTATTGTTCCTTATACACTACACATTTCTAGTATTTATTCTGTGTGTAAGTAATGTATGCTGTACACACACCTCTCAACTATCCCCGATTTTCAGGGATGTCCCTGGTCTGATAGGCTCTGAGCTACAAATCTGGTGACATCCAGCAGACTAGACCTGGGTTTGAATCCCACAGCTTCCACTTGCATACTGTGTGACCCTGAGCAAGTCACTTAGCTTCCTTGTGCTCCCAGGTCGCACCTGGAAACAACCTCCGGCTTAGTGTGCCTTTCCTGGTTAAACAATTTCCCCCCTTTCCCTCTGTCCCTCCTGAAATGTGTGTTTGCATGACTGAACAGTGAGGATTGTAAGCACAAAATATTTATTTATTGAAATGTTTCACCAGGAAAGCATACTGAACAAGTTACTCCTCTCCTGGTGTGACCTGGGAAATAATGTTAAGTATTAGATTTACAGACTTGCTCTTCTTGAGAAAATGCAATTTACATACAGCCCCTTGTTCTACCAGCTTCCGGAGTGGATATCACCAAGTTTTAAGATGTGCCTCTGATTTTGATCCTTTGTACCGGATTATTTTAAGCCTTGTCCCTGAGGTATGAGGCAGGAGGCTCGGAGGTATGTGCCTGCGTACAGGGTGCATGTTATCTTTAAAACCTGATGTGCCAGAACCAACTGTTGGGGATCTTTGTGGATTAAAACAGTGTGTGTAACAGTGAAGCTGCTATGAGCACAGAGTCCTTGACAAGCACTTGGCTTCGCCCGACCGCTTATGTAAAGAATCCGCAGACTGAAGGCCACAGCAAGCATGGTATGTCAAAGGCAGAACAGCAGCTGACTCCATGACCTTTGCTATTGCCGTTGCTTGTGGACATGGGCCAAATATGGGATACTGGGTATTCAGTACTCTTTTAAAATGGGATAAGGGACAGAATGGTGAGCTTGTTATACTGCAGAGGAAACACTGCAAAAAGACATAATTTTTAGGCCCATTTCAGCTTAAGTAAGGGATAGCACATTACAGTATGTGCAGTTTTAAGGAAAGACAGTTCAACCTCATTTATCCGACTTGCATGGGGGACATCTGATCGGGTCGGATAAACGGAAGGTAAGATAAATGGGATTCGCACACATTAAGACGTACGCACTAAATGAGACTGCCAGTGGAAATGTGATTAGTAAAAACTGTACATCTGTATTTAAATTAAATAAAGCATGGGTCACACGTGCATAAAAATAGAAGCTTGTTTAAAATAGTTCTCGGAGAAGTTTTCATTTAGTGCAGCAGTCAGTTATGGATTTTTGGCGCAGCGTGTCATATTGCTGTTTTGTGTCACACTGTTTCAGGCTTCTCGGTAACAACACTGAATCAAGTCGCAGTCGGGTTGTGATTCAAGGCAAAGGGCAGTCTGTTCAAAGTGCTGGACAGCCTCACCACGAGTGGCTACAACAGGAGGCGGATCTTCAGTGCCCGTCAGAGAATGAACCCCTTCCCCTTATGCACATTCCGTATTCCTGAGTCAACCTTTCCACAGTTCGTAGCTTCGGTGCCACAGTAAGCACTATGTGCTTTCTTTTAACAGGCAGAGATGGGGACTCCACATTAAACAGCTACAAGCTCTGTGCTCAAAGCAAACACTGAAGCATACCTGACTAAACACTTAACGATAGCTATATTGAGCTGTCAGCCGCACCTTGTTAAGCACCTCGTTAAGTGCTTAGTAAGGTAATTATAGGTCACAGAGCTGAGCTGAACTGTATTCATGTAAATGCCTTAATTGCAGCAACTGACAACAGGCAGGCTACTGTGTCTAAGAGCTGACATCAATACAGTAATAGTGGGGAACACAGTAATGGTTCATTAGATAGGGAGGTCCGGATTTTCGGGGGTCGGATAAATGGGATTCAACTGTAATACATACCTCACATGGTGGTTCGGCATGAGGTGTAGCCGAGTGCCACAACCACCTAAAGTTTTATTTTTTTATTTAGCTTTTGTTGACCGGGTAAGTGCACTAGACAAAATCCTGCCTATTTTCAGGCACGACCCGTGGGGAGGGGGATACAGATGAATGCCAACTGACCTTGAACCAGATTAAGCTGTTAGTGGTATTTTTAGTGAATGAGGGAAATTTGGCCAGGACACCGGGGAAATTCCCCTACTCTTTTCGATAAGTGCCATGGGATCTTTAACATCCATCTGAACTACCACCAATCCAGGCAGATGGGACCTCGATTTAACATCTCATCCAAAAGACGGCACCTCAGAAATGCAGCACCCCTCTCATGCTGCATTACAGTGTCAGTACTGGGATATTAACCCAAGTGCCAGATGTGGGAACTGAACCCACAGCCCTCTGATCTCCCGGCCTCAGAGGCGAGTGTGCTACCTACTGAGCCACTGACACTGTAAAGTGCATTATTCTCTCATGACCACACACCCTGGAGTTTATCACACTTCTAAGGCCCTGTCCACACTATCCCTCTGTAACGTTAGAGTGCCCAAACCATTACCGCAACAGTTTGCATTTACACCTGTAACCTTACAGAAGGCGTTTTCATAACCATTGTTGAAAGCACATATGAGGTGGTTTCAACAACGGTTATCGAAACCGGTACTATAGTAACGTTACCGGGCATAGTGTGGACGCGTGGCACCGGTCCCTCCTGCAGCACGAGCTGCATTGTGACCGGGTGCCACGGTAACGGTCGCCCGGCTCCCAAAGTGTGGACTGGCGGTGCCGGTCCTGTAATGGACACTGCGGCAGTGTGGACACACAGCACCACTCCCCGGTTATAACGGTTTCTATCCGTTGTGGGGTCTGAGCGGTGCAGTGTGGATGGGGCCTAAAATGGGCATTTATTTGTTTAAAAAAATGTAGTTCAGGTGAGGTGCGTGGTTCTCAGAAAATAGCCAGTGGTCATGTGACATGTTTTGAACAGAATGGTTACAGAATTTTCATTGCCTATTTTATAAATTTCCTATGATTTTTGTATTTAGCTCCCTCCTTTTCTTCAAAACTCTGCACAGTAACATGAACGCCGTATCGCTGTTTATTACACTTCATCTGCTCTGGCTGCTTGTCCACGCCTAACATCACAATCCTCTGCTTGTGACAAAATAATTTAATTATGTGCTCCAATCCTTTATTACACATGCATTACCTAACAGTATAGAATGGCAGAAGCCCACTGGAGTCCCGTTTTGTGCCTCCTGATATGCTCCCTGGCACTTTGTTAAGGTATCTGGCCCCACGTAATGGACAGATCTCATACCACCTCCTTAAGGTCATACCATAAATTTAACATTCACCCAAAAAGTGCAATTATCAATTAACAAAAAAAAAAAGGAAAATACTAATTACATTATGTGCATAATTATTGTACTGTGCTATATAGTATATTTTCCATCATTATTGAATAATTATTGCACTTTTAATGACATATCTTTATTAAATTAAGTACATCTTAAAGGGACATAACCTCTTAGGCCTCAAATTTTCCCAAATTTAGACAACATATGTTATGATTGCTCACATTCTGTAGAGACTGATGATGTAGCTGGTTGTTTGATTCTGATGCTTTCTTTTGAAAAGTAAAAAGCAGATTGCCCACCATGTTAGTGTTACCACACAAAAACGTTTGTTTACCTTTCTTGATCAGTTCCACTGCATCCTTCCTGGACCTGGGAACACCCCCAACACAGTCTAGACACTCATGATGCAGTGAGAGGAGAGGAGACTATTGCATCACAAGTGACTGCATTGTTTGGGGGGGGGTTCATCAGGTTTATGAAGTATGCAATAGGAGTAGATCAAGGATTTGAAACAAAACAACGTGAGGTATAATTACACCATTAGCATGCATTCCAGTTCTACTAAGAAAGGAAGCAGACAAAACAACCAGCAACATCACTGAATTTTAGAGAAGGTAAGCAATCATAAAATGTAAAATTTTAACGAGAAATAATAGAACCATAGAAACAGACGACAGATAAGGAACGCAAGGCCCATCCAGTCTGCCCATTTTTTCTACCTTATGAGTGTGCTATAGGGCTATGCTCTGTCAATGGCCTATCTATTCATTCGCATTGGTATTGCTCCCTTATGCCTATCCCATGCCTGTTTGAAGCCCTGAGGTAGGCCATTCCTGCATCCACCACCCTTTCTGTGAAAAATAACTTCCTCACATTACCCCTTCATCGGCCTCCCTCTAATCTCATGCTGTGAGTGTCCTCTTGTCCTGCTATTTTTCTTATATTGAAACATGTTAGACTCTTTCACCTTGTTAATGCCCTTAAGATGTTTGAATGTTTCAATCATATCACCTCTCTCCCTCCTTTGCTCTAGGGTATACATATTGAGCTCCATTAATCTGTCCTCATATGTTTTCTGATGCAGTCCACAAAATTTTCCCCATAATATGTGTACCAAGAATAATTAAAAGATTTATTGCTACAAGCAAGTCATTTGAGTGGAGTTCATTCTTTTCATCGTATTCAAGTTGGACTGGTGCATTGAAAAAGTTGTTTTGTGAAGCAAAAGGGCAGCCTGCATTATTTTATAATTTCATTGATGGAGTCCCTGCAGCATTTTGGTTGCCCTTCTCTGGACTGCTTCCATTTTGTTAATGTCCTTGTGCAGGTGAGGCCTCCAGTACTGCACGCAGTACTCCAGATGGGGCCTAACCAGTGTCTTGTAAACAGGGATTATTACCTCCCTCTTACGACTTGCGATACCCCTACTAATACACCCTAACATCCCTCTAGCCTTACCTACTGCTTTAGTGGTCTGCTTGGATGATTTCGGGTCATCTGTGATGATGATGATGATGCCCAAGTCTCTTTCTTCCCTTGTGATTACCAGCAACTCCCCTCCCAACCTATAGGTGGCTTCACGGTTTCTCTTCCCTATGTGCATGATCTTGCACTTCTTTGCGTTAAACTCCAGTTGCCACTCTTCCGACCATATATTCTGTCAGAGGCTTGGCAGAGGACACCAGAAGGAAGGAGTGCTGTGTGACTGGACTTCTCTACTGGGACTAAAGAAGTAGAACTCTTCTACTGGGACCTTTAATTTAGGGTAAAAAAACCAAAAAAAATTAGCGTGTTTGTCTCAGTTAACTAAAGTGGTTATCTGAACAGTTATCTAGGTGTAAATCTCAGGTGGCTGAAGGGGCTTGATTGCTGTGCAGTTTAAATTACTTGTAGAAAGATCTAGTAAGTAGGGGGAGTGGCTTAGCTAGAAGGAAACTAGATTTAAACACTGCCTTAGAAAGATTCTGTCAGAGGCTTGGCAGAGGACAACAGAAGGAAGGAGTGCTGTGCGACTGGACTTCTCTACTGGGACTAAAGAAGTAGAACTCTTCTACTCTCTACA